>JARFIW010000447.1:5822867-7022867 GCA_036346225.1 Platerodrilus igneus | reverse complement strand
TGTAAATTTTGAAGACATTTATTATTTAATGCTCGTGTTTTATCGAAATTCTCAGACAGCTAATTATTTGAGTTTTTCAATAAAAGTGTTGTTCTTAGGATTAGACTATAATATTTTATTAGTTAATAAACTGGCATCTATAAGTTATACCTCTAAAGAAAGGGGATGAACCAAGGAAGTTTCTATGATAGATGTGCACTTTTAATTGGCAATGCCTTTTTTGAGTAATTTGCATTTGACAAGCACTCAAAATTTTTAAAACTAAATACATGCTACAGAAAATCTTTATTTCCCTTTGAGATGATGGATAATATTTCAGGAAAGTTGTCATTTCACTTTTGCCTATACGACAAAAAAAGATTTACGTTGAAAGAGTCAGCACCTTTTTATTAAGAATTATTAAACTCCATTTCTGCACGATTTCTACAAAAATATAGAAATTGCAGTAACTTTGAAACGGTGAATAATTGGATTACAACATATATGGTCATTCTTGTATAAATTGTCCATCCAACCATCCCCTGCAGTTTTATTCACGAGTTTCGGAACGACCTGTATATACAGTGTGAAAGGTGGAACCTGAGATTCAAATATTTGTAAGGCGTTCCTGATAGGTGGCAGGTAGCAGGTGGTGAGTGGCAGGTGGCAGGTGGCAGGTGGTAGGTGGTAAGTGGTAGATGGCAGGTGGCAGATTGCAGGTGGTAAGTGTCAGGTGGAAAAAAAGCATAAAAAGTAGAACGTGGAAGGAAAATGTGAAAAGAGCTATACGATTTATTTTAAGCTAAAAATCAGTTTTGAGTTTAGAACTTCGTAGAAACTTTTTAAGTTCGAGATCTTTTTTGTTCAATAGAAAACGTTACTATCTGATAAAATCTAGAAGTGAAACTTTTAGTAAAAATTATGATTAGTAGTTAAGCATGTCTGTCTTCTTCTTGTTGCTAATGATATTTGTACTGTAACGCTTGTACCTATAAGGAAAATACAACTTTAGCAGTTCATAACCCTGTGATTAAATAAAACAAATACACATTAACTCTCAATTAAATGCAATGCAAATTAATAATTCGTAAAATAATTTCTAATCTATTTTTTATATAAATTTAGCAGCTACAAGAAATGCAACTGGATCCTCAGCCACTGATCAACAGCAGAGCATCTATTCAATACAATGCGAAGGTATACATTGCTTTTTAGTATTTAATTATATCGACACATACGAGTTCTCATTTAAGTCCAGAAATTTTATGTACCTAACTTACACAGATGGAAAATAATATAGTTTAAGGTATTAACGGTTTTGGTATTAGTTTCAATCGATTAAAATAGCATGTATGCTTTGAATAAACTTCAAATTTACGGTGCTACGTTAAAAAATGATGGAAAAGATAAGGTCTCGGACAGAATGCGAACCAGTATTTTCGGATTTCGCGCCACTTATTTTAACCTGATTTGAAATAATCTCTTAAGTTTGACATAAAAGTCTAAGTTAATTTTTTATTTTATTAACTAATATAATATTGAAAATCAGTTTGCCTTGAGCAATTACTAACATATGTAATTAATAGTTGGCTTACAGTCATGGTTTTGAAGGTCGCTATATTGGTTTTGACCTTTAGGAACATTATTTTAAAAAGTTTTGTCGCCAAAAACTCTTCTATCTAATTTATTTTTAATTGTTTAATTACAAAAAATGACTTATTTCTGTTACAACAATATAGACGTTTATATTAATTAAACACTAAGTAATTGGAATTGACAAAAATACTTAAAGTTAATAAATCAATAATTAATAATTACAAATTACGGTGAATAGCTTGAACAACCAACAATGTTAAAGTTATGAAGTTCGAAGACTGACTGACTATCGGGGGCTCCTTACAGTATTTATGAAGCCTCTGACCTCACTTCATCTTGTGGGAAAATGCGGATCTTGCTGTCTGCAGTTTCTCGATAATCATACAATGTCTTATTCTAAGTAAATTTAAATACGTTTGCTTGATCACAGTTCATTGTTTCTGCATTTGCAGTATCATAATACGTCTGGAATACAAAGTAGTTGTTTCTTTTCTTATTTCTGATATGAACTCTGATTAACCTACAGGATTTGCATCTTTCAATTACTAACTCGATTTTAAATAATAATTTAGGCTATAAATAAAAGTCTAAGTTATTATTATCAATTAAAAAACAAAAAGATATCTTAATCAAAATCTAACATTTTTTGTTTCTGTCAAACTAACATTTTACTTTAATTTTGTATTTACTATATATTAATCTATTTATCTCATATTTTATAAGGATATTATCTTTTTAACACAGATTTATGAGATTTTTGCCATTATATAAAAAAATTTATTGAACTGATCAAATACGTTTAGATCCAACTTTAAAGGAGGATATTGAGTGATCTATTTTATTTGATAAATTGTGTACATAATAAGATTTAATTAAAGAGATTTGGTGAACGAAATTACAATTAGAATGTGCTCATTCTTATTATAAAAGAGACTTTGGATCCTAATTTAGTGAGTAATTACTCGGAAATTATATTTTTGTTAGATTCAAGCGTACTGAAATGTTTTAAAATAATGACATCCTCTGGGGTAAAACATTCCGGAGTTAAAATAGTCCCCCATTCGGATCAGAAAAACAGAGATACAAAGCCATAAAATGGGAAACTATTCGTAAATGTAGGAAATCTAAACAGCAATGATTTGATGAAAAGTGTAAAGTGGTTCAAACAAAGATGAAAATGGAATGACAGACGAAGCATACAAATTAATTAAAATAAATTTTAGGGATATAAAACCGTACAGCAAAAATGTAAGGGGCGAGGGAGGAAACAACTTTATAGAAAATGTAGAGAAAGTCGTTAGATGGCAAGAGTATATAGAGAATTTATATGCAAGACAGGAACTAGAAGCACTGAAACAGGAATCAGACATTAAAAAAAAAAGAGTTTGAGTTAGAATTCAAGAATCTGAAAAATAATAAGGCATCGTGTATAGATAAGGTGCAAGCAGAAACTATAAAAGCTGCTGGACAAGCAGTAACAGCACCTTTTTCCTACTTGTAAGCTATATTGATAAGACAGGCTAGATACCCAAAGATTTCAAACGTAACGCCATAGTCACTATACCAAAAAAAAAAGTGCGGATAGTTGTGAAAACTTTCGAACAATAAGTTTGACACCCCTCGTGTCAAAAATATTAACTAAAATTTAACAAAGATAGATAAAAAAAAGGAGCTGAAGAAATAATAGGAGAAGATCAATTTGGGTTTAGGCAAAACAGGGGAACGCGGGAGGCCTTTTTAACTTTAATGGTGTAATGGAGTAAACATTAGAGAAAGGAGAAAGTGTGTATATAGGGTTTGTAGATTTGGAAAAAGCATTCGACAATGTAAAATGGGAGAAAATGTTCGAAATACTCAAAAAGATTGAAATCAGTTATAATGATGGATCAATAGTAATAGCTTATACAAAGAGCAGACAGTGGTAATAAAATTAGAGCAGGAACGTAGATAAGAAAGGGATGAAATAGGCATGTGCCCTATTTTTATTAATTTTTAATTACTATTTCGAAGGATCAAATGCAAAAAGATATTCGGATTTACTATGCCGGACAAACGATTGATATACTTAGATTTGCAAATAGTATAGCGTTATTAACGTCTGGCAAGCAGAGTTAGAAGCAGCTCTTAATAGAATGGTTACAGTTCTAACAGAGAGATGTGATACGAAAATTAACAAAAACTGAACTAAAGTACTAATACGTAAAAGAGGGAGGGGTAAATAAGTCAAAAACCAGAATTCAAATAGGAAAAGAGATCTTACAAGAGGTTAAGGATTTCTGCTACCTAGGAAGTCAAATAACACAAGATGGGAAGAGTACAACGAACGCAAGGTTGTGCTCCATTTAACAAGTAAAAGCAATTACTATGTTCAAAGAAAACAAACATAAAAACAAGGAAATATTACTGAAAACATACCCGTGTAGCACAGCATTGTACGGCTGTGAAACGTGTACAGTGAGAGAAGTAGACAGGAAAAAGGTAGAAGTTTTTGAAAAGTGATGCTACAGACGTATGGTGAAGATATCATGGACAAACAAAGTTACGAACAAAGCGGTTCTCGAAATGATAGAGGAAGAAGGAAATATTGTATCGTGTTGATTTTCTTTCCTTTCAACACTTACTATTTTGTATTGTCGAGCGCATCTTTAATAAACTCTGTATATAAATTTTCCTCTTGTACAAATCTATATTAATTTAAGTTGTCAAGCATTTGTCTATTATTTATTAAATGATTTAAATTGATTCGTTACTATTTAAAGAGTGGTACCGGTTGTAGTCCCTACTCTTTACATTATCGGCGACACGGCAGAACTTTGACTTCGATCGTGAACAAGTTGAAAGTGCATAGGCCATTTTTGCAAAGTGCTACGGAATAATGGATTTGGCATAGCGGCCGTACAATTTATAATCCTACACTTTTGGTGGATCTCCGTGCACTTTAGTTACGGTGAAAATATTTATATAGAATTTTGGCTGGTGCATGGGTTTTCACTGTTAAACAGATATCTGGTCTGGATTGATAAAAATAGGCATATGGTCGTTTAGCAAATTGGTTTTGCTGTAATTTTTTAAGGAAGCTGATAGTCGTGTTGTTGAGTAAACACGAATCGTAAGTTAACATACTAAATACATTTAACTAATTTTTATTCCTTTAGGGCTTCTTATCTTCGCTATTATTCTCGTTATTAGTTTTGTCGTATCTTTATGGATAAATTTAGTTCAAGCTGGACAGATGTTTAGAATTTCCGGCTGTTGTGCTTGAAGAGTACTGTATCACACGTTGGTTATCGTATGAGCGATTAAACCTGGAGAATTTCAGCTTTTAATTTAAATGGACGAATCATATTCAGTTATGAACATTACGGAATTTGATGGTTATTTTGCGTTATCCGTGCAGTCATTTAATTTGGAAGGATTTTGTATTTTTATATCCTTTATAAATAGTAATCTGGTAGTAGTAAGTTATGCAAATACTTAATTTTGCAGTTTTATAAAGTCGGTAAATTTTATTTATGAAATTGAAAATAACATTAAATTTATAACTAAAATTTTGCACTATAACATTTATTTAAAGCGTCAAAGCTTTCCCTTTTGTAAAAGGTTTATATTGGAGAGTTGTTCCAAGATCGGGTTTGTTCCTAAGATAATTTACTGGTTTCTGTGTACACAAAAAGCAGGTCACGAATAGCATTTTTTTTGTAAAGTATATTACCTACAGAAGCAAAGGTAAAGATAAATTTTTATACAAGTTCTCCAAGATTTCACCTTTGTATAAAGTGTTATTGCTCCAATATATACACAGGGATTGGTAGGACGGTTAGTAAGTACTGAAAGTGTTAAAAATTAAGAGGATAATATACATAGTGTTATTTTGAGCATTAATAATTATTGCTCCTTGAATACCTATGAGTCGTCGTTACTAGGCATTTTTTGTATGAAAGTGATTGAAGACGTCACTTTCAGTATTTTGAGCTTTAGGGTTTCCAGGCAGTCTTCTGGCGCCCAAAATTATCTTAACAACAGTTATTGACTTCAAGTTTGGTCTCCATGACCCACGACCCAGTCAAATCGAGTTAGCGGGGAAACCTTATCCTATTCCACCGTGTCTGACGACTGCCTTTTCTCTGGGAGATCGGAAAATGGGTGGCAATATATGGAACACAGTAAAAAATAGGAGTAGAAATGATATGACACATACTAAGACATTAGGAAATAGTGCGTAATATATTAGAAGCAAGGAAAGGAAAAAAGAGAGGAAGAGGTAGTCAAAAAATAGACTATTTCACAGAGATAGTGAAAGATGTAGGCTGTGAGAATTTCTGGGAAATGCGTAGGTTAGCTCAGAATAGGAAACAATGGAGGTACGCTTCCAACCAGTTCTAGGACTGAAGACCTATTGATGAAGTTTAAGATATTGTTTGTTAGACAATGCCGTTGCGGCAATATTTGAACTATACTTTAGATTTTAATATTGTATGAACGTGTTCTTTTTGTACAGGTTAACAAAGAGGTTAACAAATAAAAAACTAAGTCACAATAGAAATCACTTGATTCTTTTAAATAGTTGTGAAAAATGAAATTGATGTGAAACCATGAACTAAGAAGAAATGTATTTCATAGTTTTCTATTTGCTATACGTATTGTATCAGATTCTCGGTCTTTAACCTGGATTTGTGCTAACCAATAGTATCTATTTTGAAACAGATGTTTAATTGTTATCAACTTTAGATATGACACACTATTCCTTTGAAGTCATATGATTGAATTTCAAGCTCTGAATACAATCTTATCGTTGATATTCTGAGCTTTATAAAATACGTGCCGAACAATTTACTGGAACTACTCGTAGTATTTGTAGAAAAAATTATTCGTTGGAGTGGTTACTAGAATCTATTCTTGGTGCTTCAATAATAGTTTTCGCATACGTAATCGGTTGTATTGTTTGTATAAGTATAGTACTGTGTTGCAAAAGGTTCCGATTTGAGAAATCTACTTTGACAGGTAAGTATTTTTAGTTTTGTCTAGAAGTGAAAAATGATTTGCATTACAGTGCTAGTATCTTGTCTAAAGAATACTGACCTTAGCTCGTGTTATTATAATAGAATGACTTGTTATCAACCTGTATTACGAATTTATATATATATATATATATATATATATATATATATTATGCTAAAGCTTTCAGTACATTGGACAGTGATTAAATACGCTTTAATTCACAGTTAACATGTTTTGATTTATTTTAAAATCTCATCAGAACCCTACAATTACAGATATAAATTAATTACTAATACTATTTTTTTTAATAACACTTACATGAATATATCTAGCTTATTAACTAACTTAATGTTAAACAGGTTGTTTTAAGAATGACAACTAAGAATTGACATATAAAATTGATAGTTAAGTCTAGTTCTTCGACATTGGTGATGTCTATCTATACCCACACATATGCATTATCACAAACACATAAACACACATTAATTCGGCAATTGTTCAAAATATTATTGTAAATTAAGTTCAGCCCTTGAATATCTATTTTGTTGTTAATGGTGTTGGGTGTTGTTTTTATTTTAATCATTTCTATTATGAGTCTTTTACTATGGTTTGTTTCTGTTGCTAAAATTTTGATATTATTGAGGTTAAAATTAAAATTGTGGTTGTATTTATGATGTGAAGTTAAAGCTGTCGAGTCCTTTTTTGAAATAGTTCTACAATCTGATTTGTGATTTGTTATTCTAGTTTGTAGCCAATTTTTTGTCTGACCAATGTAAATGGGAACACAATCTTTACATTGAATTTGGTATACTGTGTTTGATCTATATTGTTTAGGAATAATATCTTTAGTTTTTGATAATAATTATTCAGTAGTTTTTGTTATAATTTTGATGTTTTCGTTTTGTAATATTCGTTTAAGTGAATGCGTAATTGCTAAATTTGGAAGTTTAAAATATTTTATATTAGGGTTAATATTATTGTAAATGGTGATATTACAATTAAAAATCTTGGTTACTAAACTTGAGGGGTAATTGTTTTCAGTTAAAATTTTTTTTAGCGGTTATGAAGTCTAATTGATGAAATTTAGTATTGCTTAAATTTATAATTTTGTATTTTAAAGATTTTATTACTGCAATTTTTGTTTGTATGAGTGGTTTGAATAAAATTTAGAATTCTATTTGATGATAATGATTTTTGGTAGGGGAAAGTTGGGTAAAACGGGATACTTAGTGTTCTAGGTCTCATAACTTCTTGAATAAAGCAATGCTGGGGACTATTTTTTGGCTCCAGTTTCAGTTTTTAATTGGCTTTTGATTGATACCATTTTTATGCAAAAACAGAAGCCACACGACAAAAAAATGCATAATAAAGAGAGTATCCCGTTTTATCCACCTAGTCGGATAAAACGGGATACTTAAGCTTGTATAGTTTCCATAACGTTTAGTCCCCAGCAAATAAGACACAACATGGCAAATAAAGAAAAGTTATTATTATTCTTAATAATATAAAAGGAAAGGTTAACAAAAAAAAATATTTAAATATGTTACTGACAGAAGTCGCAGGTAAAAACTTCGTCTTCGTCTTTCCCCACTCCCGCACAAGCATCATGGACCCAGCCTTCGCAATGTTGACACCTTATCCAACCTTCTTCTGCCTTAAAATTGGAATAAAGTTCGCTGCAAAATATACAAACTGCTTCTTCGCATTCATCTTCTGAACTTGAATCATCACTTTCTCTCAACTTCCTTCTTTTTATATTTTTTTGACCCTTGGTATCATTTTGTTTTTTGTCTCTCACGCTCGTTTCGTTTGCACTGCTGCTGTCTTTCTTATTTGCGTTATTTACTGTTACGTCTTTTCTAGTCGTCATCCCATTGTCATTTATTTTGTCTTTTTTATTTAGTTTGGCTATATGGGCTGTTTTTTCAGTATCTCCTAAGTTTAATTTTGGCTTCTTTGTAGAAACTCTTTTAGAAATTGATTCTTCTAGTTCCTCTTTATATGGTGTCGATGTTAACACTGCAGTTTTACCCCTTCTTCTATCATTTAGATTTAATTTTCGTTCATAATGAGGAACTGGAACAATCTGTCGTGGCGTTATAACAAAATTCTGCGTGGTATGGGAACATGAAGGAGTCGAATTTGCATAAAACTGCTCTCTAGGAATCGGTGTTGTGCTTGGTGGTTTTCTCAGTGGTGATCTCGGTAAACTTCTTGGAGGTGTCCTTGCTAGTGTCCTCGGTGGTGTTCTCAATGGTGTTCTAGGTGGAGAGTTTCTAGGTTCTGGTAACTGGTTATCATTTATTTCACCTTGAGTGGGCCTATTTGTAGTCTCGGCCGGTTCAAACATCCAGTCTGGGAAGATCTCTGGATTTACTGGATGTATCCCCGTTTTTCTAAATTCGCTAACTGCGGTTTGGACGCTAGCGGCTTTCATAAAAGCATTTCCAAAAGTTTGCCTATTTGAGAAATAGTAATAGGCCTGCCTGAATGTTGTTGCATCCATCTCTGGACCTCTGAACTGTAATATGAGCTGATTGGTGACATAAAACTTACGTCTTTATATTAGGGTTAATATTATTGTAAATGGTAGTATTACAATTAAAAATCTTGGTTACTAAATTTGAGGGTAATTGTTTTCAGTTAAAATTTTTTTTAGCGGTTATGAAGTCTAATTGATGAAATTTAGTATTGCTTAAATGTATAATTCTGTATTTTAAAGATTTTATTACTGCAATTTTTTGTTTGTATGAGTGGTTTGAATAAAAATTTAGAATTCTATTTGATGAAAATGATTTTTGGTACCATTGTGTATATATTTGACCTGTTTCATCATCTAGAAAAGGGAGTTTTTTATTATCTTCTACTTGTATTGTAAATTTTAATCTGTTGTTAAATAAGTTAAATGTGTTAATCATACTTGTTTCCATTAAATCAGGACAAGCGGTAATGATGTCATCAACAAATATAAATAGGAAAGGTACATGAAAGGAAAGTTTAAGTATGACAGTTTTTACTAGTTCATTCATGACCATGTTTGCAAAGATGGGTGAGCTTGGTGAGCCCATTCCTGTTCCATATCTTTGAAGATAAAAATTTCCATTAAAACTAAAGTAACTAGTATCAAAGCAAAATTCTGTTAGTTTAAGAAAGTAGTCTATTGTAATATCAGTGTGTTCACTAATCGAGTTCAAATTATTTGTAATTGCGGTAATTACCATTTCATTAGAGACATTGGTAAAGAGGGAAGTAATATCTAATGATACAAGTTTGTAATTGGGTGGCATTTTTATAGTTTTAATTTTATTGACAAAGTCAAAGGAGTCTTTTAAGTTGTAAGTCATAGTAGGTGTAATTTTATTTAAAATGTGTGTTAGAAATTTTGTATTTTGTATGACGGTGAGTTAATTGCTGATATGACCGGTTTAAGAGGTACATCATGAGTACTCTTATGAATTATCGGTAAACCGTATGCAGTTGGTGGAATAGAATTATTACTTTTTAATATTTTTACAGTGGCATCATCAATCATTTTCATTTTATTTATTGTTGATAATAGAGAATTTCCTTTTGTTTGATATTTATTAGTTGAGTCAGACTTTTGTATGACACAAGTATTATTGTCTGTAAATAATGTTATCATTTTTTCAATATAATCTTGTTTGTACATAATAACTGATTTATTACCTTTGTCAGATTTTAGTACTAAAATATTATTATTTTCGTTGAGGAACTTTTTTGCACTATTAAAATCTTTATTAATTAGATCTACTTTTTTGTTTTTTGGTTTTTGTAAATAGTTTGTAACAACATGTGCTGTCTTCAGTCTAAGTGAATTTTTATTTTTGGTTGTTAGATTAGGCATGTTGGATATGATAAATTCAATATATGCTAAGATTTAGTTTCTTGGAAATTCGGAATTTGTTGTATTTATGGCAAATTTTGGACCCAGTGATATAATATTGCTAACTTCAACAGGTATATCTTTATGTGTTATGTTCACTATCCAACTTTTATTTTCTATTGGTTTAATTAGATTTTTATTTTTAATATGATTGAAGTTGCGTATATTTTTTGTTTTTTAATAATCATTAGTCTTGAATAAAATTTTTCGTGCTTGTCTTTGAATCGATTAACTATATCGCATGGAAATACTTGCAATACCTTGCTAATCAATGATTTTAATTTACATTTAATAGTATTGATTTCATTGAAAGTGATTTTTATTGTTAAATTTAGAGTACTTGAGATAAATCGTTGTATTATTTTTTGAGATTCATTAATGTATATAGGTTTATCAAAGATCATATTTTGATACCGTTTAATACTCAGTTCCATGTTGTTAGGAATTATTTTATGTTATCTGCATTTTAGAAGAAATATCCATTTGTTCATTAGAGTTGCCAATTTCTTGTTGTACTTGTTCCATCTGTCTAAACCCAAATGCCATAAATTCAAAAAATGACCAAGATGATTTTTGCAATATATACCACAACTTAATTCACCACAAATAAATCAACAAAAACCTAGTAGAAATATTCTCATGTACCATCCTGCTACATATTATAATTTATTGTATCTAGTTTAATTTCTATTCAGTGATAATTAAAATATTTAAAAGTTAAGTTGAATGACAAATTTAGTCAGATAAGTTAAAGTTATGTGTAGTGAAGATGTAAAATAACATAGTCTTAAAAACAATTTTATATTGTTAACTTAAGGTATATATATATATAAATCTAGATTTTTATTAATAGTTGTAATTTGTGTAATAATATTTTTAGAAACATATTTGAAAATGGAAAACCGAAACGCGTCATATGTATTAAATTAAAATGATAGATTGAGCAGTTTCATTTTATTACTATAACAAACGCCATATAACTAAGATAGTGCAAATGACCAAGTTCCAAGAAATTTAATTCAAATATAAACAGATGGTCAAGAAAGGATGAATATTATATATATATATATATATATATATATATATATATATTGCCGTGTAATGCCTGTATGAATCGTGCCTCACAAATTGGCGTCATTAATTTGTTGTGTTAGCCTATAAGACCTCGCCAGAGTAAAGAAAGCCTTTGAGCCCCAACGTTTGAGAGTCATAAATTGCCGTGAAATGCCTGTATGAATCGTGCCTCACGAATTGGGCGTCATACAATTGCCGTGTAACCTTTATAAAACCTCTTCAGACCCTCCTCAGTCAAAAAACATTCGAGCATTTTTTAATTTACCAAAAAGAAAAATTTCACAAACAGAAAAATTTCAAAAAAAATAATTTCTTACCCTAACTTCGTGCTTCATCACATTAATTGCTTCAACAGCTCCCTGGCTAGCTCAGTTGGGCCTCCTCTTGGATACCTAGATTTACTATCATACTCTTTATCGTTCACGCACACTCTCAATAAAACCACAAAATAATACAACAATCATACAATATCTATTTATCACTATTTACAAATAATAATTCAAGATTATTTACATTTCATTGCTCAAGTTACACTTCAATAAATTCTATCTTTGTAAAGTCCAAGGTTTTAAATTGAAATATCAAACACATTGAATGTAACAGAAGTAAATGGGCCCTGAATGATACCTTATTTTTTTTCTAATTATAATTATTTCTACTTAGTACACTCTGGAGTATTGTGAGCTTATGATAACCCAGTTTATCTTATTAAATCCTTTTTAACTTTGCATACTCTTACTACAAACACAAAAAAAAACCCATGTACTCTTAATAAAATTTTAAATTCATGAGGAGTGTTAATAAGCTTAATATACACCTTTAAATTTATATTCAAATACCATAATAAAAGTTAGTTATACGTATTTTTTTCAATACGCACAATAAAGCAAAATACGATCAAAGTTCATTCTCACACGTCACAATAATTTTCATAGTTTATATACAAAA
The DNA here is from genome assembly GCA_036346225.1 of Platerodrilus igneus. Taxonomy (NCBI): domain Eukaryota; kingdom Metazoa; phylum Arthropoda; class Insecta; order Coleoptera; family Lycidae; genus Platerodrilus; species Platerodrilus igneus. Next base: position 7,010,368 of record JARFIW010000447.1, on the reverse strand, counting down.
ACAGCAAATTCTAATGCGTTACCTGGAATTCCTCGAAGTTCCGCACTCCGTTGACGATGACGTTAAGTTTCCTGCACCCTCGGTTTCGGTTCAGCTTTGCTTGCCGCCTCCAGCTATTTACAGATGAACACCATCTAAGTTGTGCTGCATGCTATTCATTCAAGATCCATCCAATCCGAAATCCAAATCCAAATCCAAATCCAACAATCCAAATCCAAATCCAAATCCAAATCCAAATCCAAATCCAAATCCAAATCCAAATCCAAATCCAAATCCAAATCAAATCCAATTCCAAATCCAAATCCAAATCCAAATCCAAATCCAAATCCAAATCCAAATCCAAATCCAAATCCAAATACAAATCCAAATCCAAATCCAAGTCCAACATCCAAATCCAAATCCAAATCCAAATCCAAATCCAACATCCAAATCCAAATCCAAATCCAAATCCAAATCCAAATCCAAATCCAAATCCAAATCCAAATCCAAATCCAAATCCAAATCCAAATCCAAATCCAAATCCAAATCCAAATCCAAATCCAAATCCAAATCCAAATCCAAATCCAAATCCAAATCCAAATCCAAATCCAAATCCAAATCCAAATCCAAATCCAAATCCAAATCCAAATCCAAATCCAAATCCAAATCCAAATCCAAATCCAAATCCAAATCCAAATCCAAATCCAAATAGAAATCCAAATCCAAATATATTACACTTTTCCATTTTGCATAATTTAATTTACGTTACTTTACTTAACTTTATGATCTTGTTCAAATCTCTATTGCACCCCAATTAAAATAAACTCGACACTTATCGCGTTAAAAACTATGAGGCCAACACTGTACTATTTAATTTAAAAATTTTAAATACTTACAAGCTCGTGGTAGTAAATTTCTGTACGTAGTCCGCGCTGCCAATTTAACGAAGTCAAAGAGCGAAGTTAAAAGAGCTCAGAAAACCAAAGAGAGCGATGCTAATTCTCTTGGAGTATTTATACAATTCAAAATGCCACCTCTAGGCCACTCTTTACGCGAAACACTTAATTAAACTAACTCGTTCTTCAAATTTTGGTCTAACCGTTTTCAAATCTTAGAAATTTAGCTCGTTGATACGATATTTTCCGAAAAACTCGCATTCAATTTACCGTGCTTGTCTGTTTTACAACTAACTATATAGACCAATGATACTTTCCGTGACGTCTTGAAACCTTGCCTGTATTAACTCTATTCCTCTCTTATGCATATTCTATGTTTCCTTCTAACCTTGTTTGAGTGGTAGAAAATCGACATTACTGTCTGCGTGCTATTTAATCCATGTGGAGTTGTATACGTGCTTTTCGACTGTCGTTTAACCAATATTCTTTGAAACTTGCTTGTTATCTATAAAATTAAGGGGAACATGAAGTTTCTTAAGCATGCAGGTGTTCAATTAACGGTCGTTTTAAAACAACATTTCTAGAAGTTTGCTTTTCAAGGTATTTCATATATTCGACTTGTTTGTTTGTTAGTAAAGCGTTTCGAACTTGAAATTATCGATTTTTTACGCTCTTATGCATTTTAGACATTATATTCCTTTGAATTAAACTCAATTAAATTAAATAATAATTTCTATTAGCTTATACACTTGATTTTCTTTACGAACCTATTAAATTCTACTTGTAAAATTATGGTAGTACTTGTTACTTCAAATTAAATGAATGAAATAAATTTCGCACGTAAATTATATTTGTTTCCTCTATACAGGGTGTTTGAAATTGCATTATTTATAATCAAATTTAACCTTTTAAAACCACTACAATATATATATATATATATATATATATATATATATATATTACTCATATTTAGACCAGGGTAGAAAATTAAATAATTACATCAAATAATTTTAATCACCGTGTAGAAGCTTTGGGAAAAGGAACGCGTTATTAAATAAAAGCGTGAAGCATCAAAATTCATTCGTTTTATTAAAAATAAGAGATTTAAATTATTTATAAGACGCTTTATATAAAAGGAAGCAGTATTACAAAACTTTACGTGTAATTTAATTATTCCTAGTAAAGAAACAAAGAGAAATTACGTGCAAAATTTATATTAATTAACCCTATTGTAAGTAACCGGTATTAAACAAAATGTACTGATAATAATTGAATATTTAATTAGGATTCACTAAAAATTAAAGGGTATTAACTTTAATTGAAGTTAATTGAACCGTTAGTAACATAAAATATCTATAAAAATTTGAAAAACCCAATAAAATGCAAATCGTAGAAGTGTTATTATGTTTGAACACCTGCGTATTTTTAAAAGGCTCATTCTGCGTAAATTTGGCAGATAATTAATGGGTACAGAGAATCTTTAAGAAACCGTCGCATAATAGTTACGAGAAATGCTAAAGGCGCGATACGGGGTTATTTAACCCAGATAACAGTCCACATGGACTGAAATAATCGATAATAAAGAATATCAATTTGCACTAATAAGAACAGGGTAGATAGAGACAGATAATATGCGCAAGACCAAGACACATATAGTAAAAGGCGTGAGTAGAGCAACGTCATGGGGTTGCGATTGGTTGAAAGTAAAAGGCAAAATTTGAGAGGTAAAATAACATTTCTGTATAAAAGTCAATTAGTTATTTCCAGACGTTGCAAGCCGTGTTGAAATTTCTGAGATTTAACTGGGGCGAGTGCAAATTTCGTAAAATCGCATGCCGGGCTACGGAATGGGAACATAGCAGGCGAAATTCTTTAGAATTGTCCGTTTTGGAGACTCGACCGACAGACAGGCTAACCTCATATATACCCAGGGAATATGAACAAGCTCTCTTAGATCTTCGACTTGATTCAATGCGTTAAACAGTGCTTTTTAGTTTTCCGGTTTTGATTAAATAATTTAAACAGTTTGCTCGAATATTTTTGTGATAAAAAACAGTTTGTTCTTTACCTGCTACAATGAATGTACGTTAGTGCACTTAGAAAAGAAGATACAAGGTAATAAAGTTTAGTATCACTGTACCAATTGGTAAAATTTACAACGACAAATAAATACACAAAAGTAGGCAGTTTTGGCATATATTGGTGAAAGAAGTATGAATTTTTTTGTTATTTTTCGGGGGTGTTAATAATTTAATGGCGCATAAACGTGTCTGGATCCACAAGACAAGGTTCAGATATACACAGATGAGTTCCGGAAAAGCCCAGAAACAACTTTAAATAAATGGTGATGGAGAAAATTTTAAAAGCGTTGAGAATCAGAAGCAGTAAATATAACCCAGTTGAAATGGTGTAATTAACAAAGGGACGATGTACATTGAAGCTACGAGTGCAGTAACCTTCAGGTAAATTATACTATTTTGTTCGAACTTTGATATTTTGGGTGTGTTGAATAACTTTATAATTTGTTTATTTAAAATGGACAGTAGTGAAATTGTACTAACAATAATATTTTAATTTTAAGGTGAAATTTGCTTGTTTAAGTAGAAAGGGGTATTTAGTATTGATGTTCTGGATTATGATGAAAATGTGGGTATGTCTTTGAGCTCAATTAGACGAACCTGGTTAATTAACGTAAAGGGGTGGTAGATGCTCCCTTTGTACTCAGACTCAGGTATGCATATATTGTTATAGTAATTAGTAGGCATCCTACAAGGACTTTAATTCTGGATGCAAATTTAAAATGATGACAAATTTGATTTTGAAATTTTATGATACTGAAATTTATGCTGAATTTTAATGTTGAAATTTTAATGTATTGTGAATATTGATGTAAATAGAGTTAACGGTGATGTTTGTGATAGGAATGTGTTTGTTTTTTTTTATGATTGAGGATGAAAGTTATCTAGAGGAGCAGCCGAGGCGATTAACGGAAGAAAGTCAATGGACCAACACAGTTAAGGTAATGAATAGCTTTTTGTAGGTTTCACAGCATTCTTGACGTCCAATTCGTGAGGCTCGATTCGAAAAGCGTAGTTCACGGATTTTGTAGGTTTCACAGCATTCTTGGCGCCCAACGTGGGGCTCGAGTTCCAAATAAAATTTTTGTGATTTTATTCCAGGAAACTGGCGATCTGAGAGAGAGAGTTCTGTGTGTGTATAAATTTAAGAGTATTTTAGAGTGTGTGAGAGTGATTAGAACGTATGCAGAGAAAAGAGTGGTTAAGGAGTCAAGGAGTGGAAATTGGAAGTGACGATAGAGCATTGTGTGAGAAAATTCTAAAATGGAAGAAGCTGGAGGCAGTAGAGATCAGTCGAGGACGGAATCAGGGATCAAGGAAACGAGATGATAATGAGAATGCTAGAGAGAATGAACAATGAATCTAATAGAGCTAGGGAAGAATCCAATAGAAAATTAGAACAGCTAAGCGAAGAATCTAATAGAGCAGAGAGGACTCAAATCGAAAATTTGAGCAAATGAGTGAAGATACAAATAAGAAATTTGACCAATTAAATCAGGAATTAGGGATAAAATAGAAAAATCGACGAGAGAATTTACAGAATTTAAAAATTGTCTTACCGTGAAAATGGGGAAGTAGAAAATAGGGTAGATAAAATGAGCGTGATATTACAGGTCTTCGACAGGAAATGGGACATTTAAGGTCCGAAGTACGCATTTTGTGAAGAAGAAATAAATGTAAAATGACTGAAGTAACGGACTCATGTAGGGATCAGTTAGGCAGGGTAGAACGCGAAGTTAGTAGTATCAAATATAACATGTCAAGTTTAACGGGGGATGGTCCCAGATTTTCTACAGGTGGAGGATCATTGGACCAACACATGAAGTTTTATGGCGATAACAGGATAAATCCACAAATTTTTATTAATAGTGTAAGAAATCTAGTGGGAAATTTATTTGACGAACAGACTAAACTAAATACGATAAAGGCTTTATTGAAAGACAACGCGGAAGCATGGTACAATTTAGTAGAACAGGACATAGACACCTACACGGAGTTTGAAGACAGATTTTTAAAGCACTACTGGAGTGACCACAGACAAGACCAGGTACGAGATGACTTAATCACAGGGAAATTTAAGGGAGAATTTTCAGGAAGTAGAGAGCAATATGCTATACGCAAGTATAGCATAGCAAAGCAACTGAACCCACCACTGATGGACCGACAAATTATTAAGTATTTATCACGACACTTCGAGGTAGAAGTAAGACAACACGTAGCACTACAGAACATAGTGGACAGAGAAATATTTTTAGAATACCTGCAGAGGTACGACGACGTAAGTAGTGGACGACCTCGGGATAATAGAGAAAGACAGATCAACATAGTTAGGTTTGACAATAGACGGGACAACTATGCTAGAAGAGGGAATAGTTACGGATACCAGCGACAGAATTGGGAACAGAGACGACCATACGTTAGAAGTAATAGTTTAGGAAGGGGACCTGCACAGAGACCGAAACCTACCAGAAGGAATAGTTCACCGGACATGAGGGGACTGCTAATACAGACACGGAACGAGTGGAAACGCCTAGGACATACGCTGAGGTGACGGCTAGACCAGGACCAAGTAGGGAAAACAGACCTGGACAGGATTTTTAGAACGCGACAGACCACTAGATTTCAGTGTAAATGTATATGAACATCCACGTGAATTTTTCAAAATTGAGGAGGAAGTAGAGCCAGAAACTAAGGAAAAATTATATTTGCCAATTATTAATTTAGAAATTTTTGAGAATAATGTAGAAGTATTACTTGATACAGAGGCAGAGGCGAGTTTAATATCGGAGGAATTCGTCAGCAAAATTAGGGATAAGGTTTGTGATAGAATTATGCCTATAAAGCGTAGCCATTTAGTAGCTCCAAATAAAAAGAAGTTTGCTGTAGTAAATAGTGTTGTGGTGCTTAGGATAGATATAGGAGGTTTAAGCTGTGAACAGGAGTTTGTAATTGTACCTGGACTGAAGTTTCAGAGCATTTTAGGTGTTGACTGTATGATGAAGTTAGGGGTTTTGATAGATATGGAGAGGAAGGTAATAAGGATTAATGATAGGGTAGTGCCATGGAAGGGCAGTTATGAAGTCACAGAGGATGACACGGGGTTGAATATTAATGTAGTAGAGGTAGAGGATGATGAAGGTAAACAGATCAACACGATAAGATGTCCAGAGGATAGGAGAGTAGAGGTTCAAGCTTTAGTACAAAAACATGCAGAATTAGTGGGGGTAGAAGCAACAGCAGCATATCGGGAGCAGGTGAAGGCAGAATTATTTTTGATGAGGTTAAGTGGCAAGTTTGTTTTAAATAAAGTAGATTTAAGGAATTCATTCTGGCGGATTCCATTACACAAGAATTCTAGAGGGTGCATAGGATTTTCCATAGAGGGAAAAATCGATAATTTTAAAGTAGTATCGTTTGGTTTGTCGGCAGAAAAGAAAATAAGAATAAATGAGAAACAGACAAGTGTAGGGACTGAAGAAGAAGCAGTATTTAAGAGTCAGGATAATAGGGATGATAAGTTTATTGTATGTGAGATAACAGGGATGATAAGTATAGATATAGAAGGGGGAGAAATAGGGATGAAGAGTATTAGGATGGTGAGAAGAAAGACTTGGAGAGTCAAGAAGAGAGTTAGATTTAAAAAACTTGATGAACAAAGGATAGAGATAGGTGAATTTTAGTATAGATATAGAAAATAAAGCTAGGTATAGGATAGATATGGGAGATAAGTAGAAATAGGTTTAGGATGAGAATAAAGAGTAAATGTAGGAAGAAAAGAAGATAGGTTAAGTATAGATATTTCATATAAGATTAGTGGGGAGTTAGGAATAGAATAAGAATAGGATAGGTATATAGGATGTATATAGGATTAGATGGATAAGTAGGATGAAGTTAGGGATAATTTCAGTTTATAAAATTAGGTGAGAGTTAGGAATAGGATAGGGATATAGGACAGGTGTAAATATTTTTTTGGATTGGATATAAGTTAGGTAAGTTAGATAGATAAGGGTAGAGAGAGATAGGCAATTTTTTTTTGTAAATTTTTTTTTGTCTAAATGCTTTATATTTGCATTCAAATAAGTGGGATTATTTGTATTCAAATAGGGAAAAAATACTCATATTTAGACCAGGGTAGAAAATTAAATAATCACATCAAATAATTTTAATCACCGTGTAGAAGCTTTGGGAAAAGGAACGCGTTATTAAATAAAAGCGTGAAGCATCAAAATTCATTCGTTTTATTAAAAATAAGAGATTTAAATTATTTATAAGACGCTTTATATAAAAGGAAGCAGTATTAGAAAACTTTACGTGTAATTTAATTATTCCTAGTAAAGAAACAAAGAGAAATTACGTGCAAAATTTATATTAATTAACCCTATTGTAAGTAACCGGTATTAAACAAAATGTACTGATAACAATTGAATATTTAATTAGGATTCACTAAAAATTAAAGGGTATTAATTTTAATTGAAGTTAATTGAACCGTTAGTAACATATAATATCTATAAAAACTTGAAAAACCCAATAAAATGCAAATCGTAGAAGTGTTATTATGTTTGAACACCTGCGTATTTTTAAAAGGCTCATTCTGCGTAAATTTGGCAGATAATTAATGGGTACAGAGAATCTTTAAGAAACCGTCGCATAATAGTTACGAGAAATGCTAAAGGCGCGATACGGGGTTATTTAACCCAGATAACAGTCCACATGGACTGAAATAATCGATAATAAAGAATATCAATTTGCACTAATAAGAACAGGGTAGATAGAGACAGATAATATGCGCAAGACCAAGACACATATAGTAAAAAGGCGTGAGTAGAGCAACGTCATGGGGTTGCGATTGGTTGAAAGTAAAAGGCAAAATTTGAGAGGTAAAAATAACATTTCTGTATAAAAGTCAATTAGTTATTTCCAGACGTTGCAAGCCGTGTTGAAATTTCTGAGATTTAACTGGGGCGAGTGCAAATTTCGTAAAAATCACATGCCGGGCTACGGAATGGGAACATAGCAGGCGAAATTCTTTAGAATTGTCCGTTTTGGAGACTCGACCGACAGACAGGCTAACCTCTATATAAGGGAATATGAACAAGCTCTCTTAGATCTTCGACTTTATTCAATGGTTAAACAGTGCTTTTAGTTTTCCGGTTTTGATTAAATAATTTAAACAGTTTGCTCGAATATTTTTGTGATAAAAACAGTTTGTTCTTTCCAAATGAATGTACGTTAGTGCACTTAGAAAAGAAGATACAAGGTAATAAAGTTTAGTATCACTGTACCAATTGGTAAAATTTACAACGACAAATAAATAAAAAGTAGGCAGTTTTGGCATATATTGGTGAAAGAAGTATGAATTTCTTTGTTATTTTTCGGGGTGTTAATAATTTAATGGTGCATAAACGTGTCTGGATCCACAAGACAAGGTTCAGATATACACAGATGAGTTCCGGAAAAGCCCAGAAACAACTTTAAATAAATGGTGATGGAGAAAATTTTAAAAGCGTTGAGAATCAGAAGCAGTAAATATAACCCAGTTGGAATGGGAATTAACAAAGGGACGATGTACATTGAAGCTAGAGTGCAAGTAACCTTCAGGTAAATTATACTATTTTGTTCGAACTTTGATATTTTGGTGTGTGTTGAATAACTTTATAATTTGTTTATTTAAAATGGACAGTAGTGAAATTGTACTAAAATAATATTTTAATTTTAAGGTGAAATTTGCTTGTTTAAGTAGAAAGGGGTATTTAGTATTGATGTTCTGGATTATGATGAAAATGTGGGTATGTCTTTGAGCTCAATTAGACGAACCTGGTTAATTAACGTAAAAGGGTGGTAGATGCTCCTTTGTACTCAGACTCAGGTCTGCATATATTGTTATAGTAATTAGTAGGCATCCTACAAGGACTTTAATTCTGGATGCAAATTTAAAATGATGACAAATTTGATTTTGAAATTTTATGATACTGAAATTTATGCTGAATTTTAATGTTGAAATTTTAATGTATTGTGAATATTGATGTAAATAGAGTTAACGGTGATGTTTGTGATAGGAATGTTTTGTTTTTATGATTGAGGATGAAAGTTATCTAGAGGAGCAGCCGAGGCGATTAACGGAAGAAAGTCAATGGACCAACACAGTTAAGGTAATGAATAGCTTTTGTAGGTTTCACAGCATTCTTGACGTCCAATTCGTGAGGCTCGATTCGAAAAGCGTAGTTCACGGATTTTGTAGGTTTCACAGCAATATATTTATATTACTCATATTTAGACCAGGGTGAAAATTAAATAATCACATCAAATAATTTTCATCACCGTGTATAATGAATATTATTAGATAATACGCGTTATTAAAACAGTGAAGCATAAAATTTATTAGTTTCAGTAAAAATAAGAGATTTAAATCATGTACAAGACGCTTTATATCAAAAGAAACAGTATTAACAAGCTCTACGTGTAATGTATTTATTCCGAGGAAAGAAACAAATAAAAATTACGTGCAAAATTTATATTAATTAACTCTATTTTAAGTAACCGGTATTAAACAAAGTGTACACATAATAATTAATATTTAATTTGTATTCGCTAAAAATGAAAGGATAGAAGTCAATTTTAGTTGGAGTTAATTAAACCATTATTAATAATAAGCATAAAAGCCTGTGAAAATCCAAGATTAAAATACCAGAAAATAAAGCTCTGAGAATTAATATTATGTTTGAACACCTGCGTAGTTTAAATGTCACGTACGGCGAAAATTTTGTAGATAACAAATGGTTTCAAAGAATCTTGGAGAAAACGTAGCTTAATAGTTACGAGAAATGCTAAAGGTGGGATATTTCACACTCCACATGGACTAAAAGAATCGATAATAAGGAATATCAATTTGCACTAATAAGAACAGGGAGATAGAGACAGATAATATGCGCAAGACCGAGACACATATAGTAAAACGTGAGTAGAGCAACGTCATGGGGTTGCGATTGGTTGAAAGTAAAGGCAAAATTGAGAGGTAGAAATAACATTTCTGTATAAAATTTAATTAGGTATTCTCAGACGTTGCGTGCCGTGTGGAAATTTTCTGAGATTTAACTAGGGCGAGTACAAATTCGTAAAACCGACGCGCGAGCTACGGAATGGGAACATAGAATGACGAAATTCTAGAAACTGGCCGTTTTGGGAACAGACCGACAGACAGGCTAACCGCTATATATACGGAGGTTAATATGAAAACTCTCTTAGATCTTCGACTTGATTGAACGCGTTAAACAGTGCTTTTTAGTTTTCCGGTTTTAATATTAAATAATTTAAACAGTTTGCTAATATTATGGATTTAAAACGTTGTTCTTTACGTGTAAAAAGGCGTTGTCATTGAAAAGAAGAACAAGGTAATAATTTGTTACTTAATTTGGTAAAATTTACTATGACAAATAAATAACAAAATAATTTTTATTTTAAAGGTAAATTTCTTTGTTTTTTTGGGGTATTAATACTTAAATGGTGAAAAGTGTCTGGACCAAAACAATGGTAATTAACAAGGGTTAAAAGCCCTGAAAAATTTAAATAAATGGTAGGAAAAATTTTAAACTTGAGAATAAAAAGGTAAATTAAATTGGAATTTGATTAAAAAGGGAATTAATTGAATAGATGAATAATTATAAATTAACTATTTTGTTTGAATTTGGTTTTTTTGTTGAAAATTTAAAGTTTATTTAAAAGGACATAGGAAATTGACAACAATAATATTTTAATTTTAAGGTAAATTTCTTGTTTAATAAAAGGGGTATTTAAGATTTTGGTTTAAAAATTTGGGTATTCTTTGAGCTCAATTGAAACCGGTTAATTAACGAAATGGTGATTCCCTTTTATTGCATAATTTTTTAATTAAGGCACCTAAAACTTTAATTTACACATTAAAATATATAAATTTAATTTTGAAATTTTTGATATTAAAATTTATGCAAATTAATTTTAAATTTTAATGTATTGAAAATTGAAAATAGGTTAACGTTGATGTTTGTGGGGAATTGGTTTTTTTATTAGAGGAGAAAGTTTTGAGGACAAGGGATTAACAAAAATCAATGGACCAACAATTAATAATAATAGCTTTTTGTATTTCACAGCATTTTGACTATTCGAAAAGGAGTTAAATTTTTTTTAAGATTTTCGTAATTGTAACTCGATTCAAAAGGATTACGGATTTTGGTGATATCACAGCAATATATAATATATTTGGATAAAAGAGTTTTCTTTATTACCACCGACCTAAAATGTAATTTAACAAATTTAATATTAAAAATTCTATATACCTTTTCTATCCCTATTCTATTTAAATCTAACTCTTTCTACACCTATTTCTCCTGTGGTGCTGGTTCTCCGGTATAAGGGAATAGTAGGTTGACGTGAAACCGTCCCTCTCATTTCCCGTACCTACTTCCCTTAATAAATATGTGCACTCCCTACTACTTCCCCTATCTCAAAAGGTCCCTCATATGGCAAGTGTAGTTTAGCACATGTCATCCTATCTCTCTTCCCTACTCTCAAGCTTTTACTACTACCTGGTCTCCCACTTTAAATTTTACCCTCTTTCTAATTCTTGCGTTCATCTTCCTTGTATATTTTTCAGCTCTCTTCCTTAACCTCTCCTCACATCTACCAAAAGTTGTTGGAATTCATCGTCCCTAGGCACAATTTGCCATGGTCTTTCGGGATACTGTTGCTTGATCAGCATGATGGGACTGGTTTCTGTCACGGTACTAGGGTTTCATTGATAAAAGATTCAACCTTAGACAAATTGTCCTCCCATAAACGATGATTCCTATGTGAAGCTAAACGCAAAACTTAACCGTCTCTTGAATATATCGCTCAGCTGGATTCGCTTGAGGATGCCTTATGCTACAAAACACCACTTTAACGTTTTGCCTCTCCCAATAATCTCTAAATCTTTGATTATTAAAATAAGTAGCATTGTCTGCTAATACTCGTTTAAAAGTTCCTACTTTCCTACAAAATTGTTCCAATTTCTTGTTTGTTCCGACTGTGTTACAATCCCGAGTGGGATATAATTTGGTAAATTTCGAAAACACATCAGTCACAATCAGCACATGTTTGTGTCCTTTTGTACTTCGGACTAGATTACTCAAATAATCAATAGCAACTAAGTCCAGGGGATTTTGTACGTGTATACTTTGTACCACATCCTGACTCGTACTATTTTTGTACTTTCCTAAAGTACATAAGTGACAAGTGTTGATGACAGACTTTACTAACCCTAAGTCTTTAGTTGAAAAAAACGTTTCCCTAAAAATTAACCATGTCTTTCGGATTCCTATGTGACCATATCTTAAGTGCAGATCTTTGATAATTAATTTTGCTTGTACCCTATCCACCACATACACTTCCAATTCTTGAATTTTTTTACACAAAAAGCCGTTTATCATATGGAAGTTTTTAAATCCGGTTCGCTTTCTAACTTCGTTCTAACAATCTGTAGCTCCTCACTCTGCCTCTGGTTCCTCAAGATCTCCTCTTCTCCATATACTGAATCATTTTGTAGTAGACTGTTCATGGCAATCATGATGTCACACGGTCTTTTGTTATCCATGTCCCTGTTTCTACTAAACGCGTCTGCTATAAAATTATTTTCTCCCTTAATATATTTAATCTCAAAGTCAAACTCCTGTAGTAACAACCCCATCGATATACTCGATTGTTAGAAAATCTCGTATTCATCAACGCACACAACGCCGAATGATCCGTTTCGATTACAAAATGTCTTCCTATCAAAAAATTTTAACTTCGTAACACCAAACACCACTGCAGCCATCTCCTTTTCACTAATCGTGTAATTTACTTCATGCGGCTTCAGTGTGCGTGAAACAAAAGATATGGGCACCTCTTCCCTCTTGTACTTGGTACAACTCTGCTGCTAATGCACTATCCGATGCATCCGTCCTCAGTACGAAACCTACATCAAATCTGGGATGCCTCAAAATTAGTTGGTCGTGAAATTGTTCCAACAGTGTTAAATATGCTGCCTCTTGACTTTCCGTCCAACTCCATCGTACTCCCTTCTTCAGAAGTTTAAACAATGGACTCGCTTTTCAGCAAATCCCGGTACAAACTTTTATAAAGTTAAGGACCCCAAAAAGCTCTTAATTTCCTAATGTTATTAGGTCTCGGATATGTCAAAAGTTCGGACAATCTTTCCTTATCGATACACATACCTTGAGTGTTCACCACATACCCCAGAAATTTAACGGTTTTGGAAAAATTCACATTTTTCTATATTCAGCCTCAATCCTGCTAATTTAAGCTCTAATAATATCCGTTCTAAATGAGAGTAATGTTGTTCCTCAGTTTCACTAAAAATTAAAATATCATCCACATAATGTATGCAGAATTGCTCATATGCTCCTAAAATTGCTTGCATTGCCTTAATTAATGCTGCACTTGACGTTGACAAACCATACGGTACTACCTTAAAATTATAGAGTTTACCTCTACGGAAAATCCTGTGTACCTTCTAGAATCTTTGTGTAATGGAATCAGCCAGAATGAATTCCTTAAATCTAATTTACTAAAAATAAACTTGCCACTTAATCTCGTCAAAAGTGTGTCCATGGATGGTGGACAATATAGATATTTCATATAAGATTAGTGGGGAGTTAGGAATAGAATAAGAATAGGATAGGTATATAGGATGTATATAGGATTAGATGGATAAGTAGGATGAAGTTAGGGATAATTTCAGTTTATAAAATTAGGTGAGAGTTAGGAATAGGATAGGGATATAGGACAGGTGTAAATATTTTTTGGATTGGATATAAGTTAGGTAAGTTAGATAGATAAGGGTAGAGAGATAGGCAATTTTTTTTGTAAATTTTTTTGTCTAAATGTTTTATATTTGCATTCAAATAAGTGGGATTATTTGTATTCAAATAGGGAAAAAATACTCATATTTAGACCAGGGTAGAAAATTAAATAATCACATCAAATAATTTTAATCACCGTGTAGAAGCTTTGGGAAAGGAACGCGTTATTAAATAAAAGCGTGAAGCATCAAAATTCATTCGTTTTATTAAAAATAAGAGATTTAAATTATTTATAAGACGCTTTATATAAAAGGAAGCAGTATTAGAAAACTTTACGTGTAATTTAATTATTCCTAGTAAAAAACAAAGAGAAATTACGTGCAAAATTTATATTAATTAACCCTATTGTAAGTAACCGGTATTAAACAAAATGTACTGATAACAATTGAATATTTAATTAGGATTCACTAAAAATTAAAGGGTATTAATTTTAATTGAAGTTAATTGAACCGTTAGTAACATATAATATCTATAAAAACTTGAAAACCCAATAAAATGCAAATCGTAGAAGTGTTATTATGTTTGAACACCTGCGTATTTTTAAAAGGCTCATTCTGCGTAAATTTGGCAGATAATTAATGGGTACAGAGAATCTTTAAGAAACCGTCGCATAATAGTTACGAGAAATGCTAAAGGCGCGATACGGGGTTATTTAACCCAGATAACAGTCCACATGGACTGAAATAATCGATAATAAAGAATATCAATTTGCACTAATAAGAACAGGGTAGATAGAGGAAAACCCCAAGACACATATAGTAAAAAGGCGTGAGTAGAGCAACGTCATGGGGTTGCGATTGGTTGAAAGTAAAAGGCAAAATTTGAGAGGTAAAAATAACATTTCTGTATAAAAGTCAATTAGTTATTTCCAGACGTTGCAAGCCGTGTTGAAATTTCTGAGATTTAACTGGGGCGAGTGCAAATTTCGTAAAAATCACATGCCGGGCTGCGGAATGGGAACATAGCAGGCGAAATTCTTTAGAATTGTCCGTTTTGGAGACTCGACCGACAGACAGGCTAACCTCTATATACCCAGGGGAATATGAACAAGCTCTCTTAGATCTTCGACTTTATTCAATGCGTTAAACAGTGCTTTTTAGTTTTCCGGTTTTGATTAAATAATTTAAACAGTTTGCTCGAATATTTTTGTGATAAAAACAGTTTGTTCTTTCCAAATGAATGTACGTTAGTGCACTTAGAAAAGAAGATACAAGGTAATAAAGTTTAGTATCACTGTACCAATTGGTAAAATTTACAACGACAAATAAATAAAAAAAGTAGGCAGTTTTGGCATATATTGGTGAAAGAAGTATGAATTTCTTTGTTATTTTTCGGGGGTGTTAATAATTTAATGGTGCATAAACGTGTCTGGATCCACAAGACAAGGTTCAGATATACACAGATGAGTTCCGGAAAAGCCCAGAAACAACTTTAAATAAATGGTGATGGAGAAAATTTTAAAAGCGTTGAGAATCAGAAGCAGTAAATATAACCCAGTTGGAATGGTGTAATTAACAAAGGGACGATGTACATTGAAGCTACGAGTGCAAGTAACCTTCAGGTAAATTATACTATTTTGTTCGAACTTTGATATTTTGGTGTGTGTTGAATAACTTTATAATTTGTTTATTTAAAATGGACAGTAGTGAAATTGTACTAACAATAATATTTTAATTTTAAGGTGAAATTTGCTTGTTTAAGTAGAAAGGGGTATTTAGTATTGATGTTCTGGATTATGATGAAAATGTGGGTATGTCTTTGAGCTCAATTAGACGAACCTGGTTAATTAACGTAAAAGGGTGGTAGATGCTCCCTTTGTACTCAGACTCAGGTCTGCATATATTGTTATAGTAATTAGTAGGCATCCTACAAGGACTTTAATTCTGGATGCAAATTTAAAATGATGACAAATTTGATTTTGAAATTTTATGATACTGAAATTTATGCTGAATTTTAATGTTGAAATTTTAATGTATTGTGAATATTGATGTAAATAGAGTTAACGGTGATGTTTGTGATAGGAATGTGTTTGTTTTTTTTTATGATTGAGGATGAAAGTTATCTAGAGGAGCAGCCGAGGCGATTAACGGAAGAAAGTCAATGGACCAACACAGTTAAGGTAATGAATAGCTTTTTGTAGGTTTCACAGCATTCTTGACGTCCAATTCGTGAGGCTCGATTCGAAAAGCGTAGTTCACGGATTTTGTAGGTTTCACAGCAATATATTTATATTACTCATATTTAGACCAGGGTAGAAAATTAAATAATCACATCAAATAATTTTCATCACCGTGTATAATGAATATTATTAGATAATACGCGTTATTAAAACAGTGAAGCATAAAAATTTATTAGTTTCAGTAAAAATAAGAGATTTAAATCATGTACAAGACGCTTTATATCAAAAGAAACAGTATTAACAAGCTCTACGTGTAATGTATTTATTCCGAGGAAAGAAACAAATAAAAATTACGTGCAAAATTTATATTAATTAACTCTATTTTAAGTAACCGGTATTAAACAAAGTGTACACATAATAATTAATATTTAATTTGTATTCGCTAAAAATGAAAGGATAGAAGTCAATTTTAGTTGGAGTTAATTAAACCATTATTAATAATAAGCATAAAAGCCTGTGAAAATCCAAGATTAAAATACCAGAAAATAAAGCTCTGAGAATTAATATTATGTTTGAACACCTGCGTAGTTTAAATGTCACGTACGGCGAAAATTTTGTAGATAACAAATGGTTTCAAAGAATCTTGGAGAAAACGTAGCTTAATAGTTACGAGAAATGCTAAAGGTGGGATATTTCACACTCCACATGGACTAAAAGAATCGATAATAAGGAATATCAATTTGCACTAATAAGAACAGGGTAGATAGAGACAGATAATATGCGCAAGACCGAGACACATATAGTAAAAGGCGTGAGTAGAGCAACGTCATGGGGTTGCGATTGGTTGAAAGTAAAGGCAAAATTGAGAGGTAGAAATAACATTTCTGTATAAAATTTAATTAGGTATTCTCAGACGTTGCGTGCCGTGTGGAAATTTTCTGAGATTTAACTAGGGCGAGTACAAAATTCGTAAAAACCGACGCGCGAGCTACGGAATGGGAACATAGAATGACGAAATTCTAGAAACTGGCCGTTTTGGGGAACAGACCGACAGACAGGCTAACCGCTATATATACGGAGGTTAATATGAACAAGCTCTCTTAGATCTTCGACTTGATTGAACGCGTTAAACAGTGCTTTTTAGTTTTCCGGTTTTAATATTAAATAATTTAAACAGTTTGCTCGAATATTATGTGATTTAAAACAGCTTGTTCTTTACGTGCTACAATGAATGTGCGTTAGTGCACTTAGAAAAGAAGATACAAGGTAATAAGGTTTAGTATCACTGTACCATTTGGTAAAATTTACTATGACAAATAAATACACAAAAGTAGGCAGTTTTGGCGTATCTTGGTGAAAGAAGTATGAATTTCTTTGTTATTTTTCGGGGGTATTAATACTTAAATGGTGCATAAACGTGTCTGGATCCACGAAACAATGGTCAGATATACACAGAGGAGTTCCGGAAAAGCCCTGAAACAACTTTAAATAAATGGTGATGGAGAAAATTTTAAAGCGTTGAGAATCAGAAGCCGTAAATATAACCCAGTTGGAATGGTGTGATTAACAAAGGGACGATGTACATTGAAGCTACGAGTGCAAGTAACCTTCAGGTAAATTATACTATTTTGTTTGAACTTTGAGATTTTGGTGTGTGTTGAATAACTTTATAATTCGTTTATTTAAAATGGACAGTAGTGAAATTGTACTAACAATAATATTTTAATTTTAAGGGAAATTTGCTTGTTTAAGAGAAAGGGGTATTTAGTATTGATGTTCTGGATTATGATGAAAATTTAGGGTATGTCTTTGAGCTCAATTAGACGAACCTGGTTAATTAACGTAAAGGGGTGGTAGATGCTCCCTTTGTACTCTGCATATATTGTTATAGTAATTAGTAGGCATCCTACAAGGACTTTAATTCTGGATGCACATTAAAATGATGATAAATTTAATTTTGAAATTTTCTGATATTAAAATTTATGCTGAATATTAATTTTGAAATTTTAATGTATTGTAAATATTGATGTAAATAGAGTTAACGTTGATGTTTGTGGTAGGAATGTGTTTGTTTTTTTTATGTATGAGGATGAAAGTTATCTAGAGGAGCAGCCGAGGCGATTAACGGAAGAAAGTCAATGGACCAACACAGTTAAGGTAATGAATAGCTTTTTGTAGGTTTCACAGCATTCTTGAGGCTCGATTCGAAAAGCGTAGTTCACAGATTTTGTGGGTTTCACAGCATTCTTGGCGCTCAATTCGTGAAGCTCGATTCGAAAAGCGTAGTTCACGGATTTTGGTGATATCACAGCAATATATATATATATTTAGGCCATAAAAAAGAGTTTTCTTTATTACCAGCCGACCTAAAACCTGCTAATTTCAACACAATTATATATATATATATATATATATATATATATATATATATAGTGAATAGGATGAAATAATAACTTACACTTTTATGCAAACCCCAATGATCATTTCAAATTGAGCTAGTAATTGAAAGATGGAAAATATAAGGTCTTGAACAGGACTTGAACCTGTATCCTGGTTTTGCCGGAACCATGCGTTTACCAATTACGCCACCGAGACAGATGATGACAATTGGGAAATTTACAAATTTAAATCATGTACACAACTATATATAAACCTAACTTTCAATTACGTTTGGCATTTTTGTCAATCATATCTGACATTGTCAAGTTTTTGACTTATGTCAGTTATAGACAGGAAGTATTAAATATATAAATATTTTAAGTAGTTAATTACACAAGGTAAGTTGATAAATACTATCGCATTACAGTGAATAAGATGAAATAATAACTTAGACTTTTATGCAAAGCCCAAATGATCATTTCAAATCGAGCTAATAATTGAAAGATGGAAAATATAAGGTCTTGGATAGGACTTGAATCTGTATTCTGGTTTTGCCGGAACCATGCGTTTACCAATTACACCACCGAGACAGATGACGACAATTAGGAAATTTACAAATTTAAATCGTGTACACAACTATACATAAACCTAACTTTCAATTACGTTTAGCATTTTTGTCAATCATATCTGACATTGTCAAGTTTTTGAGCGTCTCTTCATGACTATAACTGACATAAGTCAAAAACTTGACAATGTCAGATATGATTGACAAAAATGCCAAACGTAATTGAAAGTTAGGTTTATATATAGTTGTGTACATGATTTAAAAAACGACGAAACGGTAACAAATATAACAAAAAAATCAAACCGCGCTTACAAAACATGAAAAACAAACTAACCATAGATTTACGATTTATAAAACAAAAATTTTTTAAACTGAAATTAGTAAAGAAACAGAGAATGGTTAGAGATGATATGTATTGTTAAAACCCAACAGTGGCTAATGATAAGGCCGATATACGAAAATTGATTAAGGTATATCACAATATAATAAAATAATCTCCACATGTTCGCAAAAAGTATTAAAAGAATAAAAATAAACAGCATCCGGAAAATGCAATCAACCAGCACTAAATATATATTTAATAACATCGAAGATGAAACAAGTGGAGGAGAGCCGGACTTAAATATAGAAATACTAAACTAACACATTCTCCTTACTGGCTTGGTCTAACATGTTAAATTTAAGCAAAATTGTATAATAAAATACGTGTATAGCTAATTGAAGATGTAAAATATGTGTTTGTTAGAAGTACATATTATTTAAACTAAGTTTCGTTAAAGGTAAACAAATCTATAAATATGAGCGCTATTGTTTCAATGTTAAACTAATTGTACAAAAGCCATTGAGAAAGGACGCATAAATACTTTAGTAATTATTTAAATTAGACCTTCAACCTAAGAACTTGAAGCAAAAGTTTTTCATATAGCAAAGTCAAGAATAAAACATGTTTGATATATAATGCTGTGTTAAAACATCGCGCTAAATTTGCTCTGGTTAGGCATCGCGTTGGTGTGTCGCTAAAAGAGTGCTGTGACACGGTACAGTAAATTGTAAATTTAAAATTACCAACTTACCTTCCTTTCTAACTTTTTTTGCCTGGCTAGCTCAACGGAAATTATACTAGGAATTTACAAACTGAAATGAATCACAGCAATAAAAAAAAATCTATCCATTTAAATACAATTTTTTCATACAAAAGAATGTAGAAGCATTTAACGCTTAAATTTCTACATAAATGTATTCCTAAATTATTACTAACATAACCCTTACCCAAACTTTGTTAAAATTTACAGAACTCAAATTTCTCCTCTAGTGGATAATTTACCTCTCTCTCACTATCAAGCTTGTTAAGGTTTTTGTCCAATAATTCTTGACAGATAATCTAAAATTAATTCTTGCAAAATCCAATAGCACTTATCTAACTCGTAATCGGTATTAAATACCATTCGCTTCCATTTTTAAATTGACGGTAAAAACTCTGCATATAATATTGTCTATATTATTTAAAATCTCCATTTAGAATTTTAATTTTCAAAGCGCATATCTATTTTTCAATTAATTAGCCTTACAATGTCTTCTGTATCGAAAAATGTTTAATCTTTATTAGCTTTTATGTATATATATATATATATATATATATATATATATGTATTGCTATCTAAACAGGAACTATCGAGCCCCGACGTTGGCCCGTCCAATTAAATATTGATATGATAACGCCGTACTCGGTGTCAATGGCGTTTTGTTACTTAACTCCACCTCTCCGTATTTTTCTAATCAAATTTCACTCCCACTAATTTTACTTATTATTCTGCCACGGCTAGCTTTTATTATTCTACACAGAGTGCACAACGTTACGATGGTCAATTTTTTTCTCTTTTACCCCTTTATGATTACCTTTTTGTTTGAATTATAAAATTAAGTTAATTGATTCCATATAATGAAAAGAAATATTATGTACAGGTTTTGAAAATTATAAAAATACACGTTTCAATCAATCAATATTATGTTTTATTTATCCCAAAATTAATATGCTTTATAATCAATCTAAAGTCACCAAAAACTACTCTTTTTATCAAAGAAGCCTAGAACGTTCAAAACCCCTTTATAATATTACGTACTTTCAACGTATGCCAAGTTTGTTGCTGAATCTGTTACACTTTTATATTAATTAAGTAAATTCAATATTCAAATTCAAATAGAAAAAATGTCTTAAAACTAATAAGATCTATTCTGCTCTGCTTACTTCGTGCTTCTTTATTGATTCTCGCAACTCAAAATTGTACCAAGATTATCGACGCATCCATTATCAACCAACATCAATTCAGAATTATTGTCATCAACACATTTGAAATATTATCAACCAACTAAGATTATCCATACACTCGGATTTATTATACAACCATTTGAATCATTATCATTGGCCTCAAATTATTGTCGTCACCCTCGAATTTATTATACACCCATTTGAAATATTTTATATCTTTCCACTTGAATTATTATATTATTACCCCTTACTCGGATTATGGTCATCAGCCTCGAATCAGCCTCAAATTATTGTAGTCACCCTCGAATCAGCCTCAAATTTATTATACACCCATTTGGAATTTTATATTTGAATTTATTATACACCCATTTGTATCTTATCTATCCACTCGAAGCCGTTAATCGGCAAAAGAATTCTTTATATTTGTATCACTTATCTGTCACTATACAATTTCACTATTAAAATATTATTACGCGTGACTCTTAGGTTCAAAGTAACGCAGCTTGGCCTTGTTGAGTTAAAACTACTTATACTCTATATACAGGGTGTTAAATGCTTACTATTTACAAACTATCCCAATTACTCAATTTTCTACTAAATAAATGCAGTTTTTGCTTCCTATTATAATTTATGGTTATTAAACGACCTTGCTATAAAATACACCTTAAACAACGCCTTATCACAGCATTAGATATATAGATATATATTTGTTGTGGATACTGCGAAATACAAAATGTGAGCCCTACATCGGAAGTCAAGAAATAATGCTGTAAATATTAGGGTACAGCTGCCCAAATCAATAAAGATACAATAACTACATTAAAACTATAAAAATTATATGCGTGGATTGTTACATGAATATGCACGGTCTCTCTTACCAGCTCAGCGATAAATATGCTATGGACTTAACAAAATTGAAACGAAACGAAAAAACCTCAACATTACAGTTATAATTACAGAAAAGAAATTTTTGTAGGAACATTCTTCGAAACATTCATAAACACCTTTCTTCTGCACACATTATCTAAGAAATTTACTTACACGCACAGGTACAAAGACAGCTTATAAATGCAATGTTCGACTTAAATTTAGAAAGCAACAACATTCCATCGCTACCCAGACATTAATGCAATCTTCATCTATTCCTTGTTATTAATTCGAAAACTCCAAAACATTTCATAGGTAAGTCACAAAATTTTCTTTAAAACGAAGATAGATAATTTCAATATTCTCCTATTACCCCGTTTTCGTATGGCGGATCAGCAACTTTGAGCAGACTTTTTGTAAGAGTCAAACCACCACGAAAGCTTGCCTCAAAATTACAAAACATTTCCATTCACAAAAAATTTTTTATACACAAAAATTTATATCAGCTTGATCTACTTAATAATAACAAAATTCTCGCTAAGGATTTAAAACAGAGTTATACTTGCGTTTTGGATTGTCAAATTTTTGCCGGTATTTATCTTACAATTACCACATCTCTTTGATTATAATTGCTATCTAAAGATCTTTTCTACTTAGAATTAACTCCATTAAAAAATTCCTGGTTCCTTTTTTGTAGATTTTCAATTTAATTAATTTTCTTATGTAGAAGTCTATTTCATCATTTTCCAAAAGTACTTTTATTTTAATAGATTAAAATATCACCAAGTTCAATTGTCGTTTATATTGGAGCAAAAAACTGCGTCGTCGTTGCGCTCCATAATTAACTTTTCATTAACTATCTATCAATAACCGAATGTCGAATGACATGTTGAATGAATCTTAAACGTCCGCTCTTCATTAATTTTTGGCTTTTATATAATACAATCTTAATACGTCAATTCTGTAAATATTTATTTTCATAAAGAAGCATATTTGTTTTAACGCTCGGTATATTGAATTATAAATGCTTAATCCCCTGTTTGAAAGGATTTTTACTGTTATTGAAGAAGAAATATTGTTTTTAGATAAAAAATAATGGTATTTACAATGTTCTACGCGTAGAAAGACGTTTCTTTCAAAGAGTCTCATCTAGATTGGGTATAAAGCATTCATAAAGACGGACTTATTGCAAATGATTTCTTTGTAAAACAAGCGATTTCAAAAGATTATAAAGCTCAATTTATTTAAGGGCGCGCGTATAATATTTAATTGCGTTTTCCTTTAAATACCTAACTCGTTGGTATTTACATTTATTTATTGAAAATATCAGTCAATATTCAAAGAAACAAGGAAAATGTGTTTCAATTGAAAAACGTGTGCATTGAACTTCTAGAAAAAATCAGTAATTGTATGAAAGAAGAGTGAACGACATCGTCCATTTAAAGCGAATAAAGCCATAAATCTTGAATGTCGTAAAGATAAAGGAGCGACTTGAACTAATTAGTGATAGCTGGAGCTATTGCAACAAAGGTTTCTGAAGATTGCATTATTAATAAAGGTACTCGATACTTACGTAAAAGACGAGCCTATTTTCTACAATCAATGCAAACATAGAAACGACAACTAGACCTTGCTGGAAGATTCCGGATGATGACATCGCGAGGAATTGTGATTATAAAACTCAATCGAAGATAAGCAGGGAGCTCAGTTATTTAGTACCCATTAAAACGTCAAGATGCCATAGAACTTGAGGTACTATATCACTTAACAAAATAGAACTATTTTGGTAGTTGAAATTATTTTATTAAAATTGTGAAAGATAACTACTGTAACTGTACAGAAGTAAGAGAGATTAATGAAAAAATAATGATTGACTACTATAAAATAAAGTTTTAATTTGAATATAAGCATATATGGATTTGGAAGACAATTTTAATGTTTAATAATATTTAATAAAAAAATTTAATAATTTGAACGATTTGAACATGGATGGATGATAACGTACCGAACAAAGGCAACACGAACAACCAGCAAAATTTACACGGTATAATAAAAAAATTGTCTTAAAATCTTAAAAAGGAAAATTCTATATACTAGTTAAGTTCGATGATAGGAGTATTTTTGTGCGGTAGTATTTGAAATTAGAGTAGAGAGTGTGTACAAGTTTGGTAATTCGATTAAAAATGGTGGCAAGCTCGTGAGCCGGTGAGGTTTTTGCCAATATATAAAAGAATTTGTTAACCTAACTGATCAGATACGTTTAAATCCGATTTTAAAAGGGGGTATTGAGTTCTCAATCTTATTTGACAAATTTGGTACCTAATAGGATTTAATTAAGGAACTACTTGTCGATGAAATTAAGATTAGAGTGTGTACATCCTGATTATAAAAGTGACTTTGGGCCAGTGAGTGATTACTCAGAAATTATATTTTTTTTGGATTTAAGACTGTTTGTTAGACAAAGTCGTAACAATTGTTACACTTTATTTTTAGATCATAATATTTGAATCAACGTATTTTTGTAGAGATTAATAAAAAGGTTAATAAATTAAAAAACTGAGTTAATTTAGAAATTACTTGAACTATGGAACCAGTGTATTTCATAGTTTTATATCTGCTACGTGTAATGCATCACATTCTAGGTCTTTCAACTGGATTAATGGTAACCAATCTATTTGAAAACACATGTGTAATTGTTATAATTATTTTCAACTTTCGATATGACACATTATTCTTTTGACGTCAATATAATTGAATTTCAAACTTTGAATACAATCTTATCGTTGATAGTGTAAACTATATAAAATACGTGTCTATCAATCTACTGAAACCACTTGTAGTATTTGTAGAAAAAAATTATTCGATGGAGTGGTTTCTACAATCTATTGTTGGTGCTTCAGTAATAGTTCTCGCATACTTAATCGGTTGTATTTTTTGTATAAGTATAGTAATTTGTTCCAAAAAGTGCCGATTTGAGAAATCCACTTTGATAGGTAAGCATTTTTAGTTTCATCTAGAAGTGAAAAGTGATTTGCATTATAGCGCTACTATCTTGTCTAAAGAATACTGACATTATGCTCGTGCTATTATAATGGAATGACTTGTTATCATCCTGTATTACGAATTTACATTCAGAGAACCAGGATCGTAATATATGCAAGTGCGTGCAGGGATTTTTTGGAAGATCCGGGAAAGTTTTTTATATGTGGTCCAACCTCGACTCGTCAATTGATTAAAATAAGTGTCGTTGAAAAACCCCAACTGCCAATATTTATGAAATAATTATGAAAACATCTTCTTTTTAGATTAAACACACTGTGTTCAACGATAAAGGTAACACAAAATATCTGGAATACCCGACCTTGTATTTTATTCAGGTTTCCTTTACTGTTATAGCACTTAATATTACACTTTTTTTGACAAATTCAAATTATTAACGTTGTTTTTCAGCTCATGCCCAGTAAAACAATTTTTTTAAATTGCAACCTCCTTTTTGATTTCAAATTTAAACTATATTAATTTTTGACTTTGACATAAAGTTTTGTTTCATTTTTTCATCTTAAAAATTGGCTAATTGAGAGTGAGTAAAAATTTCGATTTTTAAAATTTGTTTATTGTATTTTTCAACAACATACCTATGGTTTTACAATGTTCCATATCATTTCTTTTGTTTTGTTTGAAAAATCAAGTGTGCTCTGATAAGTACAAAGTATTTTCATTATTTTAACAGAGCTATTCACTCAAATTTATCGTACACTGTATAATTTTGGTAAATTAACTAAACAAATCTAAACCCATTTACACATATTCTATCATTTTAATTCATTTTTAAAACAAGAATAAATTAACATCAGCTGTAATCAAGTTTAACAATGCATTACTTGTTTTTCTGTAGCCAAAGTAATTGTTCTTCTATTAGCTGTGCATAGGAAATGCTTATTCTATTCTTCAATTCGAGAAGAATATTTGGTGGATTGGAATATACGACCGTCTTCAGATGTCCCCAAAAGAATCTAACGACGTCAGATCAGGTGACGTAAGTGACCGTGCTACTGACCCTCATGTGTCAATCCATCTATGGTTTAAAGTTTGATCTAAATGTTGCCGTACAATTTATTGTGTAGTGCAGGTGCCACATATTGCTGGAAAAATAAATTTATACGCGTTACGCAAGTCTAGTGGAACATCTTAAAAAATTGTCAGTTGATTTGATGATAAGTCGAGGTGCTTCAGACCTGTTGATACGAATTTGTTTTGCACGCCCCACGTTGGGCGCCAGTGATACGTATTTGTTGTTATTTTCTTTTATTTTTCGGGGCACTAAACGTTGAGGCGCAAGTGTGACTTATTTTTCTAAATGGGCGCCAGTGAACAAAAATCTTCCTACATAGCTAGGGGTCTATTCCTGGGTAGAGCAATAAGAAGTGGGGAGGTAAGCCGAATTTTGTTTGCAAACCACAGCTAAACTAAATTAAATAAACGCCACTAAGTCCTGAGATAATCACGATAATAGCAAAGCACAGTTCTAAGGGCGGACGTGGAAACCGAAAGATAAAACGATCGCCTTCGTTAACAAAAACCTGTCTTATAAAAATAAGACGCAGTTCCTGTAAGAAATTGCAAAGATTAAATAAATAAAAATGCAGAACACCATTTGTGTCCTATAAAAGTATCAAAAATAAAAAAATGTATTTCCAATATGATATTGCCACGAAATTATTACTCAAAAAATTTTACCTTTGTGTAATCAGATTTGATCGCATTTGACCAAAATAAAAGTCTCAAAGTTTAACTAATTGTTTACTAAAAAAACTCTCTTTTTTAAAATTTCGGAACTTTTTAACAAGTAAAAAAAATTTCATCATTAACATCTATATCAAAGTCAAGGTTTTGATTTTTTAAAACAACCAACTACACTTCAAACATGGACTTGCTTTAAACATTTGAGTGAAATTAATTTGTAAGCATAATACACTGAATTAACGTTCTAACCTGGGCAGATCTTTTTAGGTAGATTACAATTTCTAGATTCTTACACAGCGTGTCTTTAAATTTTTCAGATTTAGATTTTATAATTTACATGTAGATAAATGCTAATCACAAAAATAGGAATGTTTAGTTTAAATTCAATGACAGCTGCACGAAGCATCTGCTTTCATGAAAACATCTGTCAACTGTGCAACAAAATAAAGTATGACGTCGAAAACATACGTTGAAATTATCTAAGGTTCAGATGGAACAAAGCTTGTAATTATAGAAACCTAACTTGACAAAATTTCGTTCAACGGCTTGTAAAACCAGTTCAACAATAATTGAGAATTAAACAGATTACATGTTTGAAAACATAATAACAACTTTCCGTGCTTTATATGATAGTCTGTTCATCAAATTTTTATGACGTTCAAAACACATGCATGAAATATTTTATATCTAATAACGAATCAAAATGCCTCTGTTGCTCCACCATAAATCTGGATGGAAATTCACAATCTCCGGCCAACGTTACTTTCCATTTCTAATTTGGGACGACTGCAATCAAAACCAACATCCATAATTCTAAGTTGACAAATTACAAATCCTAGACGACAAATCCTAATTGACGACTCCTAATTGACGCGCTAAATAAATTAAACCAAATTAAATTAGTTCTTAAAATGTATACTTTACCAACCGTTAGTAGAAGGTATGGAAATTAGTTTCAGGTCTAGCACGACCTGACCTGATTACAAGAGTAATTTATACGAAGGTCGCACGCCTCTAGCCGGGAATACATGTTGATAAGGCAGTTGCTAGCGGGCGACTGCTCGACGAAGCAAAGACCGAATGATAGCGACGTTAGAGGTGTGGAAATAACAACGAAGCAGCTAAAGATGCGTGACGAAGTAACTTTATGTCACACAGATATTTTCATATAAGAAAATTAACAAGGAATAAGGCACGCTTAGCGCATTATCCTCGTAATTCAATGCTAATAATTATTGCTGAAATTAAACGTGTTACACTGTCAATGTGCCATCATAAAAATAAGAACCGTGTAATATACCACCTATAAATCCACACCAGACGTTTGTTCTCCATACGTGTTGAAATCTTCTATCATTCGTCCAGAATGGATTATTATCAGACCATTACCGATTATTATGTTTATTAATAACACCGTTATTAGTAAATTTGTATTCGTCAGTCCAACAAATGTATTTAACAAATCTTGGTTCCTCGTCAACTTATGCTATTAACCATGCGGTAAACCTTTGCCTTTCTCTGAATCACCAGGTACTAAAGGTTGAACTAAACATGGCCGGTATGGATGTTGCTTATTTGTTTTTAAAATTAAGTGCACTTTCTCCATAGAAAAATTAAGTTCTGTAGCCAAATGTCGTACGTATGAACGTGAATTTAATGTATGCTAATATCTGCAATTCTTCATCATCATTGTTTTCGCGTACTTGTTGTCTTCGATTACGGCGGTTATCACGAACTCTTCCAGTGAATTGTCCATATTCCCTCAAACTCATCTCAATTCCACAAAAAGTTATAAGGTGGGTGATATCGATCAGGGTAACGTGCTGCATAATCTCTTGCTGGTTTACGCGAATTTTTATGGCGTTTGCCATAAATTAATAGCATATCCATTTCTTCAGTAAAGCTCGCCATCGTAAACAACGCATAAACATATGTAGCAAACAAATGATGACAAACATATTTAATAGCAAATTGAAGTATGCCTACTTTGATCCTAACCGTAAGTAAATTTAGTGCATCTGTTGAGGCTGTTGCTTCGACCCGCAATCCTAAGGGGAGATATTCGACTGCAGTTACATTTTTACCTGCACCGCTGTGAAAGAACAAACAAAGCAAGGGATTACCAGCAAATAACCACTTTATATAGTCATCCCATCCACAACCGCTTCTCCACATCATTTGGACGATAATCATCCTTTTTATTTTAAGATTATGCAAAAAACCAAGCGGATCATAGACCGCCATCACTAAACTACACACTTCTCGTTTGGTCGGCTTTACTCCGTCCAAAACGTGTTGTTTTACCTTTAAAAATTGGCAACGGAATTGGAATACTCTTTCATTGGATTCCACCATAGACCCAACACTCGCTCGGCATTTATTTCCTGTTTACCGGCACAAAAATCCTTAACACCGGTTGCCCAATATTTCAGAGGAATAGACTCAATCACTTCAGTTTCGTGTGACAACCACTTTTTCCCAGTAGCCTCCTTCCTCGTTTAACTAGATTATTTATTTACAAAGCTTTATGGCTGCTTCAGTCGTTTTAGCTCCGCTCAGGCAATCATCTACGTAGAAATCATCAATGGTCGATTTTGTTGCCTTTGGGTATTTCTGCCGGCACATCTTTGCGTTCATATTTTGATGTATGTTGCAGTGCACGGAGATGATGTGACTCCGAAAATCAGAACGTTCATGACAAACGTATCCGGTTCTTTGCCAAGTCACGCCTCCTCCGACGTGCGCCATAGAAAACGTTGTGCGTCCTGATTGTCTACCAGAATTTTGACTCTATAGAACATATCTTCCATGTCCCATGTTATTGCAACGTTATGAACGCGATAATTACACAGTACAACTGTGAGCGAGCGGGTTAGGTCCGGAACGGTTAACACCCTATCATTAAAGGCAACTCTATTAGCCCGTGAGGCAGCTTCCAATACCGGCCTCAGCTTACCAGGCTTGTTTGGGTTTAAAACTCCAAACAATGGCAGATACCAGGTTAATTCTGTGGTAATTGCCGCTTCCCCACAGCTAAGTTTTCTGATGTAGTCCTTGTCTTGATGCTCTTTGATTTTCTTATAAAAGAGATTTCCGTAAACAATATTCCTATTCATCCGCTTTTTGTTGGCGATCATTCGATTATATGCTTCCTGTTTACTGGGAAGAAACTGAACCGTTTTAGATCTCCACAACAAGCCATACTCCCAACATTTTTTCGACTTTTCGTGATGTTATACGCATGATTTCAATAGCTTATTAATCCTCTAGAGAACCCTTGGTTTTACTTTGGGCAACTCCAAAGGACGTTAAGGAGAAAAACCCTTTTACCATTTAATCGATCTTGTCCAAACTTGATACGTATTGAACACAGGTTGTATCGCTTGTTGCCGACAATTGTTTACCGGTAAGACACCATCCCAATCGGGTCCGTCTCGCGATAGGCTTGGCTGACATACCTTTCTATTATCTTTTGATGAACCGTAAAGTAAAGGTGATCCACCCTGATGATTACAGTGCGGATAACATTGTATAGAGAGCTCATTTTGAACCTTTTTAGATAATGGAATGACGTTTTAGCTAAATCCACATCGACGCTGTATGGTGAGAATCGTATCTCTTTCATTGCTGTGGCTCCCGTTACGTTAAACTATTAAGCACCTTTATAATTACTACAAACTTCAAAGTCCACCTTTCTGCGTTCTCTTTATGGACTACGTCACTTATACCTTTATAAGCGTGTTCAAACTCTTTGCCCAGAATTTCCATTTCTGCGCAAAGTTTATGTGATGTAATGATAATAGTCGAACCGCTATCGGAAACAATGAATGCCTTGCGAACACCTTCTAGACTTTTGACTTTTCTGGATATGACGGGAATAGGGTGAAAATCCAATATACTACTTTTTTCGTCATTTAAGTCGGAGAGACTGGGCTGTAGCGGCTCTTCGATTGTCGCGGTGTAGATTATTCCACGTACTTTCTTATATTTTTCTTTACATCTTTCTTCTGGTGTGCTGATGGTCGAGTTGATGGGTATTTTGCAGAGTCGTACCATACGCCTAATTTATAGTTCCATCCATTTACCAAGATCTTCCAAATTGGGGTCGTCAATTAGATGTTTGTCGGTGCAATCCATCCACTGCTCAGCATCGTTAAGGGTTAATTTTGAAATGATTTCAACCAATAGAGTTAAATTGTTTAGAACCCTTTCCTTTTTCATAGCCTTAGTCCTGTGAATTAGGTTCTGGACAAAGGTCCCAAATTACACCATGCTTTTGGTTTATCTCGTTCGGGCTTTCTTTCTTCTCTTATTTTTTAGATAGGCGCACCAATGATAAATTCACTCTTCCGAATCGTAGACGAAGGGTATCCATAACTTTGTCAACACAGTTTGAGTTATCTAATATTCCAATAACTGCTTCCTTCGCTGCACCTCTAAGAGCTTTGTTTAATTTTGAGGCAATTTTTCATCCGGGCATTTTCTTCTTGCCCTTCTTACTTCTACTTCAAAAATTAATCAGTCATCCGGGTTACCTGAAAAGTACGGTAACTCAATAGTGTGACATTCAAACACATTCCCGAGTGCTTTGGCAAAATGATCAACTAGATGTACTTATATCATCTCTTGTTGGTGGCGTGTTCCTATGAGACTGGTGTAAAGATGATGCGCGCTGGTCGGGTATTTTCTGACGATCGCAATTACTTAATGGGTTTATTTGTTGAAAATATGCCGAGGTTGGATGCGTTGGATTTAAGAGATTTGCGAGCTCCTGTTCAGCCAATTCTTTATCCCAATCTTTAATTACGCGTTCTTCGTCTGAGTCTAGATTTTGTTCCATAACTTCACGGTATTTCTTTTGCTCTTCGATATTTACTTGAATCATTTGCATGTTCAGATCAGCGCGTTCTTCAATAATGTTTTGATAATACCGAGATTTTTCGAGAACCTTCTCTAATTGTAGGTGTTTTTCATAGACTTGTTCCAAGCCCACAAGCTTAGCTAGTCTCTGTTTTTTCGCCATTTTCGTTTGTGCAGGATGTTGTTTGGTAGAGAGGCTCATTACTTTTTTTTACTAACCGAGTAAGTTGCAGCCTTGTTAGCATCTACGTCTTTTTCCAACGAATTAATTTTGTATTCGAAGCGTTCTTTTAATTTTGACAATTCTAGTTGCTTTTCAATTGCCATCAGTTTCCGACTTCATATTTTTGATACGAAGGAAGTGTTTACGCACCCTACGCTTAAACTTTCACTAACTTTACCAGAATTATGTGTACCAACGACACAGTTACATGCTACAGTTCTGTTAATGGTAGTAACGGCTTCTTCCTCTTGATTAACAGGTGCAGAGTAGGTAAGTCTTTGTACTGGTTTAATGGCACGCTTTTATGCATTTGTAAGTTATGCTATCGAACCGTTTCGTACTGCGATTCAGACCCAGGTGTTCCCTCCAATTATGTTGCGGCTGTTGATTCCACCCGCAATCCTAAGGGGAGATATTCGGACTGCAGTTAAATTTTTACCTGCACCACTGTGTAAGAACAAACAAAGCAAGGGATTACCAGAAAATAACCACTTTCAGTTATGGAACAGCACTATAACATACTCAACAATGCTATACCAACTGTCAAAGAGACGCCTTTTTTTGGTAACAACTTCTTTATTTTGCGAATGATTGACATAAAAAAATGACATGTTTAGGCTGTTAAGTTTTACATCTTAGATCATAAAAAAAATTTACAAGAATGCTATACTATCACACATGATCTTTAAGCAACAACATCAACCTTAATTAAAAATGAATTAAAATGATAGAATATGTATAAACGTGTTTAGATTTGTTTAGTTAATTTGCCAAAATTATACTATGTACGAGAAATTTGAGTTAATAACTCTGTTAAAATAATGAAAATATATTGTACTTATAAGAGCACACTTAATTTTTCAATAGAATCGAAAGAAATGATATGAAACATTGTAAAACCATAAGTATACTTTTGAAAAATACGATAAACGCAAGTTTCAAAAATCGAAACTTCAACTCACCTCCATTAGTCAATTTTCAAGATAGAACAAAACTTTATAAATCAAAATTGTTTATGCAAAGCCTAAGTAATCATTTCAAATCGAGTTAGTAATTAAAAGATACGTTTTCCAATTACGCTACGCCAACGCCTAAGATACGGGTTCGAATCCCCCGGAACCTTAGATTTTCCAACTTTCAATTACTAGCTCGATCATTTGGGCTTTGCATAAAAGTCTATGTTATTATTTCATCTTATTCACTATAATACGATAGTATATATATATATATATATATAATATATTATAATTAATATATATATATATATATATATATATATATATATTGATATGATAGTAGGGTTATTTAAGGGTATATAAGTTCACAAGAGAGGAATATTTCATGTAAACATTATAGAAATCAAGAAAACCAAACATTCGTTCATTATACAAAAGCAGATACAAATCACTCTATATAAAATTATTAGCCAGCTACAGTTAATTCAAGGAATCACCATCAGTAATAACTTAACCACATTCATCAAAACAAATAAATGCAAACGCAACCCAATCCATTTAAAAACATTCCTAAGCTCAAAGTAAACACAAATAAACGTAAAATAATATTTCTTTTGATCTAGGTGCATTTGCGTAAGAAATCTATGTCAAAAAACGCATATAATTTATACCAGTTTGTATAAGCAAACATTTATAGGTAACCAAATTTTATTAGTATAAAGAATTGAGGCGAAAGCGTACGCGCTGTTTGAAATGTAGGAATTGCCACATTCAATAGAACCCAGCATGCGTAAACAAAGTATGGACACTAAAATTAAGACTACGTGCAATTTATAGGTACAAAAATACCAAATTCTAATACAACGCTCTGATGTACGTGCAAATTCAAGCGTCTATAACATGCAATACCGAATAAAACCAAAGAGGTTGAAGATAGCACATAATAACAACGTCTTGGACATGGTCTAATAACAAGATAGTGAGCAGTCAACCAATACGAGCATGTAGAACGAATTTGTCTATAAAACCAACCGTAGCCGATAAGAGGAAGTATTCCATAACTGACGCACGGACTGTAATTGTCGAAACAAGAGTATTACGTAAATTTCAATTTAATGAAGTTGAATTGAAAGTATAAGTGAAAGTCATATTAATTAAAAAATTCGAAGTAAATAACAATAAAAGTGCGCAATTGAAATACGAGTGTATAAAACTCTGCCGTTGGTATAAAACGGCACTAAGTACTAAACCGAGATATTAACTAATTACTAAGCGTTAAACTAAACAGCCAAATAAATAATTAAATAAATAAGACTAAATTACGACGCTAAAACACTAAATTACTAGGACAAAACTTTAAATAAATGATATGATGTTTAAAGTACAGGGTTAGTACTTCAAATCATTGGACGAACGTCTACAAGTTGCCGGAAAATAGTTTGAAGTACTAGGATACACGCCAAGCGCCGGGTCAACGACTCGAAACCACTAAACAAGCAACCGATTTGAATCATGAAGCTTTAATAAGAAGCAGCAGTAGGAGTATCAGGTCAGAATTATCTTTTCAATTCATAGTACGTTACATTTATTATTTTAAATATTTTCTGAACTTAAAATTTGCATGTAATTTTGATATTTGGTGTAGAAGGTCAACAAAAAGAATTTGGTTGGTACATAAAAGTACGTTTAAAAAGGAAAATAGTTCTTTGAACGTTTAACGAAACCATTCATAGTAAAATACAATTCTCTTGCTGGCTTTAATTTCTATAAAAAGGTTTAAAGTGTTATAAATTTCGTGATGAACAAATTTAATAGGACTATTTATTTTAATTTTGATTCAAAAGTTCTGTAAATAGTAAATGATATTAAAAAAGACGTAGAGTTGTAAACTGTAAATTTTCTTAGCTTATTATACAAATTTTGGTGAATTTCGCTTGTCTTATTCAGGTATATGGAGTGCTAAAAGGTAGTGGGTAAAAATTCTCTTTTATCATATCGTCGTTCACTCTGTACGAGGTATCACTGAGTTTGTCGGAGCATAAAATTAATTGTGTTAATTTTAAATTTTAGACACAGAGAGGTGGCGATCAGCAGGCAATTGGTCGTTATACATCTGACGAGCGGTGATATCGTAGCAATATATATATATATATATATATATATATATATATATATATATATATTGCTGTGAATCTTCTCATATCTGCAGGTACTGGCCCTTTCAAAAAAAACATTCGAGCCCCACAGTTTGGGCGTCAAGAATGCTGTGATACCTTTAAACTCCGTGAACTACGCTTTTCGACTTGGCTGCTCACCTAATGTTATAAACCTCCTCATTCATAAAAAAAAAAAACACATTCCTACCAAAAACATCAACGTTAACTCTATTTACATCAATATTCAGAATACATTAAAATTTCAAAATTAAAACTCAGCATAAATTTCAGTTTTAAAAAGAATTTCAAGATTAATTTTATTATCATTTTACTGTGCATCTAAAATTAAAGTCCTTGTTGGATGCCTACTAATTAATATAACAATATAAGCAGACCGGAGTCTGAGTATAAAGGAGCATCTACCACCCTTTACGTTAATTAACCAGGTTCGTCTAATTGAGCTCAAAGACATACCCAAATTTTCATCATATTCCCGAACATCAACAACAAAATACCCCTTTATACTTAAACAAGCAAATTTCATCTTAAAATTAAACTTTTATGGGTAGAACAATGTCAAAAATGTCAATAAAAAGTAAATCAATTATAAAGTCATTCAATACACACAAAAATGTCAAACAAAATAGTATAATTTACCTGAAGGTTACTGTCCTCGTAGCTTCAAAGTATCGTTTCTTTTGTTAATCACACCATTCAACAGGACTATATTTACGGCTTCTGATTCTCTACGCTTTTAATTTTCTCCATCACCATCCATTCAAAGGTTTCGGTTTCTGGGACCATCTGTTTTATCTGACCCTTGTTTCATATCCCCGATTTGAACCATTTAATTATTAAACCCCGAAAATAAAAAGAAATTCATGCTTTGCCCAATATACCCAAAACTGTTTTTGTATACCTTCGTTTTAAATTTTTTGGTGGCAATTTTATTATTGTATCTAAGAAAAGTACATTCATGTTAGCACGTAAATAAAACTAAATCACTAAAATATTTTAAACTTTAAATTATTTAATCAAACTAAACTGCAAAATTTCCAAATCCATTAATTTTCCATCGAATCGTCAAAGTTAAGATTGTTTATTTATTTTATAAAAAAATGTTATTCTGTTCCCAAAATAATTTAAAATTTATCATGCCATGTTCCCAGTTTGCCGCGTCGAAAATTTTCCTATTTAAATTCAAAAATTTCAGGCAAAATTAGACTAATTAATTTTAGAATTGTTTTTACCTTGATATTTGCATTTTAACCAATTGTGTCGGACGTTGAAATTTTTCAATATGTTTTTGCTTGACGCATTTTTTTTTTAATGTTCATTGGTGCAAATTAATTCTTTATTATCGATTATTTTGAAAGGGTATTTTATAACTTAATAAAACTTTTTCCCCAAATTCAAAATTAATTAAAATTATTTTAAATAATTTAAATTTATATTAATTTAAATTTATTTAATTTTAACGGGTTTAAAAAATTTTATATATTTTTATTAAAGGTTTAATTAATCCAAATTAAAAATGAACATTTTTCTTTTTAAAAAAAAATTAATTATTATATAAAACTTTGTTTATATTTCAAAAAAAGGGAATTAAAAAATTTACTAATTTCTTTTTTTAGGAATAATTAAACAAATTTTACTTAAAAAAATTTAAATTTTTATTTTAAAAAGAAGGTATTTATGGTTTTAATAAATTATTTAATAAATTCCTTAAAAGAAATTGTAAAAAAATTAAAAATTTAAAACGGATAAAAAAATTCCCAAAAAATTAATATTTTATATTTTGCCCTTATTTAAATGAATTTAAAGTTTAGAAATTAATTTTAAAAATTGGGGAAAAGTTTTAAAATTAGGATTTAGTTATTTAACCCATTATAAAATAACTAATAAAGAAACTTTGCCCTTAACGTTGATGTTTTTGGTAGGAATGTGTTGTTTTTTTTATGAATGAGGAGGTTTATAACATTAGGTGAGCAGCCGAGGCGAAAAGCGTAGTTCACGGATTTTAAAGGTATCACAGCATTCTTGACGCCCAAACTGTGGGGCTCGAATGTTGTTTTTTTTGAAAGGGCCAGTACCTGCAGATATGAGAAGATTCACAGCAATATATATATATATATATATATATATATATATATATATATTGCTGTGACAAGTGCCGCACGTTGGTACGCTTTTGAAAGAGTGCTGTGAACCGGCCTCGCTTTGGACGTTACCAAAAGAGTGCTGTTATACAGATACAGCAATTTGTAAAACTTGAAATTGTTCACTTACCCTCCTTTTCAACTTTGCCTGACTAGTTCAACGGAATTGACGGAGTTTCAAAATGAAATCAAATCAAACACCGCAATATTAAGAAGCATTTATACAATAAGAAACATTTTCTCTCATACAAAAGCATTTAGAACATTTACAACATTGTTTCTTTCAAACATAAAATAATTTCCAAGAAGTATTTATTACAAAAAAAAATTGTTGTTTACCTTATTTTAAATTTACAGAACAAAATTTTTTATGGATGGTTTACCTGGTTATGTTTATTGCAACGCTTGTAGGGTTTGTTTGGCCAAAAAATCCTTAACAGATAATCTAGTAAAAGGTCAGAGTATTTCAAACTTTGAACACAAACTCTTGGTAAAAATCTTTTAGACAAAAAAAATTATCTTAAACTAGATACAAATACTCCAATATCAGTTACAAATAAATCTAAAAATAATACTTGCAGAATGCACAAAATGCTCTTCGTAATTAAAAATCTTCTTATTTTAAATTGATGTCAAATTAGCTTACAAGTATTTCTATATTTAAAACAGCAATTACCAAAGTACATCTCTGGCTTAATCTTCCTTTCGATTATTTAATAAGGTCTTTAAAATAGCGTTATATTGAAGAATTTTTCTTATTCATTCTTGTATGTAATTTGCGTTTAGACCATCACTTCTATATTCATTGCATCAAAACAATTATTAAAGTACAGCATGCCTACTGCATACCTCAAATATCATCTTCATAAAGCAACAGCCCGCGTTATTCTTAAAATAACATTTCACGATCTAATTTAATAATCGAATGACTTCGAATCTAATCAATAAATCAATGAATCTCGAATAAATAAACGCTTTCTTATATACCAATTATCTATTTTCTAGAATGTTAGTGTGGAACATTATGATGCAAGGTTCTCAGAAAAACCAATTAGCGTCTAAAATTGCAGCGTTTATTACCTTGTTATTTCGTTTCTGTTATCGTGACGTACGCTGTTTATCCTTGTTTTAAACATACACTATTACTGTGACGTTGCATGCTAATGCTAAAGATAATTAATTTCTTGGATTATTGTGGGTTTTTTCGTGTTCCAAACGCTTCTAGGAATAAAATCTTTATTTATTAATGAACTATTTACGTAGTTCTAACTTCCGATAATTCATCCTTTTATATTTTAAAAAATTCTTTATTAAAATAAATTTCTGTAATACACGGGGTAATTAATCTAAACTTTAATTGCTTTTTAATGCAAAGGGATTGCGTTTCATAAAAAATATTTGCTTTCATGTTTCAGTACACAAAATTAAGACTAGAATTGTTTTTTTAAATACACAAAATTATATATTTTTATCCTAAATGCGTAAAGCAAGTTCTATTCTTTGCTATTTGCAGCAAATGTTATCAAAAAATGTATCGATTTGCATTCGCATTAAATGCGTTTTACGATATCCTACAATTAATTATTTTTACATGTACAACTTAAGTTACTTTCTATTTATTTACAATACGCCTATTATTTATACACGCGCAATTTGCGTTTTTACATGAGGTATAACTATAAATTTACAGAAATTACCGTTTTTTTTTAGTTTGTTTTATATTTTGGTGTGATTTATTTGTATAATTTGGGTTTCAATGACCTTTCGTTAATATATTTATATATATATATATATATATATATATATATATATATAACTCAAATTTAGACCAGGGTAGAAAATTAATTAACGACATCAAATAATTTTAATCACCGTGTATAAGGAAGCTTTGGGAAAAAGTACGCGTAATTAAATGTCTTGTGTAAAGATTTAAATCATTCAATTAGAAGGTAGGGTTTGTATAGAATTTTATTAGATAATACGCGGTATTAAAACGTGTAGCATACACATTTATTCGTTTCATTAAAAATAAGGGATTTAAATTATTCATTAGACGCTTTCTATAAAAAGAAGCAGAATTAAAATGCTCAACGTGTATTTAAGTTAATTGTTCAAAGAAACAAATAGAAATTACGTGCGAAATTTATATTAATTAATTCAATTTTTAAGTAACGGGTATTAAACAAAGTGTACAAATAATAATTAATATTTAATTTGTATTCACTAAAAATTAAAGGGTAGAAGTCAATGCCATTCATCATTATTTTAATTGCAGTTTAATTGGAGTTAATTAAATAATAAAAAACCTACAAACTCAGGCCGTTATTTAAACTTTAACTCCAATCATTCTTTCAAACATAAAATTAATACGGTATTAACACTAAAGCACAGAATCATTAAAATTTGTCATCCACGTTTCCTAGAAACGAATCTTAAAGATCTTCAACAAATTCTTCTCAATAATGGATATCCTAAACCTCTAACCAATAAATTAATTTTCCAAACAAAACACGGACCATCACAAACTAAACGAGATCAACCAAACATATATAAAACACTTCCATTTATACTACATCTAACACCGTCTCTAATCAAAATATTGTTAACTCCACAATTAAATATATCTACCAAATACATAAATGGCATCCATAGTATCTTCACCATGACCAAAGACAAAACCCCAAAACCGCTACAGA
This sequence comes from Platerodrilus igneus, assembly GCA_036346225.1. NCBI lineage: Eukaryota > Metazoa > Arthropoda > Insecta > Coleoptera > Lycidae > Platerodrilus > Platerodrilus igneus. The sequence continues at coordinate 6,970,552 of JARFIW010000447.1, read as the reverse complement.
ACAACATAGTATACAGCATTCCATGCAGTTGTGGCAAAAGTTACATAGGGCAATTCAAACAGTGGCTCAGAAACAGACTCACTCAACATAGAAGCGATCACAAATTAAATAAAAAATCTTGCGCTCTTGCCATGCATTTAAATGAACATCACCACAAGGCAGACTATGAAAATACCATAATATTAGAGACAGAAGAAACCTATAAAAAGAGACTCTTCTTAGAAAGCTACCACATTCAGAAACATACGAACACGATAAATTACAAAAGCGATACAGAAAACCTTGATAAAAATTATGCTTTTCTATATTCTTTCAATTAAGCAAATAAACAGCACGTCTTAATCTAACTGTAGTAGATTTATACCACTACGCATTCCACTATATAGACTTTTACTACCAATTAACTTACTAGGTATACTGTTTTCAAAAATTAATTTTAATGATTGCTGTTTTCATATTGTTAATGTTTTTATTTATAGTAAGCTTTTAAAATTGCTTAATTCTTAAATGTGTTTATTCAAATTGTACTACACAGATGAATGCACATCATACAAATAAGTATTTTTAATTAGTTTTCGGTCAAGTCAATGTAAGTAAATTTGAATCATCTCCAAATATGTAAACTTTTTACTCTAATTTTAGAACTAAGTCTAAGGGAACATATTTCCTGAAACGTCAGTTATTTACAAATGACATTATTGTAAACTTCAAATTTACATAATGGAGAAATTTTAAGCTCAATTTCTATTCACAACTTGCTTTATGTTTCATTTCCAATATTTCTGATTTAGTAATAGATCAATATTGCGACCTTTACTAATTGGTGTGTGTGTATTTGTATGAATATATATATATATATGAATATATATATATATATATATATATATATATATATTTTTCATACACATACACACACACCAATTAGTAAAGGTCGCAATATTGATCTATTACTAAATCAGAAATATTGGAAATGAAACATAAAGCAAGTTGTGAATAGAAATTGAGCTTAAAATTTCTCCATTATGTAAATTGCGTGTACCAGTTGTGCCGTCAGAGTGGCAACATCATGATTATAATATTAATTAATCAATTACAACGCTATGAGTGCATTTTCTATACTATTTCATAAAATTAACGCATTTATGTGTCAAGATTTATTTGACGGTAAGGTCAGTTTTCTCTAAATGTCTTAAACTGCAATGCTGCGTTGTGTGTGTGTGTGTGTAATGACTCTTCACGTATATTCGTTTTTTTATATTAGCTAGACACAGCTTTCCTAGCCTATCCATTTTGTGCAGTTGCGTTATGTCGACATACTTAGCACAATTTTAATCGTTTATAATTGGTTTATTGTCAAGTTGTCTACCTGTGCAATTTCTCTAACGTACATTTCTTCTATTTTAAAACATTCCAACCCTAGATGTCATAAATCACGGCTTTGTTAGCTGTATTTCCTTATATAGACCTTTTTTTCACTAATTCGTTTTAATACTTCCTTATTTGTTATCCTATCTACCAGTTAATATCCAATAACGCTTTAATCATTCTCTTCACTATTTCTCTCCTAATTCATGTTTCATCATACAATGCTGAACTTTATATGTTCCTAAAAATCACATATTACAGGAAAACTCTTTAGAACTGCAGCACTATATTTGGTATATATATATATATATATATATATATATATATATAAATATATATATATATATATATATATATATATATAGATTGATTGATATCGAATTGTATCATGTCCTGCATATTTATTTTTATAAAAACTGATTACGGTTACTGAGGACCGAAGTATAAAAATTAATTAAAAACTTGAATTGTATGCGACGTTTTGTGAAATTTATTCACATTATCACAGCTATAAAAAGAACAACTAAGTATAAATTAAAATTAGTTAAAAATACGTACCTTAATACTTAAATAATTGAAAATAAATGACTAGACCTAAACGTTACAATCTAATTAAAAGACGTGTTATAGATATCAACATAAAGATATGAGTGACCAGTTGAGTGAGTATAAATTGCTGTTAGTGTAGAAAGGATATATAATATATAATATAAAAAAAATAGTTCTTTTTTATAATATAAAAGGCATGGCTATGGGCAACCCTGCATCTCCCATATTTGCGGAATTAGTGGTACATGTTCTAATTACATGACTTTTTTCAAAAACAACGGATACCCCACCGATCTATTAAATCGATGTTGGAAATCTAATCCTCCTGTTTCCATTAACAAAAATAAGACACTTCAATATCACAAGCTAGCTTTTGTCCCAAAACTGTCCCAAAAATTATCCAACATCTTGAACACCGACAATATTAAAATTAGCACTTATTATAAAAAAAACAGGCCGCACTTTATTTTCAAAAATAAAAGACAAAAGCCAAAAGTTTGAAACACCAAACGTCATCTATAGCATACCTTGTACAGGCTGCGATGGTCAGTACATAGGCCAGACCAAGCAATTACTTATTAATAGAATCAGGGGTCACAAATCCGATTGCAAAAATTCATCGCGCAATAATAAAGACTCCATAGCTTTAGTCGCTCATTATAAATCAAAAAAACATGAATTTGACTACGAAAATACTTCTGTTTTAGCTGTAGAAGAAAATCTTACCCGCCGTTTGTTTAAAGAAATGTTTTTTATATATAAACAAAAAAATTCAATTAATCAAAAAACGGATACCCAAAATCTGTCTGCAATATACATTAATATTTTTAACTGAGCATAACCATCCTACCGTTAACTTTATAATACTAACTATAACCATAAATGTATTCGCCGCTAACTAAGATTTAGAGAATTTTATATTATATATCCTTTCTACACTAACAGCAATTTATACTCACTCAACTGGTCATTCATATCTTTATGTTGATATCTATAACACGCCTTTTAATTAGATTGTAACGTTTAGGTCTAGTCATTTATTTTCAATTATTTAAGTATTAAGGTACGTATTTTTAACTAATTTTAATTTATACTTAGTTGTTCTTTTTATAGCTGTGATAATGTGAATAAATTTCACGAAACGTCGCATACAATTCAAGTTTTTAATTAATTTTTATACTTCGGTCCTCAGTAACCGTAATCAGTTTTTATAAAATATATATATATATATATATATATATATATTATTTTAGTAGCCGATCAATGCAAATCATTCCTTTTTTATTAAATATTTTAAAGGAAGGCTTACGATTATAATTTTAGAATCTCCAGATACAAATGGACCAATATCACATACGCAAGAGCAACATATTGTTTATACAATTACATGTGAAGGTATGAAGTAATTTTATATTATTTATGCTTCTCTAAACTGCTTTTCCAAAAACGACATATAATTTCCCTTTTATTAAAAATATCAGAGACCCAGGTAATGGAACGTGTAACGTATATGAACCTACTATAAATGTGCAAGTGCTCATTGAGATGTGTATGTATTCATGCAAATCTGAGTACAGACTAATGTGCATGCGCCAGTGCGCGTCGGCATAATGTGCAATCACGAACACTTGTTGGGTGCATGCGTTTTCTTATTTATATGATAAACATAAACTCTATCTGTGAGAGCAATATATTGCGTTTAACCTATATTTCTTGCAAAAAGAAATTTGAAGTATCAAAACACATGGGTTCTTACTAAAAAGTATTTTAATTCGTGCGTTATAAACTAAGACACTTTTGTATAAGGTGATTAGAACACGTAGACCAGGAATTTGCATCCACATATTCATCTATAATAAAATTTAATCAAGAATTTTTGTCGGTATAACTTTTTACGGTATTCCGTGCGGACGAGAAAGAAGTAGTAAAGTTAATAGAGAAACTCGCCCACACCGAATACCGCAACAAAACAGAAGAGTAGAGTAGAAATCCAAAAGAATTGGATTTCGTGCTAACTGAAAACTTCGTAGAGTGGGGTGGGTCACACAGAAAGAAAAATTGGAAACTTCAGTAAGTAGATTTATTTACAAACCGTTAGTTAACATAGTATAAAAAGGAATATCTACAGAGTTCAAATCGAACTTTTACATAATCGTTCTGTTATATCATAATGGAAACAAGAGCGTCTTTTGCATATAACACAACGTAGTAATATACATTTAAGCCAATATATATGTGAAATCTTAAAATCTAAATAACATATACATATATACTTACCTAATATTTCCAACCCTAAATATATACAAAAGGGAAATTAGACGTAATATGTACAATATTTTTACCTGCTCTGTGAAGTGCACTTCCTAAAAGAAATAACGTAGTCCTAACTGAAATGAACCAAGTGTCAAATTACTCTAGCTTGTAATTTAGTAAACAAGTTCTTGATAGCATTAATTTAAAACAAAAACACTAGAAAGTGCTTTAACGCGATCTTCGGTTTATACTAATTGTGACTAGAGAATAATTGAAAAAGTAAATTTTTAACACACAGCACTTTCGTGATTAACAATCAACAAAACAAGTGTCTATATTTCACAGAAGCATCAAGTAAAGAAAACAGAATAAATGTACCTTAAAGGGTAACCGCCTGCCTTTGGTACCGTAGCGAATTTGAAAGTGTGTATTACACTTGCCGGCAGACTGAATACTAGATAAAACAATTGCACTAGACTGTAACACAAAATAAAACAAAACATCTTAGCACCGCAACTTATAGAGATCCTTACGGGAAAGGACGCTGTATATAATCAGAGAGCTTCCTAAGCTCAGTCTGTATTTATAAGAAGAGAAAAAAACGTGTTTTCGTTTCAAAACGATTCCCATCTCCAAAATGCCAGGTATTCCAAGAACCGCACCTGCAAGTATTTTCAGTAAAACAGCTGCAAAGCATTTGTAGAGCACGGCATACAAACAAAACCCCATTTAATGATAACCTAACGTCTTTCATGAATATTGCTCGTAAACGTGCACATCTGCGAGATAACAGAATACCGCTTGATAGAATTTCCCCGCAATAGTCTAAACAACGAACTATTACAAGTGGGGAGTTAGAAATTTTATAGGGCGTTTTAAATAACTGCACAACGGAGTAGTTTGAAATTAAACATTTATATGCAGTATGCAGAAATCAATCGCTTTCGCAAATTTAACGTAACAAATTTCCTATCATCATCATCATTAGGTTTTCAGTCCTGGAACTGCTTAGATGCGTACCCTCATTGTTTCCTATTCTGAACTAACCTATACATCCCCTGAAATTTGCACAGTCTGCATCTATCGCTATCAGATCTAAGTCTGCGTCTACCTCATTTTTTCCTATCTCTGTTAGTAATATATCCCGTACTATTCCCTAAAAATGCATTAGAACGTATTCTGCCCTTCTATTTCTCCTATTTTTTTCCTCAGATCTTTTTATTCCCCTACTATTTCTATAATCTATTTGTTATTAACTTTGTCTGTCCACGCTATCATCCTCATACACCTGAAACACAACATTCCAAAAAGCTGTTACCGTTTTTTTGTCTGCTTTTCGTACTGCCTATATTTTATAGGCGTACTGTACTGTGCTACACGCATATGCTTTCAACAATTTTCTTCTTGTTTCTATGTTTGATGTCTTTGATCAAAAGCGCTGTTCTTTCTTATTAGATGCAGTTCGGTCCCCTTCTATTGTTTTACAATTATATACCAAAATTCTCCGACATTCAGAGGCTGTGAAGGGGGGCTTCGTGGTGTAGTTGGTATGCGTGTGACTACTATGCCCAAGTCCCGGGTTCCAACCTTGACACAGTCCGCTTGTAAATGCTAGACGAGCATTTCTTAGAAAAATACGCCCTCATTCGGATGAGAGGTACACTGGAGGTCCGTGTGTGAGTGTTGGCACGCAAGATAAAGATGCCTACCTTGCTTGGAACAGCAAGGGTTCGGCAAAATTCAAAATTTCCCGGTAAAAAAAAACTCGCTTCTTGGCCAATGTAGTACCTTCGGGTGGAGCATTGGAAAATCAAATGTAAGGTTGTGAAGGGGGTAAGCAGCCTGCGGCTGCCAAGTTCCCCGGCTCTTGAACATTTGCCGATTTAATAGTTTTTCCAATATATCCGTTCGCACAATCAACATTAGTTACAAATATTTCATAAGCAACATCTGTAGCTGTTTGTAATAATCAACAGATTTACGTGTGTTTATTTTTTCGTCATTAGGTTTTCCGTCTCGAAACTGGATGGACGCGTACCTCCATTTATCTATATTCTGAGCTAGCCTACAGGGTTTTATAATCCTAAATTCCTTCTAATTGGTTTGCATATTTCGTCTACCTTTCCTATTTCTATCTCAGTTTGTACCTCTTTGCACCTTTCCTCAATCCATTATTCTTTAGCTTTTCTGCATTTGCGAATAATTTCTCATTTTATGAATTTGTATCTTTGTTTTCTTGTTTCATCTGGTCTGTTTTTGTATTTTCATGTTTCTTTTATTAAATTCAAGACATCCTTATTTCTTATTTTCTTTTTGTGTATACCCCAGAACGTCTTTGACCGCCATGTCTAAGCTGGATTTAATGTTATTTTTATTTCTACTTCCTTCGTATTAGAAATTTTCCCAGTCTTTCAGCAATTTATTTGACTTTTCTTTTAATCTTACTTGGATATTTTTATCTTTTAGTTTCTTAAAATTAAAGTGCTTTTTTCTCTTCACTTTTTCAAATTTTTAAATTTAAGAGCGGCCTTCAGAATTACGATGTTGTCGTCAGTGTCTATATTTGATTCCTAAACTGTCGTCTAACAAGAATGTAATCTATTTGATATCTTCCTATATCTTCTAGCATCTTCCACGTGTTTCGTCTTCTAGCATGATGGTGAAATAGTGCGTTTCTGATGAATAAATTGTTCTTGTCGCAAAATTCAACCAGCCTATTACCCCTGTCGTTTCTCGTGCCTAATCTAAATAAACCTACTACCGTTCCTTCCCTACTCTAACCTACTACTGCATTAAAATCTCCCGTAATTATTAAATTTCTATGTCCTTTTGCGTATCTTAATATGTCTTCGACATCTTTGTAGATCGTTTCTACCTCTTCCTCACTGTGGTTAGATGTGGGCATGTATACTTGCATTATTACTGTATTTACTGGTTTAGATTCAAATCTAACCATGAGTACTCTTTCGTTCTTTTGTAAGTCTGCTGGTTCATCTCTTACATTTCCACCGTGGTTATATTTATAAAGCTCTATAAATACAACACCGGAAGCGTGGTTTATTAGACACTATCAGTGGTTGGCAGCACTAATCTTATACAGATTTGGGTGCGGTCATCCACCAATGATGTCATCAATATTGCGCAATACTACGTAAATTTACATAATTGAACACGATAAAAGCAAATAATTTAGCTAAAAATCTACTTACATCAAAAATCCGGCATTCGCACAAAGTTGCGATAGGGTAGGCCTCTATGGAAGTCCATCCGGCTACATCCCGGAGGGAATAGAGATGATACGCCGAAGCTCTCAAAAACGTCGGATCAGCTCCGGCCAGCTAAGGTAGCCATGAGATCTTCATCCACAGGCGTGAAGATCGGTACTCCTAGGTGGCGGCAGATTCTTACCTATGTAGGGATTGGGCGGGAAAAAAGGTATGAAGGTAGACAAACAAAGATAATTAGGCAAGGAACTACATAGGTAACCCTAACGATACGTTACCAGAGACAAAAAACGAGCACTTAACACCACGATACCAGGTAAAAAGCCACGTTCTCGCGAGAGAGCCGGAAAACTCTCCCACCCCTTTTCTAGTATTGGTCCAACCCTCTAGGGACAAGCAACTGCGCAAATGCACTACTCTGACGTACGGAAGTACCGCCTAGTCTATTTAAAATTCCCGCGCACTGCGTATTTGAAATTATGGCGCGAAACTTCCGTGTATTAAAACTAAACTACTCACAATGTTTAAGTGACCCTTGGCACGTAACACATCCAACTTTTTTTTTATTGAAACAATCAACATCAACTAGTAAATTTTCAGCTCTTATCCCTTCAAAAGACCTCGGTTTCTTAAATTTACCGATTACATGAAGCATAAGTTTATAACCATCCGCGTCGTTTCTCCATGGCATAGTTGTAATCCTCTTCTTCCTATTTTTGTGACCTGCCGCTTGATGTTAACTTTCAAATGCTAAAGTACGAGTGGGAAGACACTTACAAAAAGGACCTAATCCATCAGCCTTATAATTTTTTTGTTGCTATAGATCCTCAGACAACACAAGCTCTTCAAAAGCATGTTGAACATTTCAAATGCATGTTGATCACAGCTCAGCCTCTCTCCGTATAGACCAATCGCTCTAATTCCATGACGTTTCTTAAAACGATGTAACCAACTGGACGACGCACCAAAATTTTCTTCTAGGCCTTACAAATAATAAAAAATGTTTGCTTAAGCTGCAATGGTTACCCGTCAGACAAGCTGGTCAGTAAGAAAACAACGAATTCTGTAACGAAATACTCGTCCAAATTACGGGGTTAGAAAAGCGGAGAGAGAAAGAAAAGAAACGAATGCCGTGAGAAATACAGTTGTAGATTGGAGGGTAGGCGGAGAGGTCTATAGAACGGAACGACAGTACACTCGAACCAATTCGTATTTTCTTCTATGTTTGCACTTGAAAGGATAATTAAGCACAAAACACAAAAAAATATAACCCTAATAAATAATTTCTAGGAATTTAGATAACAAACAATATTAAATTGCTGGTTTAAGGACAAACATCTGTATCTTCCACACCGTACTTACTAATGTTAAATAGTAAATATATCTAGTATCTATTGCAACGGTTTTTCTAACTGGGCTCAGCTAGCCTCACGCATGGGCGCTAGTGAAACGTTTTTCTAATTATACCAGCCCCACATTGGGTGTCAGTGAAGCGTATTTCTAAAATGGGCGCCAGTGAAACGAAGTCTTCCGACGTAACTAGGGGTCTATTCCTTGGGTAGAGCTATGAGAAATGGGAGGGGGGGTAAGTCGAAATCTGATTGTAAGTCAAACTTAATCCAAAACAAATAGGCGCCACTAAGTCCTGACTTATTTATGATAATTGCGTGGTATATTTCTAGGGGCGGACGTGGAAACCCAAAGAAAAAAATCGTCTTCGATGACAAAAACCCGTCTTAACAAAATAAGACGCTGCTCCTGTAAGAAATTGTAATAATTAGATTAATAGAAAGGTGGAACACTATTTGTGTCCCGCAAAATACCTAAAGAAATATTAAAAAGATAAAAATTGGCATCAAAATTCTACTCTTAAGGATATTAGTTTCCTGTTGTTAGGTTTGACCATATTTGATCAAAATAAAAACTTTAATCTTGAACCAATAATTTACTCAAAAGATTCTCTTTTAAAACAAAATGCAATGCAACAAAATTTCATAAATAATTAAATGAGTTCGTGAATTTTAAATTAAGGTTTATCAAAATTGTTGATAATCAAACATTTTACAGCTTAGTGTAAACTTGTTACACTAAAAAGGTCCGACCCGTGCAGATCTGTTCAGGAGGATTACATTTTAAAAACGTTGTTACTCAAGTTTTTGCTTTTCTAAATTACTTGTATTAGTTTTAATTTCTACTAAAAAAAGCAGATCACAAAAGTATTCTTGTTTACTCAACTTGGGCAAACGCTGTTCAAAGCATTTGTTTTCTAGAACACATCTGTCAGCAGTATACTGCAGACAAACAAGTGACGTCAGTAACACCTGTTGCTGTTACTAACGGTACATAATGAACCACGTGTGTGGTTTCTAAAACCATCAAAACATTTTTATACTATTCGTACTTTTACACAATCAAACAAATTAAAGTGTTTCCAATGTATAAACCATCAAAAAAAGATTCTTAAAACTAACTACGAACCAAAACTGCTTTTTGTGGCCTTGAAGAGGTACTTGTAATATCAAGCGGAATTCACTGTATGTTGTGTGGACCCAGCTCATCCTCAACAGCTCCTAGCACATGGAATTGCTCCAGGTGTCGAATTAAATGCAGTCACAATACATCCGTCAGCTGCTGCAATATGTCGAATCACGCTGCCTTACCAAATAACATCTTTACGTTGTGTAATAAAATGGTCTTCTATAAATTAGTCAAATTTTCCATCTTCTAAGTTGCTTTTTACAGGTTGTAATACAAAGTGGTTTTAACATCAGTGATTGGAATTGTTGTTTTCAAAGTTGCATTTTTTAGTGTTGTTTTTGCGCTAAATAAAATATCTCAATTAAACAATTTAATAACGTTCATAGGATACCAACCGCTATTTAAAGATGTGTCACGACTGCTCAAAATTTATACGCAAATTGCCGGCCATCGTTCTTTCATACATCTTGACTCTACTATCTCGCATGGCCGACTGGTTATCAATCTCACTCGGACGAACGGAGTGTCCCAGGAGGGGGTTGTCAACCAAAACGCGCTTGCAAATTGCTATCGAAGACACAGATATTTGACTATACATAGAATGCTACATAAAGATGCCGCTTTAGCGTAATACCAAAATTGTTAAATGTATTTCACTTATTACTTCAATAAAAGTGTTTTATAATTCTTGCACTTTTATGAATGGATTTAACAACCAAAAAATAAAATTGTTACACTATCAAATTGACGAGTGTTTCGTACACAAAGGAACTATGCCATTATACACCCCTTAGATACTGTCGCATAATTTAGAATAACAAAATTAAGTGGCATATAATCCGTGTAACTATAGCGATCGGTATTTGCACAGCAAATAACTAATTAATCATGAGTATACATCTACTGAATACTTAATTACTTACTATATTGATGCAGACCGAATGCGTTCTGAATAGAAACCACTGGAACATAAGGACACAAAAAAATATATGTTCACAATAGCACATTTAAATACAAATCCTAATATTATTGATCGCCTTTTATAACCTAATGTATTCCTCTTTACAATTGTAGAATGTAGGCAATGTACGTACCCCTCATTTAATTTTGCAATGCTCTACCCGACGGTGTATCTTTAATGTGCGTGACAACACTCACACATGAGACTCACATTTTACCTCTCACCCAAAGCAGGGCGTATTTTTGTGAAAAATGCTCGCCTAACATTTTTCAAGTAGTCCATGTTGGAAATCGAACACGGGACCGTGGGCTTAGTAGACACACGCGATCCAACTAAGCCACGGAGCTGCCTGACAACCGATATACTGTCAAAAAGTAAACCAAACAGCAGTCGGCCATCATAATATAATATACCTTCACGCAAGCTGTGAAAGGTGTGGGTAACTGCAATGAGTATCCATCATCAGCATAACTTGATTTGCATACAAGACTGTAACCAGACAAAATGTGCTGTAGCGATTAAGCAAAACCCTCCGTGCCACGCCGTATAATCACGAATTCGAGGAACCCAAGAAATGGAGCGTAAAACCAAAAGAATATTGGTTACAAACTTGACTAAAAATATCAAAATTTCTACTAAATGAACATCACGCCTCAGTTACTTACCAGCCACGTAAAAAGAGAAGTATGTTTTCTATCGCAAACTGTAACCTTGTATACTTTTACTTCTTTTATTTCTATGGATGTTATCGGGTGAAGTAACTTATATAAGGATGTGGATTAAGGTGTAACCAACTTTCTAAAATTTTCGCTTTTGTATGCTGTATAACGAATCTTTAATTGCACCCTTGTAATTGTCAATCAAGCTATTGTTGATCTAATACCTTTGTTTTTTTATTCTAAAGACTTCGGCGACTTTTCACAATAAAATTCAGCGCCATTAACGTGTTCTTAAAAAACTTCATAATAAACTGGTTCAAGTACGAAATTTGGTTTCTAAGTTTATATCTACATCAGCTTATTTGTTCTACTAGTTCTACTAATCTGCAATTTATTTACATAACAAATACACTAATTCTGTGAAAAAAGAAGTGGCTAACTAACGCAGCATTGTTCCTTTGCTAAAAATTCCGAATTAATTTCTTGCCTCTATACTATAAAAATCGTTTTCTGACACTCTCCACTTTTATAAAGGGTGTCCGGAAAATACATGTACAACGTAAGAACAGAGATTCTTTGGCTCGAAATAGATCGATTTGAGCCAACTTACCTATTATACAAGTTGCTTCAGTTAGCCGCTAGAGGGCTTCAAAAATCGAGACAAATATTTGATATTTTAAAATAACTCGAAAACGCGTCAATAGATTTTGACCATTTTTGGGGTGCGAGTTTCTACTTTCAATTGACATCTTTTGGTGGTGTACGCAATAATTTTAAAAGCATACGAGTGTCCCAAAAATGATGTATTGGATAAATATCCGACCATTATCTTTTTCTTGTTTATGCAATGACTACCAATTTTTTTATGAGTAGCCGACTTATTTCGGAAACTTTTTTGTCTCTTGTAAAATTTTGAATAGACGAGCGGTTTGACAGAAAAAAAGTAATTTCAAATGTCTGTTTTTTTATTTTTATTTCATTGTTTTGTTTATTTTTTATTACTATCATTGAAAATTAACAGCGCGGTACAAGTGTTGGACCATTACAATAAATTTTTAAAATGGTCGCCGTTTTCTTCAATGCACAAATTAACTCTTCGTAAGAAGTTTAACTGAACCCTCCGCGTTGTTTGTGCATTATTTTTTAAAGAGTTGGCTGCATTTAAAATTTGTCTAAACAATTTTTTTTCGCTATCAAGTGGAGACGAATAAACGTTAGATTTTAAGGTACCCCACAAAAAATAATCACAGGGCGTCAAGTCCGGCGATCGTGCTGGCCAATTTGTAGAAGCATCATATCCCCTTGCGATCCATCGATCCGGATATTTTTCGTATAAATGTTGTCGAACAGCTAGAGTAAAGTGAGGAGGAGCACCATCGTGCATGAACCACATGTCTTGGCGAAGTAACAATGGCAGGTCTTCCAATAAATTCGGCAATGTTTGTTGTAGAAAGTTGAAGTAATTGTCTCCGTTTAATTGATTTGGTATCACAACAGGACCGATAATAAAATTATCAATAACTCCAGCCCAGACATTAATCTTAAATTCATGTTGATAGTGAGTCACTTTAGTTGCATGAGGATTTTTTACAGCGTAAACATGTTCATTATGTATGTTAGTAATACCAGATCTTGTAAAGGAAGCTTCGTCTGTAAATAAAATTTTGCGACTGAAATTTGCATTTTGAATTCACTGATCTTGAATAAATTGACAAAAAGCTAGACGCCTCTCAGGATCGATAGGCAAAAGGTCTTGTATCTGTTGAACGTGGTATGAGTGTAATAGCTGCTCCTTTAAAACGTCATGAACAATACTTTTAGGAACTTGTAGTTCAAGTCCTATGCATCTGGTGCTTATTTTTGGGTCTTCCTCAGCTCTATCCAAAATCTGTTCTTCCTGATCCGCAGTTCTTGTGGTACGTTGACGTCCTCGATTCGCATTTCTTGACTGAAAGCTACCATTTTCGCGAAGACGTCTTTTAATATTTGCGAATGTTTGGTGGTTTGGAATTCGGTGATTAGGAAATCTTTCCCTATAGACTCTGACGCTTTCACGAACATTGCCTTGACAAAATCCGAAAACCAAAAACATATCCACCTGTTCGTTGTTTGTGTAAGTACTCATAATGTAAGATGAAAGATGCAAACTTTTATTGAATTAAACAGATATTCACGACTTGACAGGCAAACTGAGGTTAAATAATATTCAAATTAAATAACAAAACAAAAGGAAAGCCTACTATTATACTATGTTCTTTTATTTGTCCTGTTTTACAGTTAATGCAGCAATGATGACGAAAGTATGCAGACATTTGAAATTACTTTTTTTCTGTTAAACCACTGGTCTAATCAAAATTTTACAAGCGACAAAAAAGTTTCCAAATTAAGTCGGCTACTCATAAAACCAATTGATAGTCATTGCATAAACAGAAAAAAGTAATGGTCGGATATTTATACAATACATCATTTTTGGGACACTCGTATGCTTTTAAAATTATTGCGTACACCACCAAAAGATGTCAAATGAATGTAGAAACTCGCACCCCAAAAATGGTCAAAATCTATCGACGCGTTTTCGAGTTATTTTAAAATATCAAATATTTTTCACGATTTTTGAAGCCCTCTAGCAGCTAAATGAAGCAACTTGTGTAATAGGTAAGTTGGCTCAAATCGATCTATTTTGAGCCAAAGAATCTCTGTTCTTACGTTGTACACGTATTTTCCGGACACCCTGTATAATAGTAAATTTCTAATTGACAAGAAATTGCGTTTTGAAAGACGCCACCTGCATGGCAGTTTACATAGTTTTCACTTAAACAGTTTATTTTTAAGCATCATCTGAGCTCAAATTGAAATTGCCATATAAAAATGTTATGGCGTAAATTAAAATGGTCACACAAATTTGCGTTTTCCATGAAATCGAACACCAGTCAACTGTAAACAAATTCTGCGTTTATTAATAATATTTGTTTTTAGCGCCTCCGGGTTACAATGAATGCATCACCCAACAACCAGGACAGGAATGTGCGCCACCTCGATATAGTGAAGTGACGCAACCTGTACGCATAGTCTAGCCTGCCATTGTGGCGATTATTTATAGAATCTTAGTTATCGTACTTGCCAATTGTTATAAATTTCTTATGTAGGTACCGTTTCATTGACACCAAATTGTGATAATAGATATTAAAGTTTTATAATCTGAAAAATAGAATCTAGCTGTAAAATTTAAGTTAATAGTGATTAGCTATACTAACATTATGGATATAAGTAACTCAAATACATATTTTGTTAGTGTTAATATAAGACTACGAACATCGTGTTATGAATTTTATTTTAGATAAATGAATATCAATTTTCGCGCAGCTCCCGGTTCAGAGCGCAAATTCGCGGCGTTGTCCGATCATATAGCTCGGTTAGAATAGTCATTAATTAGTAAAAAGTTCGCGACGACGACTCCTGCCTTAACCACCCTTGTGGATTTCGGGTTAGTGCTATTCATAGACACAGGTTAGTGCTACTCATAAACAGTTCCGTGTGCCGTTCCGGTGATGGATCACTATAGATTGAACTTCGGTTTTTAAGAAACCATCATGACGATTTGTTGTCTGCTCTTGCCTCGCGTCAAGTCAGGTGGATTTTTAACCCTCATTATGATCCAAATTTTTGCGACATTTGGAGTGTAAGATCAGCAAAACTGTTCTTACACGTACTCTCGGAAGGAAACCTCAAAGTTTTGAAAAACATACTACAATGTTCACCTGCATAGAAGTCGTTCTCAATAGTTGGCCTTTGTGCCTTCTTTTCTCCGATCCGAATGACGATATCGACTATCTCACTCCAGGTCACTTTTTGATTGGCAGTTCAATTTTAAGTCTTCCTGAAGTTACATTTGATGAATCTCTTGACCTGCATTCTCGGTGGCACCGTCTTTGCCAGTTTTCTAAGTTATTTTGATGACGCTGATGGCTTATTGGGGATGAATGAGGTGATATAGATATGCTAATTATGGGGAAGGACTAATTGCTTTTTGTAGCAATACCGATGACGGTGGAGCAGTTATGTAATAACTAAAAACAACTACACCAACTACTTAAGGAAGGGTATAAATACCTTAAAGCCTGTGCCGCTGTGGGCAATAAAAGTTCACACACAAAAGCTTCGCGGACAACCAAGCACGCACGTTTGAGTGTCGGTGTCGCTTTCAAAAGCTCTCATACAACCCTCTTCTGTAAAGGTTCGCGTACAACTGTGTTCACGCACTTCCACGGTCGGTATAAATGTTTCACTGAAAACTGTAGGATACCCGCACGAATAGTATTTATTTTCACCAATACCAATAAATGTTCGATGATGACGTAACATACCGCCCACCAAATTCATAGAATTTTGAAAAGGAGGGAAGTAGGTTGGGTGAAGGAAATCACATGGGATTTGACCTTGCTAGGAAAACAGGTAACGAAAGATAGGGTGGTACACTACAGCGAGCGATATTACCAACTATGCAAAAATAAAAATATATATGTAAATAAGCAAATATTTAAAAGTAATATACTACTATACATGTAAGAAATGTGTATATACATCTAAACATAAAATAAAATTAAAATACCGGTAGCGGCGCTAGTTTGACCAAAGGTCGTTTTAATGTGCCATGTGCAGTTTTGATCTCCGCGACACGTATAATACCGTCCGCACCGGGAAAAGTATTCATAATACGACCAAACTTCCATTGAAGTGGAGAAAGCTGGTCGTCCTTGATGAGGACAATAGTGTCCTTTTCAACTTGTCGGACCCCTACCTTAGAGTGCCATTTAACCTTTTGGTTCAGAGTATGTAAGTACTCATGGCTCCAGCGAGCCCAAAAATCTTGATGGAGTTTTTGCAGGAGTTTCCACCTGCTCTTTAATGGTAAAACGTTGGTTGAATAGTCCTCATCTGGTGGTGCAGAAAGAGGTTCCATATTTAGGAAATGACCTGGTGTTAAGCAACGCAAGTCATTTGGATCCGAACTCAAAGCGCAGAGTGGCCTTGAATTTAGAACAGATTCAATTTGAGTAAGAACTGTGTAAAGTTCCTCAAAGGTAAGTTTTTGTTCGCCGATTACGGGAGCTAAATGTGTCTTTACCGACTTAACACCGCTTTCCCACAAGCCACCGAAGTGAGGGGCGCTAGGTGGATTAAACGACCACTTTATCTTTTCTGAGGTTACTGCACTATGCAGATAACTCGTAAGCTGACGATAGGCACCTACAAAATTAGTACCGCAATCACTAAATATTTGAGAACAGCGTCCTCGACGTGCTATAAATCGTCGCAAAGCGGCAAGAAACGCGTCTGCCGACAAATCCGACACAAGTTCAATATGTGCTGCCTTAGTGGCAAAACAAACAAAAATACAAATATAGGCCTTAAGAGTTTTAGAGCCTCGCAGGCGGTTAGCCTTTATTAAAAGAGGGCCAGCAAAATCAACACCAACAATACTGAACGGTTTGATTTGGGTAATACGTGCTGCCGGTAGGTCTCCCATAGGAGGAGTTACCAGGACCGGTTTGGTACGAAAACATCTATGACATGATGATAAATAATTTCTGATTGAATTTTTAATAGAAAGGATCCAGAAATTCTGTTGGATAAGATACGCTGTGGTATTAACACCAGGATGGCAATACCTTTCATGAGTTGACAGAATGATAAGTTCGGTTAATCGGTGCCGCTGAGGCAATAACGCAGAAAACTTTTCGAAATAGGAAAGCGAAGAATGTGTCAAGCGTCCACCTACTCTTAAGATATTTTGTGGATCAACAAATGGAGAAAGTTTTCGCAAGTTTTTAGGTAATTTACGGTTTGCCTTGATCAAAGCTATTTCCTTTGAAAATGTAACATTTTGTACATGCCGGACGATAATCATGAGAGCATTGTGTAATTCAATGTCTGTTAAGGGACCCGTATGACGTTGAGCCATGGGTTTAGAAAATCTATAAATGTAAGCCACGATGCCTTGGATTTTATATAACGATGAAAAGCGACTTAGTAAAATGTCAATGACGTTTGGATCTGTTTGAGCGACAAATGTTAGGATCTTCTTTTCCGTAGTTACCTCAGCAATTGAGGTTGACAATGTTGGTTGAGGCGGCCACGAGTCACTAGGGTAGTGAAGCCATTCAGGCCCCGCCCACCATAGCGAACATGAAATAACCGCGCTTGGCATTTATCCCCGAGATGCAGGATCAGCCGGATTATGCGAAGATTTATTATAAAACCATCGGCTAGGTGCAATGATTTCTTGAATGTGGCTAACACGGTTTGCCACAAAAGTTTTCCAACGAAAAGGTGGAGAACGTATCCAAGTGAGAGCGACCGTAGAATCACTCCACGCTGAAACATCGGAGATTTCAATCAAGCCTTGATAAAACCGAATGGTAAAAGAAAGTAAATCGGTTAATAAAACGGCGGCACATAATTCCAAACGTGGAATTGAAATGCGCTTAATTGGAGCTACTTTTGTTTTAGCGGTTACAAATTGTACAGTTATTTCTCCAGTAGTTTGATTTATGAACTGGAAATACACTACCGCTGCATACCCTACCTCGCTAGCATCGCAAAACCCATGCAAATGAAAAGTAAAAGGATCCGTAGGGGGTAAACAACGTGTCAACTTTAATGACGATAATAACGGCAACTCTTCTTGATACTGCTGCCATTGAGACGAAATGTCTGCTGGTGGGATGTCATCCCAATTTAAATCTAACATCCACAGATGCTGGATTAGGCGTTTCGCAAAAAGTGTTAGTGGGGCTAAAAATCCTAATGGATCATATATTCTGGCAACTTGTGAAAGTATGTTGCGCTTTGTACATATTGGGTTTAATGGTTTAACCCGAAATGAGAAAATATCTTCTGTAGGTGACCATTGAAGACCTAATATTTTTATTGATTCGTCAGAATCGAAATCGAGAGAAGTATATTGGCAAAAATCTGACGGAATGCCTTCCAAAATAGAAGCTGAATTAGAACTCCATTTTCAAAGTTCAAAACCAGCCAAATGCAAAAGTCGAATAAGTTGATCTTTAATTTCGCGGGCCGATTGTATAGAATCTCCACCGGCGACGAAATCGTCAATATATAGATTTGACCGTAAAGCCTCAGCGGCTAACGGAAACCTTTTGCCTTCGTCAATGGCTAATTGCTGAAGGGTTTTTAATGAAAGATAAGGCGATGACTTAATACCATAGGTCACTGTATTAAGCTGATAAGTCTGAATGGGTTCTTCTGCGGAGAACCGCCAAACAATTAATTGAAACTTTCGATGTTTTCGGTAACCAAAATTAGTCGATACATTTGGCGAACATCACAAGTAAAAACGAAACGATGAGAGCGAAATTTAAGTAAGATTGACGAAATGTCATTTTGGAGACTAGGTCCAGCCAATTGAGTGTCATTAAGTGACGCGTTGTTTTTAGCCTTTGCAGAGGCGTCAAAACCACACGAATTTTAGAAGTATGACCTTCCTCTTTAAACACAGGGTGATGGGGTAAAAATAATTATCGTTCCCAACGGGCGGAGAATCGAGTAATGCCATATGACCCGCATCAAGATAGTCCTGCATGAAATTGTTGTATTGGGCGCGTAGCTCCGGTTGAGCATGCAATTTGCGCTCCAACGAAAATAGTCTTTTTTTAGCCATGTCAAAGGAATTATCAAAAACGGGCAAAGTATCGTTGAACGGTAACGCAACAATAAAACGACCGCTAGGGTCACGAGAAAACGTGTTTTCAAAAATCAAATCTGCCTTTTCTTCCTCTGGAGAAGTATAAGGCTTGGATGGCAACTCTTCTATCTCCCAAAACCGCCTTAGGGTCTGGTCGATAGGATCTTCTACAGAAGTAAAAAATGCTTGGACAGTATCAAACTGCAAGCCTTTTGTGGGACCAATAATAGTCCAACCAAAAATTGTATTTATGGCGGCAGGCTGAAGAAATTTGCCATGTATAACACCGCCATTGATGATGAACGGATAAACATCTGCTCCAAGGAGCATGTCAATAGTTCCTGGAGAGTTCCAGGTCGGGTCTGCAAAGTGCAGGCCGCATAAGTGTTCCCAATTATTAGGAACTTCAACACTAGGTAATTTGCCAGATATTGACGAAGGCACAAAAGTTGTGACTTCTAGAGATTTTTCAGAGTCTAACATAGAGCGAATGGTGCAGCTGACGGCACCCCTATTGACTGCTGAAGTTGTCTGCCCAAGTCCATAAATCGGAACTTGAGAACGTATGCGTGGAAGCCAAAGTTTGCTCAGGCAATCGTCTCGAATAAAGCTAGCTTGAGAGCCAGGGTCTAAGAGTACCCTGATCTGTTTGTATCTACCAGAACGATCTTGAACTTCCACAACAGCAGTGGAGAGTAAGACAGTAACCCCAAGATTTGGATTCGTCTGTGAAGACAAAACATTTGCCGGAATAGGAGAGGCTGACTGCGTCCTATTGGCATTTTTATGCATAGGTGTAGCGGTCGGTTCAGCTGAACGGCTAGAAGCAGGTTGCGATTCAAAATGTAGCAAGGTATGATGCGGCTTGGCGCAAGTTCGACAAGAGTTATAGGATTTACATTGCATGGACGCATGGTCTGTTCGTAAGCAATTTAAACAAAGGCGTAAGCGTTTGACAATGTCGAAACGTTCTGTCGGAGTTTTCTTTAGAAACGATTGACATCTGTAAATTAAGTGATTGCCTTTGCAAGAAGGACAATGGTGCGAAAATGAATTATTTGAGTCACTGGAGCTACTTGGTGTATCCTGTGAAACTACGTTAGAAGAAACTCTTGGTTTAAATTGAAACGCTGAGGATTTCTTAGGCACTGATGTGTGAGCTGTATGGACAGTCGTCGAATAAGAAACAGGTGCGGTTGAAGAAAAGGTTTCCAACGCTGCACATTGTTGAGTTAAAAAATATCTCAAATCATCGAAATTGGGTATTTGCTTCCGATCCGATTGGAGTTCGAAGCGTTTTCTAGTGAACGGATCGAGTTTTTCTAAAAGACAATCGACCAGAATAAAGTTCCAATGTTCAGTGGGAAACTTTAAGTTAGTTAGAACAGCAAGGTTCTCTGAAAAACAATCAATAAGTGCCCTAAGTTTCTTAGGGTCTTCTGATTTTAAAGGTGGAAAGTCCGTCATAGCTTTCCAATGCAAAGTTGCCAATAAACGCGGATTGCTAAATCGCTCACGCAAGGCGTTATAGGAAATGATAAAATTATCTCCCGAAATGGGTACCGATTTAATGATTTTCAAAGACTCCCCGCTACAGCAACTGATAAGGTAATTTAATTTTTCGATATTGGACAGCGACGCGTTATTATAGACCAGACTGTCAAGTAAATCGATGAAAGATGCAAATTCAGTTACCTCATTATTAAAATGTGGGAGCTTTAACGGTAACAATTTTGATCCCGTGCTGCTTGGAGCATTTTCCGTAATTTTCGGTGCCCGCATTTCTTGCATCGTTTCGAGATGCAGCAGTATGCAATAATAAACGGAATCTACTTCCTTCCGTAAAGCGTGGTAATTCAATGATTCTACCTCGTCACAGGACGCCAAGACATCAACTAAAATTGTATTGAAATTGAAGTAAAGGTCATTTACTCCCCTTGTTTGAATATGGAACAACGTTTTTAAAGTTGGGTCACTTTGTATAGCGTTACCAAGTTCCCACATCTCCATAATGCGTATTTTCAGTAATCCGAGCTCGGCTACATGTGATTTCTTCGGAGCCATAGTGACAGTTATTCTGAAAGGCCTACAATAAATGCTGTAAAACGGTAACCGCTCAGATATGCGCTGAGAAATATTAAAATATTATGAGTTGTTCAAGGCACCAAAATGTAAAATAGCGTATAAACCAATAAATCACGTTTTATTACTAAGCAACACATAGAAAACCTAACGGTTTGTCAGACAAAGCGTAAAGATAAGATTTACAGCTCAAAAACCCGGGCGGCTTTTACCATCAAAGATCACAGGAACGTTTAAACATGTGGCTTAACATATTTGCAAGATGGGTTCAGCTTTACAACTTTATTACCCTGCAAATGTGTCCAATATTTTACTGCAAACCGACTGAAAGGTTGTATGTGAAACTAAAAACGCGCAATGGCTTTTAATGCAAATTAGCAAATTTTATATTAAGGATTTGTTTTTACTTAATTTAGTCTAACGAAAGTATGTAGCTAATATTGTACATATTTTAACCCGCTAAATATGGGGTTTGAACACAAATTTAAAACTAAAATAATTAATTCAAAAACGCTTGCTGGAATGCAAAAGTGTATTTAATTTAGGACATGCGTATAAACCATAGAACTAGTGAATCCGGCTCGAAGGACCAATGGCTTATTGGGGATGAATGAGGTGATATAGATATGCTAATTATAGGGAAGGACCAATTGCTTTTTGTAGCAATACCGATGGCGGTGGAGCGGTTATGTAATAACTAAAAACAACTACACCAACTACTTAAGGAAGAGTATAAATACCTTAAAGCCTATGCCGCTGTGGGCAATAAAAGTTCACACACAAAAGCTTTGCGGACAACCAAGCACGCACGTTTGGGTGTCGGTGTCGCTTTCAAAAGCTCTCATACAACTCTCTTCTGTAAAGGTTCGCGTACAACTGTGTTCACGCACTTCCACTGTCGGTATAAATGTTTCACTGAAAACTGTAGGATACCCGCACGAATAGTATTTATTTTCACCAATACCAATAACTGTTCGATGGTGACGTAACAGCTGATTTATGGAGTATTGGATAGATAGATAGATAGATAGATAAAATTAATTTATTGTGGGCTATACCTAGGCCAGAGCTCAAACTAGCCGTACATTATAGGTATTTACATATATTTAATAAGTTAGAATCAATAATTCCGGGACAACTAGGGTTCTTGAAGTTTTGGTGAGGGGGATTTGTGCCCCTACCTTAGTCGTCGACTGTCCACGTGGAGTGGGGATGATTGTGTGCATGGTGCGAGTGTAAGTGTGATGTGGTAGTGAATTGCATGAGTATATTAAGTGTGTTAGCGCCAGTGGGTATGGGTGGTTTGTTTAGTTAAAAGGATTTCATTTAGGAAATGGTTGAATTCTTGAAGACAATTAGTGACTAGGAAGTTTATGTTAGGAAGTGGGGAGAACGGGTCAAAGTTTGTAGATTACTTGAGGTTGATTTGTAGTAGAGAGATTAGGGGACAGGAGTATCAGGTGTTGTGGGGTTTCTAGAGATTGATTGTTGAAAGGACAGTGAGGAGAAGGAGTTAAATGGAATTGATGAAGTTTATTACGGAAGTTACTATGGCCGGACAGAAATTGCATTGTAGGGTGATTAGAGAAAGGAATGTGTGGAGCGATGTTTGTGATATCAGGAAAGATATTAAATGTATATCTGCCAGTGGTGGAGTGGGACCAATGATCTTGCCAGGAATGAAGTAGCGAGTTATGTATTCGTCATTTTATGTCAGTTTTAGGGAGAGTACGGTATTCGTCATAGTGAAGTGTTCTGTCGTGTAAGATAATTGGGTGGTTATGTTTGAGGTTTCGGATTTGGAGTGAGGAGCTTAGTTGAATTTCGATCGGAGGGATTTGAAGCAGGGTATACAAAGACGCTGTGGAGGTGCTTCTGTACGCTCTTGAGGTGTAGAGTAGGAAAGGTCTTATGATTATGTTGAGCGTACGTCTGGAGGAGGGGGGTGTAAGCGGGAGCCAAGAATCTTCTGCGTATCTGATGATCGGGATTATGATGTGGTTAATGATTAGTTTTTGTGTTGGATTGGTGAGGTGGACTGACTTTGGGAGTACGTGAAGCAGATTATGGAGTATGATTTGTGTTTTGATTCGAAGTTTGGAGAGATGGGAGTTCATTTTTAGGCGTGTGTCAATGTGGAGTCCAAGGTAGGGAGCTGTTGTTGCAAGGGGAATTGGCGTGTTAAGGATGTGTATTTTAGGATTTCGGTTTGGGCTGAGGTAGCCTTTGAGCAGGAGCATTTTTCTTTGAGATGGGGAGAGTGCTTGCCTGTTTAAAGAGGACCAGGATTCAATTGAATTAATTAGAACGGCAGCGGTGGCTTCTATAGAGGCATGGGAGTTGCCGTGGATAAAGAAAGCTACGTCATCGGCGTAAGCGAAGGTGAAGGTGTTTGGGATATTTAGGTCTAAGAGAGGATTAATTGCGAGGTTCCATAAGGTAGGTGATAAACGGGAACCTTGTGGGCATCCTTGGGTGAGATGTTTAGTAACCAAATGGAAATTGGAGGTTAGGGTGGCTGTTCGTGATGAGAGGAAGGATTTTATTAAGAGGTAAAGGTTGGAAGGGAAATTGGCTTGTTTAAGTTGATTAAATAGATTGGGCCACCAAAAGAGATCGAGGGTTGAGTGGAAATCGAGGAATAAGGAGACTACGTATGTATAAGGGGATGTTTGAACCGTTTGAATTAGGGAGCGGATTGTACGTTTAGCGCTATGCCCCGAGCGAAAACCGTGTTGGTTAGGCGAGAATAAGGAATGACGTTCTATGTGTGAGTTTAGTTTGTATAAGATGGTCTGTTCAAGGAGTTTGCCAAGTGTTGGAAGGAGTGCAATAGGTCTGTAGGATTTGGGGTCTTCGGGAGGCTTATTGGGTTTCAGTATAAAGGAGATGGAAGCATATTTAAATGGGCCAGGAAAAATCCCAGAGAAGAGACATTTTTGGAATAGTAGGTGTGTGGATACTCTAATGAGGGACCAAGATTTTTGTAGGATCAGGTTGGTGATTAGGTCTGGGCTGGGGGCTTTATGGAGGTTTAGTTTGTTAACGAAGGAATCTAAGAGAGAGAGTTCAAAGTCTGTGTCTGGTTGGGTTAGAATATTGTCAACTATGCGTTGTTGCGGTTTGGTTGGTACGTCAAGAGAAGCCGAAGGTATTGCTGTATCTAAGAGATTAAACATTGTTTGCTTAAATGTGGAAGGGATTGTAGTTGAAATGGCTGCCAGGATGTGTGTGGAAAGAGGTTTGATCAGTTTACGGTACGTACTCCAGGGATTTGTGTGTTGATCGTAATTTATGTCAAGGTAGTGCTGTTTTCTCGTGGTGTTAATGAGGATTTTGTATTGTCGTCTGTCAGTGGTATATTTGTTATATAATGTATTAATTGCAAGGGTCTGCAATGGTACGTTTCGCTCTTTGGAGTCTGTGTCTAGTATTTGCATGAGTAAGTTGTTGTGTCCACTACGGCGTGGCTCGTGGGATGTAATGTTTCCGTGGGATAGTTTTAGAGGCAGCTGTGAGGATATTGTTGGTTATTTCGTTCGCGAGGGAATGAGGTGTGAAGTTTGCATAGGAGACTGATGGAAAAGCGGGGATAATTGAAGCTAGGGATTCTAGAATTAAGGATCAGTTTGCATTTCGGGTGTTGAAGGGTTGAATCTTCTGGTGTGTCCTGGGGGGAAGATTGGGCAGGATATCAAATGTAATTGGATTATGATCACTAGATTGATGGATGTGAGAAACTGTCCAGGAACTAATTAGGTGTGAGGCTAGTGTGAGAGTAATGTCGATGTTGGATTTGCCGTATTGGGATTTCCAAGTAGGGATAAGGGATGGGGAATTGTGGATTCTAAGATGGTGTTGGAGTGTATGGTCCTCTAACGGAGTGCCGTTTTCGTCAGTAAAATCGTTAAACCATAGTGTGGATTTGGTGTCAGTAGATATGATAATTGGTTTGTCTCCAATCGTTGTAAATATGTGGTCTAGTTGGTGTAAATAGGTATTAATGTCTGTTCTGTATTGGAAGTAAGAAGAAATGAGAAAAATCGTGCCTGATTTCCAGAGAAGTTTAATTGCGGTAATTTGGGGGGTTGATAGGGAGGTGTGTTAAGAAGCGTCAATTAGGGGTCTGTAATAATGATGGCGGAGAGGTAGTTAGGGTCAGGCGGGTTAGGGTGAATATAGGTGCGAAAGTTTGGTGGGGTGTTAGGAATTTTGTTTCGGACTAGATAAGGTTCTTGGACTAGGGCGATTTGGATTTTGTGTTTTTGGAGTATGTGAGACAGCTCTAAGGTGGCGGCGCGAGAGTGTTGGAGGTTGATTTGAATTGTGCGTAGTTTGGTGTGTGAGTGGTGCGAGTCTTGCGTCCATTTGCGCGAGTGTTGTCTAGAACCCATAATCTGTGCGTAGTTTAGTCGTATAGAGAAATTGCTTATAGACAGGGCAGTCGGGATTAGTAACGGAGTGGTCGTGGGGGCGATCAATGCGGGAACAGTTGGTGCAAACGGGAGCGGCAGTAGGGGGATTCTGACATGATGTGGAGGGGTGGCTTCGGGCGCAGTGGCCACAGGCAGTTGGGAATCGACAGGTTTTTGCAGAGTGAGCAAAGTGCTGGCAATTAAAACATCGGGTAACGGAAACGAGGTCTCTGATTCTGCAGGATTTGTAACCTATAAAACATGGGAATTTGTGGTAAGGATGGATCGTAATCTGGGAGAGACGTTTAGAATTAAGTTGGCGGAGGGATCTGTTTTTGTGCGACGGATGGCAATGGAGATTTCTGTTCGGTACATATCTTCAAGAATATGTAGGTCTAATGAATTCTGTAGGTATATAAAGTTAAGAGCGTCTGTAGATGGGATTTCTTTGTCTAAGTCAAAGATGATTATTTGCGGGAGTTTATGTTTAGGGAGATGTACACTGCAGAAATTTTTTGTGAGAGAGGAGTTAAGATTAATGTCAGTGGGTTTGGATATACGTATGGTAACTTAGGTTTTGGTAGGTCGGATACTTTGAATACTAAGATTAGGAAGTGAGGGTCGACGGTTTGTTTTTATGACTTTCAGGAGTTCAGTGGGTGTTGTATCGGATGTGGTAGGTTTTCAAATTATGATTTTGGAGGGTGGTTTGGTCAAGGAAGCATGTTGTGATAGCGGTTGATGAGAAGTAGCAGCGGCGTATGTGGGAGTGTGTGTTTGAATTGGCGTTTGTGTTGTTTGTAGCTTGGCATCTAGGCATTGTTGCACTGCTAACAGTTTCGCTTCGGAGATGTATTTCTATACTGCTTCGTTAGCAATTAACGCAGTTTGTTCAAATTTCTATAGTAGAAAATTTGCGGTGGTTCGATTGATCTTGTTACTATCTTTAAATGCGTAATCAGTGATTTCACGTTTTAGAGCACTGATGCTGTGTAATAATGATTGGTCAAATTCGTCTATTTCAGTGTCATCGTAATCCCTTAATCGTTTACTTGGGTTGGAACTCACCGATGATGTTCTAGATCTAGTATCTTCAGGTGGTGGTGGGCGACCAATTCTCCCATACCTGGTGAAGGGTGTTAACGCTTCTACTGCGGGTGGTGGTTGCATGATGTTGGATGCATATGCTTGGGTTACTAGATTTCTGGTAGGACGATCGTGGCTGCTTGGTGTGGTCGATTTAACCTGGTCAGATGGCATTATCAATTGACAAGTTGTGTTACTTGTGCTACGTTATAATTACTGATGTTATTTAAAAGTTCCCATTAATTATAATTTAGATTGTGGTTTACTAATTGGTTGGCTGCAATTGTAAATTATAGGGCGTCGGTTCACTGGTTTACACTTTTGGTTTTCGAGCTTTAAACACACAATAAAACCTTGCGAATTAACTTCACGTATGATTATTGTTTAAATTTGTGTTTAGATTGCAACGACAGTTTATCACTATTAATCAGGAGCGTAAACTAAAAATACTACTTAAAAACGTGAAAACAGCAATGAAATGCGGAGCTCAAGCAAACACGTCCATACCTTATGTCGTACACTATTGATTAATACTTAAAATCCAAAATTTTAGATATACGTTAGTGTTCAAATAATGAGAAAAGTAATTTGCAGCCCTTATGATGAAATCTATATAAGGCTTACCCTCATTCAGCGAAACAAATGGAATCGTGTTTCAAATGATTTAAAAAGTGGTGACCTAGTTTATATCGAAACAATACCAGCCCCTTGGCCTGACCTCTTGGGCGGTTAACCAAATTATTTCCAGGCCGTGACGGAATCGTTCGTGTGGCTCGATTAAGACCACCGGCGGTGATTTTATTCGTCCAATAAATAAACTTCTTCTTTTCTCCTTCATTAAATTCAATTTAATTTGTTTTTAATTGCTTCATTTAGTTTAGCTTTTTACGATGTTCTCTCGCATCTCTTCTAAACCCGAGTAACGGCGGGATAACCGTCCCGTTAGTTGGAAAGAAATGCCTATTGTTATTCCCCTTTATATTATTTAATCAACCCTCTTTCCGTGTTCTTAAAATTCTTTAATTTTTGGTGGGCGGTGTGTTCGCGCTGCTCCCTGTTCAGAGCGTACATCCGTGGAGTTGGCCGATCATATCGCTCGGATAGTATACTCATTAGTTGGTAAAAAGTTCGCGACGACACTAGGAACTAGTTATATCCTTGCAAATCCTACTTATTTTTCCTCTTACTTCCCCCCTATCCACCCTTGTGAATTTCGGATTAGTGCTATTCATAGACACATGTTAGTGCTACTTATAAACAGTTCCGTATGCCGTTCCGGTGATGGATCACTATATATTGAACTTAGGTTTTTAAGGGACCATCATGGCGATTTGTTGTCTGCCCTTGCCTCGCGTCAAGTCAGATGGATTTTTAACCCTCATTATGACCCAAATTTGGGCAGCATTTGGGAGTCTGGTGTAAAATCAGCAAAACTGCTCTTAACACGTACTCTCGGAAGGCAACCTCAAAGTTTTGAAGAACCTACTACAATGTTCACCCGCTTAGAAGTCGTTCTCAATAGTCGACCTTTGTGCCTTCTTTCCTCTGATCCTATCGACTATCTCACTCCAGGTCACTTTTTGATTGGCGGTTCCATTTTAAGTTACATTTGATGAATCTCTTGACCTGCATTCTCGGTGTCATCGTCTGTACCAGTTTACTAAGTTATTTTGATGATCCTGATTTAAGGTGTATTTGCTTACCTTCATTCAGCAAACAGATGGAATCGTGTTTCAAATGATTTAAAAAGTGGTGACCTAGTTTATTTAAATTGCTCGAAACAATACCAGCCCCTTGACCTAGCCTCTTGGCCGGGTAACCATATTATTTTCAAGCCGTGACGAAATCATTCGCGTGGCTCGATTAAGACCACCAGCGGTGATTTTATTGGTCCGATAAATAAACTTCTCGTATTTTCCATTAAATTCAATTTATTTTTTTTTAATTGCTTTATTTAGTTTAGCTTTTTCGGATGTTCTCTCGCCTTTCTTCTAAACCCGAGTAACTGCGGGATAACCGTCTCCTTAGTTGGGAGGAAATCCCTAACTATTATTATTCCCCTCTATATTATTTAATCAACCCTGTTTCCGCGTTCTTAAAATCTTTAATTTTTGGCGGGCGGTGTGCTCGCGCCGCTTTCGGTTCAGAGCGTACATCCGCGGAGTTGTTCGATCATATCGCTCGGTTAGTTGGTAAAAAGTTTTCGACGACACTAGAAACTAGTTATATCTTTGCATATCCTACTTATTTTTCCTCTTACACCTCCCCCATGGACCTTGGTGGATTTCGGGTTAGTGCTACTCATAAACAGTTGCGTATGTCGTTACGGTGATGCATCACAATGGATTGAACTTCACTGCAGTAGTTTTGGTGAGTGATTTTTTATCGTGCCTATTATTAGCAATGTTTACACCTCTACCTCTCACCTCTAAAGTACAGTCCACTTCTTTCCTTCTGAATCACCAACATATTTATTGATATCCAGTTTTTATGATAATTTTCTATGTTGCCACTTAAGTAGAGTTTGGAGATTAAAATGAATAGGTACCAAAATATTTATGACAGAAATTTATTTTTAAAAGAAGAGTAAGCTAAATTAGTATCGCCAAAAATTGTAAGCCAGTTTTAAAAAGTTTTGTGAAAGCTTCTATTTGCAGCTAAAACAAATTGCTACGTTTATTTTTCTACTTTAAATAATCCAGCTTTCACGTTCACTAAATATCAAGTTCACCTACTTTTGTTTAATTTAAAATAGACTCAAATTAGACAACCCACTTTACAAAACCTTTTATTTGTATGACACTACTTAGTAGATGTGGGTTCACGACCCTAAAAACGCGATGGATAGGATTTTATATGTATAAGACAGAGACTATCGGTAGATGGTGATATACATGTAATTTTCTCTATATGGACTATATGTAAGCGGAAGAGAGATAGACACACATTAGTTTGACTACACTAGCTTGTCTATTACACAAGCCTCAGGGCGTTTTTTATTAACTTGCTCTTTTAGCAAGTCATCCCAGAGTAAGCAATGTTTCAAGATTTACCTGTTTTTAATAAACCCTATCGCAAATTCCTTTCTTCCTCCCATTACAAATACACAGGAAAATCCTTTTACAATATATGCACAAATATTTTGTAATTAAACTTAGAGAAAGCAATGTTGCTCAACGTTCGCACATCGAGGAGCATCAGATAGATGTGATATATTTTATATGCTAAACCTGTTGTCAATATCAATACATAATTGGATATTTGTTATACATTTAGGCTGCAATAAGGTTTCAGATTGTTACGTTTTTTTTTCCGTGGCAGCCACGCTGGGCGCCAAAGTTATGTTACGTTGGCTCGTAGCCGTGCGTAACAAAAAGAAAATCAAAGAGGAAAGAAAAAAAAATGACCGGGCTCAATCGGAGAGTAGGGGGGGTTGTAGAAAGCAGACCAACATACCATGTACGCGGCCGTAAGGAGTTAGTGATAATACCTGCAATAAAATTAATTAGTTAAGCAAACCTGAAAAAAAAGAATAAGCATAGCAGCAATGAAACATCTAAGTTATTCAGTACTTTGTAGCATGTAAATAAAAGAAACTGTTTAGATAAATATATAATATAACAACAGTAAAAGCAATACAGAGAAATGTTTAGTACAAAGTGAGGTAATATTGGGGAGTAGCAGAAACGTTTCCTCACACACCAATTAAACATAAATCAGACAAAATGTAAAAAAAATAAATAGGTAAGACACAATTGATATGAGTAATTTAGTAGTATTGGTTTTTCTTTCTTTCTTTTTTTCTTAAAAGCATGCAGTTCTATTGCAAAAGGTCTCAGAACGACGAAGATATGGCAAACACAACGGGTAGATATTTAAAGTAATACTAAGTAGAAAATAGTTCAACTTACAGAAAGGCCTTCAGTAACGCTTCCTTGTAATTGGAGTGGGGGATTCACGATGTTCTACACTAACGAAGCACTGCACCCTTGACTGTGAGGGTGTGGATGGAATTGCTTACACTTTACACTAACTCACACCTACGCGTTTCACTGGTGTCAGCAGCAGACATTAGCATGCTGATGGAGCTATGTAGCATGGATAAATTTCTTGCGAATTCTATTTCCTGAGACAGTAATTTCGAAATATTTTATAACACAAACCGTACAAATTGTAATAACAATTTAGAACTACGGCCTTTCAAGGCACGATGTAATGCATGTCATCTGATACGTACTTGCATTAAACTAACAGAAACGTGAGGTGTTTTATTTGCTACATAGGGTAACAAAGAAAAATCTAATGCTTTTTAATAACGAAATTTGCGCCAGCAATGATCTATTTTAGATTCTTCGGTGTTAGCAGATTCAGCAACTACAGTATCAACTGTATTTACCGGTGAATGAGATACATATTTACAAAAAGCAACCTTTTTCTTTTTCAGATTCCTTTCTCGGAAATCCGATCTTCACAGTTTAAATATCACCAGACAAAGCAAGAAACAAAAACCATAATGAGTAAAGCACGTGCAGGCAATAAAACCGTCTGTCAATGTTCCGTACAACTTTTATCTCACAAGCAAAACAACAAAAAAACAATTAGTAAGCACGCGTAATCACTAAAGACTTTCCGTCAATGACCTTACAACCGCATTTGTGGTTTATAAACCGGACTTCCTTAAAAAGGCATCAGAACTACACTGCAATCTGTTAATATACAACGGTTATTTTACAAGAGCAACGACTAAAATCGTGCCGCGTTTATTCATACACCATTCGAGAATTCATATCGCATTAATTCTCACTATTTTTAAAGCAAAGACGAAACAGTATTCTTAACGTAATTCATATATCGGAACAAAAGACAAACTACAACTCGACTGCAAATCTGGTTATATCAACTCGTTGCTATTACAACTTCTTATCGCCTATCTAGACTTGTATATCCACATATTAATTACAGCGGTTTTATTTATTAATGATAAGTTGGAAAGTAATTTACGAGTATTGTAATTTACAATTAAACTATCTTTTAAAATTAATACACACGAGTTAATAAATATAAAATATAGAACTAGTAATTGCAGGAAGGTACTTACGAATTGAGTATAAAAGCGTAAAACGTTAAAACCATAAAAATGCTCGTTACAAGATCACAAAGAGTTACAGAGACGCCTAGGTAAATTGCAGCATAACAGGAACTTCCCACGTGTTATTGGACAGTGACAACAAGATTGTGGAATAATATGAAAACCGCGAGACTTTAGATAAAAAAGTAGATGAATTAAAAATAACAAAAACAAATTGAGATTTGAGATAGCAACAGTCTGATAGTAACCGGTTATCTGAAAACGTTAAGATGTAGTTATATCAAGAAAGAAAAGTCTTAGTCCCCCATCGGGGATTAATTTAAGGGGGATTGATGATCAATACAAGTGAATTGACATAGTGAAGGGAATGTTAATCGTAAATTTTGAAAATAGAGTGAGGATCAGGTGTGATACAATGAGACACAGCTAATTTATAGAAAATAATTTGCGGATAACGAAGTTTTCGATTTAATGCGGAGTAAAGTTCGAAATGCCTGCGGGCGAAAATTTGTTCGTTATGATCGTGTGTAGAGAGTAAAACTCCCTCCATTAATTTAGGAACCTTGAAATAGTGTTGTAGCTGGAGTTTTAAAGAATGGAAAAACCTGGTGTGACCTGGACATTACATGTATTGTAAAAACCTTAACTGTAAGTAATAGTTCAGACTCATGTAAGATCTAGAATGATATTTTGACGTTTCTTTCGGCAAGGACATTAATCTAAGGATAAATTCAGTAGTTGCAAAATAGTAAGAAATACGTAGTGGTTATGCATTTTGGGAAATGACAAAATGACAGTGTAACGTTGGTGTTTGGACTGGTTTTCTTGTTGGAGTTGCGACATAACCATTGAATTGGTATTCATAAATGTGTAGTTCAATATGAAAGCAGAAAAATGTGGAGAGTCGCATTGCTTTATTACCGGATTACGCTAAGTTTTTTTAGGATTTGCTTTAGAGTTTAATTTAATATCACCTGGCCAGGTTCCAGATAAAGCTAGCGTTAGAAAGGTGTATTTATATGTATATGTATGATGATGCGTTTTACGATAATAAAGGTTAGGTTAGGTTGATGTTTTTTTTTAATTTAACTTATTTAGCAAATAGGTAGTAAATTGTAAAGACTCTCCAGCCATCCCAGCGTTAGGCAGATTTGAAAGGGCTAGTGTATTTAAACAAAGGAACGTAACGATCAAGGGTAGGGATAATTAAAGCGAGAGAGTTTATGTGGGATAATAGTCTTTCACGTATACAAGAACATATTCATGCTTGTGACGACAGATTGTTTGACACCCCCCCCTCTCTCTCCCCAATAGTGACAGAAATAGGAGACTTTTCAGGATAAGTGATAATGTAATGCAGAGTTTTAGTTAAAAACCTTGCTATTTATTAGTTTTGTAGCTTTTTATTGTTTCTTTATTTTCTTTTCGCATTTATCTTTAGGAACCCACTTCCGACCACAGCAGTTTACCGACGGACCCTTTTTATTATTACGCGGTACTCGTCCCTTCAGGGCAAGTCAAAATTGAAATTGTTACACCCGTAACGGTAGAAAAATTACATCCGTAACAACTTACTGCGCTCCGATCGCCGGAAGTGTTACAGGAATAGCTGTTATTGGTTGAGCATTTATTAAATAATAGCTAAGCAGTGACTGTCCTATAAATTTGTTTATATAAATTTAAAGTTACAGCATTGTTTAAGTGTGACGGGTTTTCTTATTTAATCATATTTGTTTTCAGCGGCCGGCTGCTCTTATTGACTGCTGTAGTTGAGTAAGTACACGGTTTGTATGACTAGTTGCTGTTTTTTTAAATGTAAATAGTAAGGTTTAAGGTAAAGGAAACAGTTCACTATAAAATTTTTCCTCAATTGCTGGTTTATGTAAATATTAGTAGTGATGTAGTTAAGGACTGTATGTAGTATTTTGTTAAAGTTTTTGTACTATAAATCCTTCGGGATATTTGGTAAAAAATATTGTTTGCCACGGGCTGAATTCCCTTTTTTTTATTGTATTGTATTGTATATCTTTATTGTTCAATAGTATTTACACAAATACCTACTGACTCCTAAAGTAACCCTAGCGGGATTTGGACTATGATGTCCACTCTTTCACCTACCTGAAAATTACAAGAAAAATAAAATTAAAAGAAATTACATACGTACTTTCATATTATTAACATAGATACAAATATCTTTGCCACACTCACACCCTTATCACACCCACACACCTACTGAGCTCTTAATCCCAAAACCCAAGCATCAGAATTGTAAAAATTATTGCGATAGTAGATACTGCCTGTGTTTTCCGAAACGTAAGAATTGTGGACGACTCTCTTAAATTAATAGGAATCGAGTTCCATAGAGTGGAGCGGATACGAGAAAGGAGGAATGATACATTTCGGTACGATGATGTGGAATCTCCAACTGGTTATCGTCTCTGACGTTGTAGTGGGTGTTTGAAAGAGGTGTAACTTTTGAAGTAAGACAGTTTGGAATAACTTGGCAGAACTCCAGAATTTATAAAACTGCAACATGCTACCTTAAAGGTATTATTTTTACTAAAACTATCGAGCTGGAACATTACTTGTAAAGGAACTCGTACGATATGTGAAAGATTAATTTTTATGTACTTTTGAAAATTGTGCACTACAGTTGATACTTGAATTGCTGGCAATTCTAACACTGGGCTCATACTATCCATTTTTCTTAAATTACAATTTAATTTTTCACTAACATGACTAGCTTTAATATCAAATCAGTTGGCTTTTAACCGATGCTGCCTGGATTCAATTTGTTGGAGATCATGTAAAACTTCTACAATACAAGCCATACTCCAAGCTTGAGTACGTGAACTATCATTACAAAAAGAACCATTGCTATTGGTAAGTTCGGGTAATCCTCGCCAAGGAGAAGTTTGTAGTTCGGTGAAATGTTTTGATAATATAACCTTAACATTAGCAATCGTACGTGCTAATTCTTCATTTTCGGCTGCGAATTGTAGTTTAGCCCTTAAATAATATCCTACTGGCCATACCCATTCTGGTCCTTGATGATAATTGAAACCATTCGCAGTTTTAAAATTATCTGAGTCATCAGAATTAATATAATCTCCACAATATGCCCAATCTTCGGGATCAAGAGTTTTCATGCCAAGAGCACCCAGTAAGTATTTCTCAGCGTTTTGTAATGAAATCCATGCATGTTTTGGATTGAACAACTCTGGTGCAGCTACCATTGCTATTGGAAAATTACACCTCAATTGAAAATCTGCCCATTCTTGTGTGGCACCATAACTATCTTTATATATACCACGCTTATTAACTAAGTCAGATTTAACCTCTCCAGTTGAGGGCGATGTATCAAACCAGAATTTTTTTTCTAAAATTCTTTTATATCTTTTCTGCCCATTCGACAAATGTCCATTTAGTAACATTGCCGATTTTATTAACTCTTTCAACTCCTTCATATGGATACTGATTATCTTTATGCAGATGACCAAGCCATGAGATAACTGATTTGGAAAGGCCTATAAGTTCTATGGCAGAACCATCTCGTGGTGTAGCAGGTTTTCCACGGTTTCCGGCTTTATCAGAAGAACCCATTTTGTCCATCCAAGTACCACAATTAAATTCATTACCACCAAACACAAAACCTGTTTCAGGATTAATTCCAATTTGATTATTGAAACCTTTATCAGTCATATGTGCATCGATCTGTTTACCAGCATTACGTTCACGGAAAGCAAGTCCTTGGAAATGGGTTTTTAAAGATTCTTGTATCACTTCATACAGTGGTTGATCTGCAACACCTGGTTCTTGAGGTGATGAATCATCTGTTGGAAATATTCGTGAAACTTTATCAGCAAGAATATTAACTCCATTGGGCACCTCTTCAACATATGACTTTATACAGTACAACCACCACCAAACTGCATCACGACAATTGAATCTTGCATTTCTTCCTGCATCCAACAAATTGGGTATCAATCCATGACGTAAACAAGCAGCATACCCTAAAATATGGTATCTGGCTTCATTTATTCTACCAGTTAATATAAATAGGCCTCTTAATGCTATAAAGGTATCTCTACCCCAATTTCTCATATAGCCTACAGAAAAATGAGGCAATCCTGCTGATAATGATACGCATTCTTGAATCAAGTTTCCATGGTTATCAAGCTTTGTTAATGGTCTTTGAGAAGCCAAATTAGGGGATAATAAAGGCAAATATGCAGATTTTATAACAGCAGCAAACTGAACAGATCCTAAAGACAGCCCTTTAACAAAAGCTGAACCATTCTTGATAAAGTCAGACATAAGATGATATGACTGCTCAAGTAAAAGCACATATAAACTTGTAACAGCCACTTCAAAATAACTCGGTACCAAATATCTGGGAATACCTTTAAGCTGTTCTATGTTTTGTTCTATCCACTGTCCTAATTGTTTTGTACCATCATTCAATTTTAGTCGCTGCGAAATATAATCAATCATCCAATTTCCATCTCGTAAATTAGCACACATGGGATGACCTAAATCGTTGGATGGCCTAATGTTGGCAAGTAGAGAAATAAATCCTTGAAATCCACAATACACTAAAGATTCAAAATTCAGGATATTGTATGTACTGAAGCCATAACCCTCATCCTTTTCTTCTTGATCACATCGATACAAAGCACGGTTCAAATCAGCTAAATCCATTTTCTTGATAATGTTTGATAAATTAGTGTTATTCTTTTTTGAAAGTGTAGACAATGTTTCACGTAATTTACAAATAGATTCTTGCACACGTTTTTGCAAGGAAACCTTTATAGCTACAACGCTACCAGGTTTGAAGTTTTTAAAATTAAGTTGAGTAATGTTAGAACTTCCAGAATTTTCCAATTCAAAAATGTCAGAATTGCTCAATTGAATATGTTCTTTAACACTTATATAATATTCGGAAAGACCATTAATACATTTTTGATCTTGTACAAACCCTTCAGAATATGCAAACTTTGAGTCATCTTTTCCTATGTTAACATGAGATAAAGTAGCTTCTAATATAATTTTATCCAGGACACCTTCGACACGAAGTGCTTTGTTCTTCTTTGATAATTTGCTGCATTTAGACTTGGATGGCTAAAAGTTGTAAATGCTACTAATACGACAGTTTCATGAGTATGTGGTTGATGTCTTGTTACTGCAACTATGTCGGAATCAATTTGGTCAACATATACCTGACTAAAACCTTCTATTCCTAATTTGAAATGAAGGTCATTAATGCATTTTTTAGCATGAATGATACCAGAATTAAGACCAACATAACGAGAACTTTCTAATGCTAAATTAATATCATTTGTCCATTCGGTATACTCTCTTTCTTCATCAACAACATGAATATGATGATTTACAAGTTCATCATAACCTTTGTTTGATCCACTCGCACAGCAAGCCATATTGACAAGTGCACTGCTAGGTAAAAGATCAAATACAGAACGCTTCTCTAAAAACAATGCATGTGCTATAGATGGAACCAAAGGTCTGCTATGAGGTTGAAAGAATGCTCCCACAGGATCTCCTCCATAGCGATATACTAATCGTCCTTCTTCATGAGAATCCCATGCAGACATTGCCTCTCTTATTAATGATGTTATACCTAACCGATTTACAAATACATTGTCTGTATGATCAGAATTTGTAAATAATTCAGCGACAACATATAAATCAGGTCCAATTTTTCGTGCACAGTCAAGTAGATATTCTGCCACAGGAATTAGAGTTGAATGACAATTATCTAATCGTACACCATTAAAAATTTTAGCTGTCTGTTCCACATACTGTTTCATGTGATTCCATAAGAAGGGAGAGTCTTCTGGTTTGTCACCAAATCTTAATTTAACACTATCACCCCATGCTATTAATTCCCTTCTAAGATAAACTTGGGAATCTAAATCTGCAAAATTCCGCATAGGATTAGCATTTATAACCCAACCATTGTGGGCCATTAAATACTTAGTTTTCACTGTACATTAATTCCTCATATTCTTGTATACTCTTTGGATTCCCATAATCAGTAAAATACTGTGGACAGAGTGGATTCTTAACAGAAATCTCGCTAATTTTAGGACCATCATGTTGAACTCTAAAATAACGTATACCAGCTACAACATTTTCAATGGCCACATTAAGATGATTGTTAATTTTATTAATAATGTTATTATTTAATTTATCCAGTTCATTTTTTAAACGTTGTTCAGAAGAATAGAACATAGAACCGCTTAAATGTATTCCCAGATATTTGGTACCGAGTTATTTTGAAGTGGCTGTTACAAGTTTATATGTGCTTTTACTTGAGCAGTCATATCATCTTATGTCTGACTTTATCAAGAATAGTTCAGCTTTTGTTAAAGGGCTGTCTTTAGGATCTGTTCAGTTTGCTGCCGTTATAAAATCTGCATATTTGCCTTTATTATCCCCTAATTTGGCTTCTCAAAAACCATTAACAAAGCTTGATAACCATGGAAACTTGATTCAAGAATGCGTATCATTATCAGCAGGATTGCCTCATTTTTCTGTAAGCTATATGAGAAATTGGGGTAGAGATACCTTTATAGCATTAAGAGGCCTATTTATATTAACTGGTAGAATAAATGAAGCCAGATACCATATTTTAGGGTATGCTGCTTGTTTACGTCATGGATTGATACCCAATTTGTTGGATGCAGGAAGAAATTCAAGATTCAATTGTCGTGATGCAGTTTGGTGGTGGTTGTACTCAGTGGCGTAACTACGATTTTTGGGCCCCCCCGCAAAAATTTTAAAGTGGGCTCTCTTTAAAATGTATTACTTTTACTGGCTTATATTTAGCCATATTTTTAAATTATAGTACATGTAGAGAAGGAGGAGAGCTCACAAGTAAAATTCTTGTCCGGAGGTAAAATACTCCCTCATTCGGATCTCCGGGAGGGGGTACTTGGGGCTCGTCATCGTAAGAATATAAAACAACAGTTCGATTTAGTGATAGGGACTTGGAATGTAAGGTCATTACTTAGAGTAGATAAGTTAACGAATTTATTAGTCGAAATGAGAAAGGAAAAGCTGGACATTTTAGGTATTAGTGAGGTGAGATGGCCAGATAGTAATGACTTTTGGAAAGATAATTATAGAATAATTACAACTTCTTCAACTAATGGACAGGCAGGGGTAGGAATAGTGTTAGGTAAAAGATTAGGGCATAAAGTTAAAGAGTACTTACAATTTAGTGATAGAATAATTATGGTTAGATTGAGTACAAAACCCACAGACACTGTTTTAGTACAGGTTTACATGCCAACAACTCAGTACGAGGATGAGGAAGTAGAAAAGGTATACGAGGATATAAATAGTATAGTGAGAAAAGTAAAGGAGATGAGAATTTAATAGTTATGGGCGATTTTAATGCGTCAGTGGGAGAAGGTAGTGAGGGAAAAATGGTAGGAAAATTTGGGTATGGCAGACGAAATGATAGAGGAGAAAGATTAGTTGAGTTTTGCCAGGAACATAGATTAGTAACTGTAAACACCCTATTCGAACAACATGTTAGAGAAGATATACCTGGAAAGCCCCAGGTGATAGGGCTAGATACCAAATAGATTATATTTTAGTTAAACAAAGATTTAGGAACCAAGTTAAAACTGTCGTAGTTATCCAGGGGCTGACATAGATAGCGATCATAACTTAGTTAAAATGAAGTGTAAACTAAAATTCAAAAATTGAGAAAGGGTAAAAAGAAGGATGGGATCTAGGTAAGCTTAATGATAGTAGGGTAAAGAGGAATATAAACAAGTATTAGATAATAAGAGCAAAGAGATAGCTGTAGGAAGGAACGTAGAAAATAGATGGAAAGAAATAAAACTGACTGTACATGATACAGCAACACAGACTATAGGTAAGAAAAAATAGAAGCGAGAAAACCGTGGGTAACAAAGGAGATATTAGATTTAATAGAGAATAGAAGAAAGCTTAAACCTTTCAGAGAAGTGGATAGTGAAAGTAAGCAAAAATATAATACAGTTAGAAATAAGATAGTACATGAGTGTAAAAAGCTAGAAATAAATGGATGGAAGAGAACTGTAAGGGAATACAAGATGATTTGATAGTAGGTAAGACAGACAGGGCATACAGGGCAGTTAAAAAGTTTTTGGGAAGATAGGAAAAATATAATGGTATTAGAGACGAGAATAATGAGCTTCTAATAAATAAAGTTGAGGTAGCAGATAGATGGAAAAGATATTTAGAAGATTTATATAAGGAGACGATATGGATGAGTTAGAGAACGACCAAGAAGAGGATGTAGAAATAGGGTTCTCAATATTAAGAGAGGAATTTGATAGAGCTGTTCGGAATCTTAAACTAAATAAAGCGCCAGGGATAGACGATATTCCGCAGAATTAATAAAATATGCAAGTCAGAAAACTTTAGATAGATTATATGAACTAGTGAAATTAATATATGATACAGGTGAGGTTCCAATAGATTTCGAAAAAAATATTATTATCGCAATCCCAAAAAAGTCAGGAGCTGATAGGTGTGAGAATTTTAGAACGGTTAGTTTAACTTCTCATGCTTCCAAAATACTAACAATAATAATTAAAAATAGAGTAGAAGCTTTGACTGAGAATTATTTAGGCGAAGACCAATATGGTTTTCGTAAAGACAGAGGGACTAGAGAACCGATACTAATGATTAGGGTAATTATCCAAAAAAGGTTACAAAAAAATAAAAAGACTCATTTCGCATTTGTAGATTTAGAAAAAGCATTTGATAGGGTTAATTGGATTGTTATGTTCAGGGTTTTGCAAAAAATAGGAATCTCTCATAGGGATAGAAAAATTATTTACAGTCTATATAAAACCAAAGTGTAGTAATTAGATTTGATGAAATAGAAAAGGAAGCTAAGATTAGAAATGGTGTTAGACAGGGTTGTATACTGTCTCCCTTGATTTTTAATGTTTATATTGAGGAAGCTTTAAACTTAGCTAGAGAGAGAAAGAGATAGGTATTAGTGTACAGGGACAGAAAATAGACATGTTACGTTTTGCAGATGATATAGCCATTATAGCAGTCTGGAAAAGAGTTAGGAGAGTTTTAAATATTTTAGATGAGATACTACGGAGTAACTATAGTATGAGAATTAACTCGGTAAAGACAAAGATAATGACAAGTGAGTTACAGCCTAGTTATAAACCAAAATTAAAAATAGGTAATACCGAGTTAGAGGAGGTAGATGAATTTTGCTATTTAGGTAGTATAATTACAAAGGATGGACGTAGCAGAAGGGATATAGTAGCTAGAATAGCTCAAGCTAGAAAAATGTTTTAAAAAGAAAAACTTACTAATAGCTAATAGTATTAGTTTAGATAATAGAAAAAGTTTTTAAAGTCGTACGTATGGAGCGTTCTACTATACGGTAGTGAGACTTGGACAATTAAAGAAGTAGATAAGAAAAGGATAGAAGCTTTTGAAACTTGGTGCTATAGGAGAATGTTAAAGATTAGCTGGACAGATAGAGTAATAAACGAGGAAGTTTATAGAAGGATAGGTGAGGAACCCTGTATGTGGAAACAATTGAAGGTCAGGAGAGATAGAATGATAGGGCACCAGTTAAGACATGAGGGACTATTTAGTAAAGTCTTAGATTATAGACTACCAAATAAAAATAGAGTAGGAAGGCCTAGACAAAGCTATATTAGTCAAATAATTAGAGATTTAGGTTGTGAAGGGTATGTGGACCTTTTAGATTAGCTCAGAATAGAAAAGAATTTAGAGCTGCGTCAAACCGACTTTAAGTAAGTTCGAAAACAAAACAAAAAAATAAAAATCAGTTAACTAAATGTCACCAGGACATAACTCACAATTAGTTAGAGGTCTGGCATGTTGGTAGCGTTTCGTTGCTTAAGCC
Source organism: Platerodrilus igneus (assembly GCA_036346225.1). NCBI lineage: Eukaryota > Metazoa > Arthropoda > Insecta > Coleoptera > Lycidae > Platerodrilus > Platerodrilus igneus. The sequence continues at coordinate 6,928,761 of JARFIW010000447.1, read as the reverse complement.
TTACCATAACATATAATTTAATAAACGTCACCATGATATAGCTCACAATTAGGTAGCGGTCTGGCATGTTGGTAGCGATTTGTTGTAAGCCTTACCATAACATATAATTTAATAAACGTCACCTTGACATAACTCACAATTAGGTAGCGGTCTGGCATGTTGGTAGCGTTTCGTTGCTTAAGCCTTACCATAACAGATAATTTAATAAACGTCATCATGACATAACTCACAATTAGGTAGCGGTCTGGCATGTTGGTAGCGTTTCGTTGCTTAAGCCTTACCATAAGAGATAATTTAATAAACGTCATCATGACATAACTCACAATTAGGTAGCGGTCTGGCATGTTGGTAGCGTTTCGTTGCTTAAGCCTTACCATAACAGATAATTTAATAAACGTCATCATGACATAACTCACAATTAGGTATCGGTCTGGCATGTTGGTAGCGTTTCGTTGCTTAAGCCTTACCATAACAGATAATTTAATAAACGTCATCATGACATAACTCACAATTAGGTAGCGGTCTGGCATGTTGGTAGCGTTTCGTTGCTTAAGCCTTACCATAAGAGATAATTTAATTAACGTCATCATGACATAACTCACAATTAGGTAGCGGTCTGGCATGTTGGTAGCGTTTCGTTGCTTAAGCCTTACCATAACAGATAATTTAATAAACGTCATCATGACATAACTCACAATTAGGTATCGGTCTGGCATGTTGGTAGCGTTTCGTTGCTTAAGCCTTACCATAACAGATAATTTAATATACGTCATCATGACATAACTCACAATTAGGTAGCGGTCTGGCATGTTGGTAGCGTTTCGTTGCTTAAGCCTTACCATAAGAGATAATTTAATAAACGTCATCATGACATAACTCACAATTAGGTAGCGGTCTGGCATGTTGGTAGCGTTTCGTTGCTTAAGCCTTACCATAACATATAATTTAATAAACGTCACCATAACATAACTCACAATTAGGTAGCGGTCTGGCATGTTGACAGCGATTCGTTGCTTAAGCCTTACCATAACATATAATTTAACACTTTTCCTTTTTGAAGTGGATAACCAGGTTATATTTCATTTCCCTATAAATGGTAATCATGTAAACATGTTAGAGTTCTTTAACAACCATCAGGTTGCTAATATCTATGTAGAGCAAGCTGGATAGGAAAAAGATAGAAGGATATAGGAAGACCTAGACCAAACTATATTAGTCAAATTATTAGAAATTTAGGTTGTGAAGGGTATGTAGAGCTTTTTAGATTAGCACAGAATAGAAAAGAAGTTAGAGCTGCGTCAAACCGACCTTAAGTAAGGTCGAAAACAAAATGATGATGATGTAGAGAAGGAAGCAGTATAGAATTAAATACATATACTATATTAATCAAGTGCTTTATTAATTATAAAACCAAATTACATAAATTCAAACTTATAAGTTAATTAATATTAAATCTACATATTTATACGCCGCACAAAATTATTTACACCTAAAATTTGATACAGTAAAAACCTATGAGCTAGCAGACATTCCAAATCAAATTCAAAATTATGTTTTCTTGCATGTTTTGCTGCAAACGCGTTTATTGTATCCTCTATATTCATATTTTTGGCAGTGTCATGTTCTACTGCTAAGAGGATAAATCGTCTAATCTATCTTGTGAAGTGCGGTTCCTAAGATAATTTTAATAATTTTAATTTTGAGAAAGATCTCTCCGCACTTGCAACGCTAACGGGTAAAGTTAGGTATAACATTAAGGCTGTTATGGTGTTTGGAAAACTGCTAGAACCTGTAGATTTGGAAAGTACTAGATATTCTAAAAATTGTAAGATACCGTTAACATTTTTAATTCATCACAAATAAGTCTATTATTTTTGAGTGTAGTAAGTTCTATACCTATAGCATCATTTAAATCTTTGTAGTAAAATTTTTGCAATTGTTTTGCCTTAGATAAAATATCGTCTGCAGTTAAATTCAAAAATACATTAGGTTCTAAGAAATTAAACTTTTCGTTTACATGAAAAGCGATTTAAAACGATTCGACAGCTGTGAAATTATAATATCCATTACGCGATAAAATACATTTATTTTAAATTTAAATTCTTTATCATTAAATCGATAATCATTGGATAATTCATCGTAATGCTTTTTATTTTTGGTTGCCTTTTTTATAAATTCCGGTTTAATATTCCATTGCCCTGCAACTTTCGCTGCTTCCTCCTTGATGTTGGAATAGTTATTTCTTGTTTCCTTGAAAATTTTAAAGTTTTTGAAATAAGAGAGTTATCTGATTAATATTCGCCTTTTCACTCTGAGCAGTTTGTGAGAGCTTGTTAAGCTCTTCTAGAATTTGACTTAAAAACACTTAAAAAATAAAATTAAAATTATCCATGCTAGTTAATATTTGCTTTGCGTCATTTCGTTCATCTGTTTTTTGATATCATAATAATTTTATTAAGAGACATTACTATATCTTTATACCGAATTCTTATGGCAGCTAAAGATTTTACTCGATCCGCCCAACGTGTCGGATTTAAGCGTTTCAATTGTGTGAAATTTTCTTTAAAACAGAAAGCCAATTCCATCTTACTATACTATTAGCAAAAATGTATATATGTTTTCTAAAATAGAAAAAACGATTCTATTTCTTTTATACCTTTAACGGCATCATTTATGACTAGATTTAAGTTATGGGCACTACAGTGCATATATAAGGCTGCAGGCTCTATGTTTAAAATTCTCTTTTGCACGCCAGAATACGTACCGCTCATAACGTTAGCTCCATCGTAGCCCTGCCCTCTACATTTATTTATATCTAATTGCATGTTGGTTAAATTGCTTAATATAGTATTACATAGTCCTTCAGCAGATTGGGACTCTACTTTGTAAAACCCACAAAAGTTTCACAAATATCTATTTTGGTTACCTCTCCCAAGCTGTCTTTTTTAAAATCAATATATCTTACAATTTTACTTAATTGATCAATCTTAGTTATATCCTGTGTAGTGTCTATTATGATTGAGAAAAAAGGAGCGGATCTAATTTTATTTAATAAAATATTTTTTAAGTGTGCGCTTAAAGTATTAATAATATCGTTTTGAATTTTTGGGGAAAGATATTTAATTGAACCTTTGGGTCGTTCAAGCACTTTTGTAATATAGGATCATAGTTACTAATTAAATGAACTAAACTTAAGAAATTACCGTTGTAACTGTCTTTTGAATCAGAAAAACTTTCTCTATGTCCTCGAAATGACAGCATGCGCTGGGATAGTGTTAAAGTAACATTGAAAAGTCTGTGTAAAACATTTTTCCAAAATTCAGTTTCTTGTTTTAATAGTAGAGTATCTTTCTTATCTATGGTATAATTTTTTTTCCACATATCGTAAATAAAACAACAAGTTAAATGAGATTGAGCAAGCAAATGCTCTTTAATTTTTTGATAAACCCTGCCAATCATTAATTCCGGTCGTCCAACTTGACCTTACTGAAGCAAACAGCCAACATGGTTGACAATAAACACAATTTTTAATTTAGAATAACACAACCACCCATTTGAATTGTGTGGTAAGTTTAACGTATTGCTTTTATTTTCGCTTGCAGTTATTAAGTAATAATAGTGAACTGAAAAACTTCTATTTTTATTATCTTTAGGAAACGCACCATCTGGTCTACACAATCCGTAATTAATTATTTCTTTTCTTAAATTGTCATGTTGTAAAACATTGATTTTTAAAAATGTGCAAAATCGGTTGGATATTCTTTCGTCAGATCCATAGATAGTTCATTAAGTGAAAAGTACTACTCACATTTACCTCTGTAATTGTAGTGGTATCTAGTTCCAAATTTCTATCGCGGCCGTCATTATGTGATGTACTTGCGCCCTGGGTGAGAGTTTTTAAAATTGTTGACGACTGCTGTTCGTCTGTACCTGAACTAGTAGATGCTACTGTCGAAAGCCCAATTTCTTTCATAGATTGTTCTTGTTTTCGGACTCTTTAGAAGTAAAAAGGAACTTATTTTGGAATCTTGCTTTTGATTCTTCCAATAGTTTCCTTTTCGTTTTTGCAGCGCCGCTTGTAGTGCTCATTGTATATTATTTCCTGCAATTTTGAATGAAATTAATTATAATGTAATTAGATAAGTAATAATTATTTAAAAGCCTTTTGAAATTACAAATAACACATACATACTTTGCTTTAAATGCTTTAATTAACAAAATATAAATGATTGTTATTGAATGCTTAAAGATTTATTTATATGTATTTCTCAGCGCGACTTCAACTATGATCAAATCAATAGTAGTTTAATAAAAATAGATATAAATACTTACGTTTAAATATGAAAGACCTCCTGTAATACGAACACAACACTATTGAGTAAAACGTACTGGAATGCTTTTTACTTCCTTTCCGTTATATATAATGCAGCTAATGCAAATACGTTGCAACCAGCTGACTAGAAACCACAAAATGAATTTCTTTCTAGTATTATATTTCTAGAAAGCGAAGGTTACTAAGCTACCTGCCATCCTGTGAATCTGTACTGTACAGACAATAGCCCTTTTATTCCTATTTAAAATCCCACAAACCAAACTAACCCTACTATACGTCGTTTAATAATGCTTTACCACTTTATACAACTTATCACTTAAGAATAATATAGACATCTTTGTTATTAAAGTTTACAGTCTCTTTCATCTGTTTATTAACCCTTACAAAATAGGACAGAACGGATAGAAAGAAGAAAGGATGCAGGCTGCATGTGGTGTTCAGTATTTATCTTAATTATTATTTCTTGTATTTCAGCAGTTCCTAGTAGTAACATCAAGAAAACGTTCGTTAACCTGCGGTTTCTGAATTATCTGCAATATTTTCTTGACCGTTTCTTACCTGCCAAATACGTTGAAGATGAATAAGTTGAGTTTATTATCGTTTGGGCCTTCTTGCACTTGGGGCCCCCCCGCATAGCGGGGGCTGGCAGGGGTGTAGTTACGCCACTGGTTGTACTGTATAGTCATATGTTGAAGAGGTGCCCAATGGAGTTAATATTCTTGCTGATAAAGTTTCACGAATATTTCCAACAGATGATTCATCACCTCAAGAACCAGGTGTTGCAGATCAACCACTGTATGAAGTGATACAAGAATCTTTAAAAACCCATTTCCAAGGACTTGCTTTCCGTGAACGTAATGCTGGTAAACAGATCGATGCACATATGACTGATAAAGGTTTCAATAATCAAATTGGAATTAATCCTGAAACAGGTTTTGTGTTTGGTGGTAATGAATTTAATTGTGGTACTTGGATGGACAAAATGGGTTCTTCTGATAAAGCCGGAAACCGTGGAAAACCTGCTACACCACGAGATGGTTCTTCCATAGAACTTGTAGGCCTTTCCAAATCAGTTATCTCATGGCTTGGTCATCTGCATAAAGATTATCAGTATCCATATGAAGGAGTTGAAAGAGTTAATAAAAATCGCAGTGTTACTAAATGGATATTTGTCGAATGGGCAGGAAAGATACAAAAGGATTTTGAAAAAAAAAATTTCTGGATTGATACATCGCCCTCAACTGGAGAGGTTAAATCTGACTTAGTTAATAAGCGTGGTATATATAAAGATAGTTATGGTGCCACACAAGAATGGGCAGATTTTCAATTGAGGTGTAATTTTCCAATAGCAATGGTAGCTGCACCAGAGTTGTTCAATCCAAAACATGCATGGATTTCATTACAAAACGCTGAGAAATACTTACTGGGCGCTCTTGGCATGAAAACTCTTGATCCCGAAGATTGGGCATATTGTGGAGATTATATTAATTCTGATGACTCAGATAATTTTAAAACTGCGAATGGTTTCAATTATCATCAAGGACCAGAATGGGTATGGCCAGTAGGATATTATTTAAGGGCTAAACTACAATTCGTAGCCGAAAATGAAGAATTAGCACGTACGATTGCTAATGTTAAGGTTATATTATCAAAACATTTCACCGAACTACAAACTTCTCCTTGGCGAGGATTACCAGAACTTACCAATAGCAATGGTTCTTTTTGTAATGATAGTTCACGTACTCAAACTTGGAGTATGGCTTGTATTGTAGAAGTTTTACATGATCTCCAACAAATTGAATCCAGGCAGCATCGGTTAAAAGCCAACTGATTTGATATTAAAGCTAGTCATGTTAGTGAAAAATTAAATTGTAATTTAAGAAAAATGGATAGTATGAGCCCAGTGTTAGAATTGACATCAATTCAAGTATCAACTGTAGTGCACAATTTTCAAAAGTACATAAAAATTAATCTTTTAAATATCGTACGAGTTCCTTTACAAGTAATGTTCCAGCTCGATGGTTTTAGTAATAATAATACCTTTAAGGTAGCATGTTGCAGTTCTATAAATTCTGGAGTTCTGCCAGGTTATTCCAAAACTATATTGATTGATATATAGGGAACATTGTTTTCTAACTTTTTTAAAGTATAAAGACAGTTTGGGCCGATTACACATTGTTGCTTGATGAAGTTTTCGCTGGTTATTTAGTTTTAACCAGGACAATTGTTTAAAATATGGTGAAATATGATCAAATCGCATAGCATCAAATATAAAACGAATGCAACTATTTTGAGCACTTTGTAGACGCTCGCTACTAGTTAGAGGTAGATTGTTATAAATAGTATCCCCATAGTCAAAAATTGGCTGTATTAGGGTCTGAACTATTTTAATCCTCAAGGTGGTTGATATGAACATCAATTCCTTCCAGATACAGACGCCGCCTTCCAGCCGTCCGGAAGCCCAGTGACCAACTGCAGGCACCTCCTCAAAAATGAGTAACTTTGAACAACTGGTAAATTGCTAACTATAAAACTTCTACTATTGCTACAAAATTGATGTGATACAAATACTCTGATGTTAATTCTATCCCCGGTCCAGTCGCTCTTCGGTGACTGCTCTTTGTATTCGACTAACTCCAATACCACTATTCTTTCCTTTTTAAATGATAACCGTGCCGACGCTAAATTAACATTCCAATCACTTTTTCTTCGACACAGAATTACTACTCTATGCTTCTATCTTTCAATATATGAATACCAGTTTCAAGACTGCCCTTCCAATGTTAATCTCAACTTAACAACTCTTCTTTAATAAACACAAGTATCACTGAATCGACTTCTCTTTTCGATGCTATCCACAGATAGCGACGCTGCTTCCCAACTTTTTCTGCGTATACAGTAATTACAGCTGGTTGCTCTCCTTTACACTATAAGCTAACTGCAGGTACACCTTAACTTCCATTTTTACTCGTAATGTTTTTCAAAAAAAATAAAACTCAGAACATCACAAAAACACGTTTATTATGCAGTAATACAAATTTAAACTCTCCTTACATACAACCCGTCTCCCTAGTTTCCATTGCCTTAACACCTACATACACGTATACTATGCAATTCATAATTAGTTTTCATTGATTAATGATACAGTTCTTTTCTTTAGATACATTAATTTTCTGGATAGTCTGTTGATAAAGTCCTTATTGGTTTCATAATATCAATACGACACAATTTTAATATTAATTCTACATCCAAAAGGTACAGAATACGCTAACTACAAACTCAATTTTATGTACATGCAACCATAACAATTAAAAATGCGTATACAATGCAATTTGAATATCAACTAGCTTAGCCTGGCCTATGGCCGGTATACGTTGTTGAATGCAATGCAGTTTCAAAGGCTTTTCAAAATAATAAACATGGAATAGTTGTCATTAATTTATAAACCAAAATACCTCAAACAAAGCCAAATATAACCCAATTCTAGCGAGTCGTTGCATCAAACAAAAATATGATTATATATAAAAATAGTTTGATTAGCTATGTAATTCTACTTTCAGATATGAATATCCATTGAAAAAGGCTAACATGTTCAGCCGAAACGTTTAGAGTATAATAAAAAATAAATCACCCTATTGAATATTTACATAGTTAATTAGACCTTAATACCTAAGAAAAAATTAAAATTCTTAAATTATCATAATAAAAAGTCAAGAATATCATCATTTATATATATATATATATATATATATATATATATATATATATATATATATTGCTGTAATTATAAGGTTAATTTAGGGGTAGGTTAAGTCATTGGGGTCGTAGCATAAGCAAGGGAAACTCCCAAGCAACAGAAGCACGAAATTATAGATATTAAGAGAGTAAATAGGTTATTATAAACATTATTAGTTGCGAGCACACTGTATATAGCAGTGCAAACAATTAAAACACAGATCCAAGTGTAGCACTAGCAGAGATTAGAATTTAAAAAGGTAAAAAACGCTTTAAAATTAAATCAGTGAAAAACCTGCATGAAGTGGCTAGATAAACATTCATAAAACGTGTAAAGATATTATCGTAAACGCACGCAGAATTATGCATTATTTAAAAGCGTACGTGATCTAAGAGAATCAAAGTTGTTCGAAAATCCAATTTATTGGGAAATAAACAAATACCAAATTTATTCAATTTAGATTAGAATAAAGCTAACAAACAAGACTACGTGCTCGATATGTACGAAGGTCCTTGGATTCTTGAAGTAAATATAAGGTAGAACAATTGAATTACGTGACTTCAAGCACCGCGTCATGTAATTAAAATACATACAATTGGTAAATTTTCCAAACATAACAAATGATAATATACATGGCCTCACCTAGCACGTGAAGCCAGCGAATCACAAACAAAAGTGGGACGATCCTATAAATATCTGGAGAATTGAATATCAAGTTAGTATACTTTGAAACTGGGCAGTGACTATAATTGAAAGTGCCAAATATTTACGTGAATAATAAATATTTGTTAACAGTGAAATTATAAAGTGTAGAATTGTGAAAATTGTGCCGTATTTCTGAGACGTAAGTAAATAAGATTTAGGAAATTATAACATTTCTAATAATAAATAAAACAGGGCTCTGAATGTCGATCCCAACTCCTCTCTGAAGGTTGATCTAAATTCCTCTCGGAATGTCAATCTGAATTTACCATCTCGATTACGATATAAATTACAATCATAAATTACAAGTAAAATAATGTTACGATTCCTGTAGAACTATAAATTACGAGACATTACAATCAAAAATACAATTTTGGAGAATGCTGCCCGTTCAAGCAAATTGATGGTAAATCAGTATTTACCATCAAACTGTATGGAGAAAATGAAAAACCTTTCATTGCAATAAACGTACCAATAACGATTTAGATATCGGCTTCAATTCTTAGGAGCACCCATGAAAATAATTCAGGTTAGAGATTTTGATATGTCTTAATTTTGAAACTCTTTTATCTCAAATATTATTAATATGATTTATTTTTAAACTGTTTTATCTCAATCATGATTGAAAGTGTAAAAGCCGACAAATTGGGGATTTCTTGCGAATATTTTATGAAAAGTTACAGACAGCTTGAAACGTTTCAATAAGTCTTTAAAGGTAATAAAAAGCTCGTTTTGCTGGCTTGATATTGTAATAATTTGACAGATGTATATGATACAAAAAGGGAGAAAATAGTTAAAGGAGTTGTAAATATTTAATCATTATACTGTGTATTGTGGAAATGCTTTATTTAATTGAATCAGCTAGTCGAGCCAAAAGAAAATTATAAATTAACATTTCACAAGTGTTTGAGTGGTATAAGGGGCTGTGAGAGAATAACAGGGGTTAACACAGCATTTTATTGCACCCAATCGTAAGGGGAGACGAGTATCACAGATATATATATATATATATATATATATATATATATATATATATTTTAGTATTTGACATTATAAAAGGGTTTAAAAAGGTAGTTGTTAGTACTAAGAATAAAAACATTAATTTACCACTTTTATCAAGCTATTCTAAAATTTAGAAACACTACGGTAAACAAAGATTGATAAATAATTACTTGTTAAACGCAGATATAGAATGTTATGTACTAGTGATGCAGCGTTTGAGGTTTAAAAAAGCATTTTTCCACTGTTTTTCAATACGAAGGGTATCTAATGTAACTTCAACTGAATGTGTATAGGTTTTATTTATAGAAATGTTGTTTGTAATTTGTTCAGGATGAAATGAAAGTAGTTTAATACATTTTAATTGTAAAGTAATGAAAATTTATGAAATGTCAAAATGAAGTTTAATAACACCACAAGTATCTGTTCCAAAATAGCAAGTAGGTACTGTTAAGGATGAAATAATGAATGCATCCTTTGTAATAATTATTTAGTAGGCTAGATGTAAATGTTTTAGATTTCCTAGGTGATGATTGTTGAGAATTAGGTAATTGATTTTAAAATTTGATATACGATATAGATGTTTTTGGCTTGAGGAGCCTGTAATAAAATTTATAAAAATTAATATATATGTTTTCAAGTGCATGCATTTTAATTGAATTATTATACAAAATAAGTGATAAGGTTATACAACCAAGAAAATTCCAGAGGAGGATTTCCAATTAAACCACACATCGGGTCATCTCTTGTGTTATTGAAGAGTGGCACCAGTAAAAGTGAGATATTTTGCAGCAGGGTCCAGCCTTTTAGGATTACGATCCCATTGATATCGGTGAAGTATTGAAAGTGTTCTTAGTAATAGAGCCGATTAAGCATACAGTTGATAAAGTAGTAGTTTATTTGTAGAACCTAAAACTAAAGTCAAGTCCATTTTGAACATAAAACTAAAACGTACTTTTAACAGGTATTCACTGCACGCATTCAAGGCGATCTTGTTGTATCCTGTATCAAGGCCCATGTACAACCCAGGCACATTCAGAGGAGTTGCAGGTATTTGAAGTTATCTTTATATACACATCATTTAAAGTAATTTGTGAATAATTTGAATTTCAAACGCTTACCTAAATTAAATATTGTTGGGTCTATTTATCAATCTTTGAATAATCACGATACGCAAGCACTAAAAAGAGATTAAGTGGTTTTGATTAAACAACGCTTTATGCGGCTGTGTTTTCTATACCTGTAAGGGGACAAAGAACTCACGTTTTCTTACAGAGCATAAATAATAGATTCAGTTTTCCCTGAGCGAGTTTTAAAAGCCGTGGCATAACTAAAATTGAAAATTTGTTTTATTTAAATCATTTTAAAGGCCAACACCACATTAAGGGTGCACTTATTAAACTTTAACACCTATTTTGAAGCACATTTCTATTTGATATCACCATACATAATAATATATATATATATATATATATATATATTACTGTGTACGGGAAAGCGTAAACATGGGTAAATAGAACAAGCGTTTATTTATTTAATCACCCTGTACGTAAAAATCAATAATTTATTTGAAAAGATCCAATTTGGGATAAAATTACATGTTATAATGTAGGTTCAATTTGTATACGTCAAGTTGAACAAAGTACATTTATTTAAAAATTATAAATTAAAGCATTCGTAAAAAAGCTACAAGGTAGAAGAGTACAAACAAGCTAAAGCAGTCAAGGTTTTCAAAGAATAAAAGCTTGGGTAAATAAATAATTTCTATTAATACTAGAAACGTTGAAACAACAATTCGGAGCGTTATGCTAACGGACAGACTCAAGGTTTATAATAACAGACGACTAGGCGGCAGAGAATTTTTATGACGTAACAAAGTGAGATGAAAATAACAGATGGGTAAATGACAATCATCTTTCAAACGCATGGTAAACAAGTGTATTTGTAGAGGCTAATAGAAGAGCGCAGATGCAACAGGTTTGGGTTACACGATATCGATTTTTCAAATAGGAAGGAAGCATTAACCGTAGACAACATGGCAATAGTGGGACAATAAAAAATACAAAAACAGGAAAAGTTGTTATAAAGGCAGGACTGCAATAGCGCTATAGACGCGCACATAAGAAGCCTGCATTGGATTTGTTTGGGGGAATAAGGGAGGACAAAATTCACGGTAAATTTAAACGATTAGAAAACGTACGTAGCTTTCGTGGTCAAAGAGATGTGGAGTGAACGAATTCGCGGTTTTTAAAAGTTTGTTAGATGTTTGTATGGTAAATTTTTAGAATTGAGTGATAGTTTAAAGGATTTCAAAGAATGGTTAACGAAAATACGTGCAAACTAAGTGGGGCTTAGAATATATAAGGACTGCTGAAGTTAGATTCGCTCTCTTATTTTTCACTTTTATATTTCGCTCATATTATCTGACTTCTCGATGATAATTTGAAGAACATCCTAGCTTTAATACCGCGTACACTGCAGTCCGCCGAAAGTTATTACAAGTGTTTATAACGCACAAGTGGGTGCAGAGTAATTAACGGGCTGAATTGAAATAAATTATAATAATTAAAAGCTGGATGCTACGTCAGTAGAAGCATTTATATTTTAAACGGGGGTGCTAATGGCATCATTTCCTAGACGAAGAGGTGTGGTTTGATTATTGTACCTGCAGTCTAATGGAAGGCGTCTGCGGATTGGTGATGATTTGGATGAACGAGTAAGACGGAGTTATCCAGGTACGGGCAGTCTGGTGAAAAGTCATCTATGGAGGTGGTAATTTGAAAGAACACTCCAGGTAACGATTTTTCTCATTAAAACTGTTGTGCTGGTGTGTAGTTATTTTGATTTACAAGCGATTTGGTTATTATTTTTGTGGTAAAATTTTTTATAAACTAAAATTTAATTTTATGGACACATATATAAAGGACAATTTTCTATTATTAATCTGAGGGTGTAAATACTTGAATAATAAGTTATCGATGTAAGAAGTAAACGGGTCTTTGGTATAATTTGACAATGCGAAATTTTATGCACAGGAAAGAACAAAGTTTATACTGAGCTCAACATAGACCAAGGAAGTAAATTAAGGGTAGGGGATAGGCCCATCTACTTTTAATAAAATATGAAATGTTGAGGTACATAAAAATTATGGGGATTTTATATTGATGTTTTGCCACTTGAATACAAGTACGAAATGTTGTAACGTGAATATTTACTGTAAATTGAAATTGTGAGAATTGATCTTTTATGATAGCAGAATAAAAGGGTTGTATGTTTTTGTCGAAATATTTTTTAATTTTTTTTTACTATTAACTACAAAGGTTGTTGGAAGAATGAGCAGCTGTGGTGAGTATCTAGGAGGACGCAGTGAGCAGAGCTAGACAAGGTATCAAAATTTGGAAAAGCATTTTCAGAAGATACTCAACGCAGAGTTTTTTTGCAAGCATTTTTATGACGTTCCTAAAGTAACCGCAGCAATTTTATGGAGCCCAACAAAGGGGCATGATTCACTGCAATTTTATGACGTCCAAAATGTGGGGCACGAATTAGTGAGCCGAACCAAAGAGGATCCACAGCAATATATATATATATATATATATATATATATATATATATTGCTGTGATAATGGGTTGTTTAAGGGTGCACTTTATAGTAAAGGTCATTTAGAAATGAGAAATTACCATAGGCAGCAGAAAACTGCACTTATTTGGTAAAGAATTGAGAAATAGAGATAGTTTGTAGATAGTAAGCAGTCAACACTCTGTATATAAAGTATAAATAGTTTTAAGCGACGCAGATAAACATAGGAAGACGCATAATTAGCGTAGAAACCAGGAAGACATTCATTAGGTAAATAGTAAATATTAAATACCCTGTAGATAAAGTTTTAGTTAATTTAGGTAAAGCAAGTAATAATATTTTTCAGTGGAAGCACGCGTATATTTATAGGTAAACGAAAAGTGTAATTAGACACGCATTCAAAAGAGTTCCAAACAATTAGATTAATACGGAGATAGAAATAGAGCTTCAGGTAGCTAATATAAATGCGTACAAATATCTAACCATTTTTGATAAGAAAGAAGATTAAAAATTGCGTGAATCGCATGTAAATATGAAAATTTAAAGTTGAATTGCATCAGTTGTTTATGGAAAAGCAATTAGATCTATCAAAACACAGCATGTTGATAACGAAAGACAGCTGCAAGCAGGTTACAATTATTGGAAATCGTGGAGCATTACATCAGAAACTGCTTTGAATGTAATTATTTGATTGGTCAGAAATGAGCGACGAGTTCTAGACCATACCCACTGACGGAGTGGGAAATGAAGAATATATTAGCAAGCACCGTGATAACGAAGTTAGTTTTGAACTCAACAAAGGCCAAAGTGCGCCTTTATGAAATAAAGATAAAATAAGTGCCAAGATGAAAACTATAATTGCCGATTAAACGTAAGTATATTTTTGGTGAATTTATTTTAAACTAAAACATAAAAATAATAGGGCTCTGAAGTCTGGGGAAACAGTAATACAATTTTGAAGTCCAGGGGAAAATACAGTAATACAATTTTGAAGTACGGGGGAAAATAGAGTAATACAATTTATAAGTCTGGGGGAAGAATAATACAATTCAAAGTTTGAGAAAATTGAATGATAATAAGAAAAAGTCTGATATGAAACGACAATAAATTGGGGTGTATAAATTAATAATGGTAGTCCATAGGGTAATGGCAATAATTTAAACGTAATCCTGAATTGGGGGAAGATAAATTTTATTCAAATGGAAGCGTCGATGTGAAGAAATAAACCAGGTCAGATTTTTTAGTTATAAGACATTTTGTTTTTCTATAAATTTTTTTATTTTGAATATTGAATTTGCTTAGTATAATATGCTTGTGAAAAAGTCAACAAAAGAAGTTGCATACGTATAAAATGAGTAATATGATAACAGGTTTAGAATATTCTACACTTCGTTGATAAGGATAATAGGTTTTTTTTGGTGACTTTGGGTTTTGAGTAAATAGTATATGATGTTTAATAAATGAAATTTATAACATTAACTAATTGAAAAGTGTATTTCAAATAATTTGCAAAAGCTGTACATAATATATTAGTTTCATTATATAAAATCGAAATTAACTGAATTTTATAATTCCAAATAAATGCTAGCCGAGGTCATATTTAAATAGTTCAAGGAGGAGCTACGAGTTGAATAGGAAATTGATAACACGCAAGGCGGTAACGTATCAAATTTTGCTATTGGCAGACAAGGTTGTTTCAAGATAAAATCCAGTTAAGTTGATAGCAATATTAATAAGACAGCCGGAGGAGGAGATAATTACAATCTTGTTTGTTCATAGTAAATATTAAAATGGTCGTCCAAATGATGGAACGCGAATAATTTAGAGTACATAGCAAAATTAATAAGGCGCACAACATAGGGGTTCGATAATTTAGAGAGTAGCATAGCAATATATATATATATATATATATATATATATATATTGTAGTGGTTTTAAAGGGCTAAATCTACGTATAAATAAAGTAATTTCAAAACACCCTGTATAAAGGAAATAACCAGAATTTACGTGCGAAATTTATTCCGGTTAGTTCATTTTTAAGTAACAGGTATTAACAAAATTTTACAAATAATGAATAAAATTTAGTTAGGTTCGTAAAGAAAAAAATGTTAGAAGCCAATGCAATTAATTTATTAATTTAATTGAGTTTAATTGAAGGGTTATTTACGTATAAGATGCATAAAAGCGTGTAAAAATCAATAATACCAAGGTGAAACGCGTTGCTAACAAACAAATATATCGGTTGGATTGAAATACGCTGAAAATCTAACTCGTAGAAATGTTATTTAAAACGTTCGTTAAAATTGAACACCTGCAGGTTTCTAAATGTCAAGTTCCACTTATTGCTAGAGGTAACAAACAAGTTTCAAAGAATATCGGGTAAACGGTCAGATGTTTTCCCATTAAACGTTAATGAGGGGTTATTTAAAGCACGTATTTTGGGGTCCACATGGAGTTGTAGAACGCGGTCAGGAATATCGATTAAACAATTATGAAAGAAGTATAGTTAATTTGGATTTGGAAATTGGATACACCGTGAAGGCAGCGTAAGCAGCTCAACTTAAATGGGGTTCTTCTACTAATAGCTAAAAGCGGCCTGCAGAGCAGAAAGAAGCAAATATACGGCATCGTCAACGGAGCAGAGATCTTCTAGAAATTCCAGGTAACGCTTTAAAATTGTGTCGTTATAAACTATGAAACTATGAATATTGGGTGACGTATGAGAGTGAATTTTGAAGGTATTGTGCATTATTTTGCGTATTGAAAATAATACGTATAACTAACTTTATTATGGTATTTAAATAGAAATCTGAAAGTGTATATAAAGCTTATTAACGTTCCATCAGGAAGTTAAGTTTTGTAAAGAGTACATGGGTTTGTTTTTTTTTGTTTGTTGTAAGAGTATGCGAAGTATAAGGGCATACATTATTCATAATTAACTGGGTTATCATGAGCTCACCATACTCCAGAGTTTACGTAGATTTAAAATAAATTATAAAGAAAGAATGAGAAATAAGATATTAATCAGGGCCCATTTACTCCGGGTACATTCTATGTGTTTGATAATTTAAAATTAAAATACAGGACATTAGAAAATAGGATTTATGGAGGTGTAACTTGATCACTGAAATGTGGATAATATTGAATTTTATTTGTAAATAGTGATAAATAAAAGATTGTATGATTGTTGTATTTTGTGGTTTTATTGAGAGTGTGCGTGAACGATGCAAAGCATAATAGTGAATCTAGGTATCCAAGAGGAGGTTCAACTGAGCTAGCCGGAAGCAGTTGAAGAAAGCAATGCAACCGATGAAGAGAGGAATCTGGGTAAGAAATTATTTTTTTTTGAATTTTTTTTATTTTTGGTGAAATTTGTGATTTTGTATAAATTAATTTTCGAAACTACTGAGAATCGCGATGTTCCACGGCAAAATTATGTCGACCCAAAAGTGAGACTCGAATTCCAGATAAAATTTAACAATTTTATTCCAGGAAACTGGCGATCTGAGAGAGAGAGAGTCTGTTTTTTTTATAAATTTAAGCGTATTTTAGTGTGTGTGAGAGTGATTTGAACGTATGCAGAGAAAGGAGTGGTTAAGGAGTCAAGGAGTGGAAATTGGAAGTGACGATAGTGCCTTGTGTGATAAAAATTCAAAAATGGAGGAAGCCGGAGGTAGTAGGGACCAGTCGAGGACGGAATCAGTAGAAGCTGGAAATGAAGCAATTTTGAGAATGCTAGAAAGGATGAATGAAGAATCAAATAGGAAATTTGATCAGATGAGTGAGGAATCAAATCGGAAATTTGAGGAGATTAGGGAGATGGGTGCAGAGTCGAATAAGAAATTTGACCAATTGAGTCAGGTACTAGGGGATAAAATAGAAAAATCGACGAAAGAATTTTCCGATTTTAAAAATAGCTTGACGATAAAAATGGGGGAAGTTGAAAATCGGGTAGATAAAAATGAGCGTGATATTCGAGGTTTAAATCTGGAAATGGGACAATTAAGGACAGATGTAAGGATTTTCTGTGAGGACGAGATTAATGCTAAGATGACTGAGGTAACGGACTCGTGTAAGCATCAGTTAGGTCGGGTTGAGAGAGAAGTGACCGGAATTAAGCACAATGTAGCGACTTTAATGGGGGATGGTCCAAGGTTTGTAACAGGTAATGTGTCTTTAGAGCAGCAGATGAAATTTTATGGGGATAGTAGGGTTAAGCCTCAGATATTTATTAATAACGTTAGAGGTTTAATAAATAACTTATACGATGAACAGGCAAAGTTAAATGTTGTAAAAGCTTTACTAAAAGACCATGCTGAACCTTGGTATAATTTAATAGGACAAGACATTGACACTTACACGGACTTTGAGGACAGATTTTTGAAACATTATTGGAATGACCACAGACAGGACCAGGTACGAGACGACTTAATCACGGGGAAATTTAAGGGAGAATTTTTAGGAAGTAGGGAGCAATATGCTATACGAAAGTATAGCATTGCGAAACAACTGAACCCACCACTAACGGACCGACAGATCATAAAATACTTGTCGAGACATTTCGAGGTTGAAGTAAGACAGCACGTAGCACTACAAAACATTGTGGACAGAGAGATGTTTCTGGAGTACCTGCAGAGGTACGATGACGTAAACAGTGGAGGACATCGGGAACCAAGAGAACGACAGGTAAACACGGTTAGGTTCGACAACAGACGGGACAACTACGCTAGACGGGGGAATAATTATGCATACCAGCGACAAAATTGGGAACCGCGAAGAACCTTTTATAGAAGCAACAGTGTAGGTAGGGGGCCTGCACCGAGACCGGTACCTACAAGACAAAGCAGTTCACCGGACATGAGGGGGACTTCAAATACAAACACGGAACTAGTGGAAACGCCTAGGACATACGCGGAAATAACAGCTACACCAGGACCGTGTAGGGAGAACAGACCTGGACAGGATTTTTAAAGAAGGACAAACCACTAGACATCACTGTGTACAAATATGAACATCCTAGGGAATTTTTGAAAATTGAAGAAGAAATTGAGCCAGAAATAGTAGAAAAATTTTGTTTGCCCATAATTGAGATTAAAATTTTTGAGAAAAGTTTAGGAGCATTATTAGATTCAGGAGCTGAGGCGAGTTTGGTATCGGAGGAATTCGTCAATGAGGTTAAAGATAAAGTGTGTGTCAGGATAATGCCAATAAAAAGAAGTCACCTGGTTGCGCCGAATAAAAAATGATTTGCTGTTGTGAATAGCGTGGTTATTTTGAAAGTAGAGTTAGGTTCAGTAAGCTGTGAACAAGAATTTATAATTGTACCTGGGTTAAAGTTTAAAGGGATATTAAGGGTCGATTGCATGACGAAGTTAGGAGTTATAATATCTATGGAGAGGAAAATAGTTAGGATTGGGGATAGGATATTGGCCTGGAAGGCAAGTTATGATGTCACAGAAGATGACATGGGGCTATGTATAAATAGTATAGAGGGAGATGATGAGGAAGTGAGAGAGATTGACTCAGAGGAATATAGTGAAGAAAAGTTAGATAAGGTACAAGTAGTAGTAAAATAAGAAGCTGAACAAGTAGAGATAGAGTCAGGCGCAGAGTTAATAGTGGATAACGAGTCAAAATTAATAAAGATAGAAGTAAAAATAGCATTATGTGACACACAAGAGGCAAATGTAGGCATAAGTGAGTTAAGGGGCAAAGATAATTTTGGTAATTTGAATTTAAAAGATTTTGTGAAATGAATATGGTACATGAAGGGTCTAGAAGAGATAAAAAATTTTGTATAGATGGGAAAGATAAAGATGTAGAAGTAGTATCGTTTAGTTTGTCCACAGAAAAAGAAAGTATAATAAATGAGAAACAGACAAGTATAGGGAATGAAGAAGAAACATTTAAGAGTCAGGATCATCGAGATAAGTTTATTTTATGTGAAGTAACAGGGATGATGAGTATAGAAATAGAAGGAGGAGAAATAGGGATGAAGAGTATTAGAATAGTTAGAAGAAAGACTTGGAGGATCAAGAAAAGAGTCAGATTTAAATAAGAAATGAGGCTTAATGGACGAAAAAGATAGAGATAGATGAATTTTAGTGTAGAAGTTGAATAGTTAGAGATAGAAATAGAAAAATAGAAGTAGAGATAGAATAAATATGAATAGGGGTATATAGAAAAATATAAATAGGTGTATAATAGAGTAAAATTTAAATAAATAGGGATAGAAATAGGTGTATATAGAAGATTAGAAGTAAGTAGTTATAGAAAATAAAACTAAATATAGGATAAATATGGGAGATAGTTAGATATAGGTATAGAATTAGGTATGTATAGTTAGGATAAGAATAGATAGTGATAATAGATAGGGTTAAAAGATATGAAAAGGGAAGATAAAGGAAAAAGTACAAAAAGATGTACGTAAAGAGTCAATAAGGGACTAAAAGGGGAAATGAAAAGAGAAAATACAATGAAATAAGAGGGTGAAGAGTTAATAATAGATACAATAGTTAGGTAAAAGATAGTGATAGGTGTGAATAGTTAATTATAAATAAAGATAGGTGTAGATAGATAGAAATAAGTAGAGATAGGTGTAGAAATAGATAGGAATAAATAGACAAGTAGGGATAGGTTGAATAAATAGGTATAGGTAGTGTTAACGGAGTAGATAGGTGTATAGAAATAGCAGGTAAGATTAAATTAGAGTGTAGGTATTTAAATTCAGAAAAACCGGAAAGGTTTTTCTTATAATTAAAATAGGGGGATTAAGTAGTGGTTTTAAAGGGCTAAATCTACGTATAAACAAAGTAATTTCAAAACACCCTGTATAAAGAAACAACCAGAATTTACGTGCAAAATTTATTCCGGTTAGTTCATTTTAAATAACAAGTATTAACAAAATTTTACAAATAATGAATAAAATTTAGTTAGGTTCGTAAAGAAAAAAATGTTAGAAGCCAATGCAATTAATTAATTAATTTAATTGAGTTTAATTAAACCGTTAGTGACGTAGAATATGCATAAAAGCGTGTAAAAATCAATAATACCAAGGTGAAACGCGTTGCTAACAAACAAATATATCGGTTGGGTTGAAATACGTTGAAAATCCAACTCTTAGAAATGTTATTTAAAACGTTCGTTAAAATTGAACACCTGCAAGTTTCTAAATGTCAAGTTCCGCTTATTTTTAGAGGTAACAAACAAGTTTCAAAGAATATCGGGTAAACGGTCGGATGTTTTCCCATTAAACGCTAATGAGGGGTTATTTAAAGCACGTATTTTGGGGTCCACATGGAGTTGTAGAACGCGGTCAGGAATATCGCTTTCTACCACTCAAACAAGGTTAGAAAGAGACGTAAAATATGCATAAGCAAGGGACAGCGTTAATATAGGCGGGATTTGTAAAACGTCAATGCATAGACTATTGGTCACTATCGTTAGTCGCACATCAAACAAGACACGGGAATATTGAATATTAGTTTTCAGAAAATATCTTAACGACGCATTGAATCTCGAGGATTTAGAAATCGGTTGAACCAAAATTTTAAGAACGTGTTATTGTAAATGAAGGACTTTGCGTGAAATGCGGCCAGGTGGCATCGGAAATTGTATAAATACCTTTTCAAAATATAATAAAAGCCCTTAGTGTTTTGATCGCTTGAGACTACGTACGAAAGTTACTCCGAGCTTGTAAGTATAGAAAATTATTTTAAATTATATAGCACGGTGTTAGCCTCATAATTTGTACGCGGAGTGTGCCGAGTTTACATTTTTTTATTGAGGTATCACATACATTTTTTTTAACAAGCTCGTGTAGTGACTTTATGTAACGTGGATTAAATTAAATAGTTATGAAAGAAGTATAATTAATTTGGATTTGGAAATTGGATACACCGTGAAGGCAGCGTAAGCAGCTCAACTTAAATGGGGTTCTTCTACTAATAGCTAGAAGCGGCCTGCAGAGCAGAAAGAAGCAAATATATGGCATCGTCAACGGAGCAGAGATCTTCTAGAAATTCCAGGTAACGCTTTAAAATTGTGTCGTTATAAACTATGAAACTATGAATATTGGGTGACGTACGAGAGTGAATTTTGAAGTATTGTGCATTATTTTGCGTATTGAAAATAATACGTATAACTAACTTTATTATGGTATTTAAATAGAAATCTGAAGGTGTATATAAAGCTTATTAACGTTCCATCAGGAAGTTCAGTTTTGTAAAGAGTACATGGATTTGTTTTTTTTGTTTGTTGTAAGAGTATGCGAAGTATAAGGGCATACATTATTCATAAATAACTGGGTCATCATGAGCTCACCATACTCCAGAGTTTACGTAGATTTAAAATAAATTATAAAGAAAGAATGAGAAATAAGATATTAATCAAGGCCCATTTACTCCGGGTACATTTTATGTGTTTGATAATTTAAAATTAAAATACAGGACATTACAGAATAGGATTTATGGAAGTGTAACTTGATCGCTGAAATGTGGATAATATTGAATTTTATTTGTAAATAGTGATAAATAAAAGATTGTATGATTGTTGTATTTTGTGGTTTTATTGAGAGTGTGCGTGAACGATGCAAAGCATAATAGTGAATCTAGGTATCTAAGAGAAAGTTCAACTGAGCTAGACGGAAGCAGTTAAAGAAAGCAATTCAACCGAGGAGAGGAATCTGGGTAAAAAATTATTTTTTTTAAATTTTTTTTATTTTTGGTGAAATTTGTGATTTTGTATAAATTAAGTTTCGAAACTACTGAACATCGCGAGGTTCCACGGCAATATATATATATATATATATATATATATATATCATCAAAATAAACACGTAATCGGGAAAGATAAACAACCTGGCATATTAGCTATTTAATAAAATCAACGCATAAATAAGTAAACGCCAGGTTGTTTATCTTTCCCGATTACGTGTTTATTTTGATGCACTCGTTGCCTTAAAACCTTATCTTTGCTCGTTTCTTTCCAATTCTGGACTTGTATATTTAACTTAAAACGTATTATACGACGTACACATTATTGTTTTTGATAAATAGTATCTTCCTTCTTATTAATTAAATTGGTTATGATTTATACGCAGTGTGCTCGCTGCTGACTTTTTGTAAAATAGTCGATTTACTCCTATTTAATGGTGGAATTGTTTGGTTTTCTTAACGTTAATAATATTTACATGTATCTTACAACCCCTATGACTTAATCTACCCTTAAATTACCTTATTATCATAGCAATATATATATATATATATATATATATATATATCAATAATATTTTCAAAATAGCTACAACTTCACAACATATACAATAAATAAATACTAAAATATATGTTACATACCATTTGTTAATTGAATACTTTTTATATACATATTAAAATAGAAGGTTTTATAAATTAACTTTGTAATATAAAACCTTCTATTTTAATATGTATATAAAATGTATACAATTGACAAATAGTATGTAACATATATTTTAGTATTTATTTATTGTATATGTTGTGAAGTTGTAGCTATTTTGATGGTCCATTGGACCGAAACGCGTAAATGGAGAAGATTCTGCATGTAGTATATAAATATTTCAATCTGATCTAGTTTATATTGACCTACTCCCAAGAACTAAGAATATTTGTATATATATATATATATATATATATATATATATATATATATTATAGTGGTTTTAAAAAATTAAAAATAAATATAAAAGAAACAATTTCAAAACACCCTGTATAAAGGAACAACCAGAAATTACGTGCGAAATTTATATTAGTTAATTCATTTTTAAGTATCAGGTATTAACGAAATTTTATAAATAATTAATGAAATTTAAGTAGGTTTGCAAAGAAATTAAATGGTAGAAGCCAATGCCAGTAATTTATTAATTTAATTGAATTTAATTGAACGATTATTGATGTATAATATGCATAAAAGCGGGTAAAAACCCAATAATACCAAGATGAGACGCGTTGCTAACAAACAAATATATCGGTAGGGTTGAAATACGTGGAAAATCCAACTTGTAGAAGTGTTATTTAAAATGCGTTAAGATTGAACACCTGCAGAATTTTAAATGTCAAGTTCCAATTATTTTGTGTAGAGAAACATGAAAATTCTACGTATATTGTAAACGGTCGCAGGCGTTCTCTGGAAATACTAATGAGGGGTTATTTAACACACGTAGAAAGTCCACGTGTGGTAGATAGCAAATAAACAGAAATATCGAATTTGTAGCACTCAGACCAGGTTAGAAGAGACGTAGAAAACGCATAAGCATGAGACAACGGTAGTATAGGAGGGATTTGAGAAACGTCAGTGAGTCTACGATTGGTCGATATGTTTAGTTTGACTTGATATAAACACGAGGATAGTGTAGCGTAATTTTCTGAAAATATTATAACGACGTACTGAAATTCGCGGATTTGAAAATCGGGTTGAGTGCAAAATTGTGGGAATGTGGTTGTGAGCAGGAGATTTTGAATAAACGCGGCCAGGAGGTAGCAGTCTAAAGATATAAATAGTTTACGAGAACATTATGAAAGCCCTTCGTCCCAAACGACGTATGAAAGTCAACACGAGTTGTAAGTATTATAAAATTATTTAAATTATATTGCATAGTAGTAGCCTCTTAATTAGTACGCGGTTAGTGTGCCGAAATTACATTTTTTTAATTGAGGTATCACCTATAATTTTTAACCAACTCGTGTCGGGACATTAAGTAACGTAGATTACAGTAAATATTTGTGAAAGACGTATAATTGAAATGGAATTTGAAATTTGGTTGCACCGTGAAGGCAGCGTTAGCAGTTCAACTTAGATGGAGTTCGTCTAGTAACAGCTAGAAACGGCCTGCAGACCAGATAGAAGAAATACCTACCATCATCTACAGAGCGGAGATCTTCTAGAAATTTCCAGGTAACGAAATTTTGATTCCTATAAACTGTAAATATTGGGTGACGTATGAAAGTGTTTTTCAAGGTAGTGTGAATTATTTACGTATTGAACATAATACGTGTAAATAACTTTATTATGGTATTCAGCTAGAAATTTGAAGGTGTCTATAAAGCTTTTAAACGTTCCATCAGAACGTGAAATTTTTGTGAAGAGTACATGGCTTTGTTTTTTTAATGCAAAGTAGAAGGGCATACATTATGCATAATTAGCTGGGTTATCATGAGCTCACCCTACCCCAGAGTTTACTTAGATTAAAAAAATAAATAAATAAATTATAACGAAGGAATTTTAGAGAAGGTATTATTCAAGGCCCATTTACTCCGAGTACATTTTATGTGTTTGATGATTTTAAAATAAAATACAGGACATTACAAAATAAAATTTACTGAAGTGTAACGTGAACAATGAAATATGGACAATATTGAATTTCATTTGTAAATAGTAATAAATAAAAGATTGTATGTTTGTTGTATTTTGTGGTTTTATTGGGAGTGTGCGTGAATGATAGAATATGAGTTTGAATATAGATATCCAAAAGGAGGTCCAAATGAGCTAGCCGAAGCTGTTGAAGAAGGCCATTCAACCGAGGAAGAGAGAAAAACGGGTAAGAAATATTTTTTTGTATTATTTAATTTTGAATTTTCAAGTTTTAAAGTTTTATAAAATTTTTTCGAAAATATTTTTGTTGGTGAGGATTTTACCCGCGTTCCACGGCAATATATATATATATATATATATATATATATATATATATATATTCAAATGAGTTAGATAACGGTTTATGGTTATGTTCTTTATAGATTAAAACTTTGTCTTTAACCAAGCTTTCGACTTTAATTAAAATCTTCATCAGGGTGCTGCAATATTATAACATCATTAAAATATTATAGATGAAATGACTTACAAAAACTGGAGTATTGGTGTACAAAAGCAGGAATGTAACAAAAAATTAAATATAAATCATAAAACACAAACGTAAACTAACATATTAAACCTAAAAGTATGTCGACACAGTTTTTGAATTTTATATGACTGAATGGTGACAGATGTTACTATAAGTTAAAATACAATGATAAGGTGATAAAATATATAGTTTAATTTGATGTTCTTATTCTATAATTGTTTCTATGTATATTACCTAGTTTTAAAATATACGAATATATTGCACTTAAACTGTCTGTATCCGATTTATAATTTAAGGTATTATTGTTGTTTATGATATGTGTCATTTCGAAAAAGTCTCCTTTGTAGTTAACTTCAGTATCTAAAATATTAACCTTATTAAAGTCAGGTTGGTGATTATATTTTTTTGAATGATAGGCTAAGGCACACGAATCTTTCCCTATTTTACAGTCACTTCTATGTTGAACAATTCTGGACCGTAACCATTGAGAAGACTGTCCAATATAGATCTTATCGCAGTCCCTACAAGGAATGGAATAAATGATATTGGAATTGTTGAGCATAGAGTCCTGTCTTTGATAACAGAAAATAACTGGTTGATTGTGAAAGGATTATATCTAGCAATTATGATAGAGTCATTCTGTAGGACATTTATTAATTTAAAAGTTAAATTTTTTATCATAGGAAGTTTTTTGTAAGTAACATCGGTAGAGGGTGTTATATTCGAGGTAAACTTTTGTTGTGGACTGTGTTGAAAATGAGTTTTTGTTAAACTTTTAGAAAACCATTATTGATAGCAATTTCTGTTAACAAATGCAAATTTTTAAAAGTAAGGATGGATGTGAGATTTTGGTTATTCTATTTTTAAACCTAAAAAGTGTTAATCTTTGATTGATACTATGATTAGAAAAGTAATTAATATATCTTCCTGAACTTGTTGGTTTTCTGTACCAATCTAAAATAATTATATTTTCGGTGTTTCTGATTAGTTTGATATCCAGAAATGAGATTGTGTTATCGTGTTCTCTTTCTAAGGTGAATTGTATGTGCTTGTTAAAGTTATTAAAAATAGCTAGAGTTTCGTTAACTAAGTTTTCAGGTACTGCACAGATGACATCATCCACATACTTCTTAATAAAAGCTGGAGGAGTGGGAAGGTGGGGAATAACTTCATCGAAAAGATAATCCATAATTATGGTGGCAATGATAGGGCTAAGTGGAGAACCCATAGGTGCTCCAAAAATTTGTAGATAAAATTTGTTATTAAAAGTGAAATAGGTGTTGTGAAATATAAAACATAGTGTTTCGGTAAATAGTTCTAAAGTGAAGTCACAATGAAGTTTTATAATATCCCACTTGCTTGTAATAATTTCTAGTGCCAGTTTCAAAGGGATGTTCGTGAAAAGGGAAACAACAAGCAAGTGGGATATTATAAAACTTCATTGTGACTTCACTTTAGAACTATTTACTGAAACACTATGTTTTATATTTCACAACACCTATTTCACTTTAATAACAAATTTTATCTATAAATTTTGGAGCACCTATGGGTTCTCCACTTAGCCCTATCATTGCCACCATAATTATGGATTATCTTTTCGATGAAGTTATTCCCACCTTCCCACTCCTCCAGCTTTTATTAAGAAGTAGTGGACGATGTCATCTGTGCAGTACCTGAAAACTTAGTTAACGAAACTTTAGCTATTTTTAATAACTTTAACAAGCACATACATTCACCTTAGAAAGAGAACACGATAACACAATCTCATTTCTGGATATCAAACTAATCAGAAACACCGAAAATATAATTATTTTAGATTGGTACAGAAAACCAACAAGTTCAGGAAGATATATTAATTACTTTTCTAATCATAGTATCAATCAAAAGATTAACACTTTTTTAGGTTTAAAAATAGAATAACTAAAATCTCACATCCATCCTTACTTTTTAAAATTTGCATTTGTTAACAGAAATTGCTATCAATAATGGTTTTCCTAAAAGTTTAACAAAAACTCATTTTCAACACAGTCCACATTACAAAAGTTTACCTCGACATATAACACCCTCACCGATGTTACTTACATAAAACTTCCTATGATAAAAATTTAACTTTAAATTAATAAATGTCCTACAGAATGACTCTATCATAGATTAGATATAAATCCTTTCACAATCAACCAGTTATTTTCTGTTATCAAAGACTAGGACTCCTATGCTCAACAATTCAATATCAATTTATTCCATTCCTTGTAGGACTGGATAAGATCTATATTGGACAGTCTTCTCATATGGTTACGGATATCCAGAATTGTTTCAACATAGAAGTGACGTTGTTAAAATAGGATAAGATTCGTGTGCCTTACCTATCATTAAAATAAATATAATCTTTTACCAATCTACTTTAATAAGGTTTAATATTTTAGATTACTGACAGTATAACTACAACAGGAGTACTTTTCTTGAAATGACATATATCATAAACAACAAGTAATACCTGTAAATTATAAATCGGATACAGACAGTTTAATGCAATATATTCTATATTTTAAAACTAGGTAATATACATAGAAACCGAGAATTATAGAATTAAGAACATCAACATCTAAACATATATATAATTATTATCACCTTATCATTGCTATTTTAACTTATGTAACGATCTGTCACTTCAGTCATATAAAATTCGGAAATAACTGTGTCGACATATTTTGGTTTAATATGTTAAGTTTACGTTTGTGTTTTAACTGATTTGATATTTAAATTATTTGTTACATTCCTGTTTTGTCACCAATACTCCAGTTTTTGTCAAAATCATAAATATCATCTATAATATTTTAATGATGTTATAAATTGCAGCACTGATGAAGATTTTAATTAAAGTCGAAAGTTTGGTTAAAGACAAAGAGTGGTTTAATCTATCAAAGAAATTATAACCTATAAACCCGTTATCTAACTACGATTTGACATAGTAAATGTAAATTGGTCATTATTTTTAGACATTATACTATTATATATATTATATATATATTATCATATATATTGCAGAACACATGTCAGAATGCAGAAGCATATTTGTCATTAAATAATACAAGATTCCTTGACTATCTAATTATATGGCATTAGTATAAAACTTTAAGTAAAATGTTTTTGTTAACACGTAATTACGAAATAGTGTTATCAGAAATGTACATAATAACGATAGCAAAAATAGGCTTAAATAAATATACCTTAAGGAAACCTAGGAAAAATCACAGCATGAATATTACGTTAGTCTCAAAAGAAAAAACATACTGAAAGTATGAGTGAAATAAATGCGGAATTGTATTGTGAAATATTGCTTTTTATAGCATGCGGTTGTTTGATACTGTTTCACGTACTAAATTCGTGTGCGTGTGAAAATAAATGTAGGAAAAGTGCAAATGGTAAGTGCTGTTTAACTAAAAATTTCTTTCTTTACAGAGCGTTTTTGAAATTTTAAAATTAGTACCATATTATAAATTCTAGGGTATTTTTTAATGCATTAGCAAATATGTGCACAAGTGAACTGTCAATAATACTAAACATACATTTATAAATTTTGTATTTTAACAAATAACGAACAATTGCACATACGTAAACGCGGTAGACATCCTTCTGAAATTAAAACTTAAACATGGCTTCTCATTTCATCATAATTATATAAAATTATTATCTGTATGAAGTTCGCGCTATTTTATTTTTTACGATTTGTCAGGCGTGTAGAAGTAAAATTCGGAGTATATAACCTTAAGAATTTTTTTTTTTAGAAAATTTGAACTGTTACTATTATTTTTTTTAATCTTCTTTGGGAATTAAATCACTCATATTTTTAAAATCATCTTTATTTACGTTTCGATCCATGACCTAGGATCGTTGTCAAAATAATAAATATCAAACTTGAAATTTTTATTATTTTGACAACGATTCTAGGTCATGGATCGAAACGTAAATAAAGATGATTTTAAAAACTATGAGTGGTTTAATTCCAAAGAAGATTAAGTAAAATGCTAAACAAACCACAGCAAACATACAGGGAGTATTGACAAGTCAGGTATGGGCCTGAAATTTGTATTTGTTTTAGACACTTAGACAATCTAAACCTAAATCTATCGCATGCCAAAAATTCACTCACGCGCCTAATAAATTGCAGAAACAACGAAATAATACCAAAAGAATTCAGAATCAAATTTGGTCAGACAAGCAATAAACTATCAAGGATTCTTGAAAGAGCAAGTTACAGTATGATGAGGGAAAGACTACAAAACCACCGACACATTATTTATAAGTTAAAACAAGATATTGAGGGCATTATAAATTTCATACGAATAAAGGTAACAAAATATGATTTTGATAAAATTCTCGTTAGTGCAAAAACCTACTACGAATCAGAATTTTACAAACAAAAACAAATTCACATAAAGAAATTTAATAACCTATTTATAGAGAAAAATAACACGCAAACTAAAACGTTAAAAAACAGCAACACCATGCTAAACACCGTCATAAATTTATCAAACAGAACTATTAACGACACAGAAAAATTAATCCTATCAAAAGGCCTGAACTTTGCAGTAACACCAAAATCAATACCAACCTTTGAAATAAATAGCTATATTGAGAAAACAGCAAACCAACTCGAAGAAGCAAACGAATTTAGAGTACGATGCAAAATCGAAATAGAAAAGATCACAAAATAAAACCAAATGTAAATAATAACGAAATAAAAGCAATTTGTAATCTAAAAACGATAACTCAATTATAATTCTACCTGCTGACAAAGGCAATGCAACCGTAATAATGAATAAAAACGATTACAACACAAAAGTCAACGAATTGTTGAACACTGAGAATTACACCAGTTTAGAAACAGACCCAAGAATCAATTGAAAATAAAATATACAAAACTGTATATAAATTTAAAAATGAATTCGAAAACAAAGAAAGAAGCAAACTGGTCCCACATTACAGTAAACCGCCCCACTTTTAAAGTCTACCAAAAATTCATAAAAAAGACATTCCTTTAAGACCTATCGTAAGCTCCATAGATTCACCATACCATAATTTAGCAAAATTTCTTTTAAACATTATATATCCATTAGCAAGCAAAACGGACTCTTTCATAAAAAACAATCAACATTTTTTAGAAAATTTATCAAACATAAAAATTGAAAATACACACACAATGGTAAGTTTTGATGTAGTAAATCTCTTCACAAATGTACCTATAAACAAAACGCTTAATATTATAAAAAACAAACTAGAAAAAGACGATAACCTTAAAGAAAGAACAAAACTAAGTATATCATCGATTATGGAATTACTTGATTTATGCGTCAATACCACATATTTTCAAATAAGTGATCAATTCTACAAACAAAGCTTCGGAATGGCAATGGGAAGTCCACTATCGCCAATCTTTAGTAATATATTCATGGAGAAATTCGAAAAAGATGTAATATTCAGACAGGAATTGAAACCACTAATCTGGTGGACATACGTAGATGATGTCTATGCTATTTGGCGTCATAATACAAAACTGATTAAAAACTTTGTAGATTCAATTAACAAAATAGAACCAACTATTAAATTCACATATGAATTAGAACAACAAGAAAAACTTCCATTTTTAGATATTCTAGTCAGCAAAAACAATACAACAATTAATACATCGGTATACAGAAAACCAACGCACACATACAGATACTTAAACTTCGATTCAAACCACCCACAATGTGTCAAACGAGAAATTATCAAAACCATATATAATAGAGCAAAATTAATATCATCAAACAAAGAAAGAGAAAGATCTAATCAGATGTACACTAATAGAAAACAAGTATCATAAAAGAATAATAGAGAAAGAAATGAATAAAGTCCCAAAAATAAAGAAGAAGATAACAAAAACAACGATACACACCAAGAAATGTTCTCAATACCATACACAAAAGGATTCTTCGAAAAAATCCAAAGAATAGGAAACCAATTCAGAATTAAAACAGTATTTAGAACCAACAATACACTAAGAGCACAATTAACAAAAACAAAACCCAAAAACGCAATACAAAGTTCAAAAAACTGCGTCTACAAAATACCAAGCGAATGTAATAAGTTTTATATAGGGGAAAGTTCCAGACCATTTGAAGTTCGATTAAAAGAACATAAATCATATACAAAAAATAGAAAATTTGAAAAATCCATAATTTGCCCATATGCGTGGGATTCCAGTCATAAAATAAAATGGAAGGACGCAAGAATTATCGACAAAGAAGAAAACCACCAAAAACGCAAAATCAAAGAAGCTGCTTATATAACCCTACATAAATATAACTGCGTAGCAAACGAATTCGTGACTTTCAGTAAACAATGGATTCCATTACTAAAAGAAATAACAAACGAAAATCAAATTCCCACAATATCTAGGTAGCATTGCAAGTTTTTCCTGGGTTTTCCTTGCGATATTAACATGAAATACAGCTTACATACTTGATTTCTATTTATACATACAACTAATTACATAACAAGAGGCATATTAGCAGCCCCCGGCTGCTCAAGCCTTATGGTAACGTAATCATACACTTCTTTAATAACCATCCCCTAAATCGTATAAATAGAAACACGTTAAAAAATGTTTTCCATTCTTCAAATTATTGAATTTATTTGAAATTACCAATAAAAAATAATCAGCTGATTTCATTTTAAGGGTATTGGCTACCTAAAAGGTCGTTTCCAGGACGCAACACAGATTGAAGGCAATCATTCTTTTAAACTTTAAAATTTTTACCTAATGTACTTAAACCAAATATATCGAACATCAATAAATCAAAGTCACCTTCAATTTGTGTCTTAAATGTCAAACTTGAAATTTTTATTATTTTGACAACGACCTAGGCCATGGATCGAAACGTAAATAAAGATGATTTTAAAAACTGTAAGTGGTTTAATTCCCAAAGAAGATTTAAAAAATGCTAAACAAACCAAACAAACGTACAGGGAGTATTTACTGTTGCTGTTAGTTATTATTGTTGTAATTATTATTGTTATTTGTATTATTATTTTTGCTAGTGTTATTAGAGATGGCCAGATAGTAATGACTTTTGGAAAGACAATTATAGAATAATTACAACTTCTTCAACTAATGGACAGGCAGGCGTAGGAATAGTGTTAGGTAAAAGATTAGGGCATAAAGTTAAAGAGTACTTACAATTTAGTGATAGAATAATTATGGTTAGATTGAGTACAAAACCCACAGACACTGTTTTAGTTCAGGTTTACATGCCAACAACTCAGTACGAGGATGAGGAAGTAGAAAAGGTATACGAGGATATAAATAGTATAGTGAGAAAAGTAAAAGGAGATGAGAATTTAATAGTTATGGGCGATTTTAATGCGTCAGTGGGAGAAGGTAGTGAGGGAAAAATGGTAGGAAAATTTGGGTATGGCAGACGAAATGATAGAGGAGAAAGATTAGTTGAGTTTTGCCAGGAACATAGATTAGTAACTGTAAATACCCTATTCGAACAACATGTTAGGAGAAGATATACCTGGAAAGCCCCAGGTGATAGGGCTAGGTACCAAATAGATTATATTTTAGTTAAACAAAGATTTAGAAACCAAGTTAAAAACTGTCGTAGTTATCCAGGGACTGACATAGATAGCGATCATAACTTAGTTAAAATGAAGTGTAAACTAAAATTTAAAAATTGAGAAAGGTTAAAAGAGAGGATGGGATCTAGGTAAGCTTAATGATAGTAGGGTAAAAGAGGAATATAAACAAGTATTGGATAATAAGAGCAAAGAGATAGCTGTAGGAGGGAACGTAGAAAATAGATGGAAAGAAATAAAACTGACTGTACATGATAGAGCAACACAGACTATAGGTAAGAAAAAAATAGAAGCGAGAAAACCCTGGGTAACAAAGGAGATATTAGATTTAATAGAGAATAGAAGAAAGCTTAAACCTTTCAGAGAAGTGGATAGTGACAATAAGCAAAAATATAATACAGTTAAAAATAAGATAGTACATGAGTGTAGAAAAGCTAGAAATAAATGGATGGAGGAGAATTGTAAGGGAATACAAGATGATTTGAGAGTAGGTAAGACAGGCAGGGCTTACAGAGCAGTTAAAAAGTTTTTTGGGGAAGATAGGAAAAAAAATAATGGTATTAGAGACGAGAATAATGAGCTTCTAATAAATAAAGTTGAGGTAGCTGATAGATGGAAAAGATATTTAGAAGATTTATATAAGGGAGACGATATGGATGAGTTAGAGAACGACCAAGAAGAGGATGTAGAAATAGGGTTCTCAATATTAAGAGAGGAATTTGATAGAGCTGTTCGGAATCTTAAATTAAATAAAGCGCCAGGGATAGACGATATTCCCGCAGAATTAATAAAATATGCAAGTGAGAAAACTTTAGACAGATTATATGAACTAATAAATGTAATATATGACACAGGTGAGGTTCCAATAGATTTCGAAAAAATATTATTATCCCAATCCCAAAAAGTCAGGAGCTGATAGGTGTGAGAATTTTAGAACAGTTAGTTTAACTTCTCATGCTTCCAAAATACTAGCAATAATAATTAAAAATAGAGTAGAAGCTTTGACTGAGAATTATTTAGGCGAAGACCAATATGGTTTTCGTAAAGACAGAGGGACTAGAGAACCGATACTAATGATTATGGTAATTATCGAAAAAGGTTACAAAAAATAAAAGACCCATTTCGCGTTTGTAGATTTAGAAAAAGCATTTGATAGGGTTAATTGGATTGTTATGTTCAGGGTTTTGCAAAAAATAGGAATCTCTCATAGGGATAGAAAAATTATTTACAGTCTATATAAAAACCAAAGCGTAGTAATTAGATTTGATGAAATAGAAAAGGAAGCTAAGATTAGAAATGGTGTTAGACAGGGTTGTATACTGTCTCCCTTGATTTTTAATGTTTATATTGAGGAAGCTTTAAACTTAGCCAGAGAGAGAAAAGAGATAGGTATTAGTGTACAGGGACAGAAAATAGACATGTTACGTTTTGCAGATGATATAGCCATTATAGCAGAGTCTAGAAAAGAGTTAGGAGAGTATTTAAATATTTTAGATGAGATACTACGGAGTAACTATAGTATGAGAATTAACTCAGTAAAGACAAAGATAATGACAAGTGAGTTACAGCCTAGTTCTAAACCAAAATTAAAAATAGGTAATACCGAGTTAGAGGAGGTAGATGAATTTTGCTATTTAGGTAGTATAATTACAATGGATGGACGTAGCAGAAGGGATATAGTAGCTAGAATAGCTCAAGCTAGGAAAATGTTTTTAAAAAAGAAAGACTTACTAATAGCTAATAGTATTAGTTTAGATAATAGAAAAAGTTTCTTAAAGTCGTACGTATGGAGCGTTCTACTATACGGTAGTGAGGCTTGGACAATTAAAGAAGTAGATAAGTTTTTGAAACTTGGTGTTATAGGAGAATGTTAAAGATTAGTTGGACAGATAGAGTAACAAACGAGCAAGTTTATAGAAGGATAGGTGAGGATCCCTGTATGTGGAAACAATTGAAGGTCAGGAGAGATAGAATGATAAGGCACCAGTTAAGACATGAGGGACTATTTAGTAAAGTCTTAGATTATAGACTACCAAATAAAAATAGAGTAGGAAGGCCTAGACAAAGCTATATTAGTCAAATTATTAGAGATTTAGGTTGTGAAGGGTATGTAGACCTTTTTAGACTAGCTCAGAATAGAAAAGAATTTAGAGCTGCGTCAAACCGACTTTAAGTAAGTTCGAAAACAAAACAAAAAAAATAAAAATCAGTTAACTAAATGTCACCAGGGCATAACTCACAATTAGTTAGCGGTCTGGCATGTTGGTAGCGATTCGTTGCTTAAGCCTTACCATAACATATAATTTAATAAACGTCACCATGACATAACTCACAATTAGGTAGCGGTCTGGCATGTGGGTAGCGTTTCGTTGCATAAGCCTTACCATAACATATATTTTAACTCTTTTCCTTTTTGAAGGTTATATTTCATTTCCTTATAAATGGTAAACATGTAAACATGTTAGAGTTCTTTAACAACCATCATGTTGCTAATATCTATGTAAAGTCAGATGGATAGGAAAAAGATAAAAGGATATAGGAAGACCTAGACCAAACTATATTAGTCAAATTATTAGAAATTTAGGTTGTGAAGGGTATGTAGAACTTTTTAGATTAGCACAGATTAGAAAAGAAGTTAGAGCTGCGTCAAACCGACCTTAAGTAAGGTCGAAAACAATATGATGATGAGTGTTATTCTTGTTACTATTGCCCTTATCGTTGCTCTCATTATTACTGTTTGTGTTTTTTATTATTGCAATATTTTTGTTGCAATTGTTATTGCAATTCTTATTGCTATCATCCTAGCTTTTGTTATTGCTATTATTAACGCACTTTTATGAACATTCCGAAAAGACAAAGATAACTCTAATGCATAATGCGACATCATCAACAATCGTGCTATTTATATTGTATCGAATATTGTATAGTTTTTAAGTTTTTACTGTGCAAACATTTTATTGAGTCTTATGCTACACCAGCGCCTACAAAAGAAATCCGTAATAACATCGTTTAGCCAATTTCTTTGTGAATTGTAGTAGCAAACTAATTTTCAAATTGCATTGGACCGAATTGATTATTTTATTCAGCCCTGTAAATTAAATGTAATTGGATCTTCACAAACTTTTTGAAACTTAGTCGTATTTCTTTAATAGACATATTTAAATGGCATACGCAAACATCTGCACACATTTACCCCGACATCGGGTATCCCACAAGTGGCAATTCTCTTGGCCTTTTGTTTTCCTGATATTGAGTAACGATATTGTAAGATCCATAAAAGTCAAAAAGCTACTATTAGCAGATGATTTACAAATTTTTAGGATTATCGTCTGTTGAAGACCGCAAGCTTTTGTTAACAAGTATTAAAGTTTGTCTATTTGGCGCCCCGATAATCTTTTACAATTAAATATACTTAAATACTGCGTAGTGTTGTATGGTTAAAAACATGACGATACAATTCCCGTAATTCATTATAGCAGCTCTCATTCAAAGACTAAACATCTTATAGAATTTCCTGTTCGACACAATATTCTGCTTCACTGAACGGTTCTCTAAATGTATTTCATGCGCATACAAATGCTTCAGCTTTATCTGTAGAAACTGGAGCAAATTTTCTACTGCAGTTGTATGTGTACTGTTATTGTCAATATTTTTATATTTAATATATATTATTTTTATCTTTTCTTCGAGTTCTATAAGTTCCTTGTTTGGTTTTTGTGTTATTTCATATAGTTATTGTATGTTTATTTATCTGCATGGTGAAGTGCTCCTTTTTATCACACATGAATTTATTTCACTATTTTTATGGTTATGGTGCCTCGGACTAGACAGTCATTCAATAAACAAAACAAAATAAAGCATGGAAACTACTTATTTATTGCATTTATAAACATACAAACTCCTCCTCTCAGGGCGCGTAGAAATATTGAAAGGAATCGTATCCAACGTTAATGTTAAACAGAATGCAACTAGCGGTATTTAAATTAATGGCTGTTACAAGTACCAATAGATATACCATGCCACTACGGTATATCAAACAAACAATAACACATTCCATAAACAACTGGAAACAAAATAAAGAGTCATACTACCTTAATAATAATTGTCCCAGATAATTTATTATTCTGGTCACAATGAACAACTACCACTCGTGACTTGCCTCTACCTTAGGGTCACGTCTTACCCTCACAAGCACTCGAGGCAGACTGCCGAATCCGTACTCCGCGCACATACCACTTAGTTAAGGGCGGCACCACTAAAACGCACCACAATGGTCTTGTGTTTATGTATCTTGTTGTGTTTCGTTCTCCTTATATGAAGATCTTTTGGTTTGCTTTTCTTCATATTTAGATATTTCGTCTAGGTGCTTGTCATGCTTGTGCTTTAATGTGATCCCGTGCTGGTAAGGCTTCAACTGTATTTGAAAGTGTTTGCTCAGATAAGGACTATTGTTCTGGGTTTATGTTTCTAAACGTTGACCTGTAACCAGTTCAATTTCGACCATAGTTAGTTATTCGATAGCAATAGAGACTGAGGTTTCAGTTAATCACACCACAATCCGTTTTTAGGTTCTTCCAAATGTGATTTTTAGTAGCTTGTCTTGTAGAAACATGATATCCTCCACTTCGTAGTTGAATATTTTCTGCATTTCTTTTAGTACTCTGTTTTAATACAGGTTTGTTTTCACGTTTGAAAAATTGTTCAACTTTATGAGACGTCTGTGATACGTCAGTGTTTAAATATACAGTAGGTTTAATTGTAATTAGATAATGCGGTTGTGTTATCTTTGAATGCCAGAAATATGCTAAAAGTTGTAGCTGTTCTGTAATGTTTTGGTGATTATTCTTCATAAAACAATTATATAGTACGTTCAATGAATTAGTTTATCTAGATTTCAAGTGTTGGTGGGTATGGTTTCAATAAATACCATAAACTCAACCGTACAATTACAAAATCTTTTTCGTGAAAATATGCTTTCCTTTATGTGACTGGTAGGTATTTGAAAAATGATGTTTCTTTAACAGAAATTTTAATGTTTTTAGTCCGGATTTTAACCTACATTTTACAAATTTTAACCCACCTCATTGGCCTGGATTTTAACCCATATTCTTAACCTAGATTTTAGACCACATCCTTAGGTTGATTGAACCAATGCTTACTTGGTAATAACACAGAAATTTTCATTTTGCCGTTACAGCAAATTTCGTCTGGCTTCGATTTATACGCAGATCAAGTTACGATGAGTTGCGTACACATTGCGGTTACCAATAACATCTAACAGACTAAGTGAGGAAAAATCATCAAAAGCAACACGTAACCAATAGCGTTATTCCTTTATGATGTGTGAGTTTTACTTGTATTGTAGAAATATTAGGAAATACATAAGTAAATCATTGTTGTTTATTTAATACTATATTTATTATTAGAATAAAGATATTTCTGTAGGTTTTGTTTAATATTGTTTTTTTTTATATTGATGAATAACCGAGTGAATTGGTTTTGAAATTATATATAGATTTGATAAATATTCATCTTATGTGGTATTTGATTAGCTACTGGTGTTATTCGCGTCTAAAGACACTATTGTAGAGATTTACCTTGTTTCTTAGGTTTAGTAGATTTTCTTGGAGCGATCTCGCCATCGTCATAGTCATCGCAGTAAATAAGTAGGCCACATTTTTGTCATATTTATTTTTTTATCCTCCCATATCTTAAAACGCAATAGCTGGCTTTTGCTTTAAAGTTGAGAGGGGCAAATCGACCGCTTTTCGCGTTTTGTCTCTGGTGGGGTTGGTGTTGCGGGTGCCGGAGGATCGGGGGCGGGTTGGGAATTTAAACGTGATTTGCAGAGGCCGCGTTTTGTGCCGCAAAAGTTGATATTTCGGAAGAGATAAAGATTTTTCGAAAATTGTCCAGCAAAAGACGCAATCGTTATCCAAAAACCTGGTTTCTTAACCGTTTGTGCACAGGTGTTAGTTTCTCCGAACATTTTTAATGATATTTGTGTAATTAATTCGAGAAATGTCAAAAACATGTTATGAAGACCGACTTATTCGCACGAACAATTACCATCAAAACCATTTATGCCACAAAAATTTTAGAATTTCATAAAATTCAACCTTATAAAATACCTAGAAAGGTATCACTTTTTAATATACGCGGCCTATTTTTAAAGAAAATATTAAAAAATTAATTTTTTCTCGGTTCCTTTCAGCTTTTCTCGATTTATCTCGGTTTTCCTCTCGGCTTTCCTCTCGACTTCTCTCTCGGCTCTTTTTGTGGCTTTTCTCGCGCTATTCTCGCGCGTTTCTCGCGGTTTTTCTCGCAGTTTTTCTCGCAGTTCTTCTCGCGGCTTTTCTTGCGCTTTTTCGCGGCTTCTCTCTTGTCTCGCGGCTTATTTCGTGACTTATTCGCGGATTATTCGCGGCTTTTCTCGCCGATTAGCTCGCGATCTTTCTCGCTACTTTTCTTGCGGTTTAGCTCGCGGGCGGCTCCGTGGCGCAGTGGTATGTGTGTGATTACTTAGGTCCCGGGTTCGAATCCCGCCACGGTCCGCTTGAAAAATGTTAGGCGAGCATTTTTCACAAAAATACACCCTTGTTCGGATGAGAGGTAAAATGGAGGTCCCGTGCGTGAATTTTGTCAGGCACGTTAAAGATCCTCACTTTGCTTGAAACAGCAAGGTTTCGGCAAAATTCAAAATTTTCCAGGTAAAAACCCGCTTCCTGGCCAATGTAGTACCTGCGGGTGGAGCATTGAAAAATCATATGTAAGGTTTAGCTCGCGGTTTTGCTCGCGGCTTTTCTTTCGGTTTTTCTTACGGTTTTTCTCGCGGTTTTTCTCGAAGCGGTTCTCGCAACTTTGCTCGCGGTTTTCTCGGAATGTCTAGGTATGTCTCGGGTTTTCTATGTTTTTCACGATTTCTCGGGTTTGCACGGGTTTTCTAGGGTTTTTCAGGAATGTCTCGAGTTTTCTATGGTTTTCTCGCGGTTTCTCGGTTTGCACGTGTTTTCTTGAGGTGTGTCGGGGTTCCTCGTGGTGTCTCGAGTTTATTCGATTTTCTCGAGTGCGCTCAGGTTTTCTCTGGTTTTCTGGGTGTGTCGGGTTTTCTCGGGTTTTCTCGGTATGTCTCAAAATTTTTCGAATTTCTTCTCGGGTCTTCTCGGTATGTTTCGGGTTTTCTCGAAATGTCTCAGGTTTACTCGGGATGTCATATTTTCTCGCGATGTCTCGAGTTTTCTCGGGTTTTCTCGAGTTCTTTCGATTTTATTCGATTTTCCTCAGTTAAGCAAATCTCTGAAATTGTTTCGGCGAAGTCAAGTCTACTATAGTGAAGTGGTCTTGATACAATCTACTTCCGGAAATAGTTTTAACAAAGTCTACTAGGACGAAGTGACCTTGATTTGATAAACTAAGAAACCGTTTGAACGGAGTCTACTAAAGCGAAGTGACCTTGATCCGATCAACTTCCCGAAGTGATTTCAACGAAGTCTACTACGGGCAAGTGATCTTGATCCGATAAACTCCCCGAAGTGGTTTTGACGGGTCTACTAGGACGAAGTAATTTCAACCCGATCAACTCTTACAAAAACGTTTCAACGAAGTCTACTACGGCAAAGTGAACTTCCCGAAGACGTTTCAACGAAGTGCACTAAAGCGAGGAGATCTTGATTCGATAAACTACCCGAAGTCATTTTAACAGAGTCCAGTAGAGCGAAGTGACCTTGATCCGATCAAGTCCCCGAATTCGTTTCAACGAAGTCTATTACGTCGATGTGATCTTGATTCGAACAACTACCCAAAGTTGCTTTAACGGAGTCTACTAGTGCGAAGTGATTTTGATTCGATCTACTCCATGAAGTCATTCCAACGAAGTCTACTATGGAAAAGTGAACTTGATCCCATACACTTTCCGATGACGTTTTACCGTAGTCTACTAGGGGAAGTGACTTTGGTGCAATCAACTCCGCCAAGTCGTTTTAACAAAGTCTACTACTGCGAAAAGATCCCGATCCGATAAACTACCCGAAGTCATTTCAGCGCAGTCCACTAGGACGAGATAACCATGATCCGATCAAGTCCCCGAATTCGTTTCAACGAAGTGTACTAGGGAAGCGGTCTTGATCCTATCAACTCCCCTAGCTCGCTTCAACGAAGTCTACTGAAACAAAGTGATGTTAATCCGATCATCTCCGCGAAGTCGTTTTATGGAAATCCACTTGGGCTAAGTAACCTTGATCCGATCTACTACCCGAAGTTGCTTTAATAAAGTCTACTAAGACAAAGCGGCCTTGATGAGATCAACTCCCCAAAGACATTTTAACGAAGCCTAACACAATTCTAGCAATAACGCATCAATCCTTTGTAACATTTAACCTTCTAAAGTTAAAGAGTGTCCCACATATAGGTAGGGTAGAATCCTTGGTGAGGTTCAGCGGAAGGATAAGAGTGGTTGTGAGATACGACTATCAAAGCCAAGATAGAGAAGGTGGGCGCCGCTGTATCAAAGATGTTAAGTTCAATTGCGCACAGCTAAATGTTTTCGTTCGTTTTGAGATTTTTTAAATATTCCCACGCTTTCGCTTCGATATTTTATCTAATTTTATCGACTTGTTCTTGTAAACCTCAGCCTAATACCATTGAAACAAGTACTTTTCCAATACTCCGAAGAATGCTACTAGCTTATTTAGTTTAAATCTAAGTATTTCAATTTAATTCTATTGTTGGATAATTGCAGTAAATGTACTCGTTCATCTACTATTTTTGTTTTCTAAAGAATATGTTTACTTTATTTATAAGTAACAATGCAAGTTTGAATAGTGTACATTTTCTACTATTGTATTCGAAGTTGCCGGTTTTCGTTATTTATTTATACATTACGACTTTGCAAGTGTTCTTTTGACATATGTTTCTTAAATGTTTGAATCGCTTACTATCTCGTTTTCTAGTTTAACTTTTACTTTGATCCTGCCTTTCGCCGTTATAACTGTACTCTTTGCGTGGTTAATACTAGTATCCCAAGAGCGACGTACCTTTTTTTACGAAAAGTGGATATCGTGGGTACATTGGTAAGTTTTTCCGCGCTTATCATTACTAGTAAAATTCTCCTTTTAGCTTTTGGACGTAGGCCCAGTAGTTCCACTACGTTGGGTTAAATTGTTTTTTATGTAGGCCCGCTTGTTCTTAGGTGTAAGCCCAACTACCCTTGTCTCTAAACCACTGTTGCAGTAATGGTCACAGCGCCAAAGATCTGCATGATGCTGCATCTGGACGCAAGAATTCAGACGTTTAGCTGATTCACCTCCGTGGATGCAAAAGACGCACCATAAGTATCTCGGTATATGGAGGTATGTTGCGATAGTCTTTTTGTATATCAAAAGCATCTTTTTCCTACTTTTGCTGTTTGTGCCTCGCTGGTGGTTTTGTTACTTTTTGAATGCTGACTAGAATTTGTTCTGCAGTTAATATTCCTAACTTAACACGCTTGTTTTATGAAAAAGTATAAGCAGTACCTTTTTTTACGACTCATAAATTTTACATGTTAAACGATGAAATGCGTACTTTGTACGTTAATTTAATTTAGTTGCAGCTTTGCATTCATTTATTTAGTAAAGAATAGCATAATTATATAGAGTAGGAAACTAAAGGGTAAAAGCAA
Source organism: Platerodrilus igneus (assembly GCA_036346225.1). NCBI lineage: Eukaryota > Metazoa > Arthropoda > Insecta > Coleoptera > Lycidae > Platerodrilus > Platerodrilus igneus. Next base: position 6,886,264 of record JARFIW010000447.1, on the reverse strand, counting down.
CAAGATGCAAATACCGCTTTTATTCTAATTTCAGATAGTCTACGAGATTGTAAAAGCGTTGCATATTCGTTAGCATAGGATTGAAACGTTTCAATATAGCATGTTAAATACTAGCTTGTTTTGGTTAGGGTAAGAAAATAAATAACTTCTAAGAATATAAACGAACGTTACAAGCAGACACGAATCAATATCACAGACAAGGAAGGATTTTAGTAAAGAATATGAACGACAAGGATGCATAGGTAAATATCAGCTAGACTTCGTAATAAACACGTGAACAAAGACAGTTCTATAGCCTGTAGATAGAGTAAGACCGAAGATGTTTGTATCGATCGAAAACAGAGAAAAAAATAGAGAAATGTAATTAAATATTACAAGTACACGTAACAGTTTGAAAATTAGGTAGGGCTGATATCCAACTGGGGATTTGTAAGAAGGGAGCACAAATAAGACGAGGCATCATATAGGAGAAAGGGAGAAGAAGTATGTTTTGTTTAGTTTGGAGGGCGTCAATGTAGTTAGAATTAAAGTTCGTCGAGACTAATTATCGCTGAAAAGCTCGGACGGTTGGCGATTTAGAAGGTGTTCCAAGTAATTTTAGCTGTTTGTACATCGTATTTCAAAGAAAACTGAGAACCGTTTTAGGAAGGGAGTGGACGGTTGGCGTTTTACTCATAAATATTGTTGTCCGTTGTAGTTTTATGTGCGAAACTTGGAAAACAGGAGGGTTCATAGGCCCTATATAGCCGCCTCAGTGGAGGGTGACGCTGTCTTATTCTTACGTTCTTCGCTTGCCTGCGGGGTTGCTTCTAGTAAATATATTAAGTGGTTTTATAGAATTAACGGTAATTACACACAAGTTGGTGTGGTGCAATGATGTCAACTTATTTAATATTTGAAAATGAATAAAGAATTCTAAGTGAAGCGTATACGAAGTATCTAAGTACAAACGACTACTATTTTGGGTGTTGGAATGTACAAAATTGTTAAAAATTGAATTTAATGGAGGATGTAGCAATCATTGATTAGTTCTTTATAAATGGGAAAATGATGTTGAAATTTTGGTAGTTGGATGCATTTGGTTTATTGTAAATGAGGAGAGATTAGGATAGCATCATGCAGAGAGTAATGGTTACTCAAACTGAGAGCTGTTCCATAAACTAGAGCCATGCAAGACGGCATCTTCTTCAAGGGCTGGTTTGCTGATACCTACAGGAGAAGAGTTACCAGGTAAGTAATTTTATAAAAACATTTTATGGTGGTTATTGGCTGTTTCTTTTAATTTTTTTTGTGCTTTGGAGTGATTATATTTTATGAATTTAATGAATTGAAAATTGTATGGGACTTTAGGTGTAGATGAAAACTTATTTAGGTAGAAAAGATAATTCATTTAAAGATAACCAGGTTATGTTGTACAAAGTAAAGGCGTCTTATTTTCTTTTCGCAGTGATGTAAATTGGCAATCAAGTTTAAAGAGTTTTACTGTGAGCTCATATTAAGACAAAAGGTTAAGGTCATGTATGAGGATAGATTTCTTACTTTAATAGGGTATTTGTTTAATGAAGTTATCAAATCCAATTACATTTTGAAAAAGGAATTTGTAGTGATCTGTACTATTTTTTTAAGTCGATTCTCATTGGTTGATAATTATTGCAAATATAGTGTATATTTCGATATTTGAGAGTATTTTTGAACAGCACATTAACCACTTCCACGTTTCAGAATGCACTCGGCGATGTCAGAACTTACCCCTTGTAGGGGCGATAGATTTGCTTACAAGCTTTTAACGGGGACTTTTGCTACACATTTTCAAACATGGAAGGTCGAAAAAGTTTCACTGCGGTTTTATTCAAGATAATTTTTTAATTATATGCTATTTTTTAGTTATCTAATTGCATCGAAGCTTAAGTAATTATTTAACATTATTTCTTTATGTTTTAAGATAGTAAATGAATTAATGATCCAGTCGTTATGCAAATTTTTTGTTTGTAAACTTAATGCCACGATGAATTTAATTTTAAAACAAATTTTAGCCTGATGCAATCCTAATAAATAATTCTTAACTTTTGCTTACTAGATTGAATATATTTTGTCAACATGCATTTACTTGTATTGTTTCTATAGAACTTTGGTATGTTTTGTTCCAAGCTTATTTTATAATTTGTTTTTAATGTTTTAATGATTTGTTATGATTATGTAAATGTTTATTTCAGTTTCTGTTGAGCGTTTATAACTGCATAATTCAGGTCTCGTTTATATGACCTAACCATCAGTTAGTTTGAAGGATCTAACGTATTATAACCTGCAATTCTGTTGGTAACTAATATTGAGATTTATTATTCTTGTTATGATGTGATTATAGCGAACCTTTGCTATGACCCCGTATTCACGCGTTTACTTTATGACTATGTATGAGATGGTCGATTCAATTTGTATCCTTTGTTTGGTACTTTCATAGCATATGTTCATGTTTAACTTCATGTTTGTTTTTGACAATGCAATTGTAGTAATGTTTATGCAACGATAGAATGTAAATTTTCCATTGTGAACCATATTGCCAAACGGGCTGGAAACTGTTAATGGTATGTACGATAAACGTGTATATTTGAGCTTTTGTTGCATTTACTAAAATTTTATGGCCGTGCGGGGTGGAACATTGGTAGTCAAGGTCCTTATCTTCCCGGTATTCTTCTTCTTTAACTTTAGGCAGATAGTAATGACTCAGCCGTCTCTGTTACATTCTAGAAAAGATTAGCTAGACTACACTAACATTTTTCCAGTTTCATACGCAGAATGTCTGAGTAACAGTTGACATTCCGTAATATTAAAAGTGCACAAGGTGCTTGTTCGCCGACCCATCGTTGGAGAAGTGTATTTATGCAGCTAGAAGCGCAGGGTTGTTGCGGTTTTATCTGCCGATACTCTTTCCTCAGTGTTAACTCCGGGAGTTCGGCACTGTTTGTTCTTGTAATTCATATCTAATTTGTTACGTTTAAAACCCTACAAACAATTTTTCCTGCATTTATTTTTAAAATGCCCTAAAATTCCTCAACAAGCTCGATTTCCCGCCATTTAAATTAGTATTATTTAATAAAATTTCTCAAGTAATTACTCTATACAAAGTAGTTGCAATAAATTCTAGCACCTGCAGTGATTACATTTTAATTAAAAGCTGCAGCTTTCTTCTAAAAGATAAGACCACTCACCACCTGCCTACATCTGCTTACAATGGACTTGTTATCTGGTATTCTGCAGTTGTTAAGATGTTACAAAGTAACAAAAGTGTCCTCCTTTGTTAAAAACTCTTTGATAATTGCGTTATCTGCTTGTTGGCAAGCTGCTACAGTTTTATTTCGGCAGCTGTTGTCAGGAAATTCTGCACACATTGTAATTCGGCAATATCTTTGAAAATCAAATACCCTGCTCCAATACATAATTGTGGCCTTATAAAATAGAATCCGTGTTTTGAAAAAAACCATTAAAGATTAACCATTACTGAAAAGATACATGATGTAAAGTCGCGTTATTAGAAATGCTCTCTGTGCTTGTATAAGTGAAGTTGGTGGTTCCAGCATGCAGTCAGCCCATTGAGAAATGCAGCAGCATTTTTTCAGCCTTTAGATGAGACCAGCATGAAGCTGATTGCTCAAGGTACAGTTTTCCTGTTTCCATAATTCTTTTTTTGCTGCGTGAAGAATAAACTTTTCATTTGCTGCTATTGCTATAATTATCCGATAAATTGGCACCACCCCGTTACAAAACTTACAGGCACGATGCACGAACAACTATGTGATTATACTATAAATTAAAAATTAATTAATCAATGTTTATGTTGGAATCCTTCTTTACTGTTTCTTTTGTCTTTTTAACGTAAACCATTTACTTATAAATTTAAAACTAGTTGACACATGATTAATTTAAGTTAGGGTGTCTAATTTTAATGTTTTATTATTTCTGAGGAGGTGCACTTCACAAAGCAGCATGTACATATAATTTAAGTATATTTCTTTTTCTAGATTTACTGTATAGTTTGTTTTATTTTCTTTTATATGTATTTAAGGTGAATCATTAAGTAGGTATTTAGATTATAAGATGTTATATTTGATTACCAATTTTTATATGTTATGACACAATCACGATTACGCAACTTATTTATTTTATTGCTTTGTAAATAATCTTCCAAGATTCGATGTTATCAATAGAGTATCTCAGAGGTTTCTAATGTGTTTTTGTTTTCGCCCACGTCCCTCTCCGACGTTTTTGAGCTAGCCCAAATTCTACCATTCTATCCCCCGTTCTGTTGCGGTATTCGGCGTAAACATTTCCTTACTTACTTTTACTGTTTTCTTTTGTGTTTGCGCGGAATATTGTAACAAATTGATGGTAACCTAATTTTGAGGTTATCATATAATAATTAAATTAGGGTCGTTAACTATCGTAGTTTTATTTCAAACCTTCCTTCCCTAACGCCATCTCACTATGTATATTTGGATTAAATTACGGTCATACAACGTAGGTGTCATTAGCCACCGCTACTAGACAACTATATCACGAGGCCAGGTATTGTCAAGAGAGGGCGTTTATTCGTCCATAGGTGCGTTAGAGTACAGATTTGTAACTAGGACCAGGATGGGCGCCGTTTATAGAGGGCATTCGGGTCAGCCTTCAGGTGCGTTACATTACAAATTGTTGATAATACAAGTAGTACGATTGTACATGATGAAACGTATTTTGAAAATGTAATATTTATTTCGTGTAAATAGAGTGTGAAGTATTTTGTGAATTGCATTACTTTGAGTATGAATGTAGAAAGTGAATTTCTTTTTAGGTTACAGCTTAGATGCAGTGAGCGGAAGTAATAGACTGAGCAGTCCAGGTAAGCTTCAGTTAGTTTCGTAAGCGTATTTTAGGGGTGCCAAACCGTAGCAGCCGGAGTAAACTAAACAATATATTTGTACCCAAATTGTGGGGTATGATGGTATGAGAGCAGCTTCACGATAAAAATGGCACTCAACGGAGGTGTTTGAGTTTAACAGACCAGAAGCTACACAGTAAAAACATGCCGCCCAAGCATGGGGCTCGGAATAGGGTGATTTCACAATAATATATATATATATATATATATATATATATATATATATCGTATTACAGTGAATTAGATGAAATAATAACTTAGACTTTTATGCAAAGCCCAAATGATCATTTCAAATCGAGCTAGTAATTGAAAGATGGAAAATATAAGGTCTTGGACAGGACTTGGATCTGTATCCTGGTTCTGCCGGAACCATGCGTTTACCAATTACGCCACCGAGACCGATGATACAATTGGGAATTTACAAATTTAAATCGTGTACACAACTATACATAAACCTAACTTTCAATTACGTTTGGCATTTTTGTCCACCATATCTGACATTATTATTTCATCTTATTCACTGTAATACGATGGTATTTATCAACATACCTTGTGTAACTAACTATCTAATATATATATATATATATATATATATATATATATATATATATATTACTCATATTTAGACCAGGGTAGAAAATTAAATAATCACATCAAATAATTTTAATCACCGTGTATAAGGAATTTTATTAAATAATACGCTTTATTAAAACCTTGAAGCATAAATAAATGCGGTCGTTTCAGTAAAAATAAGAAATTTAAATTATGTACAAGACGCTTTACATCAAAAGAAACAAATGGAAATTACGTGCAAAGTTTATATTAATTAACCCTATTTTAAGTAACCGGTAGTAAAACAAAGTGTACATATAATAAGTAATATTTAAGTTGTATTCGCTAAAAATGAAAGGATATAAATCAATTTTAATTGGAGTTAATTAAACCGTTAGTAACATATAATACCTATAGAAACTTGTAAAAACCCAAGATTAAAATACCACGGAATAAGGCTCTGAGAATTAATAGTATGTTTGAACACCTGGGTTTATTTAAAAAGCTCTGAGAATTAATATTATTTTGAACACCTGCGTAGTTTAAATATCACATTCGGCGTAAAGTTTGCAGATAATTAATGTTTCAAAGAATCTTGGGGAAAACGTCGCATAATAGTTACCAGAATTGCTAAAGCTGGGTTATTTCACACTCCATGTGGACTAAAATAATCGATAATAAAGAATATCAATTTGCACCAATACGAACAGGTTAGAGAAGGAAAGAGAAAATGCGTCAAGCAAAGACACATATTGTAAAAGGCGGGATTTAAGCAACGTCATGGGGTTGCGATTGGTTAAAAATAGGATGAATATATGAGAGGTAGAAACAACAATTTCTGTACAAAATCAATTAGTTTTTCTCGGACATGCTTGCGTGCCGTGTGGAAATTTTCTGATTTTTAAATGGGGCGAGTGAAAATTCGTAAAAAACGACGTGCGAGCGACAGACTGGGAACATAGAATGAGGAATTCTTTAGAATTACCCGTTTTGGGGAACAGACCGACAGACAGGCTTTTTGCTATATATACCGAGATGAATATAAACAAGCCCTCTTAGCCTCTTAGACTTTTGACGATTCGATGCGTTAAAAGCTCGTACATACGCGACTTGATTGAAGATGTTAAACCATTCATTTTAGTTTGATTAAATAATTTAAAGTTTGCTCGTATATTTTAGTGATTCAAAATAGTTTGTTATTCACGTGCTAACATGAATGTACTTCAGTGCACTTAGATACAAGGTAATAAAATTTAGTTTCACTGTACCAATTAGCAAAATTTACAACGACAAATGTATACACAAAAGTAGGCAGTTTTGGCGTATATTGGTGAAAGAAGTATGAAGTTATTTGCTATTTTTCGGGGTGTTAATAATTAAATGGTTCAAATACGTGTCTGGATCCATGAAACAAGGGTCAGATAAACACAGATGAGTTCCGGAAAAGCCCAGAAACAACTTTAAATAAATGGTGATGGAGAAAATTTTAAAAGCGTAGAGAATCAGAAGCCGTAAATATAATCCTGTTGAATGGTGTGATTAACTAAAGAAACGATACTTTGAAGCTACGAGGACAGTAACCTTCAGGTAAATTATACTATTTTGTTTGACATTTTGTGTGTATTGAATGACTTTATAATTGATTTACTTTAAATGGACATTAGTGAAATTGTACTAACCATAAAAGTTTAATTTTAAGATGAAATTTGCTTGAAGTAAAAAGGGGTATTTTGTTTTGATGTTCGGGAATATGATGAAAATTTGGGTATGTCTTTGAGCTCAATTAGACGAACCTGGTTAATTAACGTAAAGGGTTGGTAGATGCTCCCTTTATACTCAGACTCCGGTCTGCTTATATTGTTATATTAATTAGTAGGCATCCAACAAGGACTTTAATTCTGGATGCACATTAAAATGATAATAAAATTAATCTTGAAATTCTTTTTAAAACTGAATAGTATGCTGAAATTTAATTTTGAAATTTTAATGTATTCTGAATATTGATGTAAATAGAGTTAACGTTGATGTTTTTGGTAGGAATGTGTTGTTTTTTTTTATGAATGAGGAGGTTTATAAAATTAGGTGAGCAGCCGAGGCGAAACAGGATCACAGCAGTTTATGACGCCCAATCGGTGGGACTAGAATTTTTTTTGTCGAAAGGACCCAGTTCCCGCATTCAAAGGAGTATATCACAGCAATATATATATATATATATATATATATATATATATATTTAATAGTTGTTAAGATGAAATGAAAACCCAACTTTGTATTTAAAGTTGAATTACCATTTCAAATCGAACTAGTAATTGAAAACCACTAAAGAACGGCTACAGCAGGATTTGAACCTGCAACCTCTGATTCTCCGGATCAGTGCTCTAACCAATTGAGCTATCTATCCTAATTGTTTAGATGATGTTATACTTAATACTACTGAAGCTTGGCCCTTGTTAATGATTTTCAATTATTAATATATATCAAGCATTCATTTGCATTCCAAATGTGGATTATTCTTCTGTTATTATATATATATATATATATATATATATATATATATATATATAGACTGTTTTACGTTGTCTAGGGTTTGATACTTTTATACCTTTTTGAGATAATTCACTCGCGTAATCATATAAAGCATTTAATAAAATAAACAGGTATAATACAGTTTCGTGAACGTATAAACACAATCAATGTTTAGAACTATGTAATTTTACTACATCGAAATTAACCGTAACATGAGGAATTGAAAACACTTGCTTAATAAATACAGGTAGCTAATAAACACGTAAACAGATTGCGGCTCAATCTAGCATTCGTCTTTCAAGATATGTTCTAGGGTCGTCTTTACCTAGGACACACGTCTTAATCTCGTCTTAGCTCAACTTCGAATGAAAGATCCCCTGCTATGAGCCTCCCTTCCATTTGTGTTCTTAAGGTCAGGTAAATATTATAGCAGTGGTGTTTGTTCAACCTTATCCTGTATTCTTATTACGCATGGGTGTATCTTAAAAGTTTAACTTACTTCTACTAAATTAATATTAAGGGTTATTCCTACATATATATATATATATATATATATATATATATATTGCTGTGATTCCTACAAAAAGCCTCACCAGAGTAAAAAAAAAAATTCGAGCCTCTTGAATTTGGCACCAAGATTCGCTGTGATTCTCGCCCTGTTGAATCTCTTCTAATAATCGCCTCTTTAGTCTTTACGCCTCGGCTGCTCACCTAGATAAAACTTTCATCCTCATTCATAAAAAAAAAACACATTCCTACCACAAACATCAACGTTAACTCTATTTACATCAATATTCATTATACATTAAAATTTCAAAATTAAATTTCAGCATAAATTTCAGTATCATAAGATTTCAAGTTCAAATTTGTCATCATTTTAATTTGCATCCAGAATTAAAGTCCTTGTAGGATGCATGCTAATTAAATACACAATATTTGCAGACCTGAGTCTGAATAAAAGGGAGCATCTCCCACCCCTTTACGTTAATTAAACAGGTTAGTTTAATTGAGCTCAAAGACAGACCCAAATTTTCATCTGAATTAAAAACATAAACCTGATAAATACTCCTTTCTACTTATACAAGAAAATTTTACCTTAAAATTAAAAATTTGTTGTTTATACAAATTTACTACTGTCCATTTCTAATCAAACAAATTATAAAGATATTCAACACACACCAAAACATCTAAGATCGAACAAAATTGCATAATTTACCTGAAGGTTACTGCACTCGTGGCTTCAATGTACATCGGACTTTGTTAATCACACCATTCCAACTGGATTTATGTTTACAGCTGCAGATTCTGAACGCTTTTAAAATTTTTGTACACCACCATTCATCTAAAATTGTTTCAGGGCTTTTCCGGAACTCATCTATGTATATCTAAATCTTGTTTTGTGGATGTCCAATCACGTTTACTAATAACACTTGATTTACTCACTCCCGAAAAATAGCAAAGCAATTCATAATTCGTTCACGCTATACAAAGCTGCATACTTCAATGTATTTATTTATCGCTACTACTTTAGATAATTCGTACAGTAATACCCGCAAATATAACTAGACTTTGTTACCTTTATTTATCTTCTCATAGTGTACTAATAACTTTTAGTGTAGCACGTAATCACCACGTATTTTACTTACAATATCAAATAATCAAAAAGATAACGAGCAAAACTGTTTAAAGTATCGAAATAATTCAAAAATCTAAGAGAGCGAAACACCTATAAACACGGGTTGTCCCACAACGGACAATTTTTAGAATTTCGCATTCTACGTTCCCTTTTCGACAGTCCGGCACAGCGATTTTACTAAATTTGCACACGTCCAAGTTGAAAATCTAAGAAATTTCTACACGGCTCGCAAACACGTCCGAGAACAATTAATCAATTCCGTATAGAGATTGATATGTTTCCACCTCTCATATCTGCATCTTATTTCCACCAATCGTAACCCTCGTGACGTTGCTAAATCCTGTCTTCTATTATCCGTGTCTCTGTTTTGCGCATTTTATCCGTTCCTTTCCTAACCTGGTCTTAGTGGTATAAATCGATATTCTTTACTATCTGCTATATAACTCCACGTGGGTTCCTACGTCAGTAAAATAACCAAACATCCGACCGTTTCCAATATACGTAGAATCTGCATGTTTATCCAAACAAATTATTAGAATTTGACATTTAAAAGTTTGCAGGTGCGTGCTCCTAGTGAACGTTTTAACATAATTCTCCGAGCTTTATTTCATGGTATTTTAACCTTGGATTTTCACAGGTTTTTATGCATATTATATTATTAATAATGGTTCAATTAACTCCAATTAAATAATAATAAATGGCATTGACTTTTATCCTTTAATTTTTAGCAAATACTAATTAAATATTAAATTATTATTTGTACACTTTGTTTAATACCCGTTACTTAAAAATTGAATTAATTAATATAAATTTCGCACGTAATTTCTATTTGTTTCTTTATACAAGGTGATTAAAATTATTTGATGTTGTTAATTAATTTTCTACCTTGGTCTAAATTTGAGTAATATATATATATATATATATATATATATATATATATATATATATAGATTATGCTACAAAACGGGGCCCTTGGCAATACTCTTCTTAATTCACCACTGCTGGGCACATTATAAATTGATTACCTTCACATTTATCTTTTCATTTCTGGACAACCATTGACTAAGCTTCTGACTTATTTAATTATATAAAATTCAATATGTCACACAATTTATTTTGTACAGCAAGTAAAACAAATTCAAAGCAATGCAATATTTTAATATTATAATATTCGGAAAGAAATAAGCATAAGAGAATAAAATAATAAGTTTGGTGCAAAAAGTTTCGTTCAGACCACCAGAAACAAGTCTACTGCAGAATCACTGGCTTATCTTTGCCATTTTTTTATACCCATCCCAACAAAAGCAGCACCTGCCGCACCAGCTCCTGTTTGACCATTCGGAGTACCAATACCCGCACCTACTCCTGCAGCAGCACCTGCCATCAAGCCTGGTTGACCATTTGAAGAGCCAACACTTAATCCAGCACCAGCACCGGCTCCTGCTTCTACTTTCGTTGGACCATTTGATATAGCAGCTCCGGCAGCTAGTGCAACTCCTGCGTCAACATTGCGTGGATTTTGGGAACGAGTCGCAAAAGTTAAACTACAACTTAACGTCGCAACTAAAATTACCTGAAAAATAAATTGAATTGTATCAATTACAGAGTAAATTATGGACATGTTTGCAGGCAGTGACTTTTAAGTCGTGTAATTCCAGAGTTAAAAATAATTATATAAACCTCTGCATAGGCCGTGTTTCAATTTTGTATAAAATACTTATTTAACATAATTCTACATTAAACAAACGCAAAGTCTACTCTAAAATAGAATGTGATCGGAAAGAAGCTTTAAAGTATCCTTAAGGTATGCTTTTTATTCAGATATTTATATCAGGGATAATTGTTCTAGCGGACGGGTCATCAAACCGACTACCTTCGCTCGCAAGAAGTCTAGTCGTCCTTTATTACACGTTTTTTTCTATTATTTGTGTTTGCGCTTATAAATTTTGATGCTAAGATTACTGAATGAATTAATAGCAGTGAATCTCTTGAACATAGCAGAGAAATAAATTTTGATTAAATGCATTAATTATCTAACTGCAGGGGTTACAAACTTTTTTGTTTGCGTTCTAATTTTTCATAATTGTTACATTTTAAATTGTTGGCGTTCCAAGTGGTTCTCCAAAAAATTCTGAGTCTAAGTAGATAAGTGTTAAATAGGTTTGCAAAATTATTTATTATCACTTTAAAAAATGCGAACCTAATTATTAGATGAATTAACTAGAACAGAAAATGGCTCCAATTAATATTTATTTACAAACATTTGAAGGTTATTTAAATAACGTCTATCATGTCAGCTTAATCAACCAAACTTACGAAGTAAGTTAGGTTAATATAATTGCTACGTCGTCGTCGTCGCCGCCGTCGTCCGTTGCCTATTCCCATAATGATACAATAAATGATATATATGTACCATGTTTAGTTTTTTACGCTGATTACAAATATGCTATACACTTTTCGATATCTCACTTAGTTTTCGAGATAATCGAAGTTATTTGAGAAATGTTAACAGTACAAACTAATATAAACTTTAATAGATATTTTTTCAACCATTTAATTTATTTAAAATGTATAATTTCCTTTTGTTGTAAGGCGTACATGCGTCTTAGATTTTTATAATAAGATCCGGCAAGTATACTTAAATATATTCAAGTAAGTAGCCAATAATAACATAAAAGGGTGTTTTAAATTATTATGTTTATTGTATGCTAACCAGTGTGTTCAATACGATGTAAATCGCGCGGCCGTTGCAAATAAAAGGAAATGCGACTACTTAGTACTTTAATAATAAATACGCCCTTTACGGCACAAATAATATAATAGATTAATAAAATTAGTTCATACAACTATTGCAGTTAATATAAATTAATATAATAACAACCCTTTAATCATAAATTATTTTAACTAAATATATTGTCATGATATAATAAGCCAATCCGAATGAACCTGCACCTTGGGGAAGTTCTAGATTATTAAAACGGGTGGATTGGCTTGTGCGTGCCAGTGATCTAAAAAGCCAAACTACAGGTCCAATCAAATTAGTAGGGTCTTTAGTGAGGAACCAGACTAAGAAATGTCCCCGAATGAAAGCAGCAGCGAGCTCACACACATCACATGCAACAAACGAGTATTGGACACACAAAAGATCGAATTGATGGGTTATCCGCCTTACAGCCCCGACTTGGCACCCAATGACTTCTTGTTTCCAGTAATTAAAGATAAACTAGGTGGACAACGATTTTCATCGTCCGAAGAAGCAGTTGAGGCCTTCAAAACTCATGTTTTAGAGCTACCATCTTCTGACTGGAACAAAGTGCTTTGAAGGGTGGTTCAATCGCATGCAAAAGTATGTCTAGATCTTAAAGGCGATTATTTTGAAAAGCAATAAAAGTATTTTTCATCAAATTTGTTTATTCTTTCTATTCTCGCTACATAAAGTGTTCCTCGTATTACAATTTTGCTACTCTTGTTCTTATGAAAAGGGGATTCTCATTGCCGGCTATTCTTTCCATCGTACCTTCACAAAATTGTAGTAGCCGATCAAAATCATCTTCATTTGACTCATGAACTAAATGAATTTTAAACGAATGAAATTTCTGCACTTTCAAAACTCGTTGAATAGTTGTTATGGCAATCTTTGTCGCTGACGCCAGTTTTCTTGTACTTAATGTTGGATCCACGGCAACCTGTCCCAAAATTCCAATTTCTAAGCATCATTTCTTACATGCCAGGCCGTTCATTTACAAAATCACGGTTTTTATCGAGAACGGTCCGGAATTTTAAATTTTTTGAACTAATTCCAGTACATACTTTGTATTACAATGTTTATTTGGATATCCTTCGTTAAATAAATTTGCTGTTAAATTAGCACTTTCACTATTTTTAAAACAAAGAATAACTATTTCTACTGCGTCTGCAGTTGTATAAACCATTTTACAAAATGTTTGTGAAAAATAGGAATAGTAACGAAACAATTAAATTCGAGCAAAAACTGAATTAGTGACAACAAGGGAAAGCTGAAACCCACAAATTTACTTAATTTATCAAGAATTGCACATCCACATGTTGCACATTCAGATGTGCAATTTGTAACTGTAAGTAATAATGCAAAGAATAACAAGTTTTTTTAACAATATTTTATTATTGTTGTGACACAGCTGGCGGTCAATTCGTACATTTAACAAATTAAATTATTTTTAAATTTCAACTGTATTTTCTTTCGATTTTCCCAAATTAAATTGTTCATTTTAAAAACTTAAATAAATATTATAAAATGCTTGATTTTGATTTTTTCTAAAATCAATTGATCGATTTTAATTTTGTTTTCGGTATGTTATTAAGGTTAAAAAGACATTTCCATCGCGATACTACTTTTCTTATCAAGCCATTTAAAATTTTAGGAGTTGTGTTTATAACGCTTGGGAATGAAAAATTTTTTACGTGAAATCTGTCGCAAAACATGCCCCCTCGAATATAAAGTTGACCTACCAGAGGATTTTTCAAAATTTTATTTTAACTATAGGGTCTTTCATTAAGCGCTTCCTATCTTTAAATTTAAATAAAACAAAGTATGTGTGAGATGTCATTGAAACTTTTTATTCGTTTGAAAGGTCTATCGATGCCATTATGTATGGAATATAACATCCTGCAAATGTCTGCCGCGACTTCGCTGGGTAGCGCGCATCCGAAATGTCCAATTTTTCATGATTCTGGCCCATAAATTAGGCTGAATTTGACCGATGGCATGGCTTATGTTATCTTTGAGTGCCGCTGTGGTTTCTGGCTTATTCGCATAGACCTGCGACTTAAAAAACCCCACAAGCAAAAGTTTAACGGGGTCAAATCGCACGATCTCGGTGGCCAGTTCACATCACCTCCACGTGAGATGCTCTTGCCCTCAAATCGCTTGTGCACAATGTCCAATGTGGCATGATCTGTGTGGTACGTAGCGCCGTCCTGTTGAAACCACATACCGTCGGTGTCCATATCATCCAATTTAGGTCAAAAGAAGTTCCTAATCATCGACCTATAACGCTCGCCGTTGACTGTGATAGCCTTGCCAACGTCGTTCTGAAAGAAATAGGGACCGGTAAGGCCGCCAGCCCAAAATTCACACCAAACAGTGACTTTTTCGGGATGTATTTGACGCACTAGGACCTTCTGTGGATTGGTATCGTCCCAAATTCGGCACTTATGTTTGTTGACGTACCATTCATCCAGAAATGGGCCTCATTGCTGAAGATGATTTTTTGATAAAAATTAGGGTCAGTTTCCAACTGCTCCACAGCCCATTCAGCGAACACAAGTCCTTGTCTATAGTTGTTTACCTTTAACTCCTGGATAAGTTGAATTTTGTACGGGTGAAGATTCAAGTCACGACGCAAAATTCGCCAAGTTGTGGTCCGCGAAAGGCCTAGTTCTTGTGAGCGACGCGAAATCGACTGCTTAGGATTTTCCTGCGCACTTTCACAGATAACGGCGATGTTTACGGTAGATCTTGCGCTTCGTTGTCGTACGGGTGTTGGTTGATTGTTTACTGAACCAGTTTGACTCAAATTTATCAACCACACTATGAATAGTGCTTTCGGTAGGACGATTATGGCGACCGTAAAATGGGCGAAGCGCGCGGAACGTTGCCCGAACAGAACACCCACTTTGATAAAACAATTTTAACATTTGCACATGTTGTTGAACGCAATATCTGTCCATGGTGATTTGGCAAAACAGACTGAATAAACGACAGCCACTTTAACAGATGTAGCTTCAACAATATGACCGCTACCAATTGTCAAAGTTTGGAAGTCCCCATTGGAAAACCCTTTAGTTAGAATCTTGACCTTTTGGTTTTCGTTGGCCACCTGGTATATATTTTCGACTACTTTGATTTTAATAGTTGTAAATATCGGGGTTGTAGTCAATTTGGGAGAGACAAGAACCACTATTGATCAATTCAAACTTTCGAAAACTGTGTTTTCTTCTTCAGGAAACTGCAATTACGTAATTACAAGATGTAATTAACATGTTTCCTTACGAACTAGACTCAATTGGTAAATACAAAGAGCATGACAAACATTTGAAGACATGGACCAGTTCAGTGTTGACATTTAAAATTAATGACATATCTTGATAAATAACTATAACAGGATAATTACTGCATTACAATGAGGTTAGATTAAAAAATTACATATATTCTAAACACACATTAAAGATATACCGACGGACAACAGGTGGTTTCATGAACTTAACTTAAGCCCAAGAAAAATCGTCAGTATTGGATCACATGACTACGAAACAGCCAATCATAACAAAATTATAGCCATAACAGAGCCCTAGGTTAATTATCATTTATACTATGGACATGTATAAAATTTTGGACAATTTCAATAAATTAATTTGAAGCTTAAATTTTCAAAGCTGTCACGTTCTTTACAGAATCTAGTTTGTCTCCTTCTTCGTTTAGTTTTTCTAACTGTAATTTTAATAAGTGTACATTTGATTAAACAGTTTGTTCTACGTTACTTTGTTTTATTTTGAACTTAAGCTAAAAAATTTCTTACGATTAAACTTTAAATATCGATAAATTCTTAATAATTTAACAGTTCTCTCAAGTACGTTGCTCGGTAACAGATCTCCGCCTTCGGCGTCGGTCTGTTGTCGAGCAACGTGATTTCGAGAACTGTTGATCAATTATTTCGATTATCGATGTTCTTGGTTTATTACCGCAGAATATAAAATAAATTACATGAATTATACGACTATAGATATGAATTTGACAAAGATAATAACAGCAAGGAGGACTGTTAGTAAATTAATCAATTGTAGGAGTGTTGTGTTCTGTATTATTGGTAATAAATGTGAATAAATTTTATTCAAATTTTGTGTATCTGTCTTTTTGTTATGTGGAAGATTTTTTAACGAAATAATTTACAAACCTAAATGCGTTATTACACCATTTAAATAGAAAATTTGTTGGTCTACCAAACAGGTAAAAAATATAGTTTAATTTTAAAATTTCATGAATGATTTAATAGGAAATTGTTGAATTTAGAAATTAAACTAAATAATTCGATAAAAGCTGCAAGGAAATTAATACCTACGAAGATTATATATGAGGTGCAACTGCGAATGTTCTTTTATTACAACAAAAGTTTCACTAAAATTAAAAAGAACAACTTGTAAGGTCTACTTTACTCTGACGTTAATTATTCGATTTTTACACATCCTTATCCATTAAATTAGTATAATCCTCAATAATATTTAGAGAACGTTTTACTTACCAAGATGAAGCACTGCATTGTATAGAAGCTTTTAAACTTGATAAAAGCTCTTAAGGGTAATCTGCTTTATATAGTTTTTATCAAGGTTTAAGCTACTGAGCAGAACATGAAACAACAAAATTAAAAATTATAATTTTGACGTAATAATTCCAAAAATTGTAGTTGATAAATAAGTACATTTCATATATTTTTTGTCGAGCTATTAAAAACTGTGAAAAAAGGATTACTAAACAGATAGCTTTTGTTTTAAACAAATTCATACGTAAAATTCCAAAACGATACAAATCTAACAATCGTTTCAACTGAATATTACGTAAATATTTTGCAAATATCATTTAAATAAAAAAAAAAGTTAATTAACTACGAACTTTTAAGTAATATAACACAATACATTATAATATATTGTCCTTAAACATATCTGGGAACAGTTTTTAAGTGACAAGTAAAGCTACGTAACACACGTGCAAGCCAAAGAAGCAAGAAAAATATTTTCATACTGTAGTATAAGTATACATACGGTCACTTTCCATAGCAATTATTCCTATTCTTACCAGTTGCTCCTCTGCAACTATGGTGGATTTGCCTTCTGTGAATCCGAAATCCCATTCAGAAAGTTTTTCCTTCACCTCCAATTCTGCTATTAGTTTTGTAGCTACAGCTTGTTCTACAAATTTTATGGTGGTGTTCAATAAGCTAATCAGTGGTGTCGCATGGCCTTTTCTTTAAGGGATGCGATTTTCAAAACGGAAAAGCGTTGAATTTAAAGTAATTTCATATAGATCCATTTAAACAAATCCGAGCATCCAAAAAAGGGGTAAAGTTAATAATAGTTTACTTAACACACAAAATAAAAAGTTATACACACAAGCAACTTGGTAATTATTTTTTAAAAATCAACTGAATTCGTCTGTTTCTTTCACCGAAAACTTCGATAACATCTTCCTCAAAAAGCGGAGAGGACCTTAAATTATTTAAAAGAGCACTTTCTATGTCCATTAACGCCAGAGTTGAAAGTCTATCTTGATATAGGGTATTTCTCAGAAAAAATTTTATTCGTTTTAAACTAGAGAAAGACCTTTTAGCAGAAAAATTTGTTGCTGGAAAAGTTCAAAACAATTCGACAAGCTTGACCACTTCTGGAAAAATTGGGCACGATTTTAACGAATGTATATATTTATTTAACTCTATTTCGCTATTTTTTCTCATCTTTGTATACGACGATTAGTTTGCTTCGTAAACGCAAAAAGTCCAAAATTCACCATCTTTTTTTTGTAACAACGACAAAAAGGCTTTCTCGGGAAACTGATTGCTGAAAGTGTCATACCAACTCTGGTCAAAGAGACGCAAAAATTTTAATTCCGACGTTTCCTTAAATGGTTGCTCTACATTTAAAATAATTACGTCCAGAATTTCATAAAACAATCGTCTATAAGACGCTTCTTTGTCCTCTCCAGAAATAACGTCCAAGCGTAACCGCTTAGATGTCTGTGATATATTATCAGATTCCAGACGTACTATTTAAAATTTTGAATTTTTTTGATACAGCACTTAACGTCTACGATCTTTTTTTGTAAAGTTTGGAATAATATATCCAAGTGGGGAAAAATTGTAAAAAAAATCAGTAGAATGAAGTTGAAGTTGAATTCGTTTAATGTACTGTAAAACTCACGCGCAAACATAACATATTCATAATCCCATTCAGAAGTTTCGTTTTGAATTATAGAGTCAAACAAGAACTAAGTCTGTTTTATGGTCGAAGACAATCTGAACTAAACGACTGTACTGTTATTCTTCCTTATGGTGCACGGTGACCCTGGGTTGAATTACACTGTCCTCTTTCTATGACTCAGGATTACTAAAAAGAGGTTTCTTCCGGACTAACTCGGGGTCTATTCTTGCAGAAGCATGAAACATGCAGGGCGGGGTTTAAATTATACTAAGCAATTATACCGCTAACCAGATTGACATAAAATTTATATGACGCCACTGCGTCTGATTCAAATATTGATAATTTAAGGGAGAACGCAGAAAACCCTCAAATATTTCTTTTAACACGATAACTACAGATCTCAATAAACAAAACACTGCTGCTATTACCACGGGACCTGTAATAAATGCATGATTATAATTATTAAAGAAAATAATATAGTAGGAGCACTCTTTGAGTCTCCTAACAAAACACAGACAATTCTTATTAGATGATATTATTAATATGCAAATCCTTCGAAATTTGAACCAATAATTTCAACCTGAATGCATAAGGAAATAAACACGCAAGCTTAATGTTTCTCTATTAAATTCTAAGGTTATTTACAATTACTTTTCACAACGTTTCATATAGTTATATTCAAATGGAACTAATCCTTTCTTTCTAAAATGATTCCCCTTTTTTAATATATTGTAACATTTCACATATAAATTGCTATATGTTTAATGAATTGCCGCGATCCAGGCGTGAATATGTAGTCGACTTGTTTATCGATCCGCGCCGTCATGCGCGTGGGGTTCAAGGCGTCTGTCCGGTGTACTTGATCCATTCTTGTATCAGATGTAGTCAGCTAAAGACGAATATTAAAAGAAACGTGGTAGGAAGTTTCCCTACCAAGATGGGTCAAATAAAATTCGATTCGTGGGATAGACACGTCCCTTGGTGTATGAAGAGGAGATAGTAATATTGAAGACATTCAGCAGGATAAAGTAGGTCTATAAAACGCAAGCAGTTTCATCTATAAGTTTCACCTTTAATAATAAATATATAATGGATTTCTGAATTGATTAGCATAATTTTGGGCCGTATGGAAGTCGATAAGCTTTGGAGATGTTGATCCATCCGTTGATAATGTAGCTACGTTGGCACGTGGTTTCAATCTGCAGGTGTTGTAAGTGTGTGAACACTTCAGTTTGGTGAGTACGCTATTATTTGTTGTAACAAACACCGACCCAAACAAGAATTAAGCTTATTGTGCAACATGTCGACTTAGAGGATAAATAATTTTCTAAATGATTTTTTTTTTAAATTCAATACATTTCTGATAATTAAATATATTAAAGTTTTCTGTTAAACGATTTTAAAATTATAGCATATTTTCATATACTAAGGTATAAAAGCTTTCTTATTAAACTAAATTATGTGCCACTGAATATATATAAGATAATTTGCTTAACGGTTTAAAATAGTTTTAGTCTTTTTGAATACAGAATTAGAAAGTTTTCCGTAAAAATAAAATTACTTTATTTAGAATATGTTAGATAATCTGGCTAAATTTTTTTGTATTACTTGTTAAATTTAAATAGTCGATTAGGGCGCATCTTGGTTTAACATCTGCCAGATAAACATCTGGAGTTACATGTTTACTCAAACAAGTCAAATGTATGTTGTACAAATAAATTGTATGATAAGCTAATCTTTGACTTATTTTTGTGAGCCGAGAACAAAGACCTTTGCTTGAAGCATTTGTTTAATGTAATGTAATAATTTTCTTTGATGGGCTTCACCCATTAACAATCGCTAGGTTTGAAGCGTTTGCTTAATGTAATGAGATATTATTTTTATGATGGGCTTCACCCACTAGCAACTGCTAATTTGTCAATTCGGCATCGATAAGACCTTTCCACTTCATGTTCTTATAATTTTGATTGTCTTTAATTTATTTTATTTATTTTTTTGTATATACAAGAAATTCAATTAATTTTATTACATATCTGCAAACTATGGTAATAGTTTTATTTCTGGAAATTCTAGTTATAATGTTTAAGTGTAAAAGAAACACAGTTATGTTGTTGAGTATTTATCTTCAGGCTTAAGTTAATTCCCTTAAGGTTTATCTACGTCTTTCCTTAAGAAGATTATTTTTTGTTTGTGTGTTTGACGTAGTGGCGCCCTAAAATTGTACAAAGACAGGTTAATTAATGGAAAAGACACCCCCCTCCCCCCATCTCATGCCTCCGCAGGGATAGACCCCGAGACTAGTCCGCGAGCTTAGATAATTCTTTTTGGCAACACTGCTTGGCTCTATGTCATCTTCATTGAAGTCATCCTCTGCATTATATTAACCAAAAAGTAAAAATTATATAACAATATTAATTTAGAATATTTATTAAACAGACCATTGGGTTGTTCATCAAAACTTTCTTTGCCTTTAATCTTTACAAAAAATTTAATAGACCTCACTCATATAATTACTAACCCTTTATGCAAATCAAGTAATGCTTTCCACTAAATTATTGTTGATATATTAATAGTTATTGACCCTATCTGATTAAAGATCTTTGATGAGGGTTCACACGACTACATAAATATAAGCAACGCAATATATATTGTTATGGATTCAAAGGGTTAAATCAGTGGTAAACAATAATTTCAACCACCCTATATAGAGAAAAGAACGAATTATTTACGCGCAAAACTTATTTAATTCATTTAAGGAGAACGTACAAGTATTGACGTATTTTTATAATTAATAAATGAAATATTAAAAGTTCATAAAGAAAAACGGTTTTAAAGCAAATAGAATACGCATAATTAATTTTAATTTAGTTTAATCCAACACATAAAAGCATAAGAAAACCCACTAGAGTAAGAAAATCAATAATTCCAAGGCAAAAGTTTCCTTTGTAACAAGCAAACGTCAGTTTTATCTGATACGACAAAATATAAAATCTAGGAAATGTTGTGCTAAACGGTCGATAATTAACAAACACCTGCATTTTTAAAAACGTTACATTCGTCGAAATTATGAGCATATTAGGACAGGACTCCATAGAAAATATTTTCAACCGTCAGTTTGGTTTGAATAACAAGCTAACGAAATTCTTACAGAGCAAGGGAAATGCACAATAGGTTATATACTACATATAGAGACAGATGTAAAAACGATGATATTGAAAACGCACGTACTAAATACACGTGGAATGGAGATGGGCTGTCAGCAATATCGATTTTCTATAACGCAAGTGGGGTTTTGAACGTGACAGCAGATATGCATCAGACAGAGATAAAGATAGTACAGGCGGGGTTTTATGACGACAGAGAATACTATCATTGGTTAAGAACCGACAGCTGTCCAAACGTAGATAAACGCGACAGGTAGGAGCGCTTTCGGATACATACGGCACGTAGACGGCGTAAATTTCAGGAATTTACAAGACGGTTATATCAAAATTTGTAGAATTTAAATTTGAAAATAAACTTTTCACGTGAAGTGTGTCCGGGGGTAGGATTTTGAACCAATATAAATACGGAATGAAAATTATGAGGGTCCTCTTGTCTCCTCTTCGCTTCTATACTACTTTACTACGATAAAGTACTGAATGTTGACCAACATTGTAGTAGAGTTTTTTTGTGAGTATTAGATGTCTTAATAATACAGTAAATATAGTGCTAGCACGTGTAACGTATTAGTAGCGGCCTTCTATTTATTAACGCGAAATACGTGTAATGTATAATAAATTAATAGAGGTCTGGCCACTACTGTACTAAGCTAGAAAATCAATAAATGGAAGCATAATATATGTGGGGTGTGCATCACAAACAACCAGGATTGTATGCTGATATGGAATGGTACTATTAAAACGAGGCGCTTGGCTCGCAATTGGGGTTATCGTCTGTATTATTCGCTGAGTATCACAGAGCATGGTCACGAAGCCAAGGTGTTCTGGTGATCGTCGTCGGAGGAATGGAAGCCTGAAGCATTCTCCAGGTAATTTATTTGAAATTTCTGTTGTCTGATAAACTTTGTGAAATTTTGGTGATGTGTAAGTGAATTTTGGAGTTTATTTATGGTTATATAAACTTATTGGAAAAGATACATGTACTGGACAATTTATTGGGGTTTAAAGATTGAAAAGGGGTGTATTTGAAACTTGCTAAATTTTATTCTGAATATAAATTGGATTGTAAAGGGTAAACGGGTCTATAACTTTTGTACAGTCAATTTAGGATAATATGTGGGGCCCATCTACTCATATTTTACTGAATTTGATTGCAAATAATAATTAAAATCAAGGACTTTAAAACATATCACATTTGAGTTTGTAATTAGAGTATCAAACTGTTTCATACATGTGGATAATTTGTCTGTAAATAGCGGTAAATAAAAGATTGTATGATTGTTGTATTATTTGGTGATTTTATTGAATGGTGTGCAAGTGTGAAGGAAGAATGGTTGTATATTTAGGTATCCGAGAAGGGGCACAGATGAGCTAGCCAGGGAAGCTGCTGAAGATTTTTTAAGCAGAAATCAAAGGGTAAGCAATTTTTTTCTTTGAAAGTTGTACATTTTTGGAAAATTATTTAATGACACTGGTGAAGCATAAAAACCTTAATCTCCGAGTCCACGGCAATATATATATATATATATATATATATATATATATATATATATACAAATTATTGGTTGTGGGTTTCAGGTCAGCTGGCAAGTTCAGTACTACTCTTTTTTATTGCCTAAATTTTCGAATTTATTTTAATTCTTGATCACAGGCACTACAAATGATAAATTTTAAAAAGCTGGTACAATTTGGTTTTAAAGTTACATACTAAATCGAGGTTTGTATAAATAATTAGCAATAATGTAAAAAATAACAGGAACTATAACGTAACATAACTAATAATATAAAATGTATAATTTAATAAAATAACACCATTTCAAATAAATTTGTCACATTGTTCTTTTATTTTTGTGTGACGGTATGGCAAAATTGAATGCATGCATGTATGTATGCATGTAACATTTTTAATGAATTAAGTGGGTGTTAATCTGAGTGTGTGTATGTGTGTTAATTTTTATTTTTGTATGTTTGTTTGTGTGTGTGTGTCTGTGTGTATTTTTTATATATTATATAAATATTTTTATGGTGTATGTTTATAACATCTCACTGTAATAACTACAAACAATTACTTTGATCCAATACGTAGTATCTTGTTTCAAGTAACTTTTAAAATTTAATAAAAGCGATGTTAAACGAAAACCTAATGCATATGCTTTAACTAAACATATTTCAGAAAATAATCACGTAATGGACTTTCAAAACCCAAAAATTATTCAAATTCAAAAATCAGAATTCAAAAGACTATTTTAGAAATGTGTTATATTTTTCAAACTTCTTGTACAATGAACAAAAAGACAGACATAATAGAGCTCTATACATAACTATTTATTAAATTTTAAAAATTAGTTACTTGAAAGAAGATACTACGTATTGGATCAAAGTAATTGTTTGTAGTTATTACAGTGAGATGTTATAAACATACACCATAAAAATATTTATATAATATAAAAAAAGATACACACAGACACACACACACACACATAACACAAACAAACATACAAAAATAAAAATTAACACACATACACACACTCAGATTAACACCCACTTAATTCATTAAAAACGTTACATGCATACATACATGCATGCATTCAATTTTTCCATACCGTCACACAAAAATAAAAGAACAATGTGACAAATTTATTTGAAATGGTGTCACTTTATTAAATTATACATTTTATATTATTTTTAGTTATGTTACGTTATAGCTCCTGTTATTTTTTACATTGTTGCTAATTATTTATACAAACCTCGATTTAGTATGTAACTTTAAACCAAATTGTACCAGTTTTTAAAATTTATCATTTGTAGTGCCTGTGATCAAGAATTAAAATCAATTCGAAAATTTAGGCAATACAAAGAGTAGTACTGAACTTGCCAGCTGACCTGAAACCCACAACCAATAATTTATTTATATATATATATATATATATATATATATATTGCTGTGATAAGGGTTGTTTAAGGGTGTACTTTATGGTAAAGGTCGTTTAGGAATTGGAAATTATAATAGGAAGCAGGGAACTGCATTTATTTAATTGAAAATTGAGAAATGATGATAGTTTGTAAATAGTAAGCAGTCAACACCCTATATATAAAGTATAAATAGTTTTAAGCAACGCATATAGACATACGAAGACGCATAGTTAGCGTAGGAATAAGAGATACATGCATTAAGTAGATAGTAGATATTTAACACCCCGTAGATAGAGTTTAGTTAATTCAGGTAAAGCAAATAATGATATTTTTCAGTGGAAGCACGCGTATTTTATAAGTAAACATAATAAAGTGTAATTAAACACGCATTCAAAAGAGTTCCAAGCAATTAGGTTAATACGGAGATAAGAAATAGAGCTTCAGGAAGCATAGTGTAAATGCGTACAAAATAGTTAACCATTTTTAATAAGAAAAAAGATTACAAATTGCGTAAATAACATGCATATATGGAAATCAAAAGTCGAATTGCATCAGTTGTTTATGGAAAACCGATTAGATTCGTCAAAACACCGCATGTTTGATAACGAAGCACCTGCGAGCAGGCCACAATTATTTGAAAGCATAGAAAATTACATCAGAAACTACTTTAAATGCAAAGATTTGATTGGTTATAATGAGCGACGAGCTTGTAGACCATACCCACTGACGGAGTAGGAGATCAATGATATATTAACAGGTACAGTGGTAACGAACCCAGTTTTCAACTCAACAAAGGCCGAGGTGTGCCACTCTGAAATAAAGTGTGATACGTAATAATAATTTAAAGTGAAAAATTGTATAAGTGCGAAGATGAAAATTACGATTGCCGATTAAACGTAAGTAGATTTTGGGGAATTTATTTAAGCTAAAACACAATAATAATAGGGCTTCTGAGATCGGGGAGAATAGATGGTATTCTAAGTTTGGGGAAATTGATAAGAAGTAATAAGTCTGAATGAGATGACAAGAAATTGGGGTTCATAAATATAGGTTAATACTGGTAGTCCAGAGGGTGATGGCAATAATTTAAATGCAATGGTTCAAGCGTGTGGATAGACAATGTTTCGAATGGGCATGTAATAATTCTGAATTGGGGGAAAATAATTTTTATTCAAATGGATGGCTTAATGCATGGGAAATATTAGATGATGCATCAATTGCGAGAAGGAAATAGCGAAGAAATAGACCAGGTTAGATTTTTAGTTATAAGACATTATTTTTCTATTTTTTTTATTTGAATATTGAATTTGCTTAATATAAATGAATGTGAAAAAGTCAACAAAACAGAGGACTTGCATACGTATAAAGTGCGTGATATGATAAGAGGTTTTGAACGTTCCACACTTCATTTATAAAAATAATAGGTTTTTTGGTGACTTTGGGTTTGATTAAAAGTATATGATTTTTGATAAATGAGACTTACAACATTAATTAATTGAAAAGTGTATTTTAAATAATTTACAAAAGCTGTACATAATATTTGTTTCATTATATAGAATCGAATTAATTTCATTTATAATTCTAAATAAATGCTAGTCGAGGTCATAGGATTAAGATAATGGGAGTGATTTGATAATTTAAACAATAAAGGAGGAGGTATAAGTTGAATACGAAATTGATAACGAGTAAGGTGGTAACATATTCAGTTTTGTTATTGGTCGACGAGGTTGGTTCAAGATAAAATCTAGTTAAGTTCCTGGAGGGAGTTTATAGCAATATTAATAAAACAGCCCAACGTCGGAGATCGATAATTCCAATTCTTGTTTATACATAGCATATATATATATATATATATATATATATATATATATACTCATATTTAGACCAGGGTAGAAAATTAAATAATCACATCAAATAATTTTAATCACCGTGTATAAGGAATTTTATTAAATAATACGCTTTATTAAAATACCGTGGAGAATAAAAATTCATTCGTTTCATTAAAAATAAGAAATCTAAATTATTTATAGGACGCTTTATATAAAAGGAAGCAGTATTAGAAAACTTTACGGGTAATTTAATTATTCCTAGTAAAGAAACAAAGAGTGCAAAATTTATATTAATTAACTCTATTTTAAGTAACCAGTATTAAACAAAACGTACAGATAATAATTGAATATTTAATTAGGATTCACTAAAAATTAAAGGGTATTAATCTTAATTGAAGTTAATTGAACCATTAGTAACAGATAATATCTATAAAAACTTGAAAAACCCAATAAAATGCAAATCGTAGAAGTGTTATTATGTTTGAACACCTGCGTATTTTTAAAAAGCTCATTCTGCGTAAATTTGGCAGATAATTAATGGTTACAAAGAATTTTGGGAAAACCGTGGCTTAATATTCACGGGAAGGCGCGATACGGGGTTATTTAACCCAGATAGTCCACATGGACTGAAATAATCGATAATAAGGAATATCAATTTGCACCAATAAGAACAGGGTAGATAGAGACAGATAATATGCTCAAGACCGAGACACATATAGTAAAAAGGCGTGAGTAGAGCAACGTCATGGGGTTGCGATTGGTTGAAATTAAAAGGCAAAATTTGAGAGGTAACAATAACGTTTCTGTATAAAATTCAATTAGTTATTTCCAGACGCTGCAAGCCGTGTCGAAATTTCTGAGATTTAACTGGGGCGATTGCAGATTTCGTAAAAATCGCATGCCGGGCTGCGGAATGGGAACATAGCAAGCGAAATTCTTTAGAATTGTCCGATTTGGGGACTCGACCGACAGACAGGCTAACCTCTATATATACCCAGGGGAATATGAACAAGCTCTCTTAGATCTTCGACTTGATTCAACGCGTTAAACAGTGCTTTTTAGTTTTCCGGTTTTAATATTAAATAATTTAAACAGTTTGCTCGAATATTTTGTGATTTAAAACAGCTTGTTCTTTACGTGCTACACTGAATGTACTTTAGTGCACTTAGAAAAGAAGATACAAGGTAATAAAGTTTAGTATCACAGTACCAATTGATAAAATTTACAACGACAAATAAATACACAAAAATAGGCAGTTTTGGCGTATATTGGTGAAAGAAGTATGAATTTCTTTGTTATTTTTCGGGGGTATTAATAATTTAAATGGTGCATAAACGTGTCTGGATCCACAAGACAAGGTTCAGATATACACAGATGAGTTCCGGAAAAGCCCAGAAACAACTTTAAATAAATGGTGATGGAGAAAATTTTAAAAGCATTGAGAATCAGAAGCCGTAAATATAACCCAGTTGGAATGGTGTAATTAACAAAGGGACGATGTACATTGAAGCTACGAGTGCAGTAACCTTCAGGTAAATTATACTATTTTGTTCGAACTTTGATATTTTGGAGTGTGTTGAATAACTTTATAATTTGTTTATTTAAAATGGACAGTAGTGAAATTGTACTAACAATAATATTTTAATTTTAAGGTGAAATTTGCTTGTTTAAGTAGAAAAGGGTATTTAGTATTGATGTTCTGGATTATGATGAAAATTTGGGTATGTCTTTGAGCTCAATTAGACGAACCTGGTTAATTAACGTAAAGGGGTGGTAGATGCTCCCTTTGTACTCAGACTCAGGTCTGCATATATTGTTATAGTAATTAGTAGGCATCCTACAAGGACTTTAATTCTGGATGCACATTAAAATGATAACAAATGTAATATTGAAATTTTCTGATACTGAAATTTATGCTGAATTTTAATTTTGAAATTTTAATGTATTGTGAATATTGATGTAAATAGAGTTAACGTTGATGTTTGTGGTAGGAATGTGTTTGTTTTTTTATGAATGAGTTTGAAAGTTATCTAGAGGAGCAGCCGAGGCGATTAACAGAAGAAAGTCAACGGACCAGGTAAATTTAAGAGGTTTCACAGCATTCTTGACGCCCAATCTGTGGGGCTCGATTCGAAAAGCGTAGTTCCCGGATTTTTGAAGTTTTACAGCAATATATATATTGCCGTGTAACCTATAAGAAATCGAGCCTCACGAATTGGGCGTCATAAATAATTTGCCGTGTAACCTCTCTAAATCGAGCCTTAGTAACAAAAATACATTCGAATATTTATTAATTTTTTAAAAATCAAAAATTGCACACAATAGAAAAATTTTTCCAAAAAAATAATTTCTTACCCAGATTCCTCTCTTCATCACCTTAATTCTTCAACCGCTTCCCTGGCTAGCTCAGTTGAACCTCTTCTTGGATACCTAGATTCACTATCAAACTGTTTATTGTTCACGCACACTCCCAATAAAACCACAAAATAATACAACAATCATACAATATTTATTTACCACTATTTACAAATAAAACTTCAAGATTATTTACATTTCGGTGCTCAAGTTACACCTGAATAAATTCTATTTTTGTAAAGTCCTAGTATTTTAACTAGAAATATTAAACACATTGAATATAACCTGAGTAAATGGGTCTTGAATAATACCTTATTTTTCATTCTTTATTTATAATTAATTTTAATTAGGACACTCTGGAGTATGGTGAGCTTATGATAACCAAGTTTTTTTTATGATTAATGTATGCTTTTTACTTAACATACGCTTACTGCAAACAAAAAAACCCATGTACTCGTAACAACAAAAATTTAAATTCCTGATGGAACGTTAATAAGCTTTATATACACCTTTAGATTTATATTTAAATACCATAATAAAAGTTAGCTATACGTATTATTTTCAATACGCAAAATAATGCAAAATACCTTCACAGTTCACTCTCACACATCACAACAATCTTCATAGTTTATAAAAACAACAAATTCTAAAGCGTTATCTGGAATTTCTTGAAGATATCTACTCCGTTGACGAAGCCGTAAAGTTTTTGCTCTCGGTTTCGTGGTTTTGCTCTGCTGGCCGCTTCTAGCTATTTGAAGATGAACACCATCTAAGTTGTGCTGCATGCTCTGCCTTCACGATGCATCTAAATCCAAATCCAAATTTATTACACTTCTTTCATAATTGCGTACTTTAGTTTAATTTAATTTACGTTACTTCACGAGCTTGTTAAGATATATGTTGCACCTCAATAAAATTCTAGACTTGACACAAGCCGCGTATCAATTATGAGGTCAACACTGTACTATTTAAATTAAAATTTTTTATATACTTACAAGCTCGTGGTAAATTTCTGTACGTAGTCTCAATCGATGAACATACTAAGAGAACGAAGTTAAAAGAAAGCAATGTTAATTCTTTTAGAGAATTTATACATTTCGAATGTAACCTCTCCAGACCCTGCTAACGCGAAACACTTAATTAAACTAATTTGTTCTTCAAATTTTGGTTCAACCGTTTTCGAAATCTTCTAAATTTAACTCGTCGTTATTGGTAGCGACGAGCAACCATGCTTACATTGTTCACGAAAGAAGGGGCTGCTTGCGCGAAGAACAGGCAGTTGCGGTTTGACCATGCTCGGATTAGCACATTCGTTATGGTAACGGCGGGTCGTGGTTGTATTGCTCTCACATTAAAATTTGTATTGTAGTTTTATTTATCGATGCACATGTGTTATGTTGCACGGTATTGTTATTCAGTTTATTCAATCTTTTTAATAAATACACAGTCCACTATAATCGATTTATTTTTAAAGCTTTTTATTTAATTAAGCACAACTCAAATATGGTGAATACGAGCCTATGGAGTCGCTAAATTGAGTGATAGGAATTCGTGTTTATCATATTTATTGGTCCATTCGTGATATCGGATGCGTGGTGAATTATTACGTGTTTTTAAATGATTGTTTAATTAAGTCGGATGTGGTATTAATTTTCGCCATATTATAAACAATCCGATTGAGCATTCTAAATATTAGTGGAAATAATTTTAAGTGTTTTATTATGGTGTAAAGGATTCTCTAATCGTTGTTAAAACGTTTTAAATTAAAAATAGTGCAGTGCGAATTTATATTGATTTAATTACAGATGGTCATATCTTTACAAATTTGTATAAAGTTTTGCTGATTAATTCCCAACGGTCATATCAGTGGAACGAACGTTTTAACTTGAATTGTGAATGCAAGGAATTAGAAGCTTTCATTTCGTTTGTTGTCTGTGCGGTAAATAAGGATAGACAAAAGGCACCTGCACATCATTATACTGTCGGCGAGGTATAGTATACAGCTGTATTCGCCTGGAGATAAGAAAGGTAGGCCAAACAAGCACTTATATTTTAATGTGTTAGTTCTGGAATTTCCGTTTTATACAAAATTACCAATAGTTGGGTTTTGTAAGAACTGCAGGTATATTTACTTATTATATACTGGTAGCAAGAAACGTTAGGTTACTCATTGCAATTAAAATCGTGTGAGCAAAAATTTATATTTATCATCATGACAAAGGGTAAAAAGACTTTGTTAGGTGAACGTTCATTTTTGAAGAACAACATAACTAGGGCGAATAGTTACGCCGTAGAAGCAGAAGCGATGTCTATTGCGGAATTAGATTTTGAAGAAATAAATATTAAATTCGAGCTTATTAAAAGTAGTTTTGATGAATTTATGCATGTTTGTTGTCAGTTGCAAGAATTTGAAGTGGAAGATAATTTTGATCAAGCAGAAGTGGTTGAAAAATTGTATACAACGACTTACGCTAAGTTTAAAAGATTGTTGAAATTGCAAGGCAGGTCTGAGGGATCTTCTAGTGAAGGCACAAATAATGTTGTCAAAGGAAATATTAAATTGGAAGCCTTACAATTACCTGTATTTTCGGGGCAAATTCAAGGTTTTAAATCGTTTTTTGAGCTTTTCATAACTCTTATTAACAAAAATCCAAATTTGGAAAATATCGAAAAATTAATGTATTTACGCAAACATCTAAAGGATGAGCCATTGCGGTTAATTTCTGCGTTGCCCGTAAAAAATAATTCTTATACTACGGCACTGAATATTTTACAAAAAAGGTATGAGGATGATTATTTGATTATTGATTGTCATATCAAAGATTTAATGGAATTATCAATTGTAAATTGTAATGACTCGGGTATGTTACGGGACTTTGTATCCAGAATAAGGCAAACTGTAGCTTATCTAAAAAATTTAGGGGAATCAATTTGGGATGCTATGATAGTTCATCTTATACTTTCCAAACTAGACATTTATAGCAATCGAGCTTATCAAAATGAGAGAAAACCTAATTCTAGGGCTAATTTGGAAGAACTTTTAGAATTTTTGGATAGGAGGGCTTTGAATTCGGAATTAACTAAATCGAATGCCAAACTTCAAAATAATACTAAAACAATTAATAAGCAAACACATTTTAAACCTGTAACTAACACTATTACTGCTGTACCGAATTCTGGTAAATCTTTTAAGCAAAAAATTGAGAAAGGCAGACAAAGAGTGAATTCAAACTCAGTAAATTGTAAATTTTGCAAGCATGGAGGTCATTCAATTTTTAGGTGTGATCAATTTATAAATGCAAGCATGCAGGAAAGGGAAAAGTGTATTTCGGAAAACAAAGTGTGTAAAATATGTTTAAATGTACATGTGGGTCAACCCTGTTCTGTTGATCTCAAATGTTTCATATGCCAATCCAAGGAGCATCACACATATTTGCATACGGATGTTCAGTTAAATGCGGTAGATAATGTGGTAGCTGCTCAGGGGATAACTAAAGTAAAGTCTACTATTTCAGAATTTGTTTTATTGCCTACGGCATCAATATTAGTAAAAACGCTGAAGGTAAATTACTTTCGGCACGAGCCTTGTTAGATTCAGGCTCACAGACTGGTTTTGTTACAGTTAAATTGCGTGACAAATTGGGATTAGACACATGTCGTACAAAGAAATTAACTTCAGAATGGATCGACTTGTCGATTCGTTCGAGATATGGTAATTATGAAATTTCTCATGATTTCGGGGTTATTCCGAAAATTACAGTTGAATTGCCTCAACTAAGTTTTGATTTCAGCAGTTTTAAATTGCCAAGGGGTTTACCGTTGGCTGATGAAAAATTTTTCGAGTCAGCTGAGGTAGACATCCTTTTAGGTGCAGATATTTTTTTCTCGGTTTTGCTTCCGCAAAATATAAAAATGGGTATAGATCAGCCTAATTTTCAGAATTCTTATTTTGGTTACTTTGTGAGTGGAAAAGTGCCGTTCACTACAAAAGTAAGATGTGGTGCTAGTTTGCACGCAGTGTCCTTACATAGTGTGGTAATTGATGCTGATGATAATTTAAATCAGTTGATGGAAAAGTTTTGGGAAACCGAAAATGTTTTTATTAAAAATGACCAAGAATCGCTGACTGAAAATGAAATAGCAGAACAGTGTTTTGTAAATAAATTTACAAGAGTTGACGGACGGTTCCAAGTCGATTTACCTTTAAAAGTAAATTTAGAAGAGTTTCAATTGGGAGATTCGGCTTCTATGGCACTCAAACGCTTTGAAAACTTAGAAAAACGATTTGTAGCAAATGAAAGTCTATATTTAAAATTTTCGCAATTTATTAAGGAATTTCTAAGTAGAGGTTTTATAGAAGATGTGAAGGTTGATCCCTTTACATTACATAATGAGAATTGGTATTTTTGCCTTATCATGGTGTAGTAAGAGATGACAAAATTACGACGAAACTTAGAATTGTAATGGACGGTAGTGCCACTACAAAAACTGGTGTTTCTTTGAACAGTATTTTGTGCAATGGAGATATTGTTCAGCCTGAGTTATTTGACATTTTGCTTTTATTCCGTACTTATAGGTACGTCTGTATGGCGGATATAAAACAGATGTATTTGCAAATTTCGATAGAACCCGCACACAGAAAACTTTTAAATTTTCTTTGGAGGGAGAATAGAAATCAACCGCTGCAGGTCATGCAGTTTAAACGGTTGCCTTTCGACTTGAAATCCAGTCCTCATTTAGCAACGAGATGTTTATTACAATTAGCTATCGAGGGAGAAACAGAATTTCCCTTAGCTTCGTTTATTTTGCGTTTTAATACTTATGTTGATGACTGCCTTTTTGGTGCAGATCATAAGGAAAGTTTGTTGCAAGCTCAAGCTGAACTTATAAAATTACTGGGTTTAGCTAAATTTGAATTACATAAATGGTGTTCCAACCATGTGGAATTAGTACGAAATATTCCACGACAACTTCAACATTTTGAAGAAACAAATATTACTAATGAAAAGGGGAGTATTTTAAAAACCCTAGGTCTATCGTTTGATGTAAATACGGATCAATTTATAATGAGTTGTGGAATGAAAACCGTTCCTGCAACATGCAACAAAAGATTTGTTTTGGGCTTTATTGCCAGGTTATTTGATCCTTTTGGCTTTTTAGCTCCAGTTATTACTGTGGCAAAATTATTGATGCAAAAAATATGGGATGCAGGTCTGGACTGGGACACAGAATTACCTGATAAATTGAAGGAGGAATGGGAATCATTTTCACAGGGATTAAGGTACATGCCATCAATTAAAATTAATAGATATTTAAATTTTTCCGAAGCTGTTTCCATTGATTTTGTGACGCTTCGCAAATTGCACAAGGTGCTTGTGTTTATGTGCGAGTAGTTACGGCCAGTCATACAGTGGAAATAAAATTGTTAGCTTCCAAATCAAAAATAAATTCGTTGAAAAATAAAACAAGCATTCCGCGGTTAGAATTAAACGGGGCATTGATATTAGCAAGATTAATAAATCGAATTTTTGGTATGCTGAAGGATAAAATACAAAAGGTTTTTTTGTTTTGCGATTCAAAAATTGTGTTAGCATGGTTGAAAATAGAATATTGGAAACTTAATACTTATGTCGCCAATAGAATTAAATTAATTCAGGAATTAACGTCCGACTTTCTGTGGTGTTATGTCCGTTCTAATGAAAATCCTGCTGATCTCGTTTCGAGAGGAGTTTTACCACGCAATATAGAAAATTGTATCTTGTGGTGGAAGGGTCCTGAATTTTTAGGGACACTTGATTGTACAGTTGACAAATACCTTCGGCCGTCCGAGTTTAGTGAAATGTTGCCAGAAATGAAGCCCGTAGTGAATGTTGTAGTCCAGAGTAAAGATAAATTGACATTGTTCGAAAAGTTTTCAAATTTTATGAAATTGAAAAGAGTTTTGGCATATTGCTTGCGTTTTATTTACATTTGTAGGAATAAAACTAACAAAAAAACTAGTAATTTAACAATAGAAGAGATAGTTGAATCGCGTACGATTGTATTAAAACAAGTACAACGGAGTATTTTACAAAAGAGATTGCAGAAATTAAAGCAGGCAAATCTTGTAATTCGAAATTATTATCACTGAATCCGTTTTTGGATTCGCAAGGATTGTTGCGTGTAGGAGGGAGGCTGCATAACAGTGCACTTTCGTTTCAACATAAATTTCCAATAATTCTACCTACTAAAAGTTTTATAACAAAAATTATTATAAATAACGAACATTTACGGTTGTTGCATGCCGGTGTAAAGTTAACATTGTCAGTTTTGAGACAGCAATATTGGATATTAAATGCTACTAGAGAAATTAAGAGTGTTATTGCTAAATGTTTAATTTGTTGGAAGTTAAAGTCTGAAGCTTCTAAGCAGCTAATGGGCAGTTTGCCGTACGATCGAGTGAACATAGCTCGGCCGTTTGAGAAAGTTGGGGTGGATTTTGCTGGGCACTTTTATATTAAGCAATCAAGAGTCAGAAGAGTGATTTTTACAAAGGGTTATGTAGCAGTTTTTGTTTGTTTTGTAACAAAAACGATTCATTTAGAAGTAGTGTCAGATTTGAAAACTGAGACATTTATAAATGCTTTAAAGAGGTTCGTAAGTAGGAGAGGTGTACCGCGAATGATTTTTAGTGACAATGGGAGCACATTCAAAGGAGCTGATAATGAGTTTAGGAAATTCTACAGTTGTTTAAAAACTAATCAGCAATTTCAAAGTTATATAGGAGAATTTCGTATAAAGTGGTCTTTTATCCCACCATATAGCCCAAACTTTGGGGGGTTGTGGGAGAGTAACATAAAGGGGTTCAAATATCATTTAAAAAGAGTAATTGGACTGACTAATTTGACTTATGAGGAATTTAACACGGTCTGTATTCAAATAGAAGCCATGTTGAACTCAAGGCCATTGTGTGCCCTTACTGAAGATCCGTCAGACTTGTCTTGTTTAACGCCAAGCTATTTTTTAATTGGTGGATCTTTAGCTTGTATTCCAGAAGGTAATGTTTCAGATGTGCCAATAAACAAACTTAAATTTTGGAAACTTTGTACGCAATTACAATATAGTTTTTGGAAGGCTTGGTCTAGGGACTATTTAGGCCAGTTGCAAAACAGACCAAAATGGAAAAAGGTTATGCCTAATGTAAAAGAAGGTATGTTAGTTCTTATTAAAAATGATAAGTTACCGCCATTAGAGTGGGCGATAGCACGTATAATTAAGGTTATACCAGGTAAAGACAATAAAGTTAGAGTTGTTCACTTACAAACTAAAAATGGCACTTTTGTTACTTCAGTGTCTAAAATTGCAATTCTTCCTATTGAGTCAGATACTTAGTAATTAGTTTGGTCTGAGTAGATATTTTTTTTTATGTTAATAATTTTTTAAGGGTTATTACGAGGATTATTGTCTTTAGTTTTATTTTTAAGATTCGAATGTTGCATACGCTTTTGCTTGTATCTTTGACTTTATTATTTGAGTTTTTGTAAGTGTTATACTAGTTATTGTGAAGTGAGTGATTTGGTGCTCGCGGGCAGTTTATGGTAGCGACGAGCAACCATTCTTACATTGGTCAAGAAAGAAGGGGCTGTTTGCGCGAAGAACAGTCAGTTGCGGTTTGACCATGCTCGGATTAGCACGTTCGTTATGGTAACGGCGGGTCGTGGTTGTATTGCTCTCACATTAAAATTTGTATTGTAGTTTTATTTATCGATGCACATGTGTTATGCTGCACGGTATTGTTATTCAGTTTATTCAATCTTTTTAATAAATACACAGTCCACTATAATCGATTTATTTTTAAAGCTTTTTATTTAATTAAGCACAACTCAAATATGGTGAATACGAGCCTATGGAGTCGCTAAATTGAGTGATAAGAATTCGTGTTTATCAGTTATTATATTTTCCGAAAAGCCCGCATTCAAATTTTCCCGTGTTTGTCTGTTATACTACTAACTATATAGACCAATAAGATATTCAATGACGTCTTGAAACCCCGCCTGTATTAACGCTATTCCTCTCTTATGCATATTCTGTGTTTCCTTCTAACCTTGTTTGAGTGGTAGAAATCGATATTACTGTCCGCGTTTCAAATTAACCCATGTGGACTAAATACGTGCGTTTTGAAGTGAACTGTTATTATGTCTGTTTCTTTCCGAAGCATTTCATTGATCGTCTATCCCTTCTGCACTCTAAGGAAACTTTTAGTTAGCATTTATCCGAAACATTCTATCGTTTGTACAATATACCTCGAATACTGTCTTTTATCTATACAAATTAGGGGAACATGACCTTTCCAAAACCTGCAGGTGTTCAATTAACAAACGTTTTAACACAACATTTCTAGGAGGTTGCGTTTCAAGGTATTTTATATTCAACGGCTGTTTGTCTGTTAGCAACGCGTTTCACCTTGGTATTATCGATTTTTCAAGCTCTTATGCGTATTAAACTTAATAACCCTTTCAACTAAACTCAATAAAATTATTTAATAATTTGCATTGGCTTCTCCAATTTATTTTCTTTACGAACCTAACTAAATTTTAATCACTACTTGTAAAATTATGGTAATACTTGTTACTTTAAAATGAACTAAATAAAATAACTTTCGCACGTAAATTCTGGTTGTTTCCTTTATACAGGGTGTTTGAAATTGCCTTGTTTATACTTAAATTTAGCTCTTTAAAACCACTACAATATATATATATATATATATATATATATATATATATATTCTTATGCCACCCCCCCTTTTATACACACTTTTTCTTTTTGTTTGTCGTTGCACGCCTTTTCTTATTAATTTAATGATTTTATACGATGTGCAAATATTTATTTCACGCCACTTACTTTAGCACCGTTTGGTTGGTTAATTAAATCAAAATTGTTCTTAATATGCCTCGACTATATGAACTCTTTCTTCTCAGGGTATCCACCTACTTACCGTGGGTTCAGTGGTAAGTAGATGTGCAATGCCCAACCAAACTGCACTATCTTTTGTTTTCGTACCGGTTTTAGAATTTACTTTTGTATATGCCAAATTTTATGTGATCCACGTAGCCTTGTGCCAAATTAATTAATACCACAAAATTTACGACTTTGACGTTATAATACACTGTACTCACCTGGATTATACGTCGTTACTGGCCTCTCTTAATGCTGGCTCAAAAACCTTTTCGCCGTATGCGCCTTCACAAGGTTTCACTATCACTTTGAACTGCCGTCTAGTCTCCAGGTACCTTTTCTTTAATTTTGTTGCGCCTAAATCTGAAATAAATATAACCCGAATTTAGAATTTAGAATACCCTTTTTATCTACTTCCCCTGCGCTAATTCTTCCGTAGTAATTTCTTCTTCGATTTGTACCCTTATGCCTGCTACTCTTACGCTGCCTTCTAGATTTTCTCCTCTCGTTCTAAATCAATCCAAATCTATCCTCGTTCCTGTTTACCACTCAATCCAAATCTATCTTCGTTCCTATTTACCACTCAATATCCCGCTACACATAAATCCATATCCAAACCAATCCTTATATTCTTCACTCTTATGTTTCTCACTCGATGCCTTCTACCTATATAATCTCGTTCCAATTCAACTTTATCTTCCGCCGGTTCGCTGACGCACTAATTCCAATATTACCTTTTATTCGTCGCCACTATTAATTCTTTATACACTGATGCTTCTCTTTACTCTTCTTTATAAATCAAACTCTTATAATTCAAACACATTTATTTAATCTTCCAAATACATCTGAACAATTTAGCGCAGTTTCATAAAACACGTCTTTACACAAAAATAATTCGAAATTGATTCCCTTTGTTTACAATCCTAGGTGATAATTACAACATTTTCTGCCTACTCTATTACATATTATATAAAATAAACCATCCAATAACATTTTATCACTGAGTTCGTGTCACAAATACCTTAAATTCTGTCTTTTACACTTTCCTATTTTATACATAATATTCTATCATTGGTCCTAAATGTTTCACAATCCTTCAATCATATTTGACACTGCTATTACTTATAATTTTGAGATTACATATTTGTCCAAAAGTTGATTCTAGTAAAATAAAAGCCAAAATAATTCACATATGAACCTGGATCTGCGAGGTTAATAGTGGACATCCATAGACGCATCCGGTTTTCGGTTGGCAAATGTACTTTCAATGGCCTATTAAATTATAACTCAGTATAAAACCTTGAGCACTGTGTATTATATCACGTCATCAAGTCATTATAATTTACGTCTTGGCACTTACATTTCAACTAATATTTTAAATACTTTAACGTATGTAAAGTACGGCAAACATACATTTTTAAATTACGGGATCTGATATATGGATTATTTTATTCGGCATACACTACCTTCTACACAAAACCACCTTTAGAACCCTTGTGGCTCCTCCTGACATTATACTATATATATATATATATATATATATATATATACTGTGATCCTACCTTATGAGTGATAGGCGTAGTATATCTATCTGTCACTCCTTGTCTTATTTTAGAGCCTTGTTGAGTTATGCCACACAATTTATCTTTAAATATTTAGCACGGCTGTTGCACTTATATATTTCACAGGGCCGTCAACCACGTTGCGGAATCTACCTAGGGTGGGTCCGTCCTAGGCAAACCCCTATCAACTACACACCCAAACAAATATCCAAGGAGTTTTCAAAATAATTTAAAAAGCCAAAAGTATTCCCAAACACTAGTTTCACTTTTATAAATTTGATTAAAGCACTGCGTAGATATTAAATACTAATACCTGGAATCCAGATACAGGAGCCGCCTTCCAGCCGTCCTGAAGCCAAATGACCAACTGCAGGCACCTCCTGAAAAAATAAGTAACTCGAACAACTGGTAATCTCCGGACTATAAAACTACTAATATTTCTACAAATTCTATGTTATACAAATACTCGGATAACTCCAATTCCACTATTCTTTCCTGTTCAAAACGATAACGGTACAGACCAGCACTCCCTCTTCTAATTACTTTTTCTTCGCCATAAAACTGCTACCTTAGACCTTACTTTACTGCATTCCAGTACCACTGAATCTACTTCTCTTCACTAGTTGCTACCTCCAGGTACAACTTGACTTTCAAAATTTACTCGTAACTTTTTAAATGAAACCAAAACTCAGAAAAGTACAAAAACACGTCTATTTTTCAGTAATACAAATTTTAAGTCCCTTATAAATACAACCCGTCTTCCCTTGTTTTCGTTGCCATAACAGCTGCATCTACGCAATTTATAATTATTAATAATTGATAAATAATACAGTTCTTTTCTCTAGATACATTCATTTTCTAGATGGTTTGATAATCCAGTGACTTATGTATATTGAACTTTTTACAATATTGAAAAAGCTAACAACTTCGATGGTTCAGCTTTTAAATTATACGTAAGAGACATTTGTCTTATTCGGTAAACGTCCTGTCATTACAAAACCATTCTTTAATTGTTAAAACATATTCAAACTGAACTTGATTTATCAATTTTTGAGGAGTATCACTTAACTCCTTAAAAATTTAAAACGCGTAGTATACCACACAATTTTGTTATTTGTTTTCACATTAAAAAGGTTCTGAATACGCTAACTACAAATTAAATTTAATATAAATGCAACTTTAATAACAACTAGCCTAGCCTGGTATCTGGCCGGTATACGTTGTGAACGGCAATGCAATTTTAAAAACTTTATAAATTTATAAACGTGGAATAGTTGTTGATTTATAAACCAAAAATACCTGAAAGAAAATACCCTAACAAAACCAAATATACCCACATTCTAGCAAATCGTTTCGAAGCCCTATTTAAAACATTTTATAAACCCACCCCCTTCTTGACAGTATAATATATATATATATATATATATCAATTACATGAGATGTATCTGTAAATACATATTGTATTTACCTATACAAATCGAACTGGTATTTGCATAGCCATTACAAAACAATTACTTGATCATTTTGTAGGGGGAAAAACATCCATTGACCAGGTTTCGACCTCTTGGGTCTCGTCAGAATGGACTAGTCTTAACCCTAACAAAATATCAAGAATGGTTTAATTGTAACTGCAGATTGCAGAGAAAGTTTTGCTTTTTTATATATTTTGTGTGCCTTAAAGGCAAGAATTGGACGCCGCCACGGGAAATAATGTTACTATTGCATTAAATATGCATGTACATTGTTAAAATCCCAAAGGCAGAACGTATTTGTGATAGCCATCTATAGAACACAGTATGGTTTCGAATCAACTTCTGTACAGTTTCAGCCGTAGTGCTAGTTCTAGCCAACTGATGGCGCTCTATCTTCCTTTCGCCAACGTACAGAGGTTTCTTCGTGCCTATACTATGGGGTTTCTTGATATTTTGTTAGGGTTAAGACTAGTCCATTCTGACGAGACCCAAGAGGTCGAAACCTGGTCAATGGATGTTTTTCCCCCTACAAAATGATCAAGTAATTGTTTTGTAATGGCTATGCAAATACCAGTTCGATTTGTATAGGTAAATACAATATGTATTTACAGATACATCTCATGTAATTGGTTTAATTGTAACTGCAGATTGCAGAGAAAGTTTTGCTTTTTTATATATATATATATATATATATATATATATATATATATATAAAATTAAATTAAGATTCGATTTTGGGTTTTACTTCGTCCAAATGTCATAAATTAATCAAAATATGCCAAAGTCATTTATTAATAACTGACGTTTCGGAAAGTATGTTTCCTTACACTTAGTTCTATAATTAAATAGTTAACATATTTGGAGAATTTCTTAAATCTATACTTACATTTATTAAACTATTGGTTTTTATGAAATTTTGTGATGAATGTTATTAATAAATGACTTTGGCATATTTTGATTAATTTATGACATTTGGACGAAGTAAAACCCATAATCGAATCTTAATTTAATATTAATAACGTCCAGAAACAAAGAATCTATTATATATATATATACTATATATATATATATATATATATATATATATATATATATATATATACAGTGTGTCCAAATTTCGAGTCTCTACATTGTGATTTCAGTTATTATAAGAGATAGAAATTGGGTTAAATGTGGAAAGATTTGGAGGAATCCAGGCCAGTTTTGTATCCGTTTACAAAATTGGTTTAAGTTGTCTGGTTTTGGAGATATTCGAAGAAAACTAAAAATGGCGGATTTTGTTTTTGATAATAAAACATGAATCATAAGTCGCACCATCACAAGACTTGCACATTATTAAGACACTTTTCTAAAAGGAGTATTTTAGCATAAACAGAATCATTCGACTGTCTTTTGTTTTCAAGGAAACGCCCACAACTTTTGTTTTTCTTATGGCCGCCATTTTGAATATTAAGTGAATATTATGCGCCTTAAAATTACCTTTTCAAAGATATGCCACATGTCTATAAAAAAATGCAAAACTATCCTAAATTTTAAAAATAACTAAATTTGTATGTTCTTTAACGTTTGGTAATCCCAACAGGGCAAAATTTGATTTCTACTTTATGAAAAGTACAATACACATTTTATAATGTACACAAACAGCATTTGTCACAAATTATTAATTATGGTGGTACTAGAGTTAAAATGATATCGTTTTATAATAGTAGGCGGTGGTATGTGACAAAACCAAACAATTGAATTACAGTTATATGTCAAACAAATTCTAAAATTTAGATAAACTTGTGTGTGTTGTAAGTTTTGGTGCCGGTGGTGCTGCATTTTAATTTAAAAATGGCACATGTCTACAAGTTTTCGAATGAGGAAAAGTTTGATATGCTAAATACTTATTTACAATCGTTTCGGAACGCTGATACGGCATCCGCCAGATATTTGGAATTGTATCCAGAAAGACGACAACCGCATAAAACATACTTCAGAAAAATTGTAATGAATTTACTGAATTATGGTGCTTTTGAACAGACTAGGGAACAATACGACTTAAACAATAGGGAACGTGTTCTAAGCATTACTGAGGCGGTAACACGAAATCCATCCACATCCGTAAGATCTGTAAGCCGCGAACTTAATATTCTAAAATCAACTGTTCATAATATTTTAAAAAAGGAAAAGTTTCATCCTTATAAACCTACTATTGTCCAAGGCCGCAAAAGAGAAGATTTCGCCAGACGAATGCGTTTTTGTAATTGGTACATCCAAAAATGCGAGGAAGAACCGCACTTTCCAGAATTGATAATATGGACAGACGAAACGCGGTTTACCAATTGCGGGGTGTTCAATAAACATAACACATCACTGGAGCACTGAAAATCATCATCTGACGGCGCAACGCAAATTTCAAACGAGATATGGATTTAACGTTTGGTGTGGTATCTTAGGTAGTTAATTATGATATAAATATTTTAGTAAATTAACCAATGTAATTAATACTTTTGTAGGTAATAATTTGATTGGAGCCTTTTATTTTGTCAATAACCTCAATGGCGCCAGATATACGGAATTGTTAAGAGACCAAATAATTTCGGCTATTAGAGGACTTGTACCAAATGATGATGATTTTCGAAAACTATGGTTTCAGCAAGATGGTTGTCCAGCTCACAATTACCGAGAAGTTAGCGCCCTTTTAGCTGAACATTTTGGCCAAAATATTATATGCAATAGTGGACCAACTATGTGTCCGGCAAGATCACCAGATCTTACACCACTTGATTTTTATTTATTGGGTTTTGCTAAAAATGAGGTATATGATTTTGAACCGCCTCATAATATAAACGAACTGCAGGAAAGAGTC
Source organism: Platerodrilus igneus (assembly GCA_036346225.1). NCBI lineage: Eukaryota > Metazoa > Arthropoda > Insecta > Coleoptera > Lycidae > Platerodrilus > Platerodrilus igneus. The sequence goes on along the minus strand of JARFIW010000447.1, from coordinate 6,842,612 downwards.
CGTGACATTCTTAACTCTATAAATAGGCGCACGTTAAGCAGAGTTGTATGGAAAGTTTTAATTAATTGTCGAATGTGCCGTGATGCAAACGGACAGCATTTTCAGCATCTACGGGAAGGAATTTAGATGATAGTTTGCTGTTTCGGTCACATTTAATTATGTTCCCTAAATTAGATAAGATAGGCTACAGTTTTATGTTTAAGTTAATTTTAAGATTTATATCCAATACTTTACGAGTTCTACTTAACAAAATGTATGTGGTACTACTACTGCTACTACTGTTTGGAAAGTAGAAATCAAATTTTTGCCCTGTTGGGATTACCAAACGTTATAGAACATACAAATTTAGTTATTTTTAAAATTTAGGATAGTTTTTGCATTTTTTATAGACATGTGGCATATCGTTGAAAAGGTAATTTTAAGGCACATAACATTCACCTAATATTCAAAATGGCGGTCATAAGAAAAACAAAAGTTGTAGGCGTTTCCTCGAAAACAAAAGACAGTCGAATGATTCTGTTTATGCTAAAATACTCCTTTTAGAAAAGTGTCTTAATAATGTGCAAGTCTTGTGATGGTGCGACTTATGATTCATGTTTTATTATCAAAAAACAAAATCCGCCATTTTTAGTTTTCTTCGAATATCTCCAAAACCAGACAACTTACACCAATTTTGTAAACGGACACAAAACTGGCCTGGATTCCTCCAAATCTTTCCCCATTTAACCCAATTTCTATCTCTTATAATAACTGAAATCACAATGTAGAGACTTGAAATTTGGACACACTGTATATATATATATATATATATATATATATATATATAATCGTGTAAATTATATGTAAAGAGGAATAGTTAAGTCAAGAGAGTAATTTTGTAAGGACCGTGTATATAGAAAACAGGAATAAATTATTTACGCTCCAAATTAATTAGTTTTGACCTTAAAACAAACGGATAATAGCATACATGGGTATTAATAGATCGTCATGTTAAATTTGCATAGTGTGGAAGCTTTATAGAATGTAAAAACTCAAAGATAATACGAGTATTATTAGTTTTAATATTCAAAGGTTGTAAATTCTGCATATCAAGTAATAAGGGAGAGCTGTTGTCTATATAAAATCGATAATGTAAACGCATATTTATTTAAACTAACAAGACGTTCGTTAAAAACAAATTCTAAGAAATCTACGGGTTGAACAACATGGGAAAGTACAATTTCAAACTGGCAAACAGTTCATAGAAAGACGGACAGACAAGTAAACAAATTCCAGAAACCAGAATGTACGTTAGAACATAATTCTTCAGAAATTTTAGTTAATGGTCGAAGCAAAGACTGCAAAATAGCAACTGGTTTGAAAGCAAATAGAGACGGGATACCAATAGCATAGGGCAAACAAGGGTGACAAATAAAAGGACGTTGGATAAAACACCCGTCTAAAGCGCGCGATAATTTGTAGAAGCTAACCACAGTATCGATTTTATGTTGCTGTAGTGGGATTTTAAAAAAGACAACTAATATGAGTTAAACATAGTTGGATGTTAGACCTACGACAGGGGATATGTTCGGGATTGGCTGATTGTAAGTGGAATGAGAGAAATTTCTCGGAGCATTGTGACTGTTGTGCTATTATAGCCAGAGTTTTCGGACTAAAGCAGAGTGGAACGTGAAATTCTTAGTTTTGAAAAGATCGTTATAATTTAGATTTTCAGAATCAAATTACGGTGGTGGTGATTTTGACGGAGACGGGGTACAGGAGGTAAGTTTCAACGCGTATAAATACACTAAGAGATGTAGAGGGGCTCTCTTACTTCTTCGGTTTGCTTCAGACATACATGGTAACATCTACGTTAATAATTTTAAAATCGGTGATAAGTGCAGTCCGTTTTAATTTAAATTAAAAGTGTTCGAAAGCACGAGTGGGTGCTTAGTTAAACGGTGCTGTAAGTAAATACATTCGAATAACGAATAAAAGAGCAGGGAACATTTTGCGAGTCGGAGCGTGGAATGTCAGAAGTACAAAGCAAGTAGGTAAGCTAGAGAACTTGAACATTAAAATGGATAGATTTGCACTAGACATGGGGATTAGCGATGTTCGTTGGCCAGAGGCGATTTTTGGAGTGGAGACCTTAGGGTAATTCATACAGGATCAGAGGAAGAAAATTCGGGTGTGGGGATAGTTATGCGAAAAAAGAACACTGTGTAGAAAACTACTTACAAAAGAACGAAAGAATACTCATCGCTAGATTATAATCTGAACCGGTAAATACAGTAATAATACAAGTATACATGCCCACCTCTAGCTACAACCAGGAAGAGGTAGTAGCGAACTACGAAAAATAAATTAAAAACTAGAATTCAAATAGGTAACGTGAACTTACAGAAAGTTAAGGATTTCTGCTACCTAGGAAGCCAAATAACGCAAGATGAAAAGAGCGCAAAAGATATAAAACAAAGATTAACACAAGGTCGTGCTACATGTAGCAAGAAAAAGCAACTACTGTGTTCAAAGACAACAAACATAGAAACAAGGAAAAGATTGCTTAAAACATGTGTGTGAAGCGCAGCACTGCACAGCTGTGAAACCTGGACAGTAGGAAAAGCGGACAGGAATAAGATAGAAACCTTTGAAATGTGATGCTACAAAAGTATAATGAAGATATCATGGACATATAAAGTCAAGAACAAAGAAGTAGTAGAAAGGGTAGGTGAAGGAAAAAGTGTCTGGAAAACAGTAAAAAAAATAGGAGAGATAGAATGATAGGCCACTGTTTGGTCCATCCATTCAGTTTTTTGTTTATTGAACGCATGGACGCCTTGTCCTTATTGTAAGCCATTTAGCTTGTAGAAACTTGTAGCTGTGTCGCACATAATTCTTGGTTAGGGTGGGGTTAAGAGCAGTTACATTTCAGGGATTATAATATACCTGTGTAGCTTAGGACAGTGATTCGGTAATCGCCTGGCGAGAATGTACGTTGACCAACCGAATATAGAAAGTTTAAGTATGTAATCACGCGACGCAGCATTAATGTGTTTTTTTGTTTGTGGTATTGAGTTTAATAAATGTGACATTTTAAGTTTGCATTTCGTAGTTCACGTTATTTCTAGCAGAATTATTATCATTATCTCATGTCAGTTTAAGTTAAACACCTCCAAGGATACACCTTGAGTGTTTATCGTCTAATTCAAATGACATAATTAAAACACCAAATAATAAGGATACACCTTGCATTTTGGTGCACATACATGGGATTTACGACCCCATGCGGAAACATTATAGCCACATACTAAGACATGAGAAAATAGTGCGAAATATCATCGCTGCGCTTCCAAAAAGCGCTATGTGCACGATTGGATCAAAATAAGTTGTTGGACTTTTATGGCCCAAAAAAATCGAAAAATCGTTCTTTAAAGTCAGCTATGCATATTTAAAATAATGTAAAGCAACAAATTGTTCTAAACCTATAGCCCTTTATGAGTTTTGCATTTTACGCCTGCAAAAACCGCTTTGTGTGATTACAGCTGATTTGTGCACATAGTGATTTCTTCAACACACCTATTATTCTAATATTAACCAATTAAACAACAACCGCGTTATATAGCGCCTTGTATATTGTTGCTTCTTATACAATTCAGTGCCTATTTAGTAAATAATCAGGATGCAATCCATGATTTTAATATTAAAAGCTATTACTGTTATCTTAAGGTAAGTAGATATTTTTATAATACATATTTTTAAAAGTAAAATTAAATTATCTTAAGGATCCACTCTTTGATTTTATAGTTAAAAGATACAACCTAACCTCTATATCAGATAATATAAAATTGTTGGCGGTTGTTCATAGTGTTGGAAGTATGGGAAATTCTTTTGCGTTTTATATGAAGTGATCATTTATATTTTTCGTCAGAGCAGGAAACCTGCAGAATTTTTAACAAAACAAAAACTAATTGCTGTTTTAACTGCTTTTTATTTATTAATAATAAGAGAGTGAACGAATTTACTTAATATAACGTCTCAAGAGACTTGTTTTATATTTTTCGGCGGAGCAAATCTGTTTCAAAATATCGGGTCTCGTTTTCAAGTAAGAATGGAGCTGATTTGTTGATTACATGATTTGTTGATGTTTGTCTTGGTGATCAATATGGCATTCATTTAGCCTAAAACTAAAGCGGGACGTTTTTGTTCTTACTTGGGACAGCGGGGACAAACAATCTGAAAGCGGAACTGTCCCGCCCAAAGCGGGACGTATGGTCGCGTTAATTTTATATCATAACTCGTACCATTTAAAAAACATTATTTTTGGGAGTACAAGGTAAATATTTAATTAACAAGGATAAACACGCTTCTCTCAGGTTTCATATTGCTACATCGCAGCAGGAAAGTTAACGTATTAAAACTGTTAAGACTATTTTGTTCATGTACTGCATTTCAATTTACGTATTATAGTGCTCTCCTCTGTTTTTGTCTTTTAAATGTTATTATAAAAGCTGTATGCATTCGTAGTCAATTCTAAACTTGATGTTTTAATCGTCGCATTTAGTTAATCATGTCGTTAAATAAAAAACACAACTTGTGCTTGTGTGTCATAACTGATAAACAGTAGAAATAATAATCGCGCAAAATGAAACGCTTGAAACTGAACCGTTGCGTCTTTTACACACGGTATTATTTCACTTAAATTTGTTAGACGTTATTATTCAATTTTCGTTTATATTTCCAAATATTTACGAACAGATTTTAATATTTCCCACTATTTTTCATCGCTAGTTGTTTAGGTATACTTTTGTGATATCGAACTTTTATGCAAAATATTAATACTGAATCTTTTTTGCAGTTGTATTTTACCATGATTAGCTCGAGCAGGGTTGGAAAAATTATAGCGCTGGCTTTAAGTCAAAATAGTGAAAACAATGACAATGAACCCTCGCCAGGGGATGTTGTTAAAGGAGGAAATTCATCTAAAATTATTACTTGTAATAACGATGAATCGCAAAATGTTGTGGAAGAATTGACTGTCATTACATCGCCTAGTTTGTTAAGGGAAGTAGATACCTCCTATACCCTTCTACTGCCTTTAGAGAGTGACGGTCCCAACGCGACAATATTTTAGCCAGCTCTGAGCTTTTTAGTTACAGCTTAAAAGCAGTGAGCGGGAGTAATAGATTGAGCAGTCCAGGTAAGCTTCAGTTGTTAGTTTCGTAAGCGTATTTTAGAAGTGTCAGACCGTAGCAGCCTAGGTAAACTATACAATATATTTGTACCCAAATTATGGGACACGATGGTATACAGAGCAGCTTCGCAATAAAAATGGCGCTCAACGGAGTAAAAATATGGCCCCCCAAGCGTGGGGCTTCGAATAGGGTGATTTCACAATAATATATATAGACTATGCTAAAAATCGGGACCCTTAGCAATACTCTTCTTAATTCACCACTGCTGGGCACATTATAAATTGATTACCTTCACATTTACCTTTTCATTTCTGCAAAACCGTCGACTAAGCTTCTTACTTATTTAATTATATAAAATTCAGTACGTCAAACAATTTATTTTGTAGAGCAAGTAATACAAATTCAAAGCAATGCAATATTTTAATATTATAATATTCAGAAAGAAATAAGCATAAGAGAATAAAATAATAAGTTTGGTGCAAAAAGTTTCTTTCGAACCACCAGAAACAAGTCTACTGCAGAATCACTGGCATACCTTTGCCATTTTTTCTTATACGCTTCCCTACAAAAGCATCACCTGTCGCATCAGCTCCTATTTGACCATTCGGAGTATCAATACCCGCACCTGCTCCTGCAACAGCACCTGCCATCACGTTTGGTTGACCATTTGAAGAGCCAGCACTTAATCCAATACCAGCACCGGCTCCTGCTTCTACTTTCGTTGGGCCATTTGATATAGCAGCTCCGGCACCTAGTGCAGCTCCTGCTTCAACATTGCGTGGCTTTTGGGAACGAGTCGCAAAAGTTAAACTACAACTTAACGTCGCAACTAAAATTACCTGAAAAATAAATTGAATTGTATCAATTACAGAGTAAATTATGGATATGTTTGTAGGCAGTGACTTTTAAGTCGTGTAATTCCAGAGTTATAAATAATTATATAAATCTCTGCATAGGACGTGTTTCAATTTTGTATAAAATATTTATTTAACATTATTCTACATTAAACGAACTCAAAGTCTACTCTAAAATAGAATGTGATCGGAAAGAAGCTTTAAAGTATCCTTAAGGTATGCTCTTTATTCAGATATTTATATCAGGGATAAATGTTATAGCGGACGGGTCATCAAACCGACTACCTTCGTTCGCAAGGAGTCTAGTCGTCCTTTAATACACGTTTTTTTCTATTATTTGTGTTTGCGCTTATAAATTTTGATGCTAAGATTACCGAATGAATTAATAGCAGTGAATCTCTTGAAAATAGCAGAGAAATAAATTTTGATTAAATGCATTTATTATCTAACTGCAGGGGTTACAAACTTTTTTGTTTGCGTTCTAATTTTACATATTTGTTACATTTTAAATTGTTGGCTTTTCAAGTGGTTCTCCAAAAAATTCTGAGTCTAAGTAGATAAGTGGTAAATAGGTTTGCAAAATTATTTATTATCACTTTAAAAAATGTGAACCTAATTATTAGATGAATTAACTAGAAAGAAAATGGCTCCAATTAATTTTTATTTACAAACATTTGAAGGTTATTTAAATAACGTCTATCATGTCAGCTTAATTTATAATAAGATCTAGCAAGTATATTTAAATATATTCAAGTAAGTAGCCTACAATAACATAAAAGAGTGTTTTAAATTAATAACATTATTGTATGCAAACCAGTGTTTTCGACATGATAAATCGCGCGGCCGTTGCCAATATAGGAAATGCGACTACTTAGTACTTTAATAATAAATACGCCGTTTACGGCACAAATAATATAATAGATTAATAAAATTAATTCATATAATTAATGTAGTTAATATAAATTAATTTAATAAAAACCCTTTAAACGCGAATTATTTTAACTAAATATATTATCATGATATAATGGGTCATTCCAAATGTACCTGTACCTTGAGGAAGTTTTACATTACTAGAACGGGTGGATTGGCTTGTGCATGCCACAGTGTTCTAAAGAGTCAAACAACAGGTCCAATCAAATTAGTAGGGTCTTTAGTGAGGAACCAGTCTAAGGCAGGTCCCCGAATGAGAGCAGCAGCTGTTTCTTAGATTGACACAGACCTTAGGGGTCGTTGTGTCAATCTAAGACACACACACTACTGCGATGTGAAAAGCAACGGAAAACCACCACATTAACCCCCCAAGTACACAGCGTACTTAAATTGTACTTAGCATGGCATCCTTCGGTTAAAAAAATTCCGGTGTTAAAATAGTCCCTTATTCGAATTTCCTAGAGGGGACTACTTCGGAGAATGTGATCGGAAAGTTTAAAGGAAGAGCAAGGACATTTTGCGAGCCGGAGCGTGGAATGTCAGAAGTAAGAAGCAAGTAGGTAAGCTAGAGAACCTAAAAATCGAAATGAATAGGTTATCACTAGACAAGGTAGGAATCAGCGATGTTCGTTGGCCAGAGGCGATTTTTGGAGTGGAGACTTTAGCGTAATTCCTGCAGGATTAGAGGAAGGAAATTCGGGTGTGGGGATAATTATGCGAAAAAAGATAGAACACTGTGTAGAAAGAGGTAGAAGGGATCAACGGAGATATTGAAAATACGTAAAAGGACATAAAAATTTAATAATTACGGGGAATTTTAATGCAGTGGTAGGTCAGAGCAGAGAGGCAGCGGCAGTTAGTTTATTTGTTTTAGTCACGAGAAATGACAAGGGGAAATAGCCTGGTAGAATTTTGCGACAAAAACAATTTAACCATCACAAACCCATTATTTCAACATCATGCTAGAAGTCTAAACACGTGGAAGATGCCAAGAGATATAGGGAGATATCAAATAGATTACATTCTTGTTAGCCAACGGTTTCGAAATCAAGTAAAAGATTGTTGAAGTTACCCTGAAGCAGATACTGACTGTAAGATCGTAAATATGAAGGCCGCTTTTAAATTTAAAAAATTGAACGTAAAAAGGCACTTTGAGAAACTAAAAGATAAAGATATCCACAAAAGGTTTGAAACAACGTCAAATGAATTGCTGTGATATACACAAAAAGAAAATAAGAAACCATGGATAACAAAGGATATCCTGATTTCAATAGAAAAAATACGAAAATATAAAAATAGATCGGATGAAACGAAAACAGAGATACAAAGCCGTAGAATGGGAAATTATTCGTAAATGCAGGAAAGCTAAACAACAATGGATTGATGAAAAGTTCAAAGAAATTGTAACATTCAAATTTTCCTACAAATTTATGTGTCGACATTACTGCTATGCATCTATTATTTTAGTATTTATTCAACAACGTTTATATTATTGATTTATTTGATTTTGCATATTTAATAACCCAACAAACTTCAAGGCACACTACAATTTCAATTAGAATTACAATCTACAACGTATCACGTCGTCCCAACTGATAACATGTATACAAACCTATTCGCGTGCTACTACTTCTTTGTAATATCTAAGATTTTCAAGTTGTTTCGACGATTCATGACAGATAGTCACATTTCGTTTCCTCGTTGAACAGAAAGGTCACTTCGCGTGTTAATTAAACACTCAAGATGGTGCAGGAAATTCAGTTTTCCTGGCAGAGACGCCGCAATAGAAGACAGTTAGTTACAAGTTGTCTTGGACAACTTATATGTATGTGTTGTGTATAAACTCATCTTGGCGACGGTTTGTTTAAATGTGTAATTAATTTAAAATTAATTATAAAATTCATTACAGTGCAACTCCGATGCAACTCCAATATAACTTTATGTTATCTTGAGCATATTCAATTTGGTTTGAGTTCAAACAAAATTTTATTTTCATGGAACTCGTTTCAAATATAAATGCCTAAGCAATTATGTTGGATAAATATTGGATTTCCGCTATGCAGCTACACTTGGCGTAATTAGTTGGTGAACAACACGTCATTTGAAGGTTATAAGTCATTGCCGCCATGTGGTAAGACTGTTTAATTTTCTAACATATAACTGCATTTGCAAAGTTTCATTGCGTATATATGCCATTTCGAATGGACCTGCACCTTGCCGAAGTTCTAAATTACTAGAACAGGTGAAATGGCTTGCGTGTTCTAATGAGCTAAAGAGCCAAACTACAGGTCCAACCATAGTAGTAGGGTCGTTAGTGAGAAACCAGACTAAGACAGGTCCCCGAAAGAGGGCAGCGGCTCTTTCGGTACTTAGATTGGCAGAGACCATAGGGGTCGGTATGGCAGTCTAAGACACACTACCGCGATGTGGAAGGCAACGGGAAACCACCACATTATCTCCCAAGTACACAGCGTACCTAAATTATAATAAAATGATGGCATTCTCTGGGGTAAAGATTCCGGAGTTAAAATAGTCCCCATTCGGATCTCCGGGAGGACTACTTCGGAGGATGCGATCGGAAAGTTAAAAATAAGAGTCGGGAACATTCTGCGAGTCGGAGCGTGGAATGTTAGAAGTATGAAGCAAGTAGGTAAGCTAGAGTACCTAAAAATCGAAATGAATAGGTTATCACTAGACATAGTAGGGATCAGCGAAGTACGGTGGTCAGAGGCGGGGATTTTGGAGTGGAGACTTCAGGGTAATTCATACAGGAGCAGAGGACGGAAATTTGGGTGTGGGGATAGTTATGCGGAAAAGATAGGACACTGTGTGGAAAATTACTTACAAAAGAACGAAAGAGTACTCATGGTTAGATTAGAATCTAAACCGGTAAACACAGTAATAATACAAGTATACATGCCCACCTCTAGCTACAGTGACGAAGAGGTAGAAGCCATCTACAAAGATATCGAAGACATATTAAGATACGTAAAGGACATGAAAATTTAATAATTACGGGGATTTTAATGCTGTGGTAGGTGAGGGTAGGGAAGGAGCGGTAGTAGGTTTATTTGGTTTAGGCACGAGAAACGACAGGGAAATAGGCTGGTAGAATTTTGCGACAAGAACAATTTAATCATCACAAACACATTATTTCAACATCATGCTAGAAGACGATATACGTGGAAGATGCCAGGAGATTAGGACGATATCAAATAGATTACATTCTTGTTAGACAACGGTTTAGGAATCAAGTAAAAGACTGTGGAAGCTACCCAAAAGCAGATATAGATACTGACCACAACATCGTAATTATGAAGGCCGCACTTAAATTTAAAAATCTGAAAAAGAGGAACGGAAAAAGGCACTTGGACTTAGAGAAACTAAAAGAAAAAGATATTCAAGTAAGATTCGAAAAAAAGTCAAATGAATTGCTGAATGATATCGGGAAAATAAATGAAACTAAGGAAGTAGAAACAGAATGGAATAACATTAAATCCAGCCTATACATGGCGGCCAGAGATATTTTGGGGTATACACAAAAAGAAAATAAGAAACCATGGATAACAAAGAATATCGTGAATTTAATAGAAGAAAGACGAAAATACAAAAATAAATCAGACGAAACAGGAAAACAGAGATACAAAGCCATAAAATGGGAAATTATTCGAAAATGCAGGAAAGCTAAAGAACAATGGATTGATGAAAAGTGCAAAGAAGTACAAACTAAGATGGAAATAGGAAAGACAGACGAAGCATACAAATTAATTAGAATGAATTTTAGGGATATAAAACCGTATAGCAAAAATATAAGGGACGCACAAGGAAACGTCATTATAGAAAACGTAGAGAAAGTGAGTAGATAGCAAGAATATATAGGGAATTTATATGCAGGAGAGGAACTAACTGAATTAGAACAGGAATCAGACATTGAAAATGATGACTTGGGATATCCTATAATTCGAGACGAGTTTGAACTAGCATTAAAGAGTCTGAAAAATGGTAAGGTGCCGGGTACAGATAAGGTGCAAGCAGAAACTCTAAAAGCCGCTGGACAAACTGTAACAGAACGTCTCTTCCAACTTATATGCTATATGTATGAGACAGGCGAGATACCCAAAGATTTCAAACGTAGCATCATAGTAACTATACCAAAAAAGAAAGGCGCGGATAGATGTGAAAATTTTCGAACAATAAGTTTGACAGCACACGTGTCAAAAATATTAACTAGAATTGTGCAAAGACGAATGGAAAAACGAGCTGAAGAAATACTAGGAGAAGACCAATTTGGGTTTAGGCGAAACAGGGGAACACGGGAGGCTATTTTAGCTCTGAGAGTGATAATGGAGAAAACAATAGAAAAAGGGGAAAGCATGTATATAGGGTTTGTAGATCTGGAAAAAGCATTCGACAATGTAAATTGGAAAAAAATGTTTGAAATACTCAAAAGGATTGGAATGAGTTATAGTTATAGACGAATAGATAATAGCTTATACAAAGAGCAAACAGCAGTAATAGAATTAGAGCAGGAACGTAGAGAAGTAAACATTAGGAAAGGGGTGAGACAGGGATGTGCCCTATCCCCATTGATTTTTAACTTGTACATAGAAGAGGCAATGAATACTGTCAAATGCAGAAAGACATTTGGAATTACTATGCAGGGACAAAAAATGATATGCTTAGATTTGCAGATGATATAGCGGTATTAGCATCTAGCAAGGAAGAGTTAGAAGCGGCTCTTAATGAAATGGAAACGGTTCTAACAGAGATACGGTATGAAAATTAACAAAACTAAAACTAAAGTTCTAGTTTGCAAAGGTGGGAAAATAAATCAAAACAAAAATACAAGTATTTATCACGAACTTACAAGAGGTTAAGGATTTCTGCTACCTAGGAAGCCAAATAACGCAAGATGGGAAACGCACAAAAGATATAAAACAAAGATTAGCACAAGGTCGTGCTACATTTAACAAGAAAAAGCAACTATTGTGCTCAAAGACCACAAACATAGAAACAAGGAAAAGATTGCTTAAAACATATGTGTGGAGCACAGCACTGTACGGCTGTGAAGCCTGGACAGTAGGAGAAGCGGACAAGAAAAAGGTAGAAGCCTTTGAAATGTGGTGTTACAGGCGTATGATGAAGATATCATGGACAGACAAAGTTAAGAACGAAGAGATACTAAAAATGGTAGGGGAAGAAAGAAATATGTGGAAAACTGTAAAAAATAGGAGAGATAGGATGATAGGCCACGCATGAGGGAATAGTGCGGAATATTTTAGAAGCAGAGATAGGAAAAAAGTGAAGAAGAGGCAGACCTAGATTAGACTACTGCACACAGATAGTAAAAGATGTAGGCTGTAGAGGTTTCAGGGAGATGTGTAGGCTAGCCCAGAATAGAAATCAATGGAGGTACGCATCCAACCAATCCCAAGATGGATAAACTAATGACGAAATGATAACTGTGCGTAAACATGATGATTATTATAAGTAACTAAAAGAATTGGTTGGGCAATATTCTCGAATAATGTTAAGTGTGTGAAAGGATTTACTAGAAAACCATTATTTCGGCAAATGTCTAAGTGTTGGGGGATCTTGGTAGCCACAGGTTGCTTAACCTCCTTCACTGAATCTTGGTAAAATAGGGAATAAAATTAGAAAACAATAGAAAGGGAACGAGCTGAATACACATACTCCTGAAAAGAAGAAAAGAAGAAAAGAAGAAAACCACCAAAAACGCAAATTCAAAGAAGCTGCCTATATAACCCTACATAAAAATAACTGCGTTGCAAACGAATCCGTGACTTTCAGTAAACAATGGATTCCATTACTAAAAGAAATAACAAAAGAAATAACAAATGAAAATCAAATGCCCACAATATCTAGGTAGCATTGCAAGTTTTTCCGGGGTTTTCCTTGCAATATTAACATGAAATACAGCCTACATACATGATTTCTATTTATACATAAAATAACTAATTACATAAAAATAAGCACATTAACAATCCTTGTAAAACAGCATTGGTATCTGACAAGTATAAATCCACAATAAGGTTACCTCAAAACCATATACAATCTCCGTTGAACAGTATTGGTATCTGACAAGTGTAAACCCGCCATAGGGTCGCCTCAGATCCATATACAATCTTCATAGAACAACATTGGTATCTGACAAGTGTAAACCCGCCATAGGGTCGCCTCAGAACCATGTTAAAATCTACCAAAGAGGTAACTTAAATCATAATGAATTTTCCCCCTCAAAATAAATATAAAAAAAAAAACACTACTTAAGCCTTTCAATAATGCAATCGCACACTTCTTTAATAACCATCCTCTCAATTGTATAAATAGAAACATGTTAAAAACTGTTGGCTGAAATGCAGACACAAAAACGATAGCAGTCTTTTGAAATGCTCCAAATGTATGAGGACGATAGCATGGACAGACAAAGATAATAACAAATAAGTTACAGAAATAGTATGGGGACAAGGATATCTGAGGAAAAAGAAAAATAGTAGGGCGGAATACGTTCTAAGGCATTTTTGGGGAATAGTAGGTGATATAGTACAAGCAGAGATAGGAAAAAAGAGGTAGATGTAGACCTAGATCAGACAGTTATAGATGCAAACTGTGCATATTTCAGGGAAATCTGTAGGTTAGTTCAGAATAGGGAACAATGATGGTACGCGTCTAACCAGTTCTAGGACTGAAGACCTAATGATGATGATATGTATGTAGTGAATTCCTTTTGAAAGCTCGTAACTACCTCATGCTGTTGTATACAATTCATTATGGGTCGTTCACGAATAATTTTGTCAAGTAATTTGCTAAAAGCTTATCCTTTTAAAACGTAAAGTTACAATGCATAGGACAATCTTCTGTAATTAATAATGTGTTCAACCTTGGAAATTGTACTTTACCGGTTATATATAAAACAATAGTAAAATGTGCAGCCAAATAATCATCACTTGTTTGCTACATATTTAATAGTTATCTTGTTTCATCATCATCATTGGGTCTTCAGTCCTGAAACTGGTTAGACGCGTACCATCATTGTTTACTATTCTGAACTAACCTACAGATTTCCCCGAAATTTGCACAGTCTGCATCTATCACTACCTGATCTAGGTCTACATCCGCCTCTTTTTTCCTATCTCTGCTTGTCATATATCCCATACTATTCCCCAAAAATGCCTTAGAACGTATTATGCCCTTCTATTTCTTATATTTTTTCCCAAAGATATCCTTGTTCCCTTACTGTTTCTATAACCTATTTGTTATTACCTTTGTCTGTCCATCCTCAAACATCTGAAGCACGGCATTTCAAAGGCCGCTACTGTTCTTCTGTCTGCTTTTCAGACTGCTCGTATTTCGTAGGCATATTGTCTGTGCTGTGCTCCACACATACGCTTTCAACAACTTTTTGTTCTGTTTGTCGTCTTTCATCATAGGCGCCGTTCTTTCTTGTTAGATGTAGTTCGGTCACCTTCTATTGTTTTACAATTATATACCCTATTTCTCCGACATTCAGTGGTTGCGAAGGGGGGTAAGCATCCTGTGGCTGCCAAGTTCCCCCAGCACTTGAACATTTACTGATTTAATATTTTTTCCAATATGTCTTTTCGCACAGTCAACATTAGTTGCAGATATTTCACAACAAACAACTACTTGTTTATAATAATCATCAGATTTGTCTGCGCTTATTTTTTCGTCATTGTGTTTCCCGTCTCAAAACTCGGTGGACATGTAACTGCACTTATTTCTTTTCTAAACTAACCTACACAGTTCCCTGAAATTCTCACACAGCAATACAGCTCGGTTACCCTTATATTGTTTTCTAATATTATGCCCTATTTCACAGAGATTTATTGAAGGGGGTTAAGCAACCTGTGGCTGCCAAGATCCCCCAACACTTAGACATTTCCCGAAATAATAGTTTTCCATATCTTGTTTACTACAATTTAAAATACCAACATGTTAATTTAATACGGCCTAAGTTCAGAAAAGTGAAGTTTAAACTCAGATTAATTAATTAATTAATTAATAATTTTGCCACAAGTTAAGTAAATTAACTATTAATTATAAAAAATAATGTCCAAAGGTTAAGTATCCAATTCAAGAAACTACATTTATAAAAAATTAATTTTTTTATTAAGTACACTTATAATTTAAAATGTTCATTACTTATCTTAAAAGAGAATATAGAATTATTTTTGACTTCAATTCATTATTCTATAATTACTAGACTTCTCCAAAATTTCTTAGGTAATTGAAAGGTTAAACTTAAACGAATGTGTTCCATGATACAATGAAAACTAATCGAAACTAAAACAAAGATTTCATGCTTATACTGGATCGTAAGATATAAAGGGTATCTATGTTGGTAGTATTTATGTTTCATAGCCGCCCTAGTCATCGTTAGTTCAGTGAAGAAGACGACCAGATGTAAGTAACATATTTGTGACAATCAAACTTTGTATTTAAAGTGGTTAGCGATAATCCCTTTAAGCAAATTGATTCTGTCAGTTGCATTAAAAGAATTTAGGTGGCGTCCATTATTTTATTTTCCAACTTTAATAAACCCATTGACCCAATCTCATGCGACCGTGGGTAAAAACTCAGTTAGCTAAAAAGTCTTAAGGGTTTTCTTTTACTAAAAGCCATTTTCCATCCTAACCTTACCCTGGGCTTGTTACTGTTACATAAGAATTCTCGATAGGTATAGTAACAATCTACCACGATTTATTTTATATTACACTGCCGCCCAACATCACGGGCGTGGTCGAATGTGGATTAGATTTAATATACATTACAAGGTACAAACTAAGATGGAAATGGGAAAGACAGACGAAGCATACAACTAATTAGAATGAATTTTAGGTATATAAAACCGTATAACAAAAATATAAGAAACGCGGGAGAAAACGTCATTATAGAAAATGCAGATATAAGGAATTTATACGCAGGTGAGAAGTATTCGGAATAGGAATCACACATTGAAAAGAATGACTTGGAATATCTTATACTTAAAGATGAGTTTGAATTAGAATTAAGTGACCTGGAAAATGGTAAAACGCCGGGTACAGATAAGGTGCAAGCAGAAACTCTAAAAGCCGGCGAACAAGCATTAACAGAATGTTTCTTTCAGCTTATAAGCTATATGTATGAGACAGGCGAGATACTAAAAGATTTAAAACGTAACATCATAGTCACTGTACCAAAAAACAGAGGCTTTGATAGATGTGAAAATCTTGAAACAATAAGTTTGACAGCACAGGTGTCAAGAATATTAACTAGAATTGTACAAAGACGAATGGAAAAACGACATGAAGAAATGTTAGAAGAAGATCAATTTGGGTTTAGGCGAAGTAGAAGAACACGGCAGGCTATGTTAGTTCTGAGGGTGTTAATGGAGTAAACAATAGAATAAGGGAAAAGCGCGTATATAGGGTGGGTATATTTGGAAAAAGCATTCGACAAAAATGGAAAATGTTCTAAATACTCAAAAAGATTGGAATGAGTTTTAGGGATAGACGAATAGTACATAGCTTACAAAGAGCAAACAGCAGTAATAGAATTAAAGCAGGAACGTAGAGAAGTAAACATTAGGAAGTGGTTGAGACGGGGATGAGCCCTATTCCCATTAAGTTTTAACTTATACGTCGAAGACGCAATGAACACTGTCAAATGCAGGAAGACATTTGGAATTATTATGCAGGGAAAAAGATTGATATGCTTAGATTTGTAGATGATGTAGCGGTATCAGTATCTAGCAAGGATGAGTTAGAAGCAACTCTTAATGAAATGAAAACAGTTCTAAAAGAGAGATACAGTACGAAAATTGCAAAAAATAAAACTAATGTACAAGTATGCAAAGGAGGGGAAAATAAATTAAAAACTAGAATGCAAATGGGTAACGTGAACTTACAAAAAGTTAAGGATTTCTGCTACCTAGGAAGTCAAATAAGGAAAGATGAAAAGAGCGCAAAAGATATAAAACAAAGGTTAGCACAAGGTCGTGCTACATGTAACAAAAATAAGCAATTACTGTGTTCAAAGATAACAAACATAGAAACAAGGAAAAAATTGCTTAATACATATGTGTGAAGCGCAGCACTGTATGGCTGTAAAACCTGGACAGTAGGAAAAGTGAACAGGAAAAAGATAAAAACCTTTGAAGTGTGATGCTACAGATGTATGATGAAGATATCATGGTCATACAAATTCAAGAACAAAGAGGTACTAGAAAGGGTAGGGGAAGAAAAAAGTGTGTAGAAAACAGTAAAAAAATAGAAGAGATAGGATGATAGGCCACATACTAAGACATGAGAAAATTAGTGCGGAATATACTAGAAGCTGAGATAGGAAAAAAGGAGGTAGACGTAGACCTAGGTTAGACTATTGCACAGAGATAGTACAAGATGTAGGCTGTGGGAATTTCAAGAAAATGTGCAGGCTAGCGCAGAATAGATATCAATATCCAAATATGTATCGCACATTAATTTTGGACCTATTTGAAATTTTAATTTTCCCGACGGAATATTGCGGGGGCACGGCGTCCCCGTGGCCCGATTTCAACTGACATCAAAACTTAAGCTCAGGACACCGAGCTGAATCGATTGATGTATCACACATTGATGTCCGACCATTAGAAAGGCCTCGGTCGGACAGACGGACAGACAGACGGACGACAAATCGATTTCATAAACGAACGAAGTTCGTTGATAATTAGTTAAATGATATGAAAAATTCAGTTAATTTTTGAATATTGAATATGAAAGCTTTACTGTTGAAGTAAATTATGTTTTATTTAGTATAGATAAGATGATCTGGCTAAATTTTTTGTAGTTATTTGCTAATACTAAATAGTCGTTAAGGACAATATTTTGATCTAACATCTGTCAGATAAATATCTAGTGGTACGTGTTTATTTAAACAAGTTACACTTATGTTCTTAAATAAGTTGTATAATGAGATAATTATTGAATTCGAAGGAAAGCCACTAAAACATCAGAAAGATTAAAGTTTGATTTATAAATAATTCTTGTGAGCCGAAAACAAAGATCTTTGGTTGGAGCATTTACTTAATGTAGTGAGATATTGGATATTTTTTTATGACGGTCTTACCCCATTAGTAACTATTAATTTTTTTTGTCGACTTAATATTTCTATCAGCCTTCGACTTCATGCTATTGTACTTATACTGTATGATATTTTCTTAAATTTTTTGTATATAAGAGAAGAGTAACTAATTTCATTACATATCAGTCAAATATCGTAATAGTTTTATTTCTGAGAGTCTAATAAGAGAAAAAAGTGATTCATCAAATTCTGGTTGGGATAATTAAGTAAAGAGAAAGGAAATTATGTTACTGAATATCTACATTCAGGCTTAGGTAAATTCCCTTAAAATTTATCTGCGTCTATCCTTAAGAAGATTATTCTTTTGTTAATTTTATTAACGCAGTGCCACCACAATTTATGCGGCTCCCTCATGCCTACGCACGAATAGACCCCGAGCCTAGTTCGCGACCTTTTTAAATTTCTTTTTGCATCACAGTTTGGCTCAATTACATTCTAGTTAATAGCCACTCTCAGTAAAATAAAATAGCCAAAAAGAAATTTTAATAACAACAGATGTTGGTTTTGAAATACTTTCAACTAATATTTATTGTGCGAAAGCATATATTGGAAAAATATTAATTCTGGAAATGCTCAAGGGGTAGAGGATCTTGATATCCGCAGGCTGCTTAACCCCCTTCCATACCCTACATGTGATTTTCCAATTCTCCACTCGAAGGTACTACATTGGCCAGGAACAGAGTTTTTTTTACGTGGAAAATTTGGAATTTTGCCGAACCGTTGCTGTTCCAAGCAAGGTATGGATCTTTAACGTGCGTGACAACACTCACACACGGGACCTTCATTTTACCTCTCGTCCAAACGAGGGTGTATTTTTATTTAAAATTAATGACATATCTTGATAAATAACTATAACAGGATAATTACTACATTACAATGAGGTTAGATTAAAAAATTACATATATTCTAAACACACATTAAAGATATACCGATGGACATCAGGTGGTTTCATGAAAATTTTTAGCTTAACTTAAGCCCAAGAAAAATCGTCAGTATTGGATCACATGACTACGAAACAGCCAATCATAACAAAATTATAGCGATAACAGAGACCTAGGTTAATTATCACTTATACTATGGAAAGGTTTAAAATTTTGGACAATTTCAATAACTTAATTTGAAGGTTAAATTTTCAAAAATGTCACGTCCTTTACAGAAAGTAGTTTGTCTCCTTCTTCGTTTAGTTTTTCTAACTGTAATTTTAATAAGTGTACATTTGATTAAACAGTTTGTTCTACGTTACTTTGTTTTATTTTGAACTTAAGCTAAAATTTTCTTACGAATAAACCTCAAATATCGATAAATTCTTAATAATTTAACAGTTCTCTCAAGTACGTTGTTCGGCATCAGACCTGCGCCTTCGGTGTCGGTTTGTTGTCGAGCAACGTGATTTCGAGAACTGTTATTTAATTATTTTGATTATCGATGTTCTTGGTTTATTACTAAACATAAAATAAGTTACATGAATTATACGACTATAGATATGAATTTGACAAAGATAATAACTGCAAAAGGGACTGTTTAATAAATTAATGAATTGTAGGAGTGTTGGTGTTCATTATTATTGATAATAAATGTGAATAAATTTTATTCAAATTTTGTGTATTTGTCTTTCTGTTATGTGGAAGATTTTCTACCGAAATAATTTACTACCTAAATACGTTATTACACCAATTAAATAGAAAATTTGTTGGTCTGCCATACGGGAAAACATAAAGTTTAATTTTAAAATTTCATGAATCATTTAATAGGAAATTGTTGAATTTAGACATTAAACTAAATAACTCGATAAGAGCTGCAAGGAACTTAATACCTACGAAGACTGCGAATGTTTTTTTTATTACAACAAAAGTTTCACTAAAACTAAAAAGAACAACTTGAAGAAGATAGCAAATCCAAAAAGCAAGAAACTAGCAAAATTGTGATTCCGGATGGTTGGTTTGTGAATCTGTCCACGGTCGGTATTCCAATAGATATGAAGAATTTTATTATGCGAAGCTCTAAGTTTAGTGTGAATTCTACGGATATTAATTTACCACTTTAACGTGAATGTGCAATACAGAAATATTCTTTTATTCTTAACTACCAATGTAGTTTCATCCACACTCCTTTTAAAACCACAAACGAAAACAAGAAACTACACATCAAGTCATTTATATTTATGACATCGTACATCTTATGCTAACTTAATATTAACTAAATCTGACAGAGGCAACTGACACGTATACCTCTGGGAGAATATCCCAAAAGTGTGGTGCCGAAAACAAGAATGGGACAAGTTATAGAAAAAGTAAAAAAGGGGGACGAGAAGCCTCTAAAGAAGTAGTCAAGAGTGATTTATTACTGAATGTCGCTAATTTGAGAAAGATCAAAAAGAAGAAGAATCACAATAACTGATTTCTACTTTAATCCTTACGTTTTTAATTTTGTTATTATGCATGTGTTTTTAATAATGTAGTTATTTTATTTTATCAACTGGTAAAGATCCTACGGTCTACGTTAGCTAATTTCGGAATTAGTAATTTAATTGTTTGGTTCACAAAACCCTGCCTACTTTATTTTAGATTTGTACGTAATAGCCATTCTGGCCATAACACTGGAATGACGTAAATGTGCCTTTTCAGAAAAATAAACTCAACTCTGCACTTTCTCAAACAGGTTCGTAAACATTTATTGTTTTGTAAGGACTACTTTGCTTTACTCTGACGTTAGTTATCCGATTTATACACATCCCTATCCATTAAACTAGTATAATCCTAAATAATATTTAGAGAACGTTTTACTTACCAAGATGAAGCACTGCATCGTATAGAAGCTTTTATACTTGATAAAAGCACTTAAGGGTAATCTGCTTTATATAGTTTTTTATCAAGGTTGAGGTACTGAGCAGAACATGAGAAAACAAAATTAAAAATTATAATTTTGACGTATTAATTCCAAAAATTGTAGTTGATAAATAAATACATTTCATATATTTTTTGTCAAGCTATTAAAACTATGAAAAAAGGATTATTAAACAGATAGCTTTTGTTTTAAACAAATTCATACGTAAAATTCCAAAACGATACAAATCTAACAATCGTTTCAACTGAATATTACGTAAATATTTTGCAAATGTTATCATCATTTAAATAAAAAAAGAACGTTATTTAACTACGAATTTTTTAGTAATATAACACAATACATAACAATATATTGTTATTAAACATATCTGGGAACAGTTTTTTTGTGCCACGTAAAGCTACGTAACACACTTGCAAACCAAAGAAGTAAGGAAAATACTTTCATACTTGTTAATCAAAATGTTAATTTGCATTTACAATCACACAAAGGAAATGATAATTTAAAGGAATATATCACCTACCTTTCACTGGTTGTAGTGGTTGATTGTACTTGCACTGCTATCAGATAATTATGGACTGTATGTATAATGTTCACTAATTGTTGCTAATTACTGATGCTCGATGCACCGAACTAAATCACGAACCAAAGCCAAGCGAGAACGAAGTTGAATTGTCGTCCACTCGTACATTACCAACCCTTTTATGTCGTTGCACTAAAGGTAGGGATAATGGAGGGTTTCTAGGTGGGAATAGTTTAAGGACTTAAATTAATTGTGATTGGCATACTACACTACAACCAAAATACTTATAAAGCCTTAACATACCGCCCACCAAAATAAGTATTAGGAACTTATTTTCTAAGTGTGTCTAAACGAGCAAAAAAAAAAAAAAATATATATATATAATCGTAAATTTAAAAGTTAACTTACCCTAATATACTAACTATAATACTAAGTTGCCTCTGGAATGGGAGAGGGCACAATTTTACCACGGGCCTTTTAAATAGTCCCTGGGATGTTGCCACGGTAGCCACACGACAAACATTGTCCTTTCCATAATGCAACGTATGTATACGTCCCATTTTCCACTGTAATGGAGACACTTGAGTATCCTGAATCAACACCAACGTTCCCACCATTAACGAATAATTAGCAGAAAACCATTTGGTTTCTGTTGAAGTGTGTAGGTACTCCAAATGCCACCGTTTCCAAAATGATTGCTGAATACGTTGAACCAGTTGCCAACGATTTAAGGAAGATAGTTTCAGATCTAAGACATTAGGGTCGGGAATGACAGACACTGGTTCTACGTTCAGAAAATGACCAGGACTTAAGAATGAAAAATCAGTGGGATCGTTACTCATTGGACATAAAGGTCTGGAGTTTAATATGGCTTCAATTTGAGCAAGAATGGTGTTAAATTCTTCGTACGAGAGAATTTGTTCGCCTACCACCTTCTTGAGATGGGACTTTACAGATTTTATCCCAGCTTCCCACATTCCCCAAAGTGAGGAGCCGACGGAGGATTAAAACAAAGTGAATACCTTCCGTTTCAGATGACTGCTTCATATATTCGATTAGTTCCCGAGATGCTCCGATAAAATTTGTTCCACAGTCACTATGAATTTGCAAGCATTTACCTCTACGTGCTACAAACCGCCGTAAAGCTGCAATAAAGGCCTCTTTAGATAGGTTTGATGCCAACTCCAGATGTATCGCTTTTGTACTAAGACAAACAAATAAACAAACATAGGCTTTCAATGATTTGGCACCTCTAATACGATTCATGGTGATAGAAAAGGGTCCACCGTAGTCTACCCCAGTATGTAGAAACGCTTTACCGGCAGTAAGTCTAGCGGGGGCAAGTCGCCCATAGGAGGGCATAGCGAAATAGGTTTTGACGAAAACATCGAATACAAGAGTTTAGGCACTGTTGAATAGCCCTTTTGCAGACAGAATCCAAAAATTTTGTACTAACAAAAATGAGTAGTTCTAAGTCCAGGGTGTAAATATTTCGTATGGCAATCTCGAATAATGAGCTCTGTCACCCGGTGTGACCGAGGAAGTAGCAATGGAAATTTTGTATCATAAGATACGTCTGCATTTCGCAACCGGCCGCCCACCCTTAACAACCCATCACTGTCAAGGAAAGGACTGAGAGGTCGAAGTTGTTTATTACTAAGTTTTCCCTTTCGAATGATATCAATGTCCTGACTGAAAACTTGTTCTTGAACCCGTTTTATTAATAAATGAAGTGCATACTGTTCGGGGGAGACCAATAATTGTTCTAAGTTTCGAATATCCAAATTTGCACGAACTTTCAAGTTACGAATGAACTGACAAATATATACCAGAATCCTGCATATTTTTCGCAAATCTGAAAATTGATTTACCATCGAGTCTACGAAATGATCTGCAACGTGTATATTAAGGGATAAAGTTCTTTTTTCAATGTGCATCTGAGTGTGATCTGTAAGAGTTGGTTCCATATGAGCAGGCCAATTCTCTTTAGGTAATAGTAACCATGGTGGAGCCGTCCACCACAAAGGATGATTAACAAGCTCAGCAGCTAATAATCCTCTTGATGCACAATCAGCAGGATTATCCTGTGATTTAATATGATGCCACGATGATGGAGCCACTCGTTCTTGGATATGCGAGACACGATTGCTAATAAAGGTCTTCCAATTATACGACGAAGATCGAATCCATGCTAATGCTACTGTGGAATCTGACCACGCAAATGTATCGTCCAATACTAAATTATCTCTATACGTATTTTGCACATACTCGACCAAGTTCGACAACAACACTGCACCACACAATTCTAATCGAGGTAATGATATACGATTGGTTGGTGCGACCTTAGATTTGGCACAGACCAATGATACTTGGATGTTCCCTTTCTCATCGACACAGCGGAGATAAACTGCTGCTGCATATCCAGCTTCCGATGCATCACAAAATGCATGAATTTGTACAGTTTGATAGTTATCGCAAAGAATCCGTCGAGGAATTTCAATTTTCAATAACTCGGGTAATTGTTGAAGATACAGATTCCATTTTAAAACAATTTGTTGGGAGGAAGTTCATCCCAGCCAATTCCTAATATCCATACAGATTGAATCAAATGTTTTGCGAAGAAGACCAATGGTGATAATAACCCCAGAGGGTCAAAGATCCTTGCAATTTCCGAAACCATATTCCTTTTGGTACAAGGCCGATCAACGATATTAAGATTGTAAACAACACATCACTCAATGGTTGCCATTGCAGTCCTAAAATTTTTGAGAAGTATTGTTTACCTCTTCAAACAAAATGCTTGCTGATACCGAACGGAATCAGGTAAATGGCCAATGACACTTGGCACGTTGCTATTCCACTTTCGCAACATAAAACCACCTGATTGGCAAATTTGGTTTAATTTATACACGAGTCGTTTGCCATCCTCTATCGAATCACACCCTGTAATCAAATCATCCACGTACGTATCCGATGCTAAAATCTTGGAAGCAATAGGAAAACGTAACGATTGACTTTTGCAAGTTCTTGAATTACACGCATGGCTAAAATGGTGATGATGTGATGCCGTATGTAACAGTGTTTAGCTGATAATCGATAACAGACTCCGAGAACTTAAATCTCCAAACTATACGTTGATAGTCTCGATGGCTAGTAGAAATAAGAATCTGTCTATACATTTGCTTAATGTCCGCAGTTAAAACTACAGAATGTAAACGAAAGTGTAATAACAACTCCATGATATCTTTTTGAAGAGGGGGGCCTGCGAGTAAATGATCATTTAAAGACCCTCCACTTTGAGCGCTGGCTGAAGCATCAAATACGACACGAAGTTTTGTAGTTGTACTGTCTGGTTTGAACACGGCGTGATGTGGTATGTAATATACCGGCGATAATGTAGACGATCGAGTTGAATCCGATACAATACGAGACATGTGACCACTATCGATATAATTCTGCATAAATTCTCTGTACGAATTATACAGTTGAGGATTTATTTCAAACGGCGTTCTAGTGAAAGAAATCTTCAGTGCTATTTCCGAGAGCCAGCAAATAGCGGTTCAGGACCATTGAAAGGTAACAAAACAATAAAACGACCGGTGTCATCCTGCTTGTGAGTGTCCACAAAATGCCTTTCACAAATTTCCGCATGAGGAGATAATTTGTTAGAATCTGGAATATTTTCCAGTTCCCAAAATCGAGTAATGTTAGCATCTTCTACAAGTGCAGCTAATGATATACGAGATGTAACAGAAGAAAGAACCTTCCTGTTAATATCCACCCAAAGGTAGTGTGAATTGCCACGGGTTCTTCTAGTGACCCAATGCGAGTTGCGTTTAATAAAACACGCGCGAACAAATCTGCACCTAACAATAAATCGATATGGCTAGGTTTGTCGAAGTCCGAATCTGCTAAATCTAATCCAACTATGTGAGGCCAACTATTTGGTGAGATCCTTGATGAAGGAAGGGTTCCACAAATGTCTGGTAAAACAAAACAATCAATACTGTACTCTGGAACAGTTTTACCTTGAGGACTAATTTTACACGATACTTGTCCATACGCATGAGAAGCAGATAGACCTAAGCCTTCAACCTTCATTGAAATATTCGATTTTCTTAAACCTAAGCGTCGACAACACTTATCAGTCATGAAATTTTCCATTGATGCACTATCTACAAGTGCTCTTACTGTCTGAACTTTACCAAACCCATCTGTAATTGAAATTCTTGCGGTGCCTAATAACGTCATTGTGTTGGACGATCTAGATGATAACAACGTACTTGTAGTAGTGTTGCAGGTGGGTTCGGGAAGTTGATCTGTTGCCTGAGTGATTGCAGGTTTCTGTGCAACTGTAGGGTTTTCAAAGTGCAATAAAGTATGATGACCCTTGCACACTTTTTACAAACAAGTTTGGAAGAGCAGCGTGTAACCATATGAGAGTTGCGAAGACAATTAATGCATAAGTGTTTGTCTTTAACAAAGTTATAACGGTCTTGTGGCGATTTATTCAGAAACATTTCACATTGGTATAAGTTATGAGTACCACTGCAAAGACTGCATTTCTGAGCGAATGAAGTTGTTACGAATGACTTTCGAACTTGGGGTTTTGAATATTCAAAGGAACGTTTAGAAGGTACACTAGATGATATGGTTTGTTTAATGGACGTATTAAATTTGGACGGTGTATCGGAAACAACCATATTGCTAATTTCTAATGCCTTGCAATGTTTTTCTAGAAATAATTTTAATTGATCATAAGATGGAATGTCTGATGTATTTTCTAATTCAAATGTTTTCAACAGATTTGTATCTACCTTTTTTGATAACAAATTAAACAATACGAAGTCGAGCAAATCAATCTTAGTTTGACGTAAGCTTGATATATTTTCCGTAAAGCAATTAAGCAATTCTCTTAAATCTGTATGTGAATTAAATTTTGCTTTTGGTGACGATTCTAAAGCATTCCAATGCGTGTTTGCAATTAAACGTTTTGAATTAAACCGCTCCACAATAATTGAATAAGCTAGCATATAATTATTATTCGAAATTTGCAAATGTCTAATGAGTTCTCTAGACTTAAAATCCAACGCATCAATTAAAAATAGAACTTTTCGATCGGTAGCAATTGATTATTTTCATGAACTAAATTATTAAAAATTGAATAAACTCTTGGAAATGTTCTATTTTTCCAGAAAATTTTTCATTTCTATCCGAGGGAGACGAATATTAGTACATGAGCCGATGCTAGTAATATTTTCAGTCAAGCATTTTTCAGCAGTGGATATATTATCAAATTGTGCCTTAATAATTTTAATGTTTAACAAAAACCTATCTATTTCAATTCTTAATGTTGTAACTTCATTTAATAATTCCGAGTTGTCCTCATCCAATATGCACGTTTTATAAGATGTATCTACATCGTTTTTGATATCAAAGGCGCTTTCAGCCATAATATTAACAGAAATACAATTGCCTTTAATATGCTCCAATTTATCTATCGCACCAGATATATCAGATAATCTATCGAGTGCGGCCTTTAAATCCACTATCAACCTATCCGATGAAATATGTGCCATCCTAACGAACAAGGTTACTAATATCGATTTTATATTGATTTCAGCTACAAAAACGAAGGGTTTGTTCACCTAATAATAGGATATACCAAGGGTAATGTTGAACTACCTGTTAAGCAAAGAATTTTTACTACAAGGTGCCTAACGGGAGCTTGCAAGTTTCAATCTAACAAAGAGCAAAGGGTTCTATTCTACCCGGTTTTACGAATACCTGAATTCTCTAGCGAACTTGAATTACAAGTTTAAAATAACTGTATTGTTAAACACTTTTCTGACTACAAATTCTTACGTTAACTATCCTAAAATTTACAAAGATTTGTCATTTTAAGGCTTTATAAGATTCTGTATCAGTACAAAATTTCAAATTTAATGCGAGATTGCATCTACTATAAGTTACTTTACACAATTGACTATGAAACTGGTGGTGTGACTACACTTTTCTTCTAAATGCGGTCAACCCCTAATTTAAGCGAAGAGCAATTAACAATGTAGTTAAATTGAATGCCAAAATGCCAATAATAAACCAATTAATAAGCCAAATATTTGCTCAAAGGACCAAAATGTTAATCAAAATGTTAATTTGCATTTACAATCACACAAAGGAAATGATAATTTAAAGGAATATATCACCTACCTTTCACTGGTTGTAGTGGTTGATTGTACTTGCACTGCTATCAGATAATTATGGACTGTATGTATAATGTTCACTAATTGTTGCTAATTACTGATGCTCGATGCACCGAACTAAATCACGAACCAAAGCCAAGCGAGAACGAAGTTGAATTGTCGTCCACTCGTACATTACCAACCCTTTTATGTCGTTGCACTAAAGGTAGGGATAATGGAGGGTTTCTAGGTGGGAATAGTTTAAGGACTTAAATTAATTGTGATTGGCATACTACACTACAACCAAAATACTTATAAAGCCTTAACAATACTATACGGTCACTTTCCATAGCAATTCTTCCCATTCTTACCAGCTGCTCCTCTGCAACTACGGTGGATTTGCCTTTTGTGAATCCGAAATGCCATTCAGAAAGCTTTTCTTTCACCTCCAATTTTGCGGCTAGTTTTGTAGCTACTTGTTCTACAAATTTAATGGTGGTGTTCTATAAGCTAATTGGTCTATATCAGTGGCGTCGCGTGGCTTTTTCTTTAAGGGACGCGATTTTCAAAACGTAAAAGCATTGAATTTAAAGTAATTTCATACAGATCGATTAAACAAATCCGGGTACTTGCCACACAAAATATAAACTTGGAAATTAAGTTTTAAATGTCAACTGAATTCGTCTGTTTTATTCACTAGATATTTTAATTTCTGCTTAACTTTCACTTTTCTGGTTTTAGGCATTATTAAGTGAACATCTTGACATGTAATGTAAACAAGATACACAGTATCATTAAAATTGAAGATTGAACTTGATTTTATAATTAACATGTGGCAATCACATATCTGGACAAAATACTTTTTTTTTGTAAAGCACGTAAAGTTTAAGAATAATTTATGAACCAGAGGATATCACCAATAATATAAAAATTGTTCTACAAATCATAAAGATCTTACATGTAATTTTCCAATGCTCCACCCGAAGGTACTACATTGGCCAAGAAGCCTGGAAAATTTGGATTTTTGCCGAACCCTTGCTGTTCCAAGCAAGGTAGGGATCTTTAACGTGCGTGACAACACTCACACACGGGACCTCCATTTTACCTCTCATCCGAACGAGGGTGTATTTTTGTGAAAAATGCTCGCCTAACATTTTTCAAGCGGACCGTGTCGAGATTCGAACCTAGGACCTTGAGCGTAGTAGTCACACACATACCAATACGCCACGGAGCCGCTGATAAACACGAATTCTTATCACTCAATTTAGCGACTCCATAGGCTCGTATTTCACCATATTTGAGTTGTGCTTAATTAAATAAAAAAGCTTTACAATAAATCGATTTAATAGTGGACTGTATGTTTATTAAAAATATTGAATAAATTGAATATAAACATTACCGTGCAACAAAACATATGTGCATCGATAAATGAATTTATAATACAAATTTTAATGTGAGAGCAATATAACCACGACCCGCCGTTATAATAACTAACGTGCTAATCCGAGCATGGTCAAACCGCAACTGCTATGTTCTTTGCGCAAGCCACCCCTTCTTCTTTCAACAATGTAAGGATGGTTGCCCGTCGCTACCATAAACTGCCCGCGAGCACAAAATCACTCACTTCACAATAACTAATTTAACACTTACAAAAATCAAATAATAAAGTCAAAGATACAAACAACAGCGAATGCAACATTCGAATCTTAAAAATAAAACTAAAGATAATAATTTTCGTAATAACCCTTAAAAAATTATTAACATAAAAAATATCTACTCAGACCAAACTAATTACTAAGTATCCTATTCAATAGGAAGAATCGCAATTTTAGACACTGAAGTAACAAAAGTGCCATTTTTAGTTATTAAGTGAACAACTCTAACTTTATTGTCTTTACCTGGTATAACCTTAATTATACGTGCTATCGCCCACTCTAATGGCGGTAACTTATCATTTTTAATAAGAACTAACATACCTTCTTTTACATTAGGCATAACCTTTTTCCATTTTGGTCTGTTTTGCAACTGGCCTAAATAGTCCCTAGACCAAGCCTTCCAAAAACTATATTGTAATTGCGTACAAAGTTTCCAAAATTTAAGTTTGTTTATTGGCACATCTGAAACATTACCTTCTGGAATACAAGCTAAAGATCCACCAATTAAAAAATGGCTTGGCGTTAAACAAGACAAGTCTGACGGATCTCCAGTAAGGGCACACAATGGCCTTGAGTTCAACATGGCTTCTATTTGAATACAGACCGTGTTAAATTCCTCATAAGTCAAATTAGTCAGTCCAATTACTCTTTTTAAATGATATTTGAACCCCTTTATGTTACTCTCCCACAACCCCCCAAAGTGGGATAAAAAACCACTTTATACGAAATTCCCCTATATAACTTTGAAACTGCTGAATAGTTTTTAAACAACTGTATAATTTCCTCAACTCATTATCAGCTCCTTTGAATGTGCTCCCATTGTCACTAAAAATCATTCGCGGTACACCTCTCCTACTCACAAACCTCTTTAAAGCATTTATAAATGTCTCAGTTTTCAAATCTGACACTACTTCTAAATGAATTGCTTTTGTTACAAAACAAGCAAAAACTGCTACATAACCTTTTGTAAGAATCACTCTTCTGACTCTTGATTGCTTAATATAGAAGTGTCCAGCAAAATCCACCCCAACTTTCTCAAACGGCCGAGCTATGTTCACTCGATCGTACGGCAAACTGCCCATTAGCTGCTTAGAAGCTTCAGACTTTAACTTCCAACAAATTAAACATTTAGCAATAACACTCTTAATTTCTCTAGTAGCATTTAATATCCAATATTGCTGTCTCAAAACTGACAATGTTAACTTTACACCGGCATGCAACAACCGTAAATGTTCGTTATTTATAATAATTTTTGTTATAAAACTTTTAGTAGGTAGAATTATTGGAAATTTATGTTGATACGAAAGTGCACTGTTATGCAGCCTCCCTCCTACACGCAACAATCCTTGCGAATTCAAAACGGATTCAGTGATAATAATTTCGAATTACAAGATTTACCTGCTTTAATTTCTGCAATCTCTTTTGTAAAATACTCCGTTTGTACTTGTTTTAATATAATCGTACGCAATTCATCTATCTTTTGAATTGTTAAATTACTAGTTTTTTTGTTAGTTTTATTCCTACAATTGTAAATAAAACGCAAACAATATGCCAAAACTCTTTTCATTTTCATAAAGTTTGAAAACTTTTCGAATAATACTAATTTATCTTTACTCTGGACTACAACATTCACTACGGGCTTCATTTCTGGTAACATTTCACTAAACTCGGACGGCCGAAGGTATTTATCAAATGTACAATCAAGTGTCCCTAAAAATTCAGGACCCTTCCACCACAAGATACAATTTTCTATATTGCGTGGCAAAACTCCTCTCGAAACAAGATCAGCAGGATTTTCATTAGAACGGATATAACACCACATAAATTCGGACGTTAATTCCTGAATCAATTTAATTCTATTGGCGACATAAGTATTAAGTTTCCAATATTCTATTTTCAACCATGTTAATACAATTTTTGAATCGCAAAACAAAAAACCTTTTGTATTTTATCCTTCAGCATACCAAAAATTCGATTTATTAATCTTGCTAATATCAATGCCCCGTTTAATTCTAACCGCGGAATGCTTGTTTTATTTTTCAACGAATTTATTTTTGATTTGGAAGCTAACAATTTTATTTCCACTGTATGACTGGGCGTAACTACTCGCACATAAACACAAGCACCTTGTGCAATTTGCGAAGCGTCACAAAATCCAACAAGTTCAATGGAAACAGCTTCTGAAAAATTTAAATATCTATTAATTTTAATTGCTGGCATGCACCTTAATCCCTGTGAAAATGATTCCCATTTCTCTTTCAATTTATCAGGTAATTCTGTGTCCCAATCTAGACCTGCAGCCCATATTTTTTGCATCAATAATTTTGCCACAGTAATAACTGGAGCCAAAAAGCCAAAAGGATCAAATAACCTGGCAATAAAGCCCAAAACAAATCTTTTGTTGCATGTTGCAGGAACGGTTTTCATTCCACAACTCATTATAAATTGATCCGTATTTACATCAAACGATAGACCTAGGGTTTTTAAAATACTCCCCTTTTCATTAGTAATATTTGTTTCTTCAAAATGTTGAAGTTGTCGTGGAATATTTCGTACTAATTCCACATGGTTAGAACACCATTTATGTAATTCAAATTTAGCTAAACCCAGTAATTTTATAAGTTCAGCTTGAGCTTGCAACAAACTTTCCTTATGATCTGCACCAAAAAGGCAGTCATCAATATAAGTATTAAAACGCAAAATAAACGAAGCTAAGGGAAATTCTGTTTCTCCCTCAATAGCTAATTGTAATAAACATCTCGTTGCTAAATGAGGACTGGATTTCAAGCCGAAAGGCAACCGTTTAAACTGCATAACCTGCAGTGGTTGATTTCTACTCTCTCTCCAAAAAAAATTTAAAAGTTTTCTGTGTGCGGGTTCTATCGAAATTTGCAAATACATCTGTTTTATATCAGCCATACAGACGTATCTATAAGTACGGAATAAAAGCAAAATGTCAAATAATTCAGGCTGAACAATATCTCCATTGCACAAAATACTGTTCAAAGAAACACCAGTTTTTGTAGTGGCACTACCGTCCATTACAATTCTAAGTTTCGTCGTAATTTTGTCAACTCTTACTACACCATGATAAGGCAAAAAATACCAATTCTCATTATGTAATGTAAAGGGATCAACCTTCACATCTTCTATAAATCCTCTACTTAGAAATTCTTTAATAAATTGCGAATATTTTAAATATAAACTTTCATTTGCT
This sequence comes from Platerodrilus igneus, assembly GCA_036346225.1. Classification (NCBI taxonomy): domain Eukaryota; kingdom Metazoa; phylum Arthropoda; class Insecta; order Coleoptera; family Lycidae; genus Platerodrilus; species Platerodrilus igneus. Next base: position 6,810,094 of record JARFIW010000447.1, on the reverse strand, counting down.
ACAAATCGTTTTTCTAAGTTTTCAAAGCGTTTGAGTGCCATAGAAGCCGAATCTCCCAATTGGAACTCTTCTAAATTTACTTTTAAAGGTAAATCGACTTGGAACCGCCCGTCAACTCTTGTAAATTTATTTACAAAACACTGTTCTGCTATTTCATTTTCAGCCAGCGATTCTTGGTCATTTTTAATAAAAACATTTTCGGTTCCCAAAACTTTTCCATCAACTGATTTAAATTTTCATCAGCATCAATTACTACACTATGTAACGACACTGCGTGCAAACTAGCACCACATCTTACTTTTGTAGTGAACGGCACTTTTCCACTCACAAAGTAACCAAAATAAGAATTCTGAAAATTAGGCTGATCTATACCCATTTTTATATTTTGCGGAAGCAAAACCGAGAAAAAAATATCTGCACCTAAAAGGATGTCTACCTCAGCTGACTCAAAAAATTTGTCATAAGCCAACGGCAAACCCCTTGGAAATTTAAAACTGCTGAAATCAAAACTTAGTTGAGGCAATTCAACTGTAATTTTCGGAATAACCCCGAAATCATGAGAAATTTCATAATTCCCATATCTCGAACGAATCGACAAGTCGATCCATTCTGAACACTCTGTCGAATTATCACAAATACCAGAAATTTTAGTTAATTTCTTTGTACGACAAGTGTCTAAACCCAATTTGTCACGCAATTTAACTGTAACAAAACTAGTCTGTGAGCCTGAATCTAACAAGGCTCGTGCCGAAAGTAATTCACCTTCAACGTTTTTTACTAATATTGATGCCGTAGGCAATAAAACAAATTCTGAAATAGTAGACTTTACTGTAGTTAACCCTGAGCAGCTACCACATTATCTACCGCATTTAACTGAACACTCGTATGCAAGTATGTGTGATGCTCCTTGGATTGGCATATAAAACATTTGAGATCAACAGAACAGGGTTGACCACATGAACATTTAAACATATTTTACACACTTTGTTTTCCGAAATACATTTTCTCTTTCCTGCATGCTTGCATTTTAAATTGATCACACCTAAAAATTGGATGACCTCCATGCTTGCAAAATTTACAATTTACTGAGTTTGAATTTACTCTTTGTCTGCCTTTCTCAATTTTTGCTTAAAAGATTTACCAGAATTCGGTACAGCAGTAATAGTTTTAGTTAAAGTTTTAAAATGTTTTTTCTTATTAATTGAATTACAATTATTTTGAAGTTTGACACTCGAAATAGTTAATTCAGAATTAAAAGCCATACTATCCAAAAATTCTAAAAGTTCTTCTAAATTAGCCCTAGAATTAGGTTATTCAATCATTTTGATAAGCTCGATTGCTATATATGTCTATCTTGGAAAGTATAAGATGAACTATCATAGCATCCCAAATTGATTCCCCTAAATTTTTTAGATAAGCTACAGTTTGCCTTATTCTGGCTACAAAGTCCCGTAACATACCCGAGTCATTACAATTTGCAATTGATAATTCCATTAAATCTTTGATATGACAATCAATAATCAAATAATCATCCTTATACCTTTTTTGCAAAATATTCAGTGCCGTAGTATAAGAATTATTTTCCACGGGCAACGCAGAAATTAACCGCAATGGCTCATCCCTTAGATGTTTGCGTAAATACATTAGTCTTTCGATATTTTCCAAATTTGGATTTTTATCAATAAGAGTTATGAAAAGCTCAAAAAACGATTTAAAACCTTGAATTTGCCCCGAAAATATAGGTAATTGTAAGGCTTCCAATTTTATATTTCCTTTGACAACATTATTTGTGCTATCACTAGAAGATCCCTCAGACTTGCCCTGCAATTTTAACAATCTTTTAAACTTAGCGTAAGTCGTTGTATACAATTTTTCAACCACCTCTGTTTCATCAAAATTATCTTCTACTTCAAATTCTTGCAACTGACAACAAACATGCATAAATTCATCAAAATTACTTTTAATAAGCTCGAATTTAATATTTATTTCTTCAAAATCTAATTCCGGAATAGACATCGCTTCTGCCTCTAAAACGTAATTATTCGCCCTAGTTATGTTATTCTTCAAAAATGAACGTTCACCTAACAAATTTTTTTTACCCTTTGTCATGATGATAAATATAAATTTTTCACTCACACAATTTTAATTGCAATGAGTCGCCTAACGTTTCTTGCTACCAGTAAATAATAAGTAAATATACTTGCAGTTCGTACAAAACCCAACTATTAGTAGTTTTGTTATAAAACGGAAATTCCAGAACCAACACGTTAAAATATAATTGCTTGTTTGGCCTACCTTTCTTATCTCCAGGCGAATACAGCTGTATACTATACCAAGATCTCTGCTCGCTTTCAATATAACGATGTGCAGGTGCCTTCTAAATTCTTGCATACACAATTCAAATTAAAACGTTTATTTCACTGATATGACCGTACGGAATTAATCAGTAAAACGTTATACAAATTTGTAAAGATATGACCATCTGGAATTAAATCAATACAAATTCGCACTGCACTATTTTTAATTTTAAAACACTTAAAATTCTTTTCAATAATATTTTGAATGCTCAATCAGATTGTTTATAATATGGCGAAAATTAATACCACATTCGACTTTAAACAATCATTTAAAAACACGTAATAATTAACTACGCATCCGATAGCACGAATAGGACCAATAAATATGATAAACACGAATTCTTATCACTCAATTTAGCGACTCCATAGGCTCGTATTTCACCATATTTGAGTTGTGCTTAATTAAATAAAAAAGCTTTACAATAAATCGATTTAATAGTGGACTGTATGTTTATTAAAAATATTGAATAAATTGAATATAAACATCACCGTGCAACAAAACATATGTGCATCGATAAATGAATTTATAATACAAATTTTAATGTGAGAGCAATATAACCACGACCCGCCGTTATAATAACTAACGTGCTAATCCGAGCATGGTCAAACCGCAACTGCTATGTTCTTCGCGCAAGCCACCCCTTCTTCTTTCAACAATGTAAGGATGGTTGCCCGTCGCTACCAGCCGCCAATCATAAAGATCACAAAATTTATAAAGAGGGTAATCCTCTTAAAAAGTACATCCAAAATAGTTCATGAAATAAATGTTTGATCCCATTCAACACTATGAGGTAGTTTATACTCTCTCAACTATTACACTACATCTCTTCATTTATAAATTAATGATTCATCGTAAAACGCAGTATAATCATAAGGAAATCAAACGATCTTACCAAGCGACTTCATATCACTCGTTAACCTTAAACCATACATCTGGCAACCAAACAATTTACTGCATTCCTAGGTGCGGACGCGAAATCCATTTTAGTCGAATGTAACAGCATCAAAATTTATATTATTAGATTCCATGAATTAAACCTAAGTTGCACTGTAATAAAATTTATTACAATTTTAGATTGATTTCATATTCAAACAAACCGTTCCGAAGGTGAAATTATAACCAAAACGTAAACCACTGCTATCAACTAATATTCATTGAGGTATCAAACAACCTTTCACTTTAAATTGAACATCAGGACTACCTTGCGACTCTTTATCCCATAACTTATTTTTTTCTTCTCTTTCGCCAAGAAAGCTTAATTTCTGGTGCCATCTTCACTCACAGCAAGCGACCCTTCACTTCCAAACAAGAAACGAAAAGTGATTGTGCTGTCACGAATGGACAACCGAACAAGAATAACTTCGATACTATAGTTAAGGAACTACGAGCACGTAAAAATCGTTTGTAAATATGTTATCAGGAACCACAGAATATGTTGCAGATTGCAATTTCGAGCGAAGTTGTAATGTACCCTGAAAAATTGTCGAGTTATTAAATCTACAAGAATACTAAAATCAATAACGTAATAAAACGTTGTTGAGTAAATACTGAAATAGCGAATTTGTAACGGTAATGTCTACAAATAATATTGCAAGAATTTTAAATGTTACAATCGGATGACAGAATTTACAGCTGATAATATATCACAACAAAGACAACAAACAAAGACACAAGAAGAAAATTGTTGAAAGCATATCTGTGGATCACCGTACAATATGCCTATGGAATACGAGCTGTAGGAAAAGCAGGCAAAAAACGATAACAGCCTTTTGGAATGTTGTACTTCAGATGTATGAGGATGATACCATGGACAGATAAAGTTAATAACAAATAGATTATAGAATAAAGATATCCGTGGAAAAAAAATAGGAGCAATAGAACGGAAGAATACGTTCTAAGTGGTTTTTGAGGAATAGTGCTGGATATATTACAAGCAGAGCTAGAAAAAAGGAGGTAGACGTAGACCTAGATCAGATAGTGATAGTTGCAGACTGTGCAAATTTCAGGGAAATGTACAGGTTAGTTCAGAATAGGAAACAATGAGGGTACTCGTCTAACCAGTTCCAGGACTAAAGACCTAATAATGATGAATATATCACAAACATCTAAGCGGTTACGCTTGGACGTAATTTCTGGAGAGGACAAAGAAGCTTCTTAAAAACGATTGTTTTACAAAATTCTTGACGTAATTATTTTAAATGTAGAGAAGCGATTTAAGGACACGTCGGAATTAAAATTTTTATGTCTTTTTGACCAGAGTCGGTATGACACCTTCAGCAATCAATTTCCTGAGAAAGCCTTTTTGTCATTACAAAAAATATGGTGAATTTTTTGACTTTTCGCGTTTACGACGCGAACTAATCGTCTTATACAAAGATACCGATATGAGAAAAAATAACGTAATAGAGTTAAATGAATATATACATTCGTTGAAATTGTGCCCAATTTTTCCAGAAGTGGCCAAGCTTGTCGATTTGTTTTGGACTTTCCCAGATACAAGTTTTTCTGCTGAAAGATCCTTCTCTAGTTTAAAACGAATAAAAAATTATCTGAGAAATACCCAACACCAAGATAGACTTTCAGCTCTGGCGTTAATGAACATAAAAAATTCTCTTTTAAATAATTTAAGGTCCTCTCCGCTCTTTGAGGAAGTTTTCAGTGTAAAAAACAGACGAATTCAGTTGACTTTTAAAAAATAATTGCCAAGTTGCTTGTGTGGATAACTTTTTATTTTGTGTGGTAAGTAAACTATTATTAACTTTATCCCTTTTTGGATGCCCAAATTTGTTTAATCGAACTATATGAAATTACTTTAAATTCAACGCTTTTACGTTTTGAAAATCGCATCCCTTACAGAAAAAAACCACGCGACGCCACTGCTTTAATGGCAAAGATACACTCCAAATTATTAAGGGTACATTTGAGTGTACCTCAGGTACATTTTATTAAAGTCAATTTTATAAAAATCTATATATTTGGAAGGGGAGGAGGGTATCATTACCCCCAGCCTAACGATTTTCTGATTAGCTTTTAAATGATAAAGGCACATTTCAAATTATTGACGGTACATTTGGGTACACTTCAGGTACATTTCATTAAAGTCAATTTTTTAAATATTTATACGTTTGGAGGGCTATCGTTACTTCAGTCCCTCTCAACAATTTTCATAATAGCTTTTGAAAGACAAAGGTACATTTCGAATTATGGACGGTACATTTGACTACAGTTCAAGTACAATTTGGAAATGCATAAAAAGTGACCTTTTTTTAAAAATGGGGGCGGTGCAGGGTAATAGACCCAAGATTCTACAGTTAAAGCATGTCTCATTATTAATAAAACACTCTGTATAATGCTATTAATACTAGACTAAGGATATTTGTGTAGGTTCTGTGTGATATTGTGCTTATACATTGAGTGAATTTGTTTCAAAATTATTTATAGAATTGTAACATATAAAAATTCTTGCAATATTATTTGTGGCTATTAGCGCTACGTATTCTCTATTTCAGTATTTATTCAACAACGTTTTATTCTGTTATTGATGTTAATATCCTTGTAGATTTAATAACTCAACAATTTTTCAAAGTACATTACAACTTTACTCGAAATTGCAATCCGCAACGTATTCTGTGGTTCCTGATAACATATTTACAAACGATTTTTGCGTGCTCGTAGTTCCTTAACTATAGTATCGAAGGTATTCTTGTTCGGTTGTCCATTCAATCACTTTTTGTTTCTTGTTTGGAAGTGAAGGGTCGCTTGCTGTGAGTAGACAGTGAAGATGACGCCGGAAATTAAATTTTCTTGGCGAAGGAGAAGAAAAAGATAAGTTATGGGATAAAGAGTCGCAAGGCAGTCCTGATGTTCAATTTAAAGTGAAAGGTTGTTTAATACTTCAATGAATATCAGTTGATAGCAGCGGCTCACGTGTTGGTTATAATTTCACCTTCGGAACGGTTTGTTTGAATATGAAATCCATCTAAAATTGTAATAAATTTTATTACAGTGCAACTTATGTTTAATTCATGGAATTTAATAATATATAATATATAATATATAATATATAATATATAATATATAATATATAATATATAATATATAATATATAATATAAATATAAATATATAATATAATATATAATATATAATATATAATATATAATATATAATATATAATATATAATATATAATATATAATATATAATATAATATAATATATAATATATAATATATAATATATAATATATAATATATAATATATAATATATATATATAATATATAATATATAATATATAATATATAATATATAATATATATATAATATATAATATATAATATATAATATATAATATATAATATATAATATATAATATATAATATATAATATATAATATATAATATATAATATATAATATATAATATATAATATATAATATATAATATATAATATATATATATAATATATATATATATATATAATATATAATATATAATATATAATATATAATATATATATATATAATATATAATATATAATATATAATATATAATATATAATATATATAATAATAATAACTCAACAATTTTTCAAGGTTCATACAATTTTACTAGAAATTGCAATCTACAACGTATTCTGTTGTTCCAGCTGATAACATATTTACAAACCATTTTTACGTGCTTGTAGTTCCTTAACGATAATATCGAAGGTATTCTAGTTCGGTTGTCTATTTGTGACAGCACAATCACTTTTCGTTTCTTGTTGGAAGTGAAAGGCCGCTTGCTGTAATTAGACAGTCAAGATGGCGCCAGAAAGTAAGTTTTCTCGGCGAAGACGTAGAAAAAAATATGTTATATGAGAAATAGTCGCAGTACTAATTTTTTTTTAAGTGAATGAACATCAGTTGATAACATCGCTTCATGTATTGGTTATAATTTCAGCTTCGGAACGGTTTGTTTGAATATTAAATCAATCTAAATTTGTTATAAATTTTATTACAGTGCAACTTAGGTTTAATTCATGGAACATAATAATAATATAAATTTTGATGCTGTTACATCCGATTAAAATGGATTTGCCGTCCGCATCTAAGAATGCAGTAAATTGTTTAGTTGACAGATGTATGGTTTAAGGTTTACAGGTCATTTGAAATCGCTTGGTAAGACCGTTTAATTTCAATAATTATACTGCGTTTTATGATGAATCATTAATTTATAAATGAAGAAATGTAGAGTAATTGTTGAAAGGTTATAAACTATATTATAGTGTTGAATGGAATCTACTATTTATTTCATGAATTATTTTTGTGATGTACTTTGTTAAAAGGATTACCCTCTTCATAAATTTTGTGATCTTTATGATTTATAGAATTTTATATTGTGACATCCTCAAGTTCATAAATTATTTTTAAACTTTACCTACTTTACAAAAAAAAGTATTTTGTCCAGATACGTCATTGTCGCATGTTAATTATAAATCAAATTCAGTCTTCAATTTTAACGATACTGTGTATCTTGTTTACATTACATGTCAAGATGTTCACTTAATAAAGCCTAAAACCAGAAAGGTGAAGGTTAAGCAGAAATTAAAATATCTCATAATTTTTCTGAATGATGAGTAATCAAAAATAATGTGAAGTCTTTCGTAGCGCTACTCCAAACTATTAGTCTTTAAAAAGTGTTGTTGCATAAAAATCAGAAAATGTATTAAAATTTAGTAGTAATTAAATTATGAACTTAATGTTTTACGTTCTATGTGTAAAATATAGAACATATGCTAATGAGAACTTTGTTTGTACTGAATTGCATTAATAATGGTACATAATCTATTTTAAAAGAATATAGAATTATTTTTGACTTCAGTCTATTATTAAGTAATTATTAAATTCCTCCAAAGTTACAAGATATTTGAAGAATTTCACTTGCTATAATTACATATAGTAATACAATAAAAATTAATTGTAATTGAAAATAATGATTTTGTGTTTATACAGTATTATAAGGTAAAAACAGTTCTTTGTTGGTAGTGTTTATGTTTCAGAACAGTCCTAGGACCTTGTCAGTCCATTGAAGAAGAAGAACAAGAGAAAGTAATATATTTGTCGTGATCAAACTTTGTATTTAACCAGGCTGGTAATAATTTAGGTTTCCAAATTTTTCTTTTATGCAATTTGATTCAGTCAGTTGCGTTATAAAAATTTAGGTGGCGTCCATTATTTTATTTCCAACTTTAATATACCCACTGACCCCATCTCATACGACCGCGGGTCAAAACCCAGTTAGCTACGAGTCTTTCAAGAGTTTTCTTTTTCTAAAAGCCGTTTTCCATTGTAACTTTACCCTGGGCTTGTTATTATCTGTCATGTATCTTAATATAGAATTATAAAATTTTTGTATTTTTTTAGCACTGAGATTCTCTAAATGGGTATTTTATAAATATTCTTCTCAGACTAAATATTGCTCTTACTCACTAAATTAACGATCTCAGGTGGGGTTCAAATTGTATCATCAATTGAATATAAATTAAGTTTCTTATTTAAACTTCCCTGAATAATTTTGTAGACCTTGATTCTTCTTAGTTTAGAAAGTTTTTAGCTCCTTTTACTTCTTTAAAAAAATTTATACTGTAGACGTAGAGTTTATATTCTTCTAAGACTATTTTCATTTCAATTTTGTTTTTTTGATATATTTTGACAGCATTTCCAAATGTTTATAAATTGATCCTTGTAATTTGCCAAATATAATTTTGACACGTATTTCCTGTAATGTTCTTTTAAAATTGGTTTTTAATGACACAAGACTTGACGTTTTAAAATTGACTTTTCTTTTCTTTTTCTGATAGGGACATTTAACTTAAAAAATAATAGTCCTCTACATTCAAATTGAACTTTTTTCTTTTAACATATATCAATCTAATCTAATTAGATAATTAAATGTTCTTTATAATTTAATATTGTTTATGCAATTTAAAATCACCATTATAATACACTTCTTTAATATTATTTAGGAACATTTATTAATTGCGACTATTCGCGTCAAAATTTATTAAATAGCAGTTTTTTTCCTCATTTATTTATTTACTAGGTAACCTTTCCTAGCTATCTCTATTTTATTTTTATATTTACCCCATCTACTATTTTCTATATTACAATCTATACTCTATTCTAATCTTTTTGAAACGAGCCCAATCTTCTTCCAGAATACAGTTCCTTAATTCCCAAAATCTCACCACATAAAAGCCCCACCAAAATTAAATAAATTATTTAAAAAAAATTTTTTTTTTAATTTTTATTTTTTTTAGATTTTCGTTTAATTTTCATCAGTAATGAAATTTTAGAGTAGTTTAATCTGCTATTACTACCAAATTGTATAGACTCACATCATAACACTATGTATCGGATATAACAATTGAATATGGAAGCTACCTATTATTTCTCCAGTTTTGTTTATTAATTCGTAAACATTCCCTTTTGCAAATATTTTATTTATTTTAAATGGTCCTATATATGGAAATGTTAGTTTTGCACATATCTTCTTTTCTGGGTTTGACATTTTCAATCTTTTTACTACGACTAAGTCTCCGATATTTAGTATTGTACGTTTCTTTATTTTCTCATTTTCTTTTTTTAAAAACTTTTCTCTCCTACTATTTATTTTCTTTCTTGCGTTATAAGTAAATCTGTAATGTCTAATTGTTCTATTTCATCCCTCCATGGTCTACATGGTTTAATCCCATAAATCAATGTAATAGGTGGTATCTCCGTGACAGAATTTGGTACTGTATTTATAAAATTTTCAAGTTGGATTAAGTATTTAACCCATACTTCATGATATTCTTCTGTTAAAATGCGAAGATATTTTACCATTTCCTTTATGTATCGTTCACATGGTGTTAATTTTGCATTTACAATCACACATAGGAAAGGATAATTTAAAGGAATGTATCACCTACCTTTCACTGGTTGTAGTTGTTGATTGTACTTGCACTGCTATCAAATAATCATGGACTGTATAATGTTCACTAATTGTTGCTAATGATTGATGCTCGATGCACCGAACTAAATCACGAACCAACGACAGAAGCAAGCACGACAAAATGAATAGCGTCCACTCGTAAATTAACAACCCTTTTATGTCGTCGCACTAAAGGTAGGGATGATGGAGGGGTTATAGGTGGGAAATAGTTTAAGGACTTAAATTAATTGTGATTAGCATAATACAACTACACACAAAATACTTATAAAGCCTTAACACATGGGTTACTTTGGGGATGTCTGATACTACAAAAATTTATGTTGATATTTTTTTTCTTTAAATTATTTATTAATCTCTGGTTCTTGAAATATGTCGCATTATCTGCCAATATTGATTCCATTCTTCCTATTTCTTCTACAAAATTATCTATTGCTTTTATAACCAACTTGGTATTACATCTTCTTGATGGATATAACTTTACAAACTTCGTGAAAATATCTACCATGACAAGTATATGTTTGTAACCGAATTGTCCTGGAATTAGGTTGCTGATATAATCTATCGCTATTATTTCAAAAGGTCTACTCGTATGTATGTTCATTACCGCATTCTTCAAAATTTTATTTTTTCTTTTGCCAACATGCATATTTCACATTTTCTTATTATCACTTTTCTTCAAATAAAAGGCTTCTCAAAATATTAAATTCGTTTTTCGTACTCCAATATTTCCAAAAGTCTAATGTATTTCCGTTATCATCTCTCTTGTTGTCTCTTCGGTTAACACCAATAACTCTTGATTTCTCATCTTCCTAATCAACACTCCATTTTTTATTTTATATCCTCGATACAGTGATAGCCTTTCCTTTATCATGGGTTCTCGAATTTCTTTTATTCCTTCCTTCTTTTGTAATTCTTCGAAACGTCTCCTAGTCCATTCTCCTTCTTCATTGAACGTATTCAATGCAAGTAGGTACCCTTCCTTTTTTCTTTCTTTATTCTCTTCCTTTCTACTTAGATAATCAGCAGTTACATTGTCTTTTCCTGTTCTGTGTCTTATTTCAAAATTATATTCTTGCAAGTATAACGCCCATCTGTATAGTCTATTATTGACATATTCGTTCTTTTTTAAGAAAGTAGCAACAATATTATCAGTTTCAATTATAAATTTACTACCCAAATGATAAAACTTCAACTTCTTTATTGCATGAACAATTGCCAGCATTTCCTTTTCGGCTGTTAAATATGGTGTTTCACAATCTTTCAATATTTTTGATAAGAAACAGATTGGTACTTCTGTATTTTCTTGTATTTGTACTAACTCAGCTCCGATTGCATGATCTGATGCATCCGTACGTAGTATGAATTTATCTTCAAAGTTGGGATATTTTAAGATTAACTTTTCGTAAAATATTCTTTTCAAATTTTGAAATGCTAATTCTCGCCAATCTGTCCATTTCCATCTTTCTCCTTTTCTTAATAGTTCAACTAATGGTACACATAATTCTGAATGCACTGATATAAATCTTTTGTAATTGTTTAGTACACCTAAGAAACCCCTAAGTGTTTTTAAATTCTTAGATTGTTTCAGTTGTTGTAATTCTTCCAACCATTTAGTACTAATGTGGCCTCCATCTACACCAATTATATATCCTAGATAATCCACCTTTTTCTTGAAGAATTCGCATTTTTACATAAACTTTTAGTCCTTCTTCGTTTAATTTTTCGATTACTTTGTCAATATGATGCGTGTTCCTAATTTTTTGAAGAGAATATCAGCACATCATCAACATAATGTGTACAGAATTCTTCCAATGGGTTTAACGATTTTTGCATAACTCTTACTAGTGCAGCTGATGATGTCGAGAGCCCGAAAGGTACAACTTTGTATTGATATATTTCTCCATCGATGCTAAAACCAGTATATTTTCTACTGTCCTTGTGTAGCGGTATTAACCAAAATGAATTTTTTAGATCAATTTTACTGAATATTTTTTTATTGTTCACTTTATATAGAAGATTTTTTATTGCTTGTGGTTGTTCATATTGGGGTTTAGTTATCTCATTTAATTTTCTTGTATTTAAGCATATTCTTAATTCTGACTTGTCTGCTTTAGGTACAGTTACTATCTTACAATTTAAAGTGTTCATAATTACAATTCCGCAAGCGCGGTTTACTAGACACAACGGCAGTTGGTAGCGCTAATCTTTATACAGATTTTGACGCGCCCATCTGTCAATGACGTCACCAATATACAAATTAAATGCGCAATTGACGAACAATATATATTAAATTCACAAACAATTATGACAATAAGGTACTCACATACACAGGTCCAGACTCTCGCGAAGTACGCCAAGCGTCCTTCAAGATGGCTGGACCAGATCTCAAGGCTCCATTCCGGAGTGTTTAAAGAGGGTGCTCCGATTCGTTCCCCGGGTCGTGGGCTGCTCCAAGGTCGTATCAAATTCCTATATGTAGCGGAACGATAAGGAATCATGGTATAAGGGGCGACAAACAGATAAGCAAGGCAAGGATCTACATAAATATAAGATAAAGACACGATACGATACCTGACACGACCACACTGTTCGAAATTTTCAGGCCAACAGCCACGTTACAGAGTCTCCCGGAAACTACCCCACTCTTGTTTTCCCGGCACTCGCGTCGCGCGATCTGGCGCAAACGCACTCTGACGTGACGGAAATACACGCCAAGTCTTTTGAATTTTAAGGCGCGAAAACTTCCGCACATCAAAATTAAGCTAAGGAGTGTTTAGTGCCAATTTGGCACGTAGCAACTACTGGATTGATAAAAGTTGTCTTTGCTGACTCAATTATTTCATTTTAACGTCTTTTTTATTTCTTCTTTCACCCTACTTTTTAATTGATATGGAATTGGGTACACTTTTGTATAGAATTCTTTGTCATCTGTGATCTCTAATTTATGCACATATTTTTCTGCAAGCCGTATTTTTTCATTAAATAATCCTACATGACTATCTATTAAATCACTTAATTTTTCTTTTACTTTTTGATTTTGTGTTCCTATTTGTTCATCTTTAAATATCTTTTGGAACAAACTACATATAAATATCGCGTTCTCTTGTTCCTTTTCTTCTTGACATTCTTTTTTCAAATCCCTATCCATTATAATATCATTCATATCCTTGCTAAAATCCAAAATATTCCACTCTAGTGTATACTTCTTAATTATCGATGGTACCATACAATTCTTCATTCCATGTTCCATTCTCATTTCACATCCTTGTATTTCTACACATGTTTCCTTTCCGTTAATTAATATACCTAATCTTTCCATAACATCTAATCCAATAATCATATCCATACATAAACCTTTAACAATTAATAATTCAGCTTTTCCTAAATTCTCTTCATTTACGTATATACGAACACAAATCATTTTATCGATTGTTGACAACTTTCCTTTCATTGCTAACCATAAATTGACTTTTTTGATTCTAAATATCTTTTTACCTAACGTTTTCTCATACTTGATCACTATTTTCTCATTTATTAGTGAAAGTTCCGAACCACTGTCCACTAAGACTAAATATTTACAACTATCTAATACCAAATAAATAAACGGTAACTTTCTTTTATTACTAAAACTATTTCCTAACAAAACATCTTTAAAACTATAAACAATTGTATTTAGAAGTAACTCTCCACCCCACTAATACATCGAAGTTTTTTTTTGGTACATGGTTCGAAGTCTCTTGATGTACCTGCACCACCTCAATCTTATCGTCATCCGTTCATCTGGATTTGACGGCATGATTTGTTGTATGCGTGCGTTTCTTTCTTCATGTCCCCTTTGATATTTCTGAAAACCGTTCTCTGTATTATCATTATTTCTTGGTGTCATGTTATTGTTATAGCCATCCCGATTTCCTAAATGTTGTTCATTATATCCTTGATCTCTTTCATAATTTTTATTCCAGAATTTGTATTTTCGTGTTTGTAGTTCTTGTCTCTCCTGTCGGTTATTGTACCTATTGTTATACTGTGCTGGTCGAAATTTACTTTTTTCATACCTAATATTTTCTGAAAAATCTCTTGTGTATAATCCTCTTCGTAGGTCTATATAACTGGTTTTATATTGCGTTCTACTCATATCGTTATTCACTTGCTGGTATGAATAGTTTTGTCTTCTTCAATTGATCTTGTCGTGTCATAATTTCGAATAATTTCTAAGAATTCTTTAAGAGTTTTAACATTTTGGATTGCAATTGCCCTATTTATTTCATTATCTAAATGTCTTCCTAATAATTGAATGATGTCCTGTTCTAACATTTTTGGTGTTGTGTCTTGCCTGATTAAATTTTTCTATTACATACTCTTCCCTGGTTCCAATATGTTTTCCATAAGTTCCTGAAATTAAATTTATTTTTACTCCCATTTGTTGATCGTTGCTTCAGTATTGGTCCATAAATAAATTTCTAAATTGCTCATAATTTGTGTACGTACTTTTTATAATTCCATGCCATTTTTCTGCATTTCCTGTCAGTGTAGCGTTGATTATTTGTATTTTTACAGCTTCTTTTTCATGTCTAACTATCTGGTCTAGTTTTTCAAGAAAGGACATTGATTGTTCCAATTTTCGTCCTTCAAATTTTGGTAAAATTTCTCGTGTAAACTTATAATCATTAATATGAGTGCATCGAGTTGTTTATCCCTGTTCTAAATCTTTAACTTTGTTTTGTATTTCCGTGATCGTTTTTTCTACCATTACCAAATTTTTGTTCATTTCATTTATCTTTATTTCTACATTTTGTACGATTTCTTTTCTAAATCTTGATTTTTCTCATTATTTTGATTAAAAATAGTTAAAGTCTGAGTGTACCTTTCTTCATTTCGTACATCCACCATCTGTACCTCTTTTCTGATACCTTCTACTTCCATTATAATTCTTTCATTGTTTGTTTTAACATTGTATTGAATTTCTTGTTTAATTTTTATTACATTTTCTTCAACGTCCCCTCTTAATGTTGTTTTAAATTCTTGCACTTGTTGTTGTATCTCCGATTTGAAATTTTCCATGTGTTCTGCCAAATCCTCTTTACAAATTTTTATCTGTTCCTTTAACTGTTGTGTTATTTTCCGTTGGTTATCTTCAAGCTTTTCTTAGTAGATTTTCTTTTAATTCTAATTGACTTTTTTTTATTTCTCGTTGACTCTCTCTTATCTCTAGTTGACTTTCTTTCATCTCTTGTTGGCTCTCTCTCACCACGGCAAGTTTTTCTTCAATTTTTCTATCTAATTCTTTTACAAAACTTAAAATCATGTGTATATCACTATTGTTGGCTGTACCTGTATTTTCCTTACTTTTTTGAATTTTTTTTCCTTCCACAATCATAATTTTTGGTTCGATATAAATTTCTTGTTCCTCTGCTATACCTGTGTTCACTTCATTATTACTTTGTTCAAGCTGTATTACTTCTTGTGTTAGGTTATCGAGCTGTCCATATCTTTTTCTTGATCTCGTTTGAAAATCGTCTTGTTTTTCCATTTTAATGCGGTACTGGCCCCACCAATATTTTATTTTAGGTTTAATGTAAAATTACGGACTATAGGTATGGTTGTTTTAAATTTTTCTTATATGTAACAATAAATACTTTATTTGTCGTAAAAAGTCAAAATTTGATGATACTCTTTTGTTGGTTATGGTTATATGTTGTCAAAACAGTAAATGTCACAAATTTGTCACTTATTTTTCTTCACGTATGGTGCCATTTATGTCATGTATTTTAACATAGAATTATGAAATTTTTGTATTTTTTTAGCAATGAGACTCTCTAAATAGGTATTTTATAAATATTCTTCTCCGACTAAATATTCTCTTACTCACTAAATTAAAGATCTCAGGTGGGGTTTAAATTTTGATCGATTGAATATAAATTAAGTTTCTTTTTATAAAATGGTCTAAGATAGATCACTTCAATATTTAATTTTTTTATTTTCAAATTTTACTAAAATAAATAAATAGTTCAAAAACTTACGGTTTTAAACTTCAATTTTTCAGTGTTATTATGGTTCCTATTCACTGTTATATTAATTCTTAAATTAGTAGTTTATGTCCTCCTAAAATTTCAATACAAATTAGTAATAATTAAAGACCTTTTATATAAAACTTCCACTTCAAAATTATCTGTCAAATTTTTTGAATATTTAACAGATCAAATATTTTCTATGAAAGTTCTGTATAGAATATTTTCGGCTCTTTCCAAATTTTGATCTGTATAATGATTAACTTATATAGAATAATTACTGTGATTCAATTTTTTTAAAACTATTACAATAAATAATAAATTTAAACTTCCCTGAATAATTTTGTAGACCTTGATTCTTCTTAGTTTAGAAAGTTTTTAACTCCTTTTACTTCTTTAAAAAAATTTTATACTGTAGACGTAGAATTTATATTCTCCTAAGACTATTTTCATTTCAATTTTGTTTTCTTGATATAATTAGACAGCATTTCTAAATGTTCATAAATTAATCTTTGTATTTTACCAAATATAATTTTGACACTTATTTCCTGTAATGTTCTTTTAAAATTGGTTTTTAATGACACAAGACTTGACATTTTAAAATTAACTTTTACTTTCTTTTTTCTGATAGAGACATTTAACTTCAAAAAACAATAGACTTCTAAATTCAAATTGAACTTTCTTCTTTTAACATACATCAATTTAATCTAATTAGATAATAAAATATTCTTTATTACTTAATATTGTTTATGTAATTTAAAATCACCATTATAATACACTTCTTTAATATTATTTAGGAACATTTATTAATTACGAATATTTGCGTCAAAATTTATTGAATAACAGTCTTTTCCTCATTTATTTATTTCCTAGGTAACCTTTCCTAGCTATCTCTATTTTATTTTTATATTTCTCCCATCTACTCTTTTTCTATATTATAATCTATACTCTATTCTAATCTTTTTGGAACGACCCCAATCTTCTTCCAGAATACAGTTCCTTAATTCCCAAAATCTCACCACATGTCATATAAGAATTTTCTAATTGTTAAATAAAAATTTATTAAAAATAATTTAACATTACAAACTTAATAATAATAATAATAATAAATATGGTTTGCCGGCTTTATTTTTGTTACGTTGTTATTCTTTTTTGTTTGTCATTTATTTATCGCTTTCTCGTATACGTCGATGGTGACAGTTCGCTTGGGTAAAGCCTTATTTTCTAGATAACGTTATTTATTGTAAGGCGCCCTCTGGCGTTTGGTATTCGTTTGCGATATCACAACGACCTACGAAGCTATTAATCCATAAACACAGATTATTCTACACATTAACATTGTGTGGTTTACGAGGGTTCACATGCTTATTAGGCATGTAAAGATTGCGCGCCTCTTTTTGTATGTATTTATGAAATTGAAATGCAGTGAAAGAAATAGAGAGTGAAAAAGAAAAGAACGCAGGAAGGTAGAAAGAGAGAGTAAGATATAGATAGAAAATATATCAGTAAACGAAAATGCGTGTACGAAAGAAAAATGGAAGGTAGAATAACAGAGATAGTTTGGGGCAAGATACGAGCGGGGCCTGTTGATACATTTTTCCTGCAAAAACCGAGATTTATAAAATTTCTACTAGGTGGGTGTTTGTAAATACTTGATTTTTGCATATGGCAGCAATTAAAATACACAATACTTTTATTTTGCTTTTATACCTTTTTTTCTACTATAAACTGCAAGAGTGTGCTTCAAAAGTAAGCTCTACGCTTTACAGTTTTTCAAAAACTTGAATGTGCCATCTAGTTGATAGTTCAAAAATTTATTTGAAAGATAACGGTTTCTTTGCTAGGCCAGTGAATTAAGAATCTATATCACTCAAAAAAGCTCGAGAAGAATATTTCAGGACTTTAAGTCTAGCTTCAACATACTTGATTAATACTACCGTTATTTTCCAGCATTCCTGAATGATCAATAAAATAAACAAGGTACCAGAAAATGGTTTAATTCTTTTCATCTCATCTATTTTCATGAAACAAACCTATCAAGTACCAACGAACTAGTGAACAGGAAACCTTTTCTAATATTTTATTCAGGTTGTCTTATCAGGTGAAATATTATTAATGTAAATATGCGTTAATTATCTTGAATAAATAGACCTTTACAGTTCCTGTCAAGAAAAACTAAAATAAATAAATTTTATAATATCGAAATAACGTGCTCTCGTAACTTTCCTGAAGGTGATGATCTGTGTACTGTTTAAGTAGTGCATTATTAGAGGTATGGAAGAAAAAACTGTCCAACTATGCTACGAAATAGCTTTTTTTATTGCATGCGGCTGCCTATTTTTTATACACATTCTGTGTTCGTGCGCCTGCGTCAAAAAAATCTGTGGAAGAAAAGGAACTGGTAAGTTTTTATACATGTTACGAGCTAGCAATAGCTCTTTTTCACTTTATAGGATGTTAAATACGGTATCTACCATTTTAAAATGCCTTCACCTGGTTCATTGGTAAAATTTTTAAACCAAATGGCAAAATATTTAATAAAACTAAATTATAAGAATTAATTAGTAATGCCAGTTTAACAATTATGCGCGTTCTGAATGACTATTGTCATATATTAACAAAGTAAATTTCTTAAAGATTCGCATTATTTATTTTTCCTTAACATTCCCTAAAAGCGCTAATTAGTA
This sequence comes from Platerodrilus igneus, assembly GCA_036346225.1. Lineage (NCBI taxonomy): Eukaryota > Metazoa > Arthropoda > Insecta > Coleoptera > Lycidae > Platerodrilus > Platerodrilus igneus. The sequence continues at coordinate 6,791,070 of JARFIW010000447.1, read as the reverse complement.
CTGTTACAGATAAAATGAGCATTAAATTAACAAATTTTAATTTGCTTTGAAGGAGTGGAGACTTCGTAACAGTATAAGGGTGTGCCGACTAAGTGCAGTGGTGCAGGAGTGATGTGTCTTTGGAAGAATTATAAAAAAAAAACATAGAAAATTTGAAATAAAGATGAACACAAAATTAATACATAAAAGGGGTTGGACATTGATGGGAGATAAATAGATGATTATTGAATGCATATTTGTATTAACATAGGTGGGGACCACATTAATTAAGGTATTAATGACACCAGATGTCAATGTCTGTAAAAAAACGTAAAACATAGTTCTATGCAATAAAGCACATACCTGAATCCGTATTCAGGTTCTCCACTGCGCACTTTTCGTGTGTTATCTTGCAACGGCGGTGCACCTGACCCGTCAACACCACTGAGATCACGCACCAAAAGCAAATCCACTCTTGAATTTTAGTTGTTCACACTTAATTTCAACTGTTTTTACTTACACACGCGATCCGTTCCATTGTCTTGAATTAAATCGTCTATAACGTAACGGAACATACCGCCCGCCCACCAAATTCAGGGTATTTAGGGAGATGGGAACGGTAACTAAAACAAAAAAAAAATAAACGGTATATTATAAGAGAAAAAAGAAGAAAAAGAGAGAGAGAGATAGCAGAGAGAGAGGGGGTTGCATACAAAAAAAAATATAATGAGATAAGGAAGGAAAGGGACAAAGATATAAGAAATTAAGCAATGAGTAGAGGACAGATCTTGACTAGGGGTCTTATAAGAGGGCTCTTAGAGGTTTTGACCTCAGCAACACGGACTGTGCCATCCTTTCCTGAAAAAAGAGTTATAATACGGCCTAGCGTCCAGCTTAATGGTGGAAGTAGGTCATCCTTAATCAAAAGTAAATAACCTATGGCGATTACATTAGCGTGGGAGGTGTTCCATTTGGAACGTTGAGTGAGAGTATGAAGATACTCGTGACTCAAAAGTGACCAGTAATCCTGGTGGAAGCCTTGGGGTAATTTCCAACGCTTTAATAATGAAAGCTGGCCTTGGTTAGATTCTCCTACGGAGGCATTGAAGATCATTTTGGTCAGAGCTTAATGCACAAGTAGCCTGAAATTGAGCAAAGACTCTATTTGTGCCAACAATGTGCAGAGATTTTCAAAGGTTAAAATTCGATCACCGATGACCCGGATGAGGTGGGTTTTGACGGACTTAACACCGCTTACCCTGAGACCGCCAAAGTGTGGTGCTAGGGGGGTTAAAGCTCTATGTGATACGCTCGATGGCAGTTGCATCCTGAAGGTATAAAGTGAGTTGACGATTAGCGCCGACAAAATTAGTGCTGCAATCGCTAAAGATATGTGAGCATTTTCCACGCCTAGCTATAAAGCGACGCAAAGCGGTACGAAAGGCATCAGTTGATAAATCGGATACCAATTCGATATGCACCGACTTAGTAGCGATACGCACAAAAAGACAGATGTAGGCCTTAAGAGTCCTGAATCCTCTTAAGTGACTTGCCTTGATTTTGAGAAGACCAGCAAAGTCTACCCCCGTACAGACAAAGGACTTGATTTGATTGATACGATATGAAGGTAAGTCTCCCATTAAAGGAGTTACCGGTGAAGGATTGGTACGAAAACATTTTACATAGCTAGATAAATAGTCTCTCACTGCTGTTTTAATGAAAACTATCCAAAAATGTTGTTTTAATAAGGTATGCAGTAGTGTTAATACCTGCATGCCAGTATTTTGCATGAGTGACTCGCACGATAAGTTCGGTAAGCCGGTGCGGTTTAGGCAACAGAGCAGGGTGTTTTTCAGAATAAGACAGTGACAGACGACCGGCCACCTTCAAAATACCTGCAGAATCAATAAAGGGCGTTAGTTTACGGAAAGTCTTTGGAAGTTTGTGGTTAAACTTTACTAATTTTATTTCGTTAGCAAAGCAAGTTTGTTGAACATGTTTAACAACGATTGTCAAAGAGTCGTGTAACTCCAGATTTGTTAATGGTCCAGATGAACCCTAGGTTCAAGGTTTGAAAAACCTATAAATATAGGCAAGTATGCCTTGAAGTTTTCTTACTGAGGAGCAAGATTCGAGCAACCGAACAATGAGGTTGGACACTCGATTCCTTCCTGGGCTAGAATTAGAGAGCATGGGTTTTATGGGCTATGAATCAGGTTGAAACGAAAGCCAAGTTGGCCCCTCCCATCAAAGGGCACATGACAAAACCGCTCTGGGAAGTAGTCCCCTGGAAATCGGATCAGCAGGGTTGTGTGCAGAACGAACGTGAAACCACCTGCTCGGCGAAATGGTTTGTTGTATGTAACTAACTCGGTTAGTGACGAAAGCCTTCTAGCGTCGTGGGGCAGATCGAATCCATGAAAGTGCTACCAAAAATCACTCCATGCAAAAATATTAGAGAAGTTAATTGTTCCTTGATATGTTGTTAACACAAAATAAACTAAATCGGTTAATAGTACAGCAGAGCATAGTTCCAGCCGTGGAATAGAGAAACGTTTAATTGGGGCAACTCTAGTTTTGGCAGCAACGAGTCCCACAGAAACCTTATCAGAAGACGTTACAAAACAACAATGTATGACAGCTACATAACCTGTTTCACTAGCATCGCAAAATCCATGCAATTCACAGCTATATGGGCCCAGTAGTGAGAAACAGCGCGGAAGCCTTAATGAGGATAGTTCGTGTAGTTTGTCTAGATATTGTTGCTATTGCACCCGGATATCGGCTGGACATTTTTCATCCCAAGGTAACCCTATCACCCAGAGGTGTTGAGTGAGGCGTTTGACAAACATAGTAAGAGGCGCCCAAAACCCTAGAGGGTAGTAAATTTGAACTACTTGAGCAAGTATTGCTCGCTTGGTACATGTTGCTACTAGAGGTTTAACAATGAATAGAAAAGAGTCCTCTATTGCAGACCATTGAAATCCAAGCACCTTAATAGATTCATTGGTCTCAAACTCTAAATTCTAAATCTGACAGTGCACCTTTGGAAGACCTTGCAAAATGGTACTATTATTAGCCGTCCATTTGCTCAGTTCCAAGCAGGTAGATGCAAGTAGATGGATTAAGTCATTCCGAAAGCTCAGAGCTAATTCAACATCACTGGCACCACAAACGAAATTGTCCATATACAGATTTGACCTAATAACCGCAGCGGCTAGCGGAAATTGAGATTCTCCTTCTTAAGTTAATTGCTGGAGGGTTTTGATCGCTAAATACGGGGAACACTTTGCACCGTATGTTACAGTATTCAGTCTATACATTTGAATGGGATCATCAGGATTGAATCTCCACAAAATTAACTGGAATCGTTGATGCTTTTGATCAATCAGGATTTGGCGATACGTTTGTCGAAATAGATGATTATTGAATGCATGTTTGTATTAACATAGGTGAGGAAACATTAATTAAGGTATTAATGACACCAGATATCAATGTCTGTCAAATAACGTAAAACATAGTTCTATGCAATAAAGCACATTGAATCCGTAATCGAGTTCTCCACTGCGCATTCTTCGTGTGTTATCTTGCAACGACGGTGCACCTGACCCGTCAGTAGCACTGAGATCACGCATCAGAATCAACTGCACTCTTGAATTTTAGTTGTTCACACTTAATGTCAACTGTTTTTACTTACATACGCGATCCGTTCCATTGTCTTAAATTAAATTGTCTATAACATGACAGAACAGGGATGAAGTACAAATAAATAAGCTACCCTATCACTTACCCTGAGTGGTTTTTCTATTTTTGTCAAAATCGGAGGACACCAAACCGTTTGCCACAGCAATTCCTTTTTATATTACTTCCTATCCGAAAGACGGTAATTACACATAAATTTCTTTTTCTTCGATATCCTACATATTGTCACATTATATTTACTTTTATCTAAAATACCTTAAAACAATTATTAATTCTATCATAGATAAATAAATTTCTCAAAATAAAATGCTTCTTCAAAATTAAATTTTATCACTGGGGTAGCTGGATATTCTTTACAATTGCCTGTTCGTTTTATTCTTCAGCTCTCTTAACATAAAATAATTTCAAGAAAAACTACATAAAATAATTTCCATAAAACAATTTTTTTATTGAATCTGGCCAGGTATTGCTAAAAAAATTCTAAAGGACAAATCTAATCCATCATCAAAGCTATTCATCTTCCACATTTTCTTGTTTGCAATATTAAATTGCGCGACATCTATAAATCTTAATTACTGGAAATGTCGTTCATAACAAATATAGCAAACAATTAAATTCCCGTTTGTGGTTATATCTTTTCATTGTACATTCAAAACTACTCAATTTGTATGTATGTTGCAACTATGACTAAATTTCGACAGTATAACTTTCATTCTAAAATCAATATACCCAATTCCGTCGATAAATTAATCCAATCACATAATTATTTTGACTTTGATTAATTCCTTATTACATAATTAACAATCAATAGCCATTTTCAGTTTATAAGTGCATAATTAATAATTCTAACCTTAAAAGCTAATTTTATCCACTGTTTAATTTTAGGTTATCTAAAAACACCAATGTTTTTCTTACCACCATGTCTTAAATTAACCAAAAACAGAAACGTCCCTTGCTCTAACACACCACAAAATTCCAAGTTAATAGAGGGGCAAATTTTGCAAATTCTAACCCCCTTTCTAAACTGTTAATACGACATTATTTATATCCGCACTCCGCGCGTTTGTGAAATCACCTTGCACTTGCCGGCGTATTTCACTTTTACATAACGATCGCCGTCTATTTTTCTTGGAGATCTGTATTTTCAACCTTACTTTTAAATTAACATTATATCAATATCCCATTTAAGAAGTAACATTACAACAATCTACAACCCCGCGGTTTCATCCGCCTTTTCTATGCTCGCATTTTTCTACATTTTGATATTTTCTCATTAGCGGTTACAAATAATTGATTTAACTTTTTCTCGTTGGTTCCAACAGATCTAATTCCTCTTCGTCCCATATTCTTACGATGCAATGTATTTTAGAAAAGCATTATTCTACCTTATCTAAATTATTTAAAAAAAAACACAAAATTTGAAATTTCATGTTTAAATAGGAATAATTATTTACGAAATCTTATAAATAAAGCGCATCCGTGCATTTGTCCCATCAAAATTAAATTTTCTATCTACTTTATTGTTAGCGTAACGCAACGTGTTACAGTATTTATATTCTATAGAGTATCAGATTATGGCTTCTACTATTTTTAATTATTCCAATTTCAAATGCCAATAAGTCTATCAAATCCTTAAATCTAATTAGTTCGGTTTAGTAACTTGTACTTTGGGCTATTTTCTTAAAACGTTCAGGTTATTCTAATTTTAGTCTAAGTATTAAAACAGGGTTGCATCTGGCATTTTACCATATGAAGCACATGATATGATAAAACTTTGTATTTAAATACAAAGTGAAAGATTTCCAAAGCACCCAATTTAGCCCGCATTCAATAATAAATGCTGTAGGTAAAATATGACTCTACCAGCCGCCTTGAGGGTTCTGTAGCTGGCAATTTGTGACGTTCCTTTGAAATGTTTATAACAGTATTTCACTTTAACAGTTTCCGTATTAGTAAATAAAACCCACCAATAGGATTAGGTTATTTCTTTTAAGAAATATAATTTTTAGATTACATGCATTCTTGATTTAACGAAGGATTATTTGTGCACTTTATATTGTTCATACTCACAGTTGTTAAATAGATTATGGCTGTTTTTAAGGTTAAGAAACGATATGGCAACCCTGTATTCTTATTAATTTTGATTAATAATGTATAACGCTAGCGCCTATGACCTGACAAGTAGAAGTGGACGAAGGAATAGGGACAGAAGAAGCTACATAGGAAGTATTTGATCTGACAATGGGTGTAGGACGAATTTCAATTGATCGGTCATGTGAAGTAATTGTGTTTTTTCCAATTGCTGCGGACTTATAAGTGAAATCCGGTTTTGCAGTAAAAGTATGAACAGAACTAGAAGTAACTGCCGGAGTCTCTGATAAGGTAGTAGCGGAACGTAAACATATACTAATCTTAAATTTTATGCTACAAACCATTATTTTTAATGCCATAGGCGAAGATTATTATGAAATATAAAACAAATAAAAAGAATTGGTTTAATTATTATTATATCTATAAGCCCGCCCTGGTACATCACCCCACAGTTAAATTTGAATACAAGGATACGAATTTAACTCCAAAGGTCGCTTATATGTCATGACTTGGCATTAAATAAGGTTTTAAATTGAACACGTTTTGAATTCCGACGGACAACCCAGTTGCATCCTTGGTTACTCTATAAGAATTAGGATTGACCACTGCAGTTATAGTGGCAGGTCCACGGTATAACAAAAAAAACTTCTTAATTTCTCTCTTTTCCCCATTAAAAATTGGATGCGTTCTGATTAGCACCTTATCCCCAACGCTAAATTTCGTAAACTGGCGCTTTTCCCGTTTATGACGCAAAGTTTGCTTCTCTGCTTTAGAACGTAATTTGTCCCTGGCTAAAAATATAAAATTTTAGATCCTAATTTCGCTCAGATAATTAATATCCGACAAAATTTATTCTTTCGGGAACGTCCAAAATGAACTTCATTGGTTGTTAAACAGGTATTCTCGAGTATTACTTCATTAAGCCAACCTTCAACTTCTTGCAGGACATTGCCCAATGTAGTGTGCTTAGCAATTACCAAAGCTCTCAACAATCGAACAACCTCTTTATTCGCTTTATCCGTTAAATTTCCTTTAGGGCAATACACCGACGTATTTTCACACCCGCGTTACACAATGTAGATTTCCAGAGCTGACACGAAAAAAACGTACCGTTATTAGTCAACATTTTACTTGGCTTACCTACATCCACAAAATATTTGTTCTTTAACCACCGTAAAATGTTGCGGGTTGTTCCCCTTTTAAGGGCATGTAAATTGACATGTTTACTAAAATCATTCGTTACTACTAGAATTTGTGTCGCTCCTGCTTTAGTTCTAGGAAGTGGACCAATAGAATCGATAAATGCTATTTCATTAGGCTCGCTTGGTATAACGCTGTACATCTCCCCGTAACACCTGATACTCGCTTTCGATTTTTGACATAAATCACACCCACTAATCAATTTCCTGACAACTTTCCGCATTTTTGGAAAATAATAATATTTGGATAGATACTGGAAGCATTTTTCCGCGCAAAATGACCATGCTCCACATGTTTTTCGAATACTAACGCCATCACCACGTTTTTCAGCATACACCGTTTATATTCTGGGTTTGCCACCGAATCTTTCCGAAATAATAATCTCTTATGTATTATAAACCAATCGGAAAACCTACCTTTCCCACCAGTTCCATTTTCCACCCTGTCCTTAACTTTTTGACACCACTCGTCATTCTCCTGTTCTTGAAAAATATTTTTAAACTGTTTTCTTAATATCTTAGCCCATTCCCCTTTCTTTACTAAAAAAAATGGGCACTCGCGACCTATCCAAAACTTCAACAACGTCCTTCTCACTCTCCTCCCCAACCGGAAACCGTGAAAGAGTATCCGCGACTATATTATCTGAACGAATAAAATCCACCTGATCAACCGAGAACTCAATAATTTACAATCCATCATAAAGGCAGTACTTTGTGGTCCGTAACCAAAGTTAACTCCCTCCCCAACACTAAGGTCCTCCACTGTCTCAATGCCACAGCTAACATCTTCTTTTCAGTTACAGTATACCTCAGCTTCGCCTCCTTTAGCGTTCGGCTAAAGTATACGATAACTTGAACTTTCTCACTATCCTTATTAATCTGATAATGATACGCACCTAACCCGTGATGTGAACTATCCGTCCTTAAATAAAAACGCAAGGTACGGTCAGGATGCTTTTGAATCGTAACCTGTAAAAATGCAGCCTTAATTTTCTGAAAAGCCCCTTGTTCAATAATTCCCCTTTTCCAACGTATATCCTTCCTAAGCAGACCTAATAATGGTATTGCGAGTTGGGCGAAACTCTTACAAAATCGGCGGTCGTAATTGACCATACCTAAAAATGACCTCAATTTTGGTATATTCTGGGGTCCCCAAAACTCCTGAATCACTATCATCTGCTTTGCATCCATTTTTATTTCGGTTGGCGTCAAAAGATTATCTAGAAATTCCACTTTTTTCCTGTACAAATCGACATTTGCGTAATTTCACCGTTAAACCTGCTTTTCAAAACTTTTCGAAAATAATCTATAGATGACGTAAGTGCTCCTTAACTGTAACCCAATATTTCAGCAAATCATCAACATATGCCATTACAAAATCTTCAATACCCCCTCACAAAATTATTTTAAGTCCTCTGATAACACTCCCTACCGACGTACACAAACCAAATGGTAGGCCATTGAAAACATAAGTTTCCCTTCAAACGAAAATACGGTATACTTCCTGTGTTCAGCCTTAATGGGGAACTGCCAATAGCTATCAGTAAGATCGAAGGCCGTTAAACACTTTTCTGGAGAAAATAGAAATTGAAGTTGTTTAGGAACCGGTGGAACTACGTGGTCCTTCACCAACCTCCTATTCAACAACCGAGCATCCAAACAAACCCGAATGCTACCATCCTTTTTTGTAACGACCACTAATGGCCTAACATATTCCCTTTGTGCTCTACCTTAACTCCATTTCTCGTATTTGCCTTTTGGCTTCCGCTTTATGTACTTGCGCTACAGCGTAGCTCTTCTGAAAAAACGGAGTCTCGTCCTTTAAAAATATCTCGTACTGATATAATCCCGTTAAACCTTGTCTCTCTGAAAAAATATCTCAATAACTTAACAGTAATTGGTTTAAACCCATCTTTTCCCCTTCGTCTAATTTATCAGAACCGGCGACAATTTTCTTAATATAGACATTTTGCTCCCTTAATTCTGAATAATGATCTTCGATTGCAGCAATTTTAACTTTTTCTAATGGTTCCGATCGTATCCCCAATTTATATACCTCCTTAGCGGAAGCTTCTCTGTCATAGCTTTGAAATTTAATTATTTTTTCAGTTTTATCAAACTTTCCTAAAATTTTACTCTGATCAAAATCTAGTGTTATGAAAATTTATTTAAGAAATCGCAACCCAAAATCACATCTCTTATTAATTCCGGCACAACCATACAAGTCATCTCCCAATTTACTCCATCAACTGCAAAATTTAGGTAAACCTTTTCCATAATTGGCTGACTTTTTTCTCACACGCACCTACCACAGTTACTCCATTTCTCGGCATATTGGTATTTTATCACGCCGTTCCGCAATTTTCTTCAACAGTTCTGGACTTATACAACTCATCATGGCTCCGTTATCTACTAAAACATCCACTTTTACGTTTTTTACCACAGCTGTAACAATTAGTACAACATCCACCCAACCCCCGTTATCTCTTGTATAATATGAGCCACTTGGTCTTCCTCGATTCTCATTAAAATTAGTGTCCCTGTCGTCATTTCTACCAATCCTATCAGTGTTAACCCGTTGAACAGCCCCTCGATTTCTCCTATAATCCCGTTCACTAACTTCAGCATTATCCATTTTTCGTAAATATGCCTAGACCCCATATATCGTTTTCAAACTCAAGCTAACAATCCCTCGTCTAACATTACTATCAAAATGACCAACCAACGTTTCAATAATCTCATCCTTACTTAAGGAATAATCCAAATAATTAGCCTCACATACCTGCTTAAGAAAATAATCTGCCCTAATTTACGTGGATAACCTAAGTAATATTACGACGGCACGTAACTCTTGCGGGAGTCAAAACTGCAACACCAAAGTGGTTATGATGTTGAAGACTATTTTTACCAATGTCCCAAATCAAAACCATATAATTTTGTGTTTTCTTATTCTTGAACATACAGATTTACCAAACGATGATGATTTTGAAAAAATTGAGTCAGAGTTAAAAAAGCAAAAGCGATTATACACATGGAATGATTATATTGATATTATGAAAAAAGCAATAATAAAAAGACGATTAACAGTTACACAAATAAGAAAGAATTAATTTTTTTCTACCAAAGATTTAGAAACAAAAATTACAAATAGAGAGATGACTGTTTTAAAGAAACCTGTAAATTGGTTAAAAACAATACAAATTCTTTTGGAACGCAATAAACCTTAGTCTATTTTTATGAGTCGGTGTTTTGTACCAGAGTCCCATAAGGATTTTGAAAAAGGTAAGGTTCAAGGTCCAGAACCTGACAATGTCTTCACGGCACACAATCTCTCGATGGCTGTCGACAAAAACATAAACGCAAAAAAGACTCGCTGATATAAAGTATTTGCTTCAATTCATTCCAAAACGCAGTCTTGATTATTTTTACAAACACTCGAGGGGTGGCTCACTATGACTTGTAGCGTACACCATATTTAACTTTTTAATACTGAACTAGTACTGAACATATTTAACCTATACTGAATTTACTGAACGTATTGAACCAAATACTGAACTAATACTGAACTTATTGAACTAACACTGAACTTACTGAACCCAAGCGAACTCGTACTGAATTTCCCAAACCAATACTGAACTTATCTTGAACATATTAAACATACATGATTAAATTGATTCTTATTTCAAAAAGAACTATTCTAAATAAGCACAAAGTAAATAAACATGATTAAATTATATTTTTCTTGGTACTTAGTTAAAATTTCTATTGAAAATAAAGTGCTTGAGCTTTTTATACCTCGTTTCAATTTGTAGTTTGTCATTTCTTCGCGGGGTAAACAGAGCATTGCTATTTAAAAACACTAGTCCATAAAATGTGTAACACGACATCATTAGCCACGAGACTTCGAAGCCGAGAACAGCTACCTGTGTCGTGGGGTTTGTCTTTTCTCTTTTTTGGGATGTAGGTTCTCTCTTATCTTTATCTTCAAGTACCTTTACCTGTATCCTTCTGCCTTACCTACGAACGACGAAAAAGGAGGGACGACCGAATTTGGACTCAACAATGGCGTGATGTAACCTAGAAAAACGAAGGCTCTGAGATGTAAAAGAAATACAAGTAAGTACATTGCTTTATTTAAACTGTAACCATTGTATCACTTTTAAACGTGTTTGGTATTTGATACAATTTGCTGCGTAATTAGTTGCACACAAAATCCATCTTAAATGAATATTTAAGCGATAATTTCTCTGTAATGAATTTTTGCGGTTGGTTCGTTTTTGCGTAAAGCAGTCCCATTATTCTTGTCAGAGGTTGGCTACACTGCGCTACACTATTCAACCCTTAAAATAACATGCTGTACTCTGTACATAAACGTATGGAGATTGCAATAAGCGCCCTAGCGTTTGTACCCTATAGTAGATAAGAGGGGGTGTTCATTTCTCTTAGAACGCCAGTTATGTATCCCCATTGATATATATATATATATATATATATATATATATATATATATCTTATAATATAACCCCCCCTTTTAGGATTGATAATTATAATATATGAACAAATTAGAAATGCACCAAATTGCCCTATAATTTCCTTTCTTTAATTGATTTATGAACTTCTCTATTGGTTCTTTAAATCTGCGCCTCGACCAATGAAACTCTTATCTCAGGTTAATTTTGTGAAAAAATCTATATCTGCATACAGCGTGAGTTCTGAACCATATACAGATGTATGTGACACTGCCAGTCAAATGACCTCTAGTTAATTCTACTAAAGCAATTTCTAAAAGTGACAGTGTAAACAATTACTTGAAAAATACGCACAGTAAAACAGTTTATATTAGTTAATAATTTAAGATTTCAATCGAGTATAATGGATTAAGTGTTTAAATTATGACAGTGAAAATAATACAACCTGAACTTCCAATGAAACGTCTTGCTGCTGAACAATGAAGCTCCACTGCCTACAGTGACGATTCGAACTTGATGTGGGTTCTTAACACCTGTGGATAAGTACGTTTTAAAAATTTGTATTACTGAATTTACGCCTTTTATTTTAGGGTTTTAGGTACGCCAAAATTCTTTAGAGACACTTATACTTATCGTCGTTGGTCGTATCAGGAAACTCAGCTCCGTGAAATCAACACCGTGTTCGACACCAAAAGTTCAGCAATTCCAGTGTTCTGATAGCACCACTTTGGAACTCTTCTGTCTACACAAAAATATTCCTAGAAATTAATGGTCAAGGACTCTTGCATTTATCACTTTTTAATATCAACAGTTCCTTTATACTTTGAATATCACAATTACAATTTTCATTTGTTGAATTTTATGTAGGAGATTACAATAATAAAAGGTATACAATTCGTAAACTGTCACCAAAAGAAGATTATACTTTTTGTTCTATAGTTTGTAAAGTTCTTTTTCAGTTCTTTTTAAATCAGTTTTTTCTCTTAATTTTTATTTCAACAACTCCCTTTTTAATTTTTTAACAACTGTCACTTCTCTATGGAGATGCCCCTTAAAACATTAAACCAGCTTACTCTTTTACAATTCTTTTCCAACTAACATTCTATGATCCAACTTTTTATTAATAGATCTTATTGCTCTTGTCAAATTCTAATTTGGAGTAAACTAATACACAAATGTCATTGGCCGAAAATTTAGAAATTGATATTTTAATCCTAACAACAAGTGAAATTCAAATGATATAATAAGACTTACAACTATATACTGAAAAGTAAATAAAACTTCTACATCTTATAACTAACTTAAATCTAATAAAAAGATACTACTTGACTTTTTAGGCTTTACGTACATATTCACATGGCAGTGAAGTTTCCTTTTAAATATTTTAACACAATTTTTATGATATACAAACAACAGCAGTTCACTTCATTGGCACAAACTTTTCAAAATTACTTTATGAAATCACCATCACCCAAGTTGAAATCTTAAAACGTCCTTTTCTCTTAAATTATCATTTTAAATATCTTTAACAAGTAACTGCCCTCACCATCTCCTTCATCAATCATTTTACGAACTAGAAGTCTATATCTGAGTGGTACTTCAGTGCGCCAAGGTTCAAATCTCATACATATCACATAATATCACAATATATATATATATATATATATATATATAAAGAAATACAATAATTAGGAAATTATTAAAAAGTGTAATGAAATGTTAAGTGAAGTGCAACAAAGTAAATTAAGGACAATTTGTAAAGTTTATTAACGTTCATGAGAACGAATGCGCTACTTTGTATCGCAGACGATAGTGACACTGCAGATGTCAAGTCACAGACGGTCAGGTACCGTGATTACTTAGAAATTAAGATTACACCAATGTAATTATGAATTGTATTAATAATAAGCAGGCATGCGATCTGCAAGTTCCCACAGCCATGTGATGGGGTAGGAACATTATAAAAAGCCCGGGAGCTCAAGGACCCGGCAGTCAGTCAAGTGATCCGCTTTTGCATTGTAGTTTACTTACTACTCAAAATAGTACCTTTATTAATTAATTTCGATTTAAAGTAATGTTTAATTTTAACTTGTCAAAATTCCATATTTAATTTCTGTATCAATAAATAAATTTACCGCGTGTGAAATAATTTTGAAAACCTTCTATAAACCCGGAGACAACAAAAGAAACGTATTACTCCTACGCCTTATTATCAACAAACTAACCGCAAGGGCACTAACATTAATTGCCAGCCGGGATGACTTAGAACAATAAGAACACTTTAAAAAAATATTGATTGCATATTTTGGCGATCAACGTAACCCAAAATGCCTAGTACGCGATTTAATAAACCTTAGAATATAAAATAACCAATCGCCTTACCAATTTGGAATGAAATGCCAAGATGTAAGAAGTTTAATCTTGACGAAATTAAAAATTGAAGAACCCGACCAAAATATCAGACTTTTAAAAACAAAGATGTATGACGAAATGGCATTAGACACATTTCTAAATGCACTACCAGAACGACTATCAGACAAAATCAGATTCCAACGTCCCCAAAATTTAGAAAAAGCCATGAACATGATAATCGAAGAAGAAAACGTAAGGTATTACAGAAACAGATTATACAACCCCAACGCGAATAAAAGTTATTCACCAATAAAAATACAAGCCGCAAGACAAACAATTCCCCAACAAAAATTCACCCCATTCAATACACAAACAAACCAACCGCGAACCAATAATCTACATTTTAATAACCAAAACCTTAATGATCAATATAAACATTTTTCAAAACCAACGTTCAACTCAAATTTCACGAAACCCACACTACAACCAAGATTCAACCAAAACGTAGATCAACAAAGACCAGAAACTTATGAACACGATAAACCATACTAAACTTATGAAGAGGACGACGAAGAAAACGCGTGCTCAAATTTTCAGATAGACCGCTTTATAAACGACCAAACATAATAAACTTAAATAATATAAACCACTTAGTATTGCCTTATATAGAAATAACCCATGCCGAATTCAAACTACTAATCGATACCGGATCTTCAAAAACATTAATTAGCCCCCGAACCGTAAAGAAACATTATTTAAACTATGTAGAAAGAGAACCGTTTAAAATAAAAACAGCCCATCAAACAACCCTACACTAATTCGTAGCAAACATACCCTTACCCAAAACATTTAACGTCAAAATGAAACACAATTTTGCATTTTCGAATTCAATGACAAATATGGCGGACTATTAGGAATGGACCTTCTAAGAAAATTAGGAGCCAACATCGACATAAAGAACTGTTTACTAAGAACAAAATATGGACGAATCCCCATTAAATTTTAAAATACCCAAGTTGAACAAAAATACACAATAGAACCCCGAACAGAGAAAAAGATAAAAATCCCAGTAATTTCAAATAACAAATTAGGAATAATAAACCATATAACATTTCAATAAGGAGTAGAAACCCCAACCGCATTAGTACAAATAAAAGATAATTATGCCACAGCGACGATTTTAAGTTCAAATGACTACCCCGTAAAACTATCTTTAACAAACCCTATTAACGTAGAAGAATTAAATTTTAACAAGATGGAAATAGACAAAAATTTTAACGACAATTACAAATCCGTAGAAAACGACGAAATGCTAAGAGAAAATGTAAGTAACATCTGCTTTAATACCGACATCAATCAAGAGGAACAAAGAGCAATCAAAAATTTATGTTTTGAATACCGCGACATATTCCATTGCAAGGAATACCCCTAACATTTACAAATGCAGTCAAACATAATAACGAACTAACGGATAACAAACCCATATTCACAAAAGCATACCGACTACCTCAGGCAGGTCAAGAAGAAGCTGACAGACAAGTAGCCGACTTATTAGTTCAAGATATCATAGAACACCCCAACTCACCATGGAGCAGTCCCGTATTAATAGTACCCAAAAAATTGGACGCATCAGTAAAAACAAAATATAAAATGTTAATAGATTATAGAAAACTATATAAAAAAACGGTAGACGATAAATACGCACTACCAAATATAACCGAAATTTTAGATAAATTAGGCAAGTGCCAATATTTTTCGACATTAGACCTAGCCTCAGGATACCATCAAGTAGAAATGGATGAAAAGGATACACCTAAAACAGCCTTTAGCACACCTAGAGGACATTACGAATATAAAAGGATGCCATTTGGATTAAAGAACGCACCCGCAACTTTTCAACGACTTACGGACAATATACTACGTGGGATACATAACGAAAAATGTCTTGTGTACCTAGATGATATAATAGTGTATTCAACATCATTAGTGGAGCACATAGAAAGATTACGAGAAGTGTTCGAAAGATTAAGAACCGCACAATTTAAAGGACAACTAGATAAGAGCGAATTTTTACAGAAAGAAGTAGCATTTTTAGGACATATAATAACACCCCAAGCAGTTATGCGGAACCCCGATAAAACGAATGCAGTACTGAATTACCCCATATCAAAAACGAACAAAGAAATTAAAGGATTTTTAGGACTTAGTGGTTACTACCGCAAATTTATTAAAGGTTATGTTCAAATAACCAAACCGCTGACAAATTGTTTAAAGAAAGGAAATACAATTGAACACACCCCAAAATTTATTAAAGCTGTAGATAAAATTAAAAGTATATTAACAAATCGCCCTGTATTAGAATACCCAGACTTTTCGTAGCTATTCATATTAACGGCAGACGCATCAAATGTAGCATTAGGCGCAGTATTAAGTCCAGGAACAGTAGGTAACGATAAACGCATCCAGAACCCTAAACGAAACCGAACAGAAATATAGCACGATAGAGAAAGAATTGTTAGCCATAATTTGGGCAACGAAGTATTTTAGACCATACTTATACGGACGAAAATTTTATATATACACCGATCATAGACCATTAGTATGGCTATGCAAAATTACATCGATGGAGAATCCGATTAGAAGAATATGAGTACGAGATAATATACAAGAAAGGAATTTACAATAATAACGCAGTCGCTTTAAGTAGAATACATCTCAACGTACTGGAAACATAATTAGTTATAGGAAACGTAGACGAAACGGAAATCAGAGAAGATCAAGACGATATAGACACCATACATTCAACACATAATGAAGAACCAAAAACCGCGATTAAAATTTTAAATAAAGCCATCGATATGAAACCCAATCAGTTTATAATCACCGAAGCTCTAACCAACCCCAACCCTGTAAAATACACAAAAGTAGATAACAAAAAGATATACCAACTTCAGATAACCAAAGACGACAATGAAGAACAAATAATTAAAATTCTAAAAGAATACACCCGCGAGAAAAGACAATTTTACTTTTACTTTAACATCGAAAACCTGTATAAACGGTTTTCAAAATTATATGTTAAATTATTTAATAACCCTGGCCCTGAACTTATAAGATGCACTAGAAAATTAATAACCTTAGACGATCCTGACGAAACCAACACGAAGGAAAAACCAACCATCGTGGAATTAATGAAACCTTAAAGCAAATTATGAATCGATATTATTTTAAGGACATGAAAAAACTAACTACAGACTTTATCAATCAATGTGAACTATGCGACAATGCAAAATATGATAGGAAACCCCTAAGGATACTCTTAATCTTCACTAAAACGCCTGACAAACCCTTTCAGAAATTACATGCTAATACTCTAGTAGTAAAAGCACAAAGTTATTTGACAATTGTAGCCGCATTTACAAAAATACACCAAGCAATACCAATCACCTCTAAAAATAGTATTGACGCAACCCAAGGATTTTTATAGTACTTTACATTTTATGGAACGCCCGAAACAATAACGTTAGATAACGGCAGCGAATTTAAAAATGAAACGATACGAAACACTTTGGAAATACACAAAATAAAAATTCATTTTATAACCGAAAACCACCCTGAATTCAACGGACTAATCGAAAGACTACATTCAACCCTGCTAGAACAAATCAGATTATTAAGAATAACCTACAAGAAAGAACACATTACTAATTTAATGGCATATGCACTAATCGCCTATAATAACACAATTCATTCGTCAACCAATTTTACACCATTAGAATTAACTTTAGGACATTCAAAATCACGCAACCCTTATGATATACATTATAACAAAGAAGTTTATCAGCAATACGCCAAAGATCATAAAGAAAAACTAAAAATAACTTATGACAAAGTAAAGGATAAATTAGATAACGACAAGGAATACATTACCACAACCCGTAATAAAAATACCGACGCAAATAAATTCTAAATAAGATGAACCGTATACGAGAAAAATTTCCAAAGCAAACGACGCAAAACGGCGCTCAGAAATTTAGGCCTATTTAAAATTAAAAGAATATCACACAAAAACATAGCCGTAGTAGACAACGGCAAGATATCAAAATATATCCACTTGAAAAATTTAAGACACCCTGTACTTTTAGATAGACAATCGTCACCCTTACCGTCAACTTCCACCCAGGTAGAACGGATACCGAAATAATAATTGAAGACATAAAAAATAACCCCAGTATACTACCAATAAAATTAGGCAGTATGCAGAATACCATAGACTATTGGACCTTTGCACAAAAATTTGACCTAACAGAACTAAAGCAAGAACTTCAGATAATCAAAAATAATTATTACCGATTAAAACAATCAATGGACATAACAAAATTCCGAAAGAAATACGCAATAGAAATGATGAATTATGACAGTATAATAGAAAGTATTTTGAGAAACATAGAAGACAAATTTAATCGACTTATACCCACAGAACAAACGACGAGACGAAAAATACGACTAATCAACGGATTAGGAAACATAATAAAAGCAATAAGAGGCAATTTAAATAATCAAGACGCAGAACGCTATGACAACGCGATACAACAATTAATCGAGAACCAAAACGATATCAAAACCATAATCAGCGACCAAATATCATTGACACTATCAACTATTATAAAATTTAACAAAACGCTAAGAAAATTAGTTAGAAACCAAGATAGTATAGCCAACCGAATACAAACCCTTGAAAATAACATACAAACTACAATGTTAGGCATACGGGATTTAATTAAATTCAACACAATACACGCCCAAATAATATCAACCCTTACCCTAATTCAACAAATTTTAGCCACGTTAGAAAATGCAGTAACATTTGCAAAATTAAATACTCTACATTCCAGTATCATAGAACCAATTGAAAAAGAACTATTAAGAATTAGATCATTTATAACCAATAGTAAATTACCTTTTGATGTAGTAGAATCAAACATTCTTATATTTGCAAATATAGCTATACTTAAAGGCTATGTAAAGAATAACGACATAACATTTTTAATAGAGATCCCGATAGTAGAGATTAACAATTATAATTATTATCATTTATTTGCTTTTCCAATGAAAATTACTAGCACATATCAAGTTATTATACCCAAAACCAAATTTTTATCCTTAAATGAACTAAGATATGGTTATACAAACGAAAAATGTGATGAAGTCACACTAAATCAATATTTATGCCAATCGTTGACAACGACAACCATTCAAGAAAACAACCCCTGCGAAGTACAATTATTAAAATTTTCAAATCAAGATAACGCCAAACGAAGACGAAGAAATACCTGAAAAACCCATGCAACTCGAACATCTAGAACTAGACAACCTTAACCACGCCATGAAACTTATGGAAAATTATAAGGAACATTTAAACGAATTAAAAACGCCCAAAGTGCACTACGATAACATTAGTGTTTGGACAATTGTACTAATTATTTTGACTATTTTATCGATCATTTATGTAAATTACAAAATGTATATTAGGTATAAGAATAAAGAAAACAGTTTTAGATTTAAGGCAACAAAAGTAAACAAAGAAACAAATGTACAATTAGAAAGTATGAATTTTAAGCAATGAAATTAAATGAATTTAATGAATTAACAAGTTGAAAATGCAAGGCATTGTCGCAACGAACTTCCAAATGTAGACTTACTTTAAAACAATTTAAAGAAATTAAAATTATTATGTTGTAATAATTATAAGTATTCAGATAAAATAAAATTAATTCCCCGGGGGGGTCGGGTATCCATGGTCAGATTTTGTGGGGGGTTCCATATTTCGACTCAGCTATGTTAGGGGAGTCCAAATATGTATCGCACATTAATTTTGGACCTATTTGAAATTTTAATTTTCCCGACGGAATATCGCGGGGGCACGGCGTCCCCGTGGCCCGATTTCAACTGACATCAAAACTTAAGCTCAGGACACCGAGCTGAATCGATTGATGTATCACACATTGATGTCCGACCATTAGAAAGGCCTCGGACGGACAGACGGACAGACAGACGGACGACAAATCGATTTCATAAACGAACGAAGTTCGTTGAAAATCAAGAACAGAAAAACCCTTAATTTTTAATGTACGTCGGGAGAAGTTATGTATCCCCCAATTGATATATATATATATATATATATATATATATATATATATATATAGAAATAGAATAATTAGAAAATTATTAGAAAGTGTAATGAAATGTTAAGTGAAGTGCAACAAAGTAAATCAAGGACAATTTGTAAAGTTTATAAACGTTCATGAGAACGGATGCGCTACTTTGTGTCGCAGACGATAGTGACACTGTAGATGTCAGCTCACAGACGATCAGGTATCGTGATTACTTAGAAATTAAGATTACAACAATGTAATTATGAATAGTATTAAGAATAAGCAGACATTAGATCTACAAGTTTCTACAGCCATGTGAGGGAGTAGGAGCATTATAAAAAGCCCGGGAGCTCAAGGACCCGGCAGTCAGTCAAGTGATCCGCTTTTGCATTTCAGTTTACTTACTACTCAAAATAGTACCTTTATTAATTAATTTCGATTTAAAGTAATGTTTAATTTTAACTTGCCAAAATTCCATATTTAATTTCTGTATCAATAAATAAATTTGTTAAGAAGTTTTGGAACTGGTTTTTAAAAAGACAGCCCCCAAGGCCCGAACCTTAACTCGCGTTCAACACTGAAGGGATTTTGTTAACAAAAGGATTTATCATAATAACATTGCTTAACGATTATCTACATTTTTAATCCCGGATTAGCGATATTAGAATTAAACAAGTGACTGTTCGAAGATCAATGTGTGCTATCTGTAAATACAAACTATAACCTTCAAAATCGTTGGCAGTATGTGGCAAGATAAAGCTTTAATAGAATGTTGCATGATACGAAATATACTCGGAATCGATTAGATAAGTTTAACTAATAAGGTAGTGGCCTACACAATATATAATAAAAACGTGTTATTGATATACCATTCATCCATGTATAGTGATTAAAATTCATTAAAGGTGCACTAAGCAAAATGTATCGCTACTTGACCCTTGTTCTGTTTCTGGCAGTACCTGCTACGTTAGAGGAACTTAAGTGTCCAGCTGAATATAGTCATGTAAATAACGACGACGTAAGTTATTTTTATGTATTATTGTCTTTTACTTAGATACATTATAGGTAACTGGAAACTTTTATGTTGTAAAAAGATACGGGCTGTCATTTACTGGAAAAGACTGCGCTAGAGTAAATTTAGCTGTAAATGAACTAAATCGTGTTGTAGGAACACTCGAATCGAAAGATTCTACATCACAGGAACTACAAATTATTCCTCGATCTAATGGAAAATATTTCGTTATTTTGTCTAACGGGTATTTGGATGACGAAATGCAATTCAGATATATTGCTGTTGATAAAGATAGTGGTCACGTGTTAATAGGTTGCAAAACTGTGAACGGGGTAATTTCCGGTAAGTATAGATCTAGTTGTAACTTAATATTCATAATCGCTATTTACTTCAGTCGATGCTGCTGTTTTTGAAAAGAGTAGAAAATTATCTACCGAAAGGATAAATACGATTCATGAAATCCTAAAGCAAGATTACAATCTGAATCTAGAAAGTTTCGAAAACGTAGAGCAGGACGAGGAGAAATGCAAGGGTGCGGTTTCCCGATTTATCTCTAGTTTTGCAACTGTAGCGCTTATGATTATGTTGATTAAATTGTTTTAGCTCTAGACAATAAAGGAAATATATGTTTGTTTCGCTTGACGGGAGAAATTGCGAGTTTATATATTGTTTGCGAAATAAAGCTTAAGCAAAGAATAGCAACAGTAGAGTGTTGAATGTAAATTTCTCTAAATTGACGTCAATGTAAGAAAAATAACAGTAGAGCATAGCCATAATATTATAATTACCTACCCAACATCTTTCAAAAACTGGAAACCGCTAACCCGGAAAGTTTTCTGTGCATGCGACATATCTTTTCTCAAAATCCGAAGGCTTAGTTTTAATTTCTATTGATATACTTATCTTCGGTTTAATCATACACCCCGAAAATGGGAACCACAATAAATGATCTGAGCATCTAGCAAATCATCTCTTAGCATACAAAAGTCTAGATTTCGTTTCATGTGGAATTTTAAACCTGGAGTCAATTCATATACACAAAAATACGAAAAATGACACTACAAGAAGTTTTGAGAATCCGCTCTTTCATTTATCAAAGTTTGGAGGTCTAGATTTGGTTGTAATTGTATCTTTACACTGCAATTAGTCCATCATCCTTCAAAAACAGAAACACATATCTTATCATGTTCTAAGTGAATAGCGCAGTTTTCAGAAACTCACAACTTAGATTTTATTTTTGATAGAATTATTGACCTATGATTAACCCTGTACTTGACCTTGGCGTAATATCTGTTATCAATTTTCGTGATAGTCCACTGTTTTAAAAGAGCCTGTAAATCGATTACGAACAAGAGAAATTCTTTTGGAACGAAATAGACTTTTCTCCATTTTTATAAATAGCAGTTTTGTACCAGAGGGTCATAAGGAACTAAATATTAAAACAGGTAATGTTTGATGTTCAAAACCTGCCAACGTCTTCACGGCATGCTATCTTTCTCTTTTATGGCCTAGCGAAAAAGAAATAAACGCAAAAACTCGCTGATAGTATTAAAAATTGAAAAATGTGTATGTATATTGCTTAGAAACAAATAGCCATGTTCTTCGTGAAATTTTTTGTTGACATTGACAATGCTATTTTGTTATTATTTGTTAACTTGCTAGAGGAGTTAGGAAAGATGACGGCTAACGTTTACAGAAATATCGCTCGAATAACTGTCTTCTATTATTATGCGTCAAGACAACGTGTGGCGCAGCTGTAGTTCAGCTGTTTTAAATAAAAAGTGCTTTTTTCTTTATCTACTATACTTGACATAAGTTATACCTAGGCCATTGGCCCATCCTAGCTTGTACAGTCTAAGTGTAGGAACATAATAATGGTGACAGTTTTAAAAATTAGATTGCTTCTTTAAAGATGATTTTTGATTATTGTGTGTGGTCTGTTGCTGTGGCTGGTTTTTTAGGTGAGGTAAGTCCCCTTTTCTTCCTAGTGCCTGGATGTTTGATGTAGAGGAGTAAGCAATGGTGTTGTGCATTTTGTGGAGTAATAGATGTGGGGTAGGTTATGTATTAGAGTGCTTAAGTGTTTATTGTGGATTTGTGTTTAGGATGTCGGTGAGGAATTTGCTTAGTAGCTCAGGATTGTGCGTGGTGAGGTGTGTTATGCTAGGTAGTAGGGTGTAGGGATCTAGGTTTAGTGCGGATTTAAAGTTTGAGTGAGAGGTGGATAGTAGTGAACATGTGTAGATGAGGTGGTAAGGAGTTTCAGGTGTAGAGTTGTCGCAAGAACAATATGAGGATGGTGTGATGTCGAAGGAGTGAAGTTTTGATCGAAATTTGCCGTGAGAGGTTAGAAATTGTATCGTTTGAGGGCTGAAGTGGGATACGTGTTGTGGGATTTTTAGTAGTTCGGGTAACAGGTCGTATGTGTATCTGCCGGATGGGGATGTGGACCAGAGGTGTTGCCAGGATTGGTTTAATGATGAACAAATTCGGGTTTTAATGTTGGATATATGCAGTGTTTTGTATTCGTTCGGAGTTAGGATGGTGTCGTGGAGTTGGATTGGAAGGTTGCGTTTCAGGTTACGGATTTGTAGGGCTGAGTTGAGTTGTAATTCTATGGGAGGGATTTGAAGAATGGTATATAGGGCTAGTGTGGATGTGGTTCTGTATGCGCAGGATGTATACAGTAGTAAGGGGCTGATTATTGTATTTAGTTTCGTTCTAGAAGAGGGTAGGGTTAATGTCAACCAGGTATCGGATGCATATTGTATGATAGGGATTATAATTTGGGAAAGAATCAGGCGTCGAGTGTGTGTTGATAGATGTATTGAAGTTGGGAGTGATTGGTGGAGGTTCTTTAGTATGATCTGTGTTTTTGTTCTTAGTTTGGTTAAGTGCGTGTGTGTGTGTGTGTGTAGAGTCGGGTGTATATATATAGTCCTAAGTATCGTACGTAAGGGGAGAATTTAAGTGGGGTGTCTAGGATCTTGATTTTGGGAGGACGTTGTGGGTTTAGGAAGTCTTTCAGTAGGATGACTTTTGATTTTGATGGAAGTAGTGGTTGTTTATTTAAGAGGAACCAGTGTTAGAACTGTTTGTTCAATGGAGGATCTAGAGTTACCGTGGATAAAGAATGTGACATCATCTGCGTATGCGAGAGTGGTGACGTTGGTCATGTTGTGTATGAGTAAGAGATTAATGGCTATGTTCCAGAGAGTAGGGGATAAACAGGGCCTTCAGGGCAGCCTTGAAAAGGAATTTGGATATGCAGTAGTAATTTGAGGTTAGAGATGCCGTTCTTAAGGTTAAGAATGAGTTACTTATTTTGCACAGGTTCGAAGGAAAGTGGGATAGTCTTAGTTGGTTTAGCAGGTTAGGCCACCAGAGATCAAAAACGGATTTGAAGTCAAAGAAGAGCGCGATGGTGTACTTGGATGTGGAATTTTTGACGAAGGAAACTAGACGTAAACATTCTACATAATCGATAGGGATCGTCGAGCCCGACTCGAAAGCTCGAAACCAGACCCAACCAATCCCGGTCCGATTTCGGGCCGGGCCGCTTATGTACTCAGGCTGAACCGGACTTTGTATGTACTTAGGTCAAGTCGGGCTAGGTATTTTACGATTTCAGCTCGAAAAGCCCAGCCCAGCCCGCATTTTTAAAGAAAAGAGTTCACGTCCGCTTATTCGTTAGTGGTGATAAGGGTGAGTGGTAGAAGTAATTTGAAGTTGTAGTAATTGTTTATACAAAGTTTTTGAATAAGGCTAAGAATTGCCGTTGCGTTTCCTTATCGATTACTGTATGAATTTTTGAGTTGTGTTTGTGAAGCGTATGGCCAGATAGACTGTGACGTGACACCAATTATTATAACGGTTCCTTTTAAAAGTATCAGAAAATAATAGTAAGTGATACTGATACCGGCCATACAGTGACCGGCGAGGATCTTAGACTTTGTTCCCCATAAACGGCACCCAATTTTAATTTTTAATTCATTCCAAAATGCTATTTGATGTTTTTTACACGCCTTATCAGCAGTGGAAGTGCTGTTGACGTTTTAGAAGCTGCGAGCCTGCAGATTTTGAATTTGAAGATGTGGTTGAAGCATCATATCATATCATATCTATCTTGTATTACTTTCTCAAATAAAGCTTTTGCTAATTATATTAGACTTCTTTAGCATGTTGCGTTTAAATTTTTGCAGAAATGGACCAACCCAGAATTTTTGAAAAAAAAGGGCAATAAGGATACCCTGCCTGAATTACGCTAATTTCTCTGTAATGATTTTTTGAGGACATTCATTTCTGCGTAAAGCAATCTAATTATTCGTGTGAGAGGTTGGGTACACGGTGCTACACTATTCAACCCTTAAGACAACATGGAGTACTCTGTACATGAACGTATGGAGATTGCAATAAGCGCTCTAGCCATTGTACCCTAAAGTGTATACGGGATGAAATTTTTTCTTAAAACACGTCCAGCATTCAAACGGCTTTTTTGACAAAATCGTTGGAATATGTGGTAAAATAAAGCTTTAATGGAATGCTGCTTGGTACGAAATATATTCGGAATTGATTAGATAAGTGAAGTGAAATATACGGTAAATAATGGAAACGTTATGAATATACTACTCATCCACATATATATATATATATATATATATATATATATATATATATATATATATAGTGAATAAGATGAAATAATAACTTAGACTTTTATACAAAGCCCAAATGATCATTTCAAATTTGGGCTTTGTATAAAAGTCTAAGTTATTATTTCATCTTATTCACTATAATACGATAGTATTTATCAACTTACCTTGTGTAATTAACTACCTAAAATATTTATATATTTAATACTTGGCTTATAGCCATAATTTTGAGCGTAGCTTCCTGTCTATAACTGACATAAGTCAAAAATTGACAATGTCAGATATGATTGACAAAAATGCCGAACGTAATTGAAAGTTAGGTTGATGTATCGTCGTGTACACGATTTAAATTTGTAAATTTCCCAATTGTGTCATTGGTCTCGGTGGCGTAATTGGTAAACGCATGGTTCCGGCAAAATCAGTATACAGGTTCAAGTCCTGTCCAAAACCTTATATTTTCCATCTTTCAATTACTAGCTCGATTTGAAATGATCATTTGGGCTTTGTATAAAAGTCTAAGTTATTATTTCATCTTATTCACTATAATACGATAGTATTTATCAACTTACCTTGTGTAATTAACTACCTAAAATATTTATATATTTAATACTTGGCTTATAGCCATAATTTTGAGCGTAGCTTCCTGTCTATAACTGACATAAGTCAAAAATTGACAATGTCAGATATGATTGACAAAAATGCCGAACGTAATTGAAAATTAGGTTGATGTATCGTCGTGTACACGATTTAAATTTGTAAATTTCCCAATTGTGTCATTGGTCTCGGTGGCGTAATTGGTAAACGCATGATTCCGGCAAAATCAGTATACAGGTTCAAGTCCTGTCCAAAACCTTATATTTTCCATCTTTCAATTACTAGCTCGATTTGAAATGATCATTTGGGCTTTGTATAAAAGTCTAAGTTATTATTTCATCTTATTCACTATAATACGATAGTATTTATCAACTTACCTTGTGTAATTAACTACCTAAAATATATATATATATATATATATACTTCTTATACCATCTGAATTTTCGAGTTTATTTTTACTCTTGATCACAGATTTCTAGAAATTACACGTTGTACAAACACATATCTTAAAACAAATGTATATTTACAATATTTGAGATTAAAAATTAACTGGCACGTGTATAATAAAACATTTTAAAATTTCTGAACCGAACACTGACTGGTAAATACATATATAAAATTAAACGTCTTTACAGAACATGTATGCTAAAATAAAGTTGAACTACATTTATATTAAAAATATTTTTCATTGTATGTGATTATGGACGGTATATGCTAATGATGATAACAGGTCTGCAGATGTATGTATTAATATCGAAGTATTGACTATGCATGTGTGTGTAACCGAATGTGTAAGTGTAGCTGTGTCTGAGGGTGCGAGTGTGTGTATAGAGGTATGGGTGCGCGTATGTGTGTGCAGTGTATTGTGTTATGTGAACTCATTAGGACCTAAAGTTATAGAGAAGTTTTTTTTTATTTATTTCTACCCCGATAACTGTATAGACGAAGCTAATCACCTTCAGTATTGACTAAACCTCACGCATTCTAGTTTCAAACACTTTTCAACTCGCTTACCCTAGTACCATCCTTCCATTTGTTTGTTGAGTGTAGTAACAGCACCGTCAATTAACTAGCACTCACTTGTGAAATTCACACGTTTAAAAAAACTATGGACGTACTGTACTAACATCGCTTTACATTTTTAAATTAGGATGTTGCTTTACAAGCAAAGTCAATCGGATAAGCGACGTACGATAATAAGCAAGAGTCAGAGAGATCTTTACTACATCTCCTAGTGTATTTATATTCTCTAATACACCCCCCTCAGACCATTTTTCATTCAAAAAACTCATTTTATCTTAATAGATTCTAAAAATTTTGCTCGTAACCGACTAGTACAACCGAAAATTCTCTTTCTACCGTGCTTTTCGCTTGATAAATATTCGACAACATATAACCATCGCGAGCTTCTTCAAATTTCTCGCATTCGACCAATCATAGTCCTTTCCCCCATTTCTACGTCCAGCTTTTAGCTATCTTCCCTTGTTTAACTTATATTTGCTGTCTCTTTTAGAATCCCACTCAAACAACAGAAAATCGATATTGTGGTTGATCTCCAAACCTAGCGCGTACTTTAAACGAGTATTTTAACTAACTTTTATTATACATGCTCTCTGTCTGATTTACATTACGGATATTCCATTCTATTTCACTTTGCCTTCAAACCATTTGTTGTTTTAGTAGCTTTTGTATCGACCGTTACATGCAATTCCACAGAATTCTGTTCCAACGTTCATTTAAGTTTCCTTGAACGGTCAGGTTTTTCTATGAAGCAAACTGTCCGTTTGAAATTATATTTCCAAGTTTTAGCATCTCTTAGGATTTGTTTTTAACGAACGTTTAGTTTAGTTAAATTGAATAAACTCGTTTCCATTATTGATTTTATATACCCAAAAGCTCTGTTTATTATCCGATGCGCTTGATTTAAAATATTAAAACTAATTATGCGTATCCTTGAGTTTTCACGTACTCCATAGCTTCTACACGTTATGCAAATTTAACATTCCAATTTAGAAATACAAAAATATGTTATTATCGGTCAGTTTTCAATGTCAAAACTAATTAATTTGGCGCGTAAATAAATTATTCCTATTTCCTATATACCCAGTCGTTACAAATTTATTTTCTTGACCTATTTGTCCCTCTTAATCTATAATTTCTACGACATAATCCCCCTATTTCAATTCAAAGAACAACTCCTCAAGTTTTCTTGAATTTAAATAAGAAGACTAATACTTACCAACTAACCTTACATGATATTTATACACACCTATCTATTCACCTAACTACCTATACCTATCTATCCAACCTATCACTCTTATCTAACCTATTCCTACCTATTTCTATCTATCTCTAATTATTTCTATCTATCTATTCACACCTATCACTACTTATTAACTATCTATTTCTATCTATCACTACCTCTTCACGCCTATCTTTATTTATTTACATTATTTTTGTCGAGCATTATCTCTTTATTCAACTCACTTCTCTTTCTTTATACCTATCTTCCCTTATTTCTATTTATTTAAGTTCTTTCTACTTATGTACAGCTATTTGTATTTACAATTATCTATTTCTATTTGTCACTATATCTATTCACACCTAATTCTATATCTACCTTTAACTATCTCCCCTTATTTATCCTATTCCTAATTGGACTTCCCTATATACACCTATCTCTATATATTTAAATCTGACTTTATCTATTAGCCTATCTCAATATTTTCATCTATTAACACGTCTCTTTATTTAAATCTAAGTCTTTTCTTGATGCTTCATGTCTTTCTTCTTACAATCTTAATAAACTCCATCCCCGTCTTTCCTCCTTCTATCTCTATACTTATTCTCCCTATTGCTTCACATAAAATAAAACTATCCTTAGTATCCTGATTCTTAAATATTTCTTCCTCTGCTTCTATACTTGTCTGTTTCTCATTCACTATTATTCCCTTTGATGCGGACAAACCAAACAAAACTACCTAAACATTTTCATCTTTTTCCTCTATAGAATATTCTTTATCTCTTCTAGACTCTTTATGTACTATAGTCACCCCGTAGAATTTTCTAAATTCAATTTATCCAAATTTTCTTTGCCACTTATTTTCCTTATGCCTACTTTCAAATCTTATGTGTAACCTAATGCTGCGTTCGCCTCTACTCCAGTTAACTCTGAATTTTTTTTTGTAATAACGCTTGTACTTCTTTTAAGTTTCCTTCAGGGCATTTAATTGTGTCGATCCCTTTCCCTTCTTCTTCGCCTACCTCCATAACATTAGTACATAACCCCGTGTCATCCTCTGTGAGCTCAGAGCTTGCCTTCGAGGGCAATATCCAATCCCTGATCCTAACTACCTTCCTCTCCATATCTATAATTATTCCTAACTTTACCATACAATCGACCCCTAATATCCCTTTAAATTTCAATCCTGGTACAATTATAAATTCCTGCTCACAGCTTACTGAACCTAACTCTACTTTCAAAACTACTACGCTATTCACTACAGCAAATCGCTTTTTATTCGGCGCTACTAGATGACTTTTTTTATCGGCATGATCCTGTCACACACCTTTTCTTTAATTTCGTTGAGGAATTCTTCCGATACTAAACTAGCCTCAGCTCCTGAATCCAACAACGCTTTTAAATTTTGCTCAAAAATTTTAACATCTACTATTGGCAAACAAAAATTTTCTGCTTTTTCTGGCTCAACTCCTTCCTCAATTTTCAAAAATTTACTAGGATGTTCGTACTTGTACACAAGTAAATCTAGTGGTTTGTCCTTGTCTAAAAATCCTGTCCAGGTCTATTTTCCCTACTCGGTCCTTGTCTTTCCACTACTTTCGCATACGTCCTCGGCGTCTCTACCCTGTTCGTCCTCTCATTTTCTCTGTTCGTCGTCGTCGTCTGTGTTCACCTCATGTCCGGTGAACTGTTTTGTCTTGGTACCCCAGATCTTGGTGCGGGTCCTCTACCTACACTGTTGCTCCGAAAGAATGTCCCTCGTGGTTCCCAGTTCGGTCTGTTATTAAAATTCGTCCCCCGTCTTTGGTAACTGTCCCTTCTGTTCTCGAATCTAACCGTATTCACCTGTCTTTTCCTATTTTCACGAGGTCGTCCACTACTCACGTCGTCATACCTTTACAGGTACTCTAAAAACATTTCCCTATCTACTATGTTCTGCAACGCTACATGCTGCCGAATCTCAACCTTAAAATGCCGTGGAAGGTATTTAATAATCTGTCTGTCTGTCAACGGTGGGTTTAGTTGTTTAGCTATGCTATACTTTCGTATAGCATACTGTTCCCTACTTCCTGCAAATTCACCCTTATATTTACCTGTAATTAAATCGTCCCGTACTTGATCCTGTCTGTGATCGCTCCAATAATGTTTCAAAAATTTGTGTTTAAACTCACTATACGTTTCTATCTCCTGTCCTATGAGATTATACCAGGCCTCAGCATGGTCTTTCAATAACGCTTTTACAATATTCAATTTTGCCTGTTCATCAAATAAATTCCCTTAAATTCCCTACTAAACTTCTAATATTATTTATAAAAATCTGTGGGTTCATCCTACTATCCCCATAGAATTTCATTTGTTGGTCCAGTGGCATATTCCCTGTAATAAATCTTGGACCATTCCCCATCAAAGTCGACACATTGTGTTTGATGCCGCTTATCTCTCTCTCTCAACCCTTCGTAACTGATCTCTACATGAATCTGTCACCTCAGTCATCTGAACATTAATCTCCTCTTCACAGAAGATTCTAACCTCCGTCCTTAATTGTCCCATTTCCTGACTCAAACCTCTTATATCCCTTTCATTTTTATCAACCCTATTTTCTATTTCCCCCATTTTCACAGTTAAACTATTCTTAAAATCAGAGAATTCTTTCGTCGATTTATCTATTTTCTGCTAATTTGCTCAAACTTCCGATTCGATTCATCTCTAACCCCGCTTAATGTTTCATTCATCCTTTCAATTAGCCTCATTATCATCTTATTTTCTTGGTCTCCCGATTCTGTCCTCGATTGATCCTTACTAAATCCTGCTTCTTCCATTTTTCCTGCTTTTTCAAATAACGCACTATCGTCACTTCCAATTTCAACCCCTTGGCTTCTTAACCACTCCTTTCCTTGCATACGTTTAAATCACTTCCTCACACACTCAAAATATTTACAATTTTACACTACACACACATTCTCACTCAGCTTGCCAGTTTCCTGGAATCAAATTTTTAATTCTATCTGGAAATCGAGCCCTCACGTTCGGGTCGCCATAAAATTGCTGTGGATTCACCTAGACTCGATTCTCGCCCCACGAATTGGGCACCATAAAATTGCTGTGGTTTACCTCTAAAAAAGTCGGGATCGCCTTCGAGTCCCAGCGTTGTTGGGCCGTCATAACATTTTCAAAAGAATATAAAGTAATAAAAAAAAATCTTCCAATACCTCTGGAACGCCTCCTTATTTCTGCACACTCCGGCTAACTCTAAAATCGGCTTCTTCTTGGATATTTACCATCCTAAGTTTACTCTTTCTCACATATACAGTCAAATAAAATTACCACTCAAATAATGCAACAAGACATACAACCTTTTTATTTATACATATTCGAAAGTTTCCATTACCAAAAAAATATTTACACATTTGTATATACAGTTTCATAGATTGTTACAATCTCAATCTTTAAACCTTTTAAAATTTCATGATTTGTATTTATTTCAACAGTTTTATTTTATACGAGTAGATGAGCCCGTCGTGAAACCCGAAATTGACTTTTATTCTGGTCTATGGTGAGCTCAGTATAAACCCAGTTACTCTAAATGCCTAAATACATCCCATTTTTGTTTAAAACAAATTTAGAAACCCGTTTACTCCTTACATAAAAAATTTTATGTCATTTAGTAACACTTATAAATGATAAAAACTAATTGTCCTTTACATATACCCTTTTAAATGAGCTTTAATAGTAATAAAATACACCCCCAGTGTGTCAAATCACTCAAGCACAAAATAACAGCACAAATGTTCAAGCAAAAGCAAGAAAAATTAATTTCGTTACCTGGAGTAAGCTTTTTCCCATCACAACCTCTGAAGATGTGTTCCAAAAACTACGTCATTGCATCCATACATTTCGCTGTTATACTGTTATATATTTTTTTATTTTACCTAATCCACAATAAGAATCGTGGTAGATTTAATATTACCTATCGAGAATTCTTATGTAACTGTAACAAGCCCAGGGTAAGGTTTGGATGGAAATTGGCTTATAGTAAAAGAACACTCTTAAGACTTTTAGCTAACTGAGTTTTTGGCCCACGGTCGCATGAGATTGGGCCAGTGGGTATATTTAGGTTGAAAAAAACAAGATAATAGACGCCACCTAAATTTTTTATAAAGCAACTGATTAAATGAATTTGATGAAAGGAAAATTTGGAAACCTATGTTATCGCTAACCACTTTAAATACAACGTTTGATTGTCACAAATACGATACTTACATCTGATCGTCTTCTTCAAGGATCTAACGATGAATAGGGCGACTCTGCAACATAATTTCTACCAACATAGACACCCTATATATTTTATGGACCAGTATGAATATGTAATCTTTGAATTAAGTTCAATTTGTTTCCACTATATCGTGGTACACTTTCGGGTAGGTTTACCTTGTAAATGCCTAACAAAATTTGGAAATTTTGATGATTACTGAAAAAAAAACTGAAGTCAAAAAAAGTAACTCTATATTCTCTTTTAAGACAAGTAAATAACATTATAAATTATATGTGTACTTAATAAAATTTAATTCTTATAAATGTAATTTTTGAATCAGATATTTAATTATAGACATTATTTTTCATATTAAATAGTCACGGTAGCGCTACTACGACCTCACAGTGTTTTAGAAAATTTTACTTACTTTTGGCAAATATAATAAGTTGATAAAATACTCTAAGTTCAAATTTCATGATACAGGACTTACGTCCTATAATTAACATGTTGGTATTTCAATTTGTGATAAACAAGTTAACTATGACGATTGTACGTCTACATCTGTACAACCGGTGAGGTATAATTTCTTAGGTTGAACACACTATTAATTACAAAAAAAATTGTCGTACTCATTGTACTTTATACTTTAACAAAATGAGCTTTTGGTAAATTAATTAACAAAATTATTCATACGAGTCATAATAAATTGCATACAGCAACCTGAAGTAGTTACAAACTTCAAAAGGAAATCATTACATGCAAAATTTACGTAAAGAACTTTGTTACGGCAGCATTATTTTAGAAACTAATGCATTCTTACCGATATCAGCAACAACTTCCAACCTTCAATGACATGTACCTGAACTGAACACGTCAGGCGCAGCTGTGCATAGCGAAGTCGGCCAGGTGTGGAACGAAATTGCTTACTCATTTACGTTCTAAACGAGTTCCATAAAATCTAATTGAACCAAACTAAATAAAATATTTTCCGATGAACTAAGCCTGCATCGAAATTACGTGTAATTACATCAAAATCATTACGGAATTATCTACATTTCCAGAGTTATCGAAGTTGAACTGTAATGAAATAATTAATTTTAATATGCTTACACTTTTAAACAAACCGTTCGCCATAAAGATTTGTACACTACACTTTACTTCAGTTGTCACGGACAACTTTTAGAATACTGTGCCGTTTATTACGGCGCCTTTGCCAGGAAAACTTGATTTTCCTGAACATCTTGAGTGTTTTTCAACACCAAGCGACCTTCCAGTTCAACTAAGAAACGAAAAGTGACAATCGATCGCTAATCGTCGGAACAACTTGAAAATCTTAGATACTTTAAGATGTAGGAACACACTAATGGTTTGTATAAATTTTATCACAAAGAGCGATGCAGTAGATTGTAATTGTAATTCAAATTGAAGTGTGCTTTGAAGTTTGTTGATTATTAAATATGCAATAACGAATGAATCAATTATATAAATGTTGTTAAATAAAGACTGAAATAATAGATACACCACGGTAAAGTCAATGAATAATTTACTGAGAAATTTATATGTTACAATACGTAGATCCAACCCATTTTCACTCGCTATCCAAATCTCTGCAGCCGTCTTCAGTGTTTCTACCCCGATAACTGTCTAGACGAAGCTAATCACCTTTTGTAATTACTAAACCTCACGCATTCTTGTTTCAAACACTTCTCAACTTGCTTACCCTAATACCATTCTTCCTTTTGTTTGTTGAGTGTGGTAACAGCACCGTCAATTAACTAGCACTCACTTGTGCAATTCACACGTTTAAAAAACTATGGACGTACTGTACTAACACCGCTTTACACTTTTAAAGTAGGATAATGCTTTACAAGCAAGGTCAATCGGACAACCGACGTCCGATAATAAGCAAGAGTCAGAGAGATCTTAACTACATCTCTTAGTGTATTTATATTCTCTAATACACACTCCTCTGACCATATTTCATTCGAAAAGCTCATTTTATCTTAATAGATTCTAACAATTTTGCTCGTAACCGACTAGTACAACCGAAAATTCTCTTTCCACCGTGCTTTTCGCTTAAAAAATGTTTGACAACATATAACCATTGCGAGCTTCTTCAAATTTCTCGCATTCGACCAATCATAGTCCTTTCCCCCGTTTCTACGTCCAGCTTTTAGGTATCTCCCCTTGTTTAACTTATATTTGCTGTCTCTTTTAGAATCCCACTCAAACAACAGAAAATCGATATTGT
Organism: Platerodrilus igneus; assembly: GCA_036346225.1. Lineage (NCBI taxonomy): Eukaryota > Metazoa > Arthropoda > Insecta > Coleoptera > Lycidae > Platerodrilus > Platerodrilus igneus. The sequence goes on along the minus strand of JARFIW010000447.1, from coordinate 6,756,120 downwards.
GGTTGATCTCCAAACCTAGCGCGTACTTTAAACGAGTATTTTAACTAACTTTTATTATACATGCTCTCTGTCTGATTTACATTACGGATATTCCATTCTATTTCACTTTGCCTTCAAACCATTTGTTGTTTTAGTAGCTTTTGTATCGACCGTTACATGCAATTCCACAGAATTCTGTTCCAACGTTCATTTAAGTTTCCTTGAACTGTCAGGTTTTTCTATGAAGCAAACTGTCCGTTTGAAATTATATTTCCAAGTTTTAGCATCTCTTAAGATTTGTTTTTAACGAACGTTTAGTTTAGTTAAATTGAATATACTCGTTTCCATTATTGATTTTATATACCCAAAAGCTCTGTTTATTATCCGATGCGCTTGATTTAAAATATTAAAACTAATTATGCGTATTCTTGAGTTTTCGCGTACTCCATAGCTTCTACACGTTATGCAAATTTAACATTCCAATTTAGAAATACAAAAATTATGTTATTATCGGTCAGTTTTCAATGTCAAAACTAATTAATTTGGCGCGTAAATAAATTATTCCTATTTCCTATATACCCAGTCGTTACAAATTTATTTTCTTGACCTATTTATCCCTCTTAACCTATAATTTCCACGACATAATCCCCCTATTTCAATTCAAAGAACAACTCCTCAAGTTTTCTTGAATTTAAATAAGAAGACTAATACTTACCAACTAACCTTACATGATATTTATACACACCTATCTATTCACCTAACTCTACCTATACCTATCTATCCAACCTATCACCCTTATCTAACCTACTTCTACCTATTTCTATCTATCTCTAATTATTTCTATCTATCTACACCTATTTTTATTTATAACTATCTATTCACACCTATCACTATTTATTAACTATCTATTTCTATCTATCACTACCTCTTCACGCCTATCTTTATTTATTTACATTATTTTTGTCGAGCATTATCTCTTTATTCAACCCACTTCTCTTTCTTTATTCCTATCTTCCCTTATTTCTATTTATTTAAGTTCTTTCTACTTATGTACAGCTATTTGTATTTACAATTATCTATTTCTATTTGTCACTATATCTATTCACACCTAATTCTGTATCTACCTTTAACTATCTCCCCTTATTTCTACTATTCCTAATTCGACTTCCCTATATACACCTATCTCTATCTATTTAAATCTCACTTTATCTATTAGCCTATCTCTATATTTTCATCTATTAACACGTCTCTTTATTTAAATCTAACTCTTTTCTTGATCCTCCATGTCTTTCTTCTTACAATCTTAATAAACTTTATCCCCGTCTTTCCTCCTTCTATCTTTATACTTATTGTCCCTATTGCTTCACATAAAATAAAACTATCCTTAGTATCCTGATTCTTAAATATTTCTTCCTCTGCTTCTATACTTGTCTGTTTCTCATTCACTATTATTCCCTTTGATGCGGACAAACCAAACAAAACTACCTAAACATTTTCATCTTCTTCCTCTATAGAATATTCTTTATCTCTTCTAGACTCTTTATGTACTATAGTCACCCCGTAGAAATTTCCTAAATTTAATTTATCCAAATTATCTTTGCCACTTATTTTCCTTATGCCTACTTTCAAATACTCTGTGTAACCTAATGCTGCGTTCGCCTCTAATCCAGTTAAGTCTGACTCTTTTTGTAATAACGCTTGTACCTCGTCTAAGTTTCCCTAAGGCATTTAATTGTGTCGATCTCTTTCCCTTCTTCTTCACCTACCTCCATAACATTAGTACATAACCCCGTGTCATCCTCTGTGACCTCAGAGCTTGCCTTCCAGGGTAATATCCTATCCCTAATTCTAACTACCTTGCTCTCCATATCTATAATTACTCCTAACTTTACCATACAATCGGCCCCTAATATCCCTTTAAATTTCAATCCTAGTACAATTATAAATTCCTGCTCACAGCTTACTGAACCTAACTCTACTTTCAAAACTACTACGCTATTCACTACAGCAAATCGTTTTTTATTCGGCGCTACTAGATGACTTCTTTTTATCGGCATAATCCTGTTACAACCCTTTTCTTTAATTTCGTTAACGAATTCCTCCGATACTAAACTAGCCCCAGCTCCTGAATCCAACAACGCTCCTAAATTTTGCTCAAAAATTTTAACATCTACTATTGGCAAACAAAAATTTTTTTTAATTTCTGGCTCAACTCCTTCCTCAATTTTCAAAAATTTACTAGGATGTTCGTACTTGTACACAAGTAAATCTAGTGGTTTGTCCTAGTCTAAAAATCCTGTCCAGGTCTATTTTCCCTACTCGGTCCTTGTCTTTCCACTACTTTCGCATACGTCCTCGGCGTCTCTACCCTGTTCGTCCTCTCATTTTCTCTGTTCGTCGTCGTCGTCTGTGTTCCCCTCATGTCCGGTGAACTGTTTTGTCTTGGTACCCCAGGTCTTGGTGCGGGTCCTCTACCTACACTGTTGCTCCGAAAGAATGTTCCTCGTGGTTCCCAGTTTGGTCTGTTATTAAAATTCGTCCCCCGTCTTTGGTAACTGTTCCTTCTGTTCTCGAATCTAACCGTATTCACCTGTCTTTCCCTATTTTCACGAGGTCGTCCACTACTCACGTCGTCATACCTTTGCAGGTACTCTAAAAACATTTCTCTATCTACTATGTTCTGCAACTCTACGTGCTGCCGAATCTCAACCTTAAAATGCCGTGGAAGGTATTTAATAATCTGTCTGTCTGTCAACGGTGGGTTTAGTTGTTTAGCTATGCTATACTTTCGTATAGCATACTGTTCCCTACTTCCTGCAAATTCACCCTTATATTTACCTGTAATTAAATCGTCCCGTACTTGATCCTGTCTGTGATCGCTCCAATAATGTTTCAAAAATTTGTGTTTAAACTCACTATACGTTTCTATCTCCTGTCCTATGAGATTATACCAGGCCTCAGCATGGTCTTTCAATAACGCTTTTACAATATTCAATTTTGCCTGTTCATCAAATAAATTCCTTAAATTCCTACTAAACTTCTAATATTATTTATAAAAATCTGTGGGTTCATCCTACTATCCCCATAGAATTTCATTTGTTGGTCCAGTGGCATATTCCTGTAATAAATCTTGGACCATCCCCATCAAAGTCGACACATTGTGTTTGATGCCGCTTATCTCTCTCTCAACCCTTCGTAACTGATCTCTACATGAATCTGTCACCTCAGTCATCTGAACATTAATCTCCTCTTCACAGAAGATTCTAACCTCCGTCCTTAATTGTCCCATTTCCTGACTCAAACCTCTTATATCCCTTTCATTTTTATCAACCCTATTTTCTATTTCCCCCATTTTCACAGTTAAACTATTCTTAAAATCAGAGAATTCTTTCGTCGATTTGTCTATTTTCCGCTAATTTGCTCAAACTTCCGATTCGATTCATCTCTAACCCCGCTTAATGTTTCATTCATCTTTTCAATTAGCCTCATTATCATCTTATTTTCTTGGTCTCCCGATTCTGTCCTCGATTGATCCTTACTACATCCTGCTTCTTCCATTTTCCTGCTTTTTCAAATAACGCACTATCGTCACTTTCAATTTCAACCCCTTGGCTTCTTAACCACTCCTATCCTGGCATACGTTTAAGTCACTACCTTACACACTCAAAATATTTACAATTTTATACTACACACACATTCTCACTCAGCTTGCCAGTTTCCTGGAATCAAATTTTTAATTCTATCTGGAAATCGAGCCCTCACGTTCGGGTCGCCATAAAATTGCTGTGGATTTACTTAGACTCGATTTTCGCCCCACGAATTGGGCATCATAAAATTGCTGTGGTTTACCTCTAAAAAAGTCGGGATCGCATTTGAGTCCCAACGTTGGTGGGCCGTCATACAATTTTCAAAAAGAATATAAAGCAATAAAAAAAAATCTTTCAATACCTCTGGAACGCCTTCTTATTTCTGCACACTCCGGCTAACTCTAAAATCTGCTTCTTCTTGGATATTTACCATCCTAAGTTCACTCTTTCTCACATATACAGTCAAATAAAATTACCACTCAAATAATGCAACAAGACATACAACCTTTTTATTTATTCTTATTCGAAAGTTTCCATTACCAAAAAAATATTTACACATTTGTATATACAGTTTCATAGATTGTTACAATCTCAATCTTTAAACCTTTTAAAATTTCATAATTTGTATTTATTTCAACAGTTTTATTTTATACGAGTAGATGAGCCCGTCGTGAAACCCGAAATTGACTTTTATTCTGGTCTATGGTGAGCTCAGTATAAACCGAGTTACTCTAAATGCCTAAATACATCCCATTTTTGTTTAAAACAAATTTAAAAACCCGTTTACTCCTTACATAAAAAATTTTATGTCATTTAGTAACACTTATAAATGATACAAACTAATTGTCCTTTACATATACCCTTTTAAATGAGCTTTAATAGTAATAAAATACACCCCCAGTGTGTCAAATCACTCAAGCACAAAATAACAGCACAAATGTTCAAGCAAAAGCAAGAAAAATTAATTTCGTTACCTGGAGTAAGCTTTTTCCCATCACAACCTCTGAAGATGTGTTCCAAAAACTACGTCGTTGCATCCATACATTTCGTTGTTATACGTAGATCCAACCCATTTTCATTCGCTATCCAAATCTCTGCAGCCGCCTTCAGTGTTTCTACCTTGATAACTGTCGAGACGAAGCTAATCACCTTTCGTAATTACTAAATCTCACGCATTCTTGTTTCAAACACTTCTCAACTCGCTTACCCTAGTGCCATCCTTCCGTTTGTTTGTTGAGTGTAGTAACAGCACCGTCAATTAACTAGCACTCATTTGTGCAATTCACACGTATAAAAAAACTATGGACGCTTTACACTTTTAAATCAGGATGTTGCTTTACAAGCAAAGTCAATCGGACAAGCTACGTACGATAATAAGCAAGAGTCAGAGAGGTCTTTACTACATTTCCTAGTGTATTTATATTCTCTAATACACCCCTCTCGTAGCCTATTTTATTCGAAAAGCTCATTTTATCTTAATAGATTCTAAAAATTTTGCGCGTAACCGACTAGTACAACCGAAAATTCCTTTTCCACCGTGCTTTTCACCTGAAAACTGTTCAACAACATATAACCGTCTCAATCTTCTTGAAAAATTTTCGCATTCTACCAATCATAGTCCTTTCCCCCATTTCTACGTCAAGCTTTTAGGTATCTTCCCTTGTTTAACTTATATTTGCGGTCTCTTTTAGAATCCCACTCAAATAACAGAAAATCGATATTGTGGTTGATCTCCAAACCTAGCGCGTACTTTAAACGAGTATTTTAACTAACTTTTATTATACATGCTCTCTGTCTGATTTACATTACAGATATTCCATTCTATTTCACTTTGCCTTCAAACCATTTGTTGTTTTAGTAGCTTTTGTATCGACCGTTACATACAATTCCACAGAATTCTGTTCCAACGTTCTTTTAGGTTTCCTTGAACTTGTCATTTTCAACTGTCAGGTTTTTCTATGAAGCAAACTGTCCGTTTGAAATTATATTTCCAAGTTTTAACATTTCTTAGGATTTGTTTTTAACGAACGTATAGTTTAGTTAAATGGGGAATATGCGTTTACATTATTGATTTTATATACCCAAAAGCTCTGTTTATTATCCGATGCGCTTGATTTAAAATATTAAAACTAATTATGCGTATCCTTGAGTTTTTACGTACTCCAAAGCTTCTACACGTTATTCAAATTTGACATTCCAATTTAGAAATACAAAAATATGTTATTATCCGTCCGTTTTCAATGTCAAAACTAATTAATTTGGCGCGTAAACAAATTACTCCTATTTCCTATATACCCAGTCGTTACAAATTTATTTTCTTGACCTATTTATCCCTCGTAACCAATAATTTCCACGACAATATATATATATATATATATATATATATATATATATATTGCTGTGGATCGGGATCAAAGTTTCTGGATCGAACGTGAGTCATTAAATACTTTTCAAAATAAAAGGTTCACAACAAAAAAAAAATTTCTCACCCTGATTTCTGTTTCTTCAGCAGCTTCCCTGGCTAGCTCAGCTGTGCCTCTTCTCGGATACCTAAACTTACAATCATTGTTCCTTCCCGCTCACACACCATTCAATAAAATCATCAAATAATGCAACAATTATACAATCTTTATTTACCGCTATTTACAAACAATTATTCACAGATATGTAGTTTGGTTACAACTCAATAAGTGATATTTTTGTAAAGTCCTTGTTTTAAAATTTTATTAGTAAACACATTTAATACAATTGGAGTAGATGGGCCCCAAATAATACCCTATATTTATTGCACACTGGAGTATGGTGAGCTCATAATAACCCAGTTTATTAATGTATGCATTTTACCTTACATAAAATTACCACAAAATTAATAAACCCATGTACCCTTAACAATCCAATTTTAATTCATAATGACATTTAGTAAGCTTTACATACACTTTTTTTCAATATTTAAAATACCCTAATAATTGTCAAGTACACGTATCTTTTCCGATACGTTATATTAACCATAAATAACTCCTAATGTTCACTCACACATCACCAAATAATTCCCAAAAGTTTATCAAATAACAGAAAATTCAAATGAGTTACCTGGAAAATGCTTCAAGACTGTATCTCCTTCGATGATGCCATCCAGAACCCCTTTGCTTCGTGACTATGCGCTCTGATCGTCCAGCTATTTATAGATGATAACCAAGCGCCTTGCTACCAATTACCATACCATCACAGCATCCAAATTCACGTATATTACACTTTTGTTTTTTTATTTATTTGCTTGTTATGGTATTAGTTGGACCTTGGTTAATTTAATTCACTCGACACTACACACGTTAATAACTACAAGCCCTCAAAGTTATAAGTGCGAATACTATTTTTACTGAATTATACAATTTTTCAATACTCACAAGCCTCTACTATAACGTCGGTTGATTATTATACGTAGTCTAAAGCGATGAAAATACAAAAAGAATAAAAGTGCGAGCCCCATTCTCTCAGAGTATTTATACAATCCAAAATGTCACCTCTCGGCTACTCCACGCTAAATACTTAATTTAAAATAATACTTCTGCAAATTTTAATCTAACTGACTTAAAGTTCCCAGAAATTTACCTCAGACACACAATTTAATCCGAAAAATCGCTTTCACCTGTCGCCTGTTCGTCCATTGTAAAACTATCTATTTCAATCAATGATACAGTCCTGTGTCGTCATAAAACTCCGCCTGTAATATTTTTATCTCTGTCTTATGCATATTAGATGTCGCGTTCCAACCCCACTTGAGTTATATAATACAATATTGCTGACCGCGTCGCATGACTCCACGTGGATACGAACGTGCGTTTTGAAACCAATGCTTTTATATCCGTCTTTATCTGTAGCACATTATTGATCGTGCATCTCCTCCTCTCTTTAAGAAACTTTGTTATTTTGTTATTTGAAGCAACTGACGGTTTGAAATATTTTCTTTGAAGCCCGCGTTATTATGTTGATAAATTCGAAGAAAGTAACCTTTTTAAACATGCAGGTGTTCTTTATTATCGACCGTTTAAAACAACAATTCCCAGAGTCTATATTTTACGGTATTCGATACAACTGACGTCCTCGCTTGTTACAACGAATCTTTTGCCTTGGGATTATCGATTTTCTCTACCCCGGTGCGTTTTCTAATGCTATTACACGTTGAATTAAAATCAATTAAATTAATTAAGCGTTTCTATTTGTTTTTAAAACTGGTTTTCTTTATGTACCTATTATTTTTCAATCATTAATTATAAAATACGTAAATACTTGTTCGTTTAAATTAAATAAGTGAATTAAATTTTGCTCGTAAATAAATTGTTCATTTCTCTATACAGGGTGTTTGAAATTGCATTGCTTACCCCAAATTTAACCCTTTGAATCCATAACAATATATATATATATATATATATATATATATATATATATATATATATATTCAAGGCACAATAAGAAAAATGTATTGCTACTTGACCATTGTTCTATTTTTGGCACTACCTGTTACGTTAGACTACCTTAAGTGTCCACCACAAAGTGGTCATGAAAATAACGACGACTAAGTTGTTTATTTCTTTTATTATTGACTTTTACTTTGTTACATTATAGATAACTGGAAACTTTTATGTTGCAAAAAGATACGGGTTGTCATTTACTGGCAATGGCAATTGTACTACAGTAAATTTAGCTCTAAATGAACAAAATCGCAATAAAGTCGAATTAAATGATTCTATATTACTGGAACTGTTAATTGTTCCTCTATCTAAAGGTTGTTAAACTGTGAACGGGGTAATTTTCGGTCGATGTTGCTGTTCTTGAAAAGAGTAGAAGATTATGTACCGAAAGGATAAATACGATTCATCAAATCCTTAAGCAAGATTACAATCTGAAGCTCGACGATTTCAGAAACCTAGAGCAGGACGAAAGGATATGCAAGAGTGAAGTTTTCAGATTTATTTGTAGTTTTGCAACTCTAACGCTTATGATTTTATTGACTACATTTTTTTAGCTATAAATGATATATGAAATATAATTATGCATGTTTCGTTTGATGCGAGAAATTATTGTCTGCGAAAAAAGCTTAAGCAAAGACTAGCAACATTTAGAATGTTGAATGTAGTTTTCTCTAAGTGGACATTATGTCAATGTAAAACAGAAATAACAGTAGAGCATGGTCATTCTATAATTACCTACTGTGCACATTTCAAAAACTGAAAACCACCAAATTCGAAAGCTTAGTTTTAGTTTATTGTGATATTTTTACCCTGAAAAGTGGAAATCCCAACACCGACATTTTCTGAGCATCTGGCATATCATCTCTTAGCATACAAAAGCCTAGATTTCGTTTCTTGTGAAATTTTAAACCTGAAGCCAATCTATACACACAAAAATACGAAAAATGACAACCCAAAAAGTTTTGAGAATCCGCCGTACCATTTATCAAAGTTTGAAGGTCTGGATTTGGTTGTGACCGTATCTATACACTGCAATTAATCCATCACCCTCCAAAAACAGAAACACCTGCATTATCAAGTTCCAAGTGAATGACGTAGAAGTTTTCAGAAACTCATAATTTAGATTCTATTTTTGGTAGAATTGCTAACTTAGGATTATCTGTGTACTTGAGCCTGGCGTGATATGTTTACAATATTCGTGGTAGTCCACTGACGTCATAACATTTTAATCTATAGGCAAACCGTAGAAATACAAAAAATAATGTAGAGTCTGGGTGGGAAGTACGAGAGAATTTATAAAGTAACGTCTCGTGATGTTGAAATAAAAAATTATTAAACGCATGCATACAAAAATGTAAGCAGTCAATGACAGAGCTATAGTCTGCAAAAAATAGGGATTTTAGAAATATTCTTTTATTTAAAATGAAAAGCGAAGCAAGGAAAACAAGAACAAAACCATACAATCAAGTTACAAGTTAGGGGTGTGCTCAGCTAATTTATTTTTATATCCCCTCCTTTACAGTTGTATAGTTTGTATCTAGTAGCAAGAAATAAATAATAAATAATAAAAATTAATATAAGCGTGATAACTGATGAGACATCAAAGGCAATCAATTGCAATCGCTGGGCTGACTATACATAAAGGTTAGCAGTGTATGTCTACCGTTAATATATAAAACTTATGAATATATTGTATTGATAAGTTGCAGCTTTTGTAATGACTAATATTTTCTAAATCTATGCGGTATTTTGCAAGAGAATCATCTACGTAGTATGATACGTAATCAATAAAACTAACAAATCAATACATTTAACTGTATTGTCTTAATAATGATCTTGTTCTATCTGATTAATGATATGTAATACGCAGCATAATGTCTATATAAAGTATGTAGTGCGTCTTTACAGACAAAACTATTAAGCTGGAAACTGAATTTAAGTTTAAAAAAATCGTATCATCTGCCATTTAATAAATACACCCCAAAGTCTCAATATATTTCATCATCATCATCACTAGGTCTTCAGTCCTAGAACTAGTTGCGCGTACTATTATCGCTTTATTTCTTGAGTTAGTCCATAAATTTCCCTGTAATTCGCACAGCCCATATCGTTCGCTATCTATGTGCAATGATTTAATCTAGATCTTCCATTACCTCGTCTTTTTCTTTTTCTGCTTCTAATATGCGCCGGGTATTCCCTCATGTCTTAGTATGTGTTCTATCCATCCTATTTTTAACTGTTATCCACAAATTTCTCTCTTCTCCTAGTACCTCTTTCTTAATTTTTGTCGATCCAAATCTGTATCATACATCTGTAGCACCACATTTCCAATGCTTTTGTCTGTCCGCTTTTTCTACTGTGCACGTTTCAAAGCCGTAGAGTGCTGTGCTCCAAGCAAATGCTTTCTGTAATCCTTTCCTTATTTTCATGTTGGTTATCTTAGAACATGGCAACTGCTTTTCTTGTCAAATACAACACGGCCTTGTACTAATCTCTTTTTTATCATTTGTTCTTTATACCTTTTTATTTTCTAACAATATACCCTATTCCATTGGCATTCAATAGTACGCAAAGGGGGTTAAGCAACCAGACGGCTACCAAGACCTTCCACCACTAAAACACTTGCTGAATCAATAGTTTCCGTATTACTTCTTTTTGCAGAATTATTATTTGTTGAGCATATTCGGAGGATGCGATCGGAAAGTTAAAAATAAGAGTCGGGAACATTCTGCGAGTCGGAGCGTAGAATGTTAGAAGTATGAAGCAAGTAGGTAAGTTAGAGAACCTAAAAATCGAAATGAATAGGTTATCACTAGACATAGTAGGGATCAGCGAAGTTCGGTGGCCAGAGGCCGGGGATTTTTGGAGTGGAGACTTCAGGGTAATTCATACAGGAGCAGAGGACGGAAATTTGGGTGTGGGGATAGTTATGCGGAAAAAGATAGGACACTGTGTGGAAAATTACTTACAAAAGAACGAAAGAGTACTCATGGTTAGATTAGAATCTAAACCGGTAAACACAGTAATAATACAAGTATACATGCCCACCTCTAGCTACAGTGACGAAGAGGTAGAAGCCATCTACAAAGATATCGAAGACATATTAAGATACGTAAAAGGACATGAAAATTTAATAATTACGGGGGATTTTAATGCTGTGGTAGGTGAGGGTAGGGAAGGAGCGGTAGTAGGTTTATTTGGTTTAGGCACGAGAAACGACAGGGGAAATAGGCTGGTAGAATTTTGCGACAAGAACAATTTAATCATCACAAACACATTATTTCAACATCATGCTAGAAGACGATATACGTGGAAGATGCCAGGAGATATAGGACGATATCAAATAGATTACATTCTTGTTAGACAACGGTTTAGGAATCAAGTAAAAGACTGTAGAAGCTACCCAGAAGCAGATATAGATACTGACCACAACATCGTAATTATGAAGGCCGCACTTAAATTTAAAAATCTGAAAAAGAGGAACGGAAAAAGGCACTTGGACTTAGAGAAACTAAAAGACAAAGATATTCAAGTAAGATTCGAAAAAAAGTCAAATGAATTGCTGAATGATATCGCGAAAATATCTGAAACTAAGGAAGTAGAAACAGAATGGAATAACATTAAATCCAGCCTAGACATGGCGGCCAGAGATATTTTGGGGTATACACAAAAAGAAAATAAGAAACCATAGATAACAAAGGATATCGTGAATTTAATAGAAGAAAGACGAAAATACAAAAATAAATCAGACGAAACAGGAAAACAGAGATACAAAACCATAAAATGGGAAATTATTCGAAAATGCAGGAAAGCTAAAGAACAATGGATTGATGAAAAGTGCAAAGAAGTACAAACTAAGATGGAAATAGGAAAGACAGACGAAGCATACAAATTAATTAGAATGAATTTTAGGGATATAAAACCGTATAGCAAAATATAAGGGACGCACAAGGAAACGTCATTATAGAAAACGTAGAGAAAGTGAGTAGATGGCATGAATATATAGGGAATTTATATGCAGGAGAGGAACTAACTGCATTAGAACAGGAATCAGACATTGAAAATGATGACTTGGGATATTCTATACTTCGAGACGAGTTTGAATTAGCATTAAAGAGTCTGAAAAATGGTAAGGCGCCGGGTACAGATAAGGTGCAAGCAGAAACTCTAAAAGCCGCTGGACAAGCAGTAACAGAACGTCTCTTCCAACTTGTAAGCTATATGTATGAGACAGGCGAGATACCCAAAGATTTCAAACGTAGCATCACAGTAACTATACCAAAAAAGAAAGGCGCGGATAGATGTGAAAATTTTCGAACAATAAGTTTGACAGCACACGTGTCAAAAATATTAACTAGAATTGTGCAAAGACGAATGGAAAAACGAGCTGAAGAAATACTAGGAGAAGACCAATTTGGGTTTAGGCGAAACAGGGGAACACGGGAGGCTATTTTAGCTCTGAGAGTGATAATGGAAAATGGAAAAAGCATTCGACAATGTAAATTGGAAAAAAATGTTTGAAATACTCAAAAGGATTGGAATGAGTTATAGGGATAGACAAATAGTACATAGCTTATACAAAGAGCAAACAGCAGTAATAGAATTAGAGCAGGAACGTAGAGAAGTAAACATTAGGAAAGGGGTGAGACAGGGATGTGCCCTATCCCCATTGATTTTTAACTTGTACATAGAAGAGGCAATGAATAAGGTCAAATGCAGAAAGACATTTGGAATTACTATGCAGGGACAAAAAATTGATATGCTTAGATTTGCAGATGATATAGCGGTATTAGCATCCAGCAAGGAAGAGTTAGAAGCTGCTCTTAATGAAATGGAAACGGTTCTAACAGAGAGATACGGTATGAAAATTAACAAAACTAAAACTAAAGTTCTAGTTTGCAAAGGTGGGGAAAATAAATCAAAAACAAGAATACAAGTATTTAACACGAACTTACAACAGGTTAAGGATTTCTGCTACCTAGGAAGCCAAATAACGCAAGATGGGAAAAGCACAAAGGATATAAAACAAAGATTAGCACAAGGTCGTGCTACATTTAACAAGAAAAAGCAACTATTGTGCTCAAAGACCACAAACATAGAAACAAGGAAAAGATTGCTTAAAACATATGTGTGGAGCACAGCACTGTACGGCTGTGAAGCCTGGACAGTAGGAGAAGCCGACAAGAAAAAGGTAGAAGCCTTTGAAATGTGGTGTTACAGGCGTATGATGAAGATATCATGGACAGACAAAGTTAAGAACGAAGAGGTACTAAAAATGGTAGGGGAAGAAAGAAATATGTGGAAAACGGTAAAAAAACAGGAGAGATAGGATGATAGGCCACATACTACGGCATGAGGGAATAGTGCGGAATATTTTAGAAGCAGAGATAGGAAAAAAGAGAAGAAGAGGCAGACCTAGATTAGACTACTGCACACAGATAGTAAAAGATGTAGGCTGTAGAGGTTTCAGGGAGATGTGTAGGCTAGCCCAGAATAGACATCAATGGAGGTACGCATCCAACCAATCCTAAGATGGATAAACTAATGACGAAAAGATAACTGTGCGTAAACATGATGATTATTATAAATAACTACAAGAATTGGTTGGGCAATATTCTCGAATAACGTTAAGTGTGTGAAAGGATTTACTAGAAAACCATTATTTCGGCAAATGTCTAAGTGTTGGGGATCTTGGTAGCCACAGGTTGCTTAACCTCCTTCACTGAATCTCGGTAAAATAGGGTATAAAATTAGAAAACAATAGAAAGGGAACGAGCTGAATACACATACTCCCTGAAAAGAAGAAAAGAAGAAAAAGAAGAAAACCACCAAAAACGCAAAATCAAAGAAGCTGCCTATATAACCCTACATAAAAATAACTGCGTTGCAAACGAATCCATGACTTTCAGTAAACAATGTATTCCATTACTAAAAGAAATAACAAAAGAAATAACAAATGAAAATCAAATGCCCACAATATCTAGGTAGCATTGCAAGTTTTTCCTGGGTTTTCCTTGCAATATTAACATGAAATACAGCCTACATACATGATTTCTATTTATACATAAAATAACTAATTACATAAAAATAAGCATATTAACAATCCTTGTAAAACAGCATTGGTATCTGACAAGTATAAATCCAGAATAAGGTTACCTCAAAACCATATACATGCTCCATTGAACAGTATTGGTATCTGACAAGTGTAAACCCGCCATAGGGTCACCTCAGATCCATATACAATCTTCATAGAACAACATTGGTATCTGACAAGTGTAAACCCGCCATAGGGTCGCCTCAGATCCATTTACAATCTTCATAGAACAACATTGGTATCTGACAAGTGCAAACCCGCCATAGGGTCGCCTCAGATCCATATACAATCTTCATAGAACAACATTGGTATCGGACAAGTGCAAACCCGCCATAGGGTCGCCTCAGATCCATATACAATCTTCATAGAACAACATTGGTATCTGACAAGTGTAAACCCGCCATAGAGTCGCCTCAGAACCATGTTAAAATCTACCAAAGAGGTAACTTAAATCATAATGAATTTTCCCCCTCAAAATAAATATAAAAAAAAAACGACTACTTAAGCCTTTCAATAATGCAATCGCACACTTCTTTAATAACCATCCTCTCAATTGTATATATAGAAACATGTTAAAAAATGTTGGCTGAAATGCAGACACAAAAACGGTAGCAGTCTTTTGAAATGCTCCAGATGTATGAGAACGATAGCATGGACAGACAAAGATAATAACAAATAAGTTACAGAAATAGTATGGGAACAAGGATATCTAAAAAGAGAAATAGTAGGGCGGAATACGTTCTAAGGCATTTTTGGAGAATAGTATGTGGTATATTACAAGCAGAGATAGGAAAAAAGAGGTAGATGTAGACCTAGATCAGCCAGTTATAGATGCAAACTGTGCATATTTCAGGGAAATCTGTAGGTTAGTTCAGAATAGGGAACAATGATGGTACGCGTCTAACCAGTTCTAGGACTGAAGACCTAATGATGATGATGAGCATATTGCAAAACAAACACCAGTAGTTGTTTACGATAACCATCAGGTTTAAATACAATTACTCTGTTACGTTTATTTTTGGCTAACTAAAAAAAATACATCCTTTTCTGGTAATGCATCATTCATTCGAATAGAGTCCCCTTAGATCTTTAGAACATCCTCCTGTATTTTTACCGCTTTATAATAGTATACTTCCTAATAATTTGCATTTCAATCTATTTACGTTACCAAATGAAAATTCCCAATATTAAATTAGATAGTCGGTACCTTGTTTTAGCTGTGTACGGGCTTACTATTTTGATAGCATATACGTACTTCCTGATTGCAACGACATAGGTACTCGTCGAAATGAGGTATCGCACTATTAGATACATCCGTGTTTCGAGTTTTAATCACCTCTTCGATAACACTAGCATTTTGCGTAGAATGCTTTTTATTGAAAACGAATTATTTATTACTAAATTCTGTCCTAGAGACAACAACAAATTACTCGCCTTTGCCGTCGTTATTT
The DNA here is from genome assembly GCA_036346225.1 of Platerodrilus igneus. Classification (NCBI taxonomy): domain Eukaryota; kingdom Metazoa; phylum Arthropoda; class Insecta; order Coleoptera; family Lycidae; genus Platerodrilus; species Platerodrilus igneus. Next base: position 6,740,540 of record JARFIW010000447.1, on the reverse strand, counting down.
TTTTTTTGTGTTTCTGTTTCTTTCGAATTTCGCACACACCATTATGTGGTAAGTATTTGTAATGAAGAAATATGTACTTTTCTTTTGTACCGGTTCTAATTTTTGCCTGTAATTTGTTTGTTTTGTAGCGTCTTCCGGGGGATAGGACCATTCTGTCACCTTGGCCCTAAATGATGAGGCGAGTGTCACCCCTTTTTATAGCACAACTTACGTGGTCCTAGTCCTCGCTACACCGCTTCCGGCCATAAGGAGGGTTAATAGGCCCATCAGCATCGACACATGGGCGAGTGTTGATCAGTTATTCGCTATATGGCTTTTATTATATATACTGATCCTTTACCGTGAGAACTTCACGTAATGAGCTTTCTTCTCACGATAGCGATTGCTTATTTAAGACAAGTATGGCTATGTTCGGAAATTTTATTAACTAATGGTCCGGTAGTCAAAATGATTGTACATATGTGAGTGTATGTGGATTATTCATATTGTATTTACGGGGACCACTGTAGTCATTTATTTGTAGGTATTTGTTTCTAGGCTTACCATGATTACTTGGAGCTGTGGTTTTTAGCGCTGTACTGTTGGTTTTTTTTTAATTAAGATGGGGGAGCAACCTAAAAACTAAAGCTCGCCATTGTAAAAAAAATGCTTTCTTTTGCGTTTTGCTTTTAGATGTACATTGTAGTTATTGAGTATGCATTTTTGAATACTACTGTGCTCCAGTATTATATTTTATTAAATTATAAGTTTTTCTTTTGATGATTTGTTATGAGTTATGAATAAAGGCGATTTTTTTTAATTTCAAGTCTCACTTTATTTCGTAGTGGAAAAAATCCGCCTACTTACCGATTGAGCCCGTTCATCACTTACTTTTGCTTCTTTTGTAGGCTACGGCGATGTACCTAGCAACTCTTTCTAATATATTTCGCACTATTCCCTCATCCTTAGTATATGTCCTATCATCCTCTCGCTTTTTTTAAACGTTTTCTACAGATATTTTTCTTCCCCAGCCATTTCTAGAACCTTTTTCTTTACTTTGTCTATCTATATAGCTTCATTATAGCTTCAGGGTTTAATTAATTCAAAATTCATTTAGGAAATTATTTATAAAAAAAGGATATTTACACATATCTTTCTTCAGCTATCGTGTCTAGAATATCTTTGTTCTTAATTTTATCTGTCCATATCTTTATCATCCGTCTGTAGTCCCACATGTCAAAGGCTTCTTCTTCCTGTACGCTTCTCCTACCGTGCAGGTTTCACAGCCGTAAGGTGCTGTACTCCACACATATACTTTCAGCAATTTTTCCTTGTTTCTATTTTTGTTATGTTTGAACACAGCAGTAGCGTTTTCTTGTTAAATGTAGCACAACATTGTGCTAATCATTGTTTTATATCTTTAGCACTTTTCCTATCTTGCGTCATTTGACTTCCTTTGTAGCAGAAATCCTTTACCACTTGTAAGTTTTCGTTTTCTATTTGTATTCTGGTTTTTGATTTATTTGCCCCTCCTTTACACTAATATTTTAGCTTTATTTTTGTTAACTTTCATACGCATTTCTCTGTTAGCACTCTTTTCATTTCACTAAGAGCAACTTCTAACTCTTCCTCGTTAGATGCTAATACCGCTATATGTTCTGTAAATCTGAGCATATCTATAAACCGTTTGTCATTGCGTAATAATTCCAAATGTTTTCCTGCATTTGAGAGTATTCATTGCATATTCGATATACAAGTTAAAATTAACAGAAATGGGATACATCCTGTCTCGCCCTTTTCCCGATATTTACTTTTCTACGTTCATACTCTAATTCTATTACAGCTGTTCACTCTATCCGTCTATCCCTGTAACTTATTCATATCTTTTTTAGTATTTTAAGAACTTTTTCCAATTTTACTTTATCGAATACTTTCTCCAGATTTACAAATGCTATAAACGCGTTTTCTTTCTTTTCTGTTGTTTTCTCCATTGTCACCCTTAAAGCTAAAATGGCCTTTCGTGTTCTCCTGTTTCGCCTAAACACAAACTATATACTTTATACGTGATAAAAAAAATTACATTCTGTAGTAAAAGGTGTTACGTTCATTTTCGTAAATTATTAATTAGTGTAGGTACAATAATTTTTATCTTAAATTTATTTGGCGTTCAACACAAAAATTAATTCCGTTAATTAAAAATAACCTTTTCGTATGTTAAAATTTGTATGGTAATTAAAAATAAATATCCTTTCTCAGAATTTCGTCCCGTGGAATTTACGCCTTAAGTAGATAGACGACTTTCCAAGTATTTTAATACTTAAATGCTGGTGTGTTTTCCCTTTTTAAAAAAATTCAGTGAATTTATTTTATTAAAATTAAGGTTTCCTGGTTTATTTCCTTGCTTTGGTGCCTAACACATGTAATATTCATTTGCTGTTCGATAATCAACTAGACAACAAGTTGGTTGGCTTCGTTCGTTATTGTTATGTAAATTTCCGGCACGCATTACTTAGCGTGCTTCCTGCGGGGGACACGTTGATCCCTGGAGCTGCGTTTCTTTTGGGGGACTGCGAAGTCCAATGCGCTCCGCTTGGCCGTAAGCTGGCCTGTTCGCTGAGGCAGACCAGCGACAGCCTTCCCCCCGATGTCAGGAACTCGAAGGTGAGTCCTTCTTTTTTTCCTTTGTATCCGCTTCTTACCGCGGAACAAGAACGCCTGGGGTTTTACCATTCTAAGATGGCATTTCTAAATGTAATTTTCATAGATTAAAATTCTTAAACCATTTTGGCATTTACTGTATATATGAATTATTTCAATTGTAAAATTAGTTTAAGTGTATATTTACGATATTCTAGAGCTGTGGTTTTTAGGGTTGTGTGTGGTTCTTTCTTTTTTTCTAATTACTGTCAAGGGGTAGTTGCCTAAAAACTACAGCTCGCCATTTTGTTTTTTTTGGGTAATTTTTGTTTGTTGAATATTTAAGGGGTTGTAATCATGCATTTATAAATTGGGGAAATTGACTTTTTTTGGGGTTGGGTTTCGGGAGTACTGTTTTTGTATATATATTTTGGTTTTAATTATAAGTTCTTTTTTTTCTGTTGTATGTTTTGTTCTGTGTGTGAATGAGTGAGTGTTTTTATATATTTTTGTTGTTAGTTTTTTTTTCAGGCTCTCCTTTACTTATAGGTATAAGACCCCGCCCACTCGCCGCCTGAGCCCGGACTTACTTACTTTCTTCTTTCGTTTTCTTGATTTTTTTATGTTACGTCAATGTACGTAGCAAAGGATGTTAATTTATAAGTAATATTCGTATTAAAACGTATGTTTACGTGATTGAACAAGTTGATCTAATACTGCTTCACATTTATCAGATTATGGGATGCGACATAAATATCTAACCAGGACGCCAAATGTAGGACGAGGTAAACATTGTAGAACTCATAGCACAATTGTATAGCTAACCATGCAATACCAGATAAAAATAGACACGCAATTTAGTAAACCCACAACAAAAAGTTCTTACTCTCAAGGCAGTGCGAATTGAAAACAAAAATGTACAATAATTCATTCATTCATAGCATGTAGTTGTCACATTGACAGTGTGAAGCATTGCCACTGAGTAGACAGTTGTATTCGTATAAATTTTTGATACGTACTAAATTACTATCTAAGATGCCTGCTCGTTATAGCAATAGAGAATATGCAGATATGCATTTCATTTATGGTTTTTGTAATGGTAATGCTACAAGAGCACGGGAAGAATATCAACGTCGTTTCCCAAATCGTCCGATTCCCAGTCGCAACGTGTTTGCAGGAATGCACCAATGGCTCCTTGATGGAGAAGCATTTCAAGTACCTAATGAAAGGGGGCAAGATCTGGACGTAGAAATTGACAAGTTTGTCTTGGATCGAGTGGAACAAGAGCCTACAACTTCTACATGTCAAATTGCGAGAGAGGTTGTAGTTTCGCAATGAAAAGTAGTAGATGTTCGGCACAAGAATAATATTCGCCCTTTTCACTTTACACCTGTTCAAGCTCTGGAAGGCGGAGGCGAAGATTTCCAACGAAGGTTGATGTTCTGCCGTTAGTTATTAGCACGGAATATTGAGGAGCGCCATTTCTTTCGAAAAATACTGTGGTCTGATGAGTCCCTCTTTACGCACGCTGGCGTTCTAGATCTCCACAATTACCACTATTATGCCGATGAAAACCCTCATGCATTAAGACAGAAATCGTTTCAACGCAGATTCAGCCTAAATGTGTGGGCGTTTGTGATAGGAAACACCCTTATTGGCTCCTATATTTTCGAAAGATACCTCAATGGAGAAGTGTATTTGGAATTTTTTTCAAAATCAACTACCCCTATTGTTGGAAGATGTCCCTTTAGAAGTTCGTAGAGATATCATTTTTCAACATGACGGGGCTCCTCCTCATTACACACCTTGTGTCCGCCAGTTTCTAAACGAACAGTACGCAAGGTGGATTGGTAGAGGAGGACCAATTCCGTGGCCAGCAAGATCGCCTGACTTAAATCCCATGGATTACTTTGTATGGGGCTTTTTAAAAGAATACGTAGACAGCACGGAGGTAGTCAGTTTGGAAAATTTGAAACAAAGGCTCGAAAATGGATGTCATTTCTTAAGAGAGAAGCTATCTATGAGCGTGACCGTGGTAGGTCTGCGGAGAAGAGCAAGAACCTGTATCAGGTGCGGTGGTCAGCATTTTGAACAATACTAATAAAATCTAATTTATCAAATTATTGCCTCCGTAATACCGGAAAAACGTTGCGGGATCATTAGATAATCAAGGCAGTGGGCGAATTTTAATGCGAATTGGAAACAAAATTTGTTTCCATATTTCCATACTTGATAAATTAAAAATCAAATAAAAAGTGTTTCGCACAGCTGGAAACCTTATGAAGTGAGGTTGTTTTTGTGACATTTGCTCATTTGTAGATAAAATAATTTCGCCGTAATATTACTTTAAACTTTCTTAAAAAAGTTTCCTTGTAATTTTTATTTTTTGATGCTTTATAAAAAATGTTTCTTTTAAGATTAAAAAAATCGAAATAGTTGTTTTTTATAGGAAATTTAATGCAGTTTATGAAAATCGGATTGTTTATCTAGTTATTTGCTGCAAAAGCCGAGAAATTTAACTTTTACTGCAAGAAGTCGCGTTATTAAGAAACAAGACTAAAAAAAACATATCTCCTAAACCAATCGAGATAGAACAGGGGTCATCTTAACAATTTTTGTTGCAAATTAAGTGTACTATCTGTCAGTTCATTTTTGCACGAACGATACCATTCACCCTGTATACTACTCTTCCATGTATAGCGATTTAAATTTATTAAAGGTGCAATAAGCAAAATGTATCGCTACTTTACCCTTGTCCTATTTCTGGCAGTACCTGTTACGTTAGAGAAACTCAAGTGTCCATCACAAGGTGGTCATAAAAATAACGAAGACGTAAGTTATTTAATTTATGTATTATTGTCTTTTACTTAGATACATTATAGGCAACGACAACTGAGTTATTTTTTTTTATTATTGACTTTTACTTTGTTACATTATAGATAACTGGAAACTTTTATATTGTAAATAAGGTACAGGCGGTCATTTACTGAAAATGACTATGCTAGACTAAATTTAGCAGTAAATGAAAGAAATCGTGTTACAGGAACAGTCGAATCGAAGATTCTACACCACAGGAATTAGAAAATGTTGCTGGACGAAACGGAAAATATTTCGTTTTTCTTACTGGCGGATATTTTGATGACGAAATGGAATTCCGGTATATTGCTGTTGATAAAGATAGTGGCCATGTCTTAATAGGTTGTAAAACTGTGAACGGGGTAATTTCCGGTAATTATAGATCTAGTTGTAACTTAATATTCATAATCGCTATTTACTTCAGTCGATGCTGCTGTTTTTGAAAAGAGTAGAAAATTATCTACCGAAAGGATAAATACGATTAATCAAATCCTGAAGCAAAATTACAATCCACTCACGACAATTTCAGAAACGTAGAGCAGGACCAAGAGAAATGCCAGGGTGAAGTTTCCCGATTTATTTCTAGTTTTGCAACTCTAACACTAATGATTTTATTGACTAAATTGTTTTAGCTATAAATGATATATGAAATATAATTATGCATGTTTCGTTTGATGCGAGAAATTGCGAGTTTATATATTATTTGCGAAAAAAGCTTAAGAAAAAAAGCAACAGGTGGAATGTTGAAAGTAATTTTTTCTAATTGGACATTATGTCAATGTAAGAGAGAAATAACAGTAGAGCAAAGTCATTCTATAATTACCTACTATACACATTTCAAAAACTGAAAACACCAACTCAAAATTTTTCTGAGCATTCTCAAAATTCTAAGACCTAGTTTTAGTTTCTAGTGATATTTTTACCCCGAAAAGTGGGAATCCCAACACTACCATCATCTGAGCAACTGGCATATCATCTCTTAGCATACAAAAATCTAGATTTCGTTTCTGGTGAAATTTTAAACCTGAAGCCAATCTATACACACAAAAATACGAAAAATGACAACCCAAAAGTTTTGAGAATCCGCCGTACCATTTATCAAAGTTTGAAGGTCTGGATTTGGTTGTGACCGTATCTTTACACTGCAATTAATCCATCACCCTCCAAAAACAGACACACCTGCATTATCAAGTTCCAAGTGAATGACGTAGAAGTTTTCAAAAACTCATAATTTAGATTCTATTTTTGGTAGAATTGCTAACTTAGGATTAACTGTGTACTTGAGCCTGGCGTGATATGTTTACAATATTCGTGGTAGTCCACTGACGTCATAACATTTTAATCTATGGGCAAACCGTAGAAATACAAAAATAAAGTAGAGTCTGGGTGGGAAGTACAAGAGAATTTATAAAGTAACGTCTCGTGATGTTGAAATAAAAAATTATTAAACGCATGCATACAAAAATGAAAGCAATCAATGACAGCTATAGTCTGCAAAAAAAATAAGGATTCTAGAAATATTCTTTTATTTAAAATGAAAAGCTAAGCAAGGAAAACAAGAACAAAACTATACAATCAAGTTACAATTTAGGGGGTGTGATCAGTTAGTTTACTTTTATGTCCCTTTCTATACAGTTGTATTGTTTGTATCTAGTAGCAAGAAATATATTTTCTTAATGTGAGCGTGATAAGTGATGAGACATCAAAGGCAATCAATTACAATCGCAATTACATTACATAAAGGTTAGCAATGTAGGTCTGCCTTCAATATATGAAAGTATCGTATTGGAAAGTTGCAGTTTTTGTAATGACTAATATATTCTAATCTATGCGGTATCTAGAAAGAGAAGGATGTACGTAGTACGAGACTGAGTGTAATTATTAAATTGCAGATGACACCTTGTTTTTTTTTAAACTTAAATTCAGTTTTCAGCTTAATGATTTTGTCTGTGAAGACGCTCTACATAATTTATATAGACATTATGCCGTGCATTACATATCATTAATCAGATATAACACGATCATTATTAAGACAATACAGTCAAATGTTTCAATTTGTTAGTTTTATTGAAGAAGTATAATTGATTAATCAATAAAACTAACAAATCAATACATTTAGCTGTATTGTCTTAATAATGATCGTGTTATATCTGATTATGATATGTAATGCGCGGCATGATGTCTATATAAATTATGTAGAGCGTCTTCACAGACAAAATCATTAAGCTGAAAACTGAATTTAAGTTTTAAAAAAAACAACGTGTCATTTGCAATTTAGTAATTACACCCAAAGTCTCAGTATATTTCATCATCATCATCATTAGGTCTTTAGTCCTAGAAATGGTTACGTGTGTACTATTATTGCTTTCTTTTTTGAGCTAACCTATATATTTACCTGAAATTCCCACAGTCCACATCGTTCACTATCTATGTATAATGATTTAATCTTAGACCTACCTTTACCTCGCTTTTCCTTTCTACTTCTAATGTGCCGGGCTATTCCTAATGCCTTAGTGTGTGTTCTATCATCATATCTCTCCTATTTATTACTATTATCCACATATTTCTTTCTTCTCCTGCAATTTCTAGTACCTCTTTGTTAACTTTGTCGATCCATATCTTTATAATACGTAGCACCACATTTCAAATGCTTTTATCTTTTACATGTCCGCTTCTTCCGCTGTCCACGTTTCACAGTCGTAGAGTGCTGTGCTCCAAGCAAATGCTTTTAGTAATCTTTTCTGTTTCTACGTTTGTTATCTTAGAACATGACAGCTGCTTTATCTTGTTAAATAGAGTACGACCTTTTACTTATCTTTTTTTTATCTTTCGTACTTTTTCCCTTCTTGTTTTCTAACAATATATACTATTCCATCGATATTCAATGGTATGTAAAGAGGGTTAAGCAACCAGATGGCTACTAAGACCTCCCACTACTAAAACACTTGCTGAATCAATAGTTTTCCAATTACTCCTTTTGCACAATTATTATTTGTTGAGCATATTGCAAAACCAACACCTGTAGTTGTTTACCATAACAATCAGATTTAAGTACAATTACTCTTTCAACATTAGATTTTCTGTCCTGAAACTGGCTGGACGCGCACCTCCATTGATTTTTTCTAAGCTAACCTAGACATTTCCCTGAAATTCCTATAACTTACAACTTTGACTACCTGTGTGCAATAGTATAACTTAGGCCTACCTCTGTTTCTAATATATTTCGCACTATTTCTTCATCCTTAGTATATATCCTATCATCCTCTCTCCTTTTTTTACCGTTTCCTACAGATATCTTTCCTCCCATACCATTTTTAGAACCTTATTCTTAACTTTGTCTGTCCATGATATCTTCATCATAGTTTCAGGGCTTAATTAATTCAGAAACTCATTTAGGAAATTATTTATAAGAAAGGGCAATTTACACATACCTTTCTTTACCTACCATGTCTAGAATATCTTCATTATACGTCTGCAGCACCGCACGTCAAAGGCTTCTTTTTCCTGTACACTTCTTCTACTGTGCACGTTTTACAGCCGTAAAGTTCTATGTTTCACACATATGCTTTAAGCAATTTTTCCTTGTTTCTATGTTTGTTATCTTTGAGCATAGTAGTTGCGTTTTCTTGATAAATGTAGCACGACATTGTGCTAATCTTTGTTTTTTATCTTTGGTACCTTTACTATCTTGCATCATTTGACTTCTTAGGCAGCAGAAATCTTTAATTTCTTGTAAGTTTACGTTTCCTATTTGTATTCTGGTTTTTGATTTGTTTGCCCCTCCTTTACACGCTAGTATTTTATCTTCATTTTTGTTAATTTTCATACCGTATCGCTCTGTTAGCACTCTTTCCATTTCGTCAAAGAGCTGCTTCTAATTCTTCCTCGCTAGATGCTAATACTGCTATATTGTTTGCTTATCTGAGCATATCATATTGTTTGTCCCTGCGTAATAATTCCAAATGTCTTCCTGCATTCGACAGTATGCATTGCTTCTTCGATATAAAAGTTAAAATTAACGAGGATAGGGTACATACCTGTCTCACCCCTTTCCTAATATTTACTTCTCTACGTTCATACTCTAATTCTATTACAGCTGTTCACTCTTTGTATACGCTATGTACTATTCCGTCTATTCCTATAACTCTTTCCTATCATTTTTAGTATTTCAAGAAAATTTTCCAATTTTACTTTATCAAAATCTTTTTCCAGATTTACAAATGCTATATACACATTTTCTCTCTTTTTTGTTGTTTTCTCCATTGTCACCCTTAAAGCTAAAATGGCCTTCCGTGTTTTCCTGTTTCACCTAAACACAAATTATATATTTCATAGGGGATCAAAGAAAAATTACATTCTGTAGTAAAAGGATGTTAATTTACAATCAATATCTGTAATAAAAGGTATATTTACGTGATTGAACAAGTTGATCTAACACTCTTTCACATTTATCAGATTATGAGATGCGACATAAATATCTAACCAACACGACAAATATAAGACGAAGTAAACAATGTAGAACCCAAAGGGCAATTGTAAAGCTAACAATGCGATACCAGGTAAAAATAGACACTCAAATTAGTAAATCCATAACAAAAAGTTCTTACCTACCAATACGTAAGGGTAATTGGATAATTGGGGAAGAGATGAGCCAATAGATGAGACCACACACAATTATTACAAAACAACGACAACAACTCACAACTGGAAACGTTGGGTGTCTTCGCTCACGTGTTTCAGTCTGTACATGAATGTAGACAGTAGAGGTTTAACGCTTTTTCATAAGTAATAATTTATTTTTATTTGTACGCCTTAAAAAAATTTACGGTATTGTTGTGATATGTGAAATAAAATTCGTAATTTATACTTTAACGCAATTTGATTTATGTAGGGAAATAAATTAATGACTATATTGTTATTGTAACTTCAAACTAAGTTTGGGTGCAGCTTTCGAACTGTGTTTTTAAGTGGTTCACCTGTCTATCGTAATGGTGAATGGTTGAACCAGAGGTTGAGAGGAGATAAACCACGTATTTTCTTGAGACAAACTTACCGTTTATAAACAAAAATAAACGGCAAGACCAAGAGGTACATGGACGTATGAAAATCAAAAAATGCTTTCTTCAACGCCGTACGAGCAGAAGAGTGAGGAGTAAACGAAGCAACTACAACTTTCCGAATACCGCATGCAATTTTGAAAAGAAGATTAAAAACTTATAGTTTAACAAAACCAAACAGATTAGGTCCAGATTCATCTCTTGGAACTGAAGCCAAAGAAAAATTAACTTGTCATATTAAAAAACTTCAAAAGCATGGTTGTGCGCCCACGCCAAATGAAATTAGAATAGTGACCTACAAGCCTGCTGTTTACTTAAAGCTGCAACGTAAATTTAATCAAGATAAAGGTGTAATTACCTAATTATATAATTTTATTTTATTTTAAGGTATTAAGTTTTAATTTTTTTATGCAAAGCAGTCTACAAATGGCTGCAATATTTTTTAAGAAGAAAAGCAGATCTGCCTATTCGGAAATGAGAAATACATCCGTATTACAAGATCAAGGTATATCCAAACAATTTGTGACGAAGTATTTTAACGAATTAGAAAAAGTTTTAGCGAAACATAAATTGTGTGACAAACCTAGGAACGTATATAATACAGACAAAACCAGTCTTCAGTTGAATACAAGACCATCACAGGTGATAGTTGCAAATTGCGGCTATTAGGTCCAGCAAATAGGGAGAGGCAATTAGCGTTATTTCTTGCATCAATAGAGAAGGCGGTTGCTTGCCTCCCTGCTGCATTCTTAAGGGTAAGAACAAAAAAGTTGAGTGGAATGAGAATATGCCATCTGGATAAATAAAAATGTCTGAGAAGTTAGCTTATGTAATTTCAGTAATTTTTCTTGATTGATTAAAGAACCATTTTTCTCCTGAAAAGGCAAGTGGCAAGTTCTACTACTTTTGATGGACACACATCGCATGTCTCTGATGAAGAATTATTAGAATTGGTCGATTAGATCGACATAACTTTGTTTTGTTTCCCCTTCACACAAGTCATTATTTACAGCCTCTCGATCACTGCTTTTTAAATCCATTAAAGGATATTTTCTGAAGGCTATAGACAATTCATACAAAACAATCATTGCGTAGAATAAACAGTTTGGGAAACTATTGGAAATGCTTGGAGTAAATCGGCATCTGTTCAAAATACGACCTCAGCTTTGAGTCAACAGGGATAATGCTGTTTAAAACACTAAAAATTCTTGACTACGCCTTTTTGACAACTGATAAGATCAGCAGCACTTCTAATACTGCTGAAAGTCAGACTCTGGAACTTCACCCCATTTCACCTAAAGGACGATCAAGTATTCAACATCGACAACATTTTACACCACAGCCAGGAACATCTGATATGCAGGATATATCTGAAGATGCCAGATGTCCAAAGGTTACTCCAGGAAAGACACTAGTCGTCAATTCCCCGGTGTCAGTTATTACTTCAATTCACGTTACAGGGAAAAATTTAACACGTTTAGTAACATCGCCAGAAAATATTAGCTACAGAAAAGAAATTGCTTTAAAGAAAAAAATTTCGGGCGAAAATAAAACTTACAGCTAGAAAATACCTAAGGTTTAAGTGAAAGTGAAACTAATAAGTACGCGGATAAGTGACGTTTCTTCATCAGAGTCCAAAAATTTCAGTTTAAGCGACACTTCCTCAGATCCAGAAGACAATGAAGGTTATAAAAATGAATGTGTGGGATGCAAAGAGGATTATCGGAAAACAAAGCGAAAAGATGACTGAATGCAGTGCGTAATATGTAGTAGGTTGTTGCATGATGGCTGCACTAGTTTCGCAAACTCATACAAGATGTGCCGGAAAGCAATACTTATGAAGAAAAAATATAAATTCTGCATGATTCATCTCTCCTACCACAGCTGGTTCACTTCAAATACCTGATAGAGGAGAAATGATCCACAACATTTTTTAAATTTATCTCGTGTCATTTTGTGGAAACACGTTTCATTAGATATTAGATGTTAGATATGGATGAGGATTAGCTTCTTAATTAAAAAGCTTTACTAATAGTTATGATTTTATTTCAAAATGCGTCCATCTCTCCCCCAATAACCTTAAATGCAAGTTCAGAAATAATATTTCTATTGCTCCTTCAAAACTTGCAAAGACTATTCAGAAGAACAAGGTACATAAATTCACAAAACTAAGTAATGAAATTAAAATGTGGTTTTTAAGGACGACCCACATAACCATAATTATATCTGTTAGCAGTATTATGGAAAAGCAAAATTATTTCGATGTCTGGTCAAAGTCATATGTATAGTATCTAATTTAAATATATAAATTGATAAATGCCAAAAATACCAAAATATTTTTTAGCACGATCATTAAACCTTATGCATCTCGTTAAAGAGGCTAGTTCCAAAAAGGGGTAAAACAATATCTAAGTATAAAAGTTCAGGAATATTTAGAAGGCAAAAACTGTACGTAACAGAGTCAGATGCTGAATGAGATAACTCGTTTATAGAGCTTACTAAATTAATGAAAGAGATTAGTAGGAAGTTGAAAGAAAACAATATAGTTATGAGTCAAAATCTTTCTGCATTAGCTCAAAATCGCAGTCAATTAATTAATAATTTGTAAACGAAATTTTAGATACCCAAGAGAAACAAATTCTACTTCAAAATTAATAAACGAAATTAAAATCAATAGTGAACCAAATAAACCAGTTGCGTCGTTGAATGTGAGAAACCCACACTATTTATCAATATAGAAAGAATTGCGAGAAAGCTCTGTACAGCTTAGACCCGAAGGAGAGGTTAATCTAGTAATGTTTATTAAGAAATTAATGTCTTTGTTTAAGAAGGCAGATGTTCCGGAAAAGAAGCAGTTGCCTTGGGCTGCTTGGGCGTTCAGGGTGTCACCTCTAAATGGAAGGGAATGATAAAACAATTAGTTTGCAAAAAATTTTCTGATTTCAAAGTTAGATTTTTGGAGAGTTATTGGGATCATCAGACTCAACGAGAAGCATTCGAAAGTTAGAATGATGTGTTTTTGAGCATGGTTCTAAGACGACTTATTTTTTACGACAACTTACCGAAACGAATTATTTAACTCATAATTGTCGAGATGCTAGTGAAATATTAGTAACAGAGTATTCAGAGCCAAGTTTTATCAACATGTACACTCATATACCCTTGAAGTGGTATTGAGGGAAGAAACTCTATTTCTTGGCAAGTTGGCAAGATTGCCCGATTGTACATTCGGGTAAATCGGAGGTGAAGAAGCAAATAAAGGAAACGGGATCGTGAAGTGGTTATTAGTAATACACAAACTGAATGTATTAATCCGTTAGTGGTTGTGGAAAATAGATGGCGGCATAAGAATGTGTCTAGACACACGGTGGTTAATTAAAATTATGGGGAACGATCATGTAGTTCAATCCATCCCCAATGAATTGCAATTGTTATTTTCAGCTGGACAATGTCTAGCTACCTTGGACCTTACCACCTCGTACTGGCAAATCCCAATTCAATCAGTACACCGGAAATATACAAGTTTCTTGTTCAAAAAAAAAACATATTTGCTTAGAGTTCTGTCGTTCTACTTGGCCACATTTGTGGCCAGTTTTATAAGAAGGTGTCGATTGGTTCTAGATGAAGGGGGCGAGAGATTTGTAATTACTTATGCTGATGATTTGTTGGTGTTCTTCTCGTTTGGATGTACATTAACAGCATTTGCAAATAGTTTTAAAGAAATGAAAGTGCTGGATTAACTACAAAATTTAAAAATTGCACGTTTGTACAAAAATTGTTAAATTCCTGGGTCATATATTAACTCCATCCGAAATCAATATGGATTTCACTCGTAATTCTGCTATACAAGAGGTTAGACTGCCTAGAAACGTTAAGGAACTTAAATCGTTTTTAGTTTTTAACAATTATGCTACAAAATTTTGCGAAGAGTTTGCTGAACTTACTATTCCCTTAGTAAGATTATTGAGAAATGATAATTTAAAGAAATAGGTTGTTGAACAAGTTGCTTCCGATATAATTAAGTTAGCATTTTTAGAAGCTACGACGCAAAGGCATCCGAATCTTAATCAAGATTTTAATATGTGCACGAATGCATCAGTATACTCGTTAAGTGAAATTCTGTACCAAATTGATAAAAATGCTAACCAACTCAATGTACTTGCTTATTGCAGTCGCACTTTGAAAGGCCCTGAATTTCACTATTCGGTGACCGAGAAAGAAATGTGGGCGATTGTGATAGCGTTGAAGCAGTGGAGGACTTTAGTTTTAGAACAAGAATTGATTTTGATGACTGACCATAAGGTCCTAACGTTCATGCTCAGTTGTTAGTTACTAAATTCGCGGTTACCTCGCTGGATCTTATTTATTCGGAAGTATTTATTTGAAATTTAGTACTCGAGAAGAGCATAAAATGTCACCGCTGATACACTCTCCTGGTTTCCAATTGGTCTCCAGGGCGAAAAGCGGATGATTGCCAATTTTTTGACGCATCAAAGATACAGATTTTTTGTATAAAACAGGAGTAATGATCAAGGGATTTATAGAAAAGGTTTGAAAATATTGTAGAGGAGCAGAAAAAGTGTAAGGGTAGAATTTCAAAAGAGAGATGAAATTAGAAGAAGGGTCAAGTAGTGGTTTGTGGAGTACCAAGTGTTATTGTTTAAAAAAGGATTTGTTGCAAACCGAGGGTATAGATTACATACTCCAAAAAACACAAGTGCCATGATCATTTGGGGCCAAAAAATGCTTCCAGTTTTTATCAAAATATTATTACTTTACTAAAATTAGCAAAATAATAGGAAAATTAGTTGTTAGCTGCGATTTACATCAAAAATCGAAAAATCAGCGCTGGTTGTAAATAATATAATGCCTAAGAGACCAAATAAAAAAGCCCTGGTGAACTTAATTGGTACTCTTACAAAATCTAGGCGTGGAGCTACTGACATTTAAATAATGATCGATGGGTTCAGTAAACATTCGAGTTTTCATCTTCTTAGGAGAGGAACTTCGAGTATTATACTAAAACAAATTTTTGTTGCCCTCACTGCCCTCTGAGAGTAACTGCCTTTCCTTTAGCTACTTCTTTTAGGAGCGGGTTTCGTTAAAAATTCTTTCCAAAAGAAAGTAGTTAAAGGAAATGCAGTTTTCCGAGGTAGCTAGGGATCTATTTCTGGTCAGAGCTATGAAAGATGGACATGGGTCTTTAAAGGTTATACTTCATATCACACTATATATAAACTACAATTAGAACAACACTAAAGTGGTAGACTCGTAGTAAGGCGTATAGCTGAGCGAGGATCTCAAGAGATAGTCTTGTTTAAGAAAATATATTCTATCGAGGGTTTCAAAGCATGTAGAGGAGCTGATTTTACGGAGCGACTCATGTGGGGGTCAAAACATAACATCAACGTAGTTATGATATTTAATACTATTTTGCCGATATCCCAAATCTAAACCGTATAATTTTGCATTTTCTTATTCTTAGACATACGTACCTATCAAACGACGATAATTTTGAAAAATAGAATCAATGTTGAAAAAGCAAGAACTATTATCCAGAGTGGATTATTAAATTGATATTATGAAGAAAGCAAGAATAAAAAGACCATTAACATTTACACAAATAAAAAAGGATGCTTTTCTTTCTGGCAAAGTTTTGGAAACAAAAATTACGAATAGAAAGATAACTGTTTTAAGAGAGCCTGTAGATTTGTTAAAAACAATAGAAATTCATTTGGAACGCAATAAACCTTTCTCCATCTTGGACTAAGCTCCCTCAGAAAGCTCAGACCTTCCAGGAGGCGTGGAAGCGAGTGGCTGCCCTTGTAGATGTCGGCCCGGTCTAGCGGCAACCCCTCGCATGCGGTATTTCCGTGATCCTTTTAGTTTTGCCTGTTACAACCTGTAGATATTTAATAATAACTCGTAGATGGATTTATGTCGTTTAATGACTTGTAACCAATATTATTACATAGAAAACAAACACAGCTAAATAGAAATTCGCCGCATATACCGTAATTACAATGCGGTTAAAAAAACAACAAAGAACAAATACTACGCTATAACTTATCTGTAAAATACAATCCAACTGATCCACATTCGCATCCTGTCATTGCCACACTTTATAATTTAATTTCGACGCAAAGTTCACAAATTAACTAAGTTCTAAAACACTCGCCACGCGCTAGGATAAAGTGACGCGCTTTCTCGCGCGCTTCAACTCGACTCACTGTTACCTACCGGACCACTTAAACATTAGGGATACTTCTCCCTCTTATTGTAGGGGCGGCCTAGTACAATCTTTATGAATCACTGTTTGTACCAGAGTACCATAAGGAACTTAATATTAAAAGTGCAATGTTCGAGGTCCAGAAACTGCCAATTTCTTTACGGTACGCAATCTTTCTCTTTTATGGCCTGGCGGAAATGAAATAAATGTAAAACAACTCGCTGATATAAAGTATTTGTTTCAATTCATTCCAAAACCTTGTCTTGATGATTTTTACAAACACCTTATCAGCAGTGAAGGTATACTGTTGACGATTTGGAAGGTTTCGAGCCTGCAGATTTTGAATTTGAATGTGTTGATGAAGCACCACATGATAATCAATAACTAAAAGAAAGGAATTCCGTATTATATTTTGTATTACTTTATCAAATAAAGCTTATACTATCTGTATTAGACTTCTTTATCTAGTTGCGTTTATACTTGGACTAACCCTCAATTTTAAAAAAGGACATTAAGCATATGCCGAATTACTAAATCAAATATACTAATTTAGGGAGTGCGAGTGACTATTTGAAAGGCTAAGATTATTTTAAAATTAGTTGCAGCCAAAATTCTATCTTAAATGAGTATTTAAAAGCTAATTTTGCACTAATGACTTTTTGAGGCCTGGTCCATTTCTGTGTAAAATCATCCAAACATTCTTGTTAAAAGTTGGTTACAAGATGCTACACTATTTAACCCTTAAGACAGCATGGAGTACTTTGTACTTGAACGTATGGAGATTGCTATTAGCACTCTAGCAATTGTACCCTAGAGTAGATACGGTGGTGTTCATTTTCCTTAAAACACGTCCAGCATTGAAGCGATTTTTGTTAACAAAAGAATTTATTTTAACAAGATTTATCAACGATTATCTACATTTTTAATCCCGGATTAACAATATTAGTAACTGTTCAGAAATCAATATGTGCTATTCTGTAAATACAAGCTATAAACCACGAAATCATTGACAGTATGTGACAAAATAAAGCTTTAATTAGAATGTGACATGATTGAAATATACTCAGAATTGATTAGATAAGTTTAACTAATAAGCTGAAAACTGAATTTAAGTTTAAAAAAATCGTATCACCTGCAAAGTGCAAAGTCTCAATATATTTCATCATCATCATCATTAGGTCTTCAGTCCTAGAACTGGTTGCGCGCGTACTATTATCGCTTTATTTCGTGAGTTAGTCCATACATTTCCCTGAAATTTGCACAGCCCACATCGTTCGCTATCTATGTGCAATGATTTAATCTAGATCTACCTTTACCCGTATTTTTCCTTTTCTACTTCTAATATATGCCGGGACATTCGCTCATGCCTTAGTATGTGTTCTATCATCCTATTTTTAACTATTATCCACAAATTTCTTTCTTCTCTTGCCATTTCTAGAACCTCTTTCTCAATTTTTGTCGATACAAATCTCTATCATACTTCTGTAGTATCACATTTCCAATGCTTCTATCTTTTGCCTGTCCGCTTTTTCTACTGTCCACGTTTCACAGCCGTAGAGTGCTGTGCTCCAGGCAAATGCTTTCAGTAATTTTTTGCTTATTTCCATGTTTGTTATCTTAGAACATGGCAGCTGCTTTTCTTGTCAAATACAACACGGCCTTGTACTAATCTCTTTTTTTATCTTTTCAATATCTATTCAATAATACGCGAAGAGGGTTAAACAACCAGACGGCTACCAAGATATTTTACTACTAAAGCACTTACTGAATCAATAGTTTTTCTATTACTCCTTTTGCACAATCATTATTTGTTGAGCATATTGCAAAAGCAACACCTGTAGTTGTATACGATAACAATCAGGTTTGAATACAATTACTCTTTCAACATTAGATTTTCCGTCCTGGAACTGTCTGGACGCGCACCTCCATTGCTTTTTTTTTAAACTAACCGAGATATTTCCCTGAATTTTCTACAATCTACATCTTTCACTATCTGTGTGCAATAGTCTAATTTAGGCCTACCTCTCATTTTTATTTTCTCTGTTTCTAATAAATTTCGCACTATTCCCTCATCCTTAGTATATGTCCTATCGTCTTCTCTCCTTTTTTTACTGTTTTCTACAGATATCTTTCTTCCCCTACCATTTCTAGAACCTTATTCTTACCTTTGTCTGTCCATGATGTCTTCATTGTAGCTTCTGGGCTAAATTAATTCAAAAATTCATTTAAAAAATTATTTATAAAAAAGTGCAATTTAAGCATATGTTTCTTCACCTATCATATCTAGAATATCTTTGTTCTTAATTTTATCTGTCCATATTTTCATCATACGTCTGTAGCTCGACATGTCAGAGGTTACTTCTTCCTGTACGCCTCTCCTACTGTGCACGTTTCACAGTTGTAAAGTACCGTGCTCCACATATTTGCTTTCAGCAATTTTCCCTTGTTTCTATTTTTATTATCTTTTGAACATAGCAGTAGCATTTTCTTGTTAAATGCAGCATAATATTGTGCTAATCTTTATTTTATATCTTTGCCAATTTTCCTATTTTGCGTCATTTGACTTCCTATGTAGTAGAAATCTTCAACCTCTTGCAAGTTTTAGTTTCCTATTTGTATTTTGGTTTTTTATTTATCTGCCCCTCCTTTACACACTAATATTTTAGTTTTGTTAACTTTTATACATATCTCTCTGTTAGCACTCTTTCCATTTCATTAAGAGCAGCTTCTAACTCTTCCTCGCTAGATGCCAATACCGCTATATTGTCTGTAAATCTGAGCACATCAACCGTTTGTCATTGCGTAATAATTCCAAATGTCTTTGCGCCGACGCGTGTGGGGGCAGAACAAAGTGGGGAATTTCCGGAAGACGCGAGTTATGTATCCCCCAATTACCTATATATATTGATATATTGAATCTAATAGGAATTATTAGAAATTGTTAAATTAAAGTATAAGTTCAATGCAACATTGTAACACAAGGATAACCCAGAGAGGTTATCGACAGTTCATGAGAACGGAATGCAGCTTTGCATCCGTGAGGGCAGTGATACTGCAGGTGGCAGGTCACAGGCGGTCAACATACCGCAGTTACTTAGAATTAAGTTGTTACATTGTAATAAAGTGTACAATAAAGAGAAACGCAGACATGAGATCTGCAAGTTCTCACAGCCGTGTGAGGGGCAGGTTATTATAAAAGGCCCGGGAGCTCAATGCCCGGCAGTCAGTCTTCGAACTCCATACTTCGTTGTTCAAGCTACTCACTAGTACAATAATTAATTTTTAGTATTATGTACAAGTTATCTAAATTTTAAACTAATAAAAATATTGTTAAAGTATCAATGTGTTTTTAAAAAACCAGCTCCAAAGGCCCGAACTTTAACTCGCGGAGGGACTTGCTTTTGAAACGTGAATAGGTCTGGTATCGTATCGTATCTTTTTATTATGTAGATTCCCTTAACCTTTTTTGATTATCGTTCCTCAACCCGTTCCTTATCGTTACCTTTACATAGGAAGAAGACGACCGAATTTGGACACAACCTGGCCTAACAGCAGCCCACGACCCGAGGTATATTAACGAATTCACGGAGCCCCGCAGTCGCTAGCATGGAATGACCCGGAGGCACGCCGCCGCCATCATGAAGTAATTCCAAAGGAAGCTTTACCTTTTCACGTAAGTACCCCTTAGAAGTTTGGTAAAATTTGTATACTTCCTAAATTACGTGCCATAATTTGCATATTGTGTGACGTCATTGACAATTGGCGCGCTAATTTCTACACTATGTAATACGGTTACCAATTGTCTTTTGTGTCGCATGTGCCGCGTCGACGGGACTATAATAAAATGTGTATACGACCTTAAAGATCCAGGTGTCTTGAGTACTCTTAGTAGCAGCAACACAGCTCTGGGTTCTATAACCGGCAGGGCGATTATTGCTTCCTTCCAGAACAACAAATTTAAATATGTAAGCAAAAGCAGGGAACAAGCAGGCACGAGGTTCGAAAGCAAAAAGAAAGGTACTATTTAAAGTAGTACTGAAGACAGTACATAAAAGGTAGTACTAAAAGATGGTATAGAATAAGAGGCCTACATGTGATTTTCCAATGCTCCACCTGAAGGTACTACATTGGCCAGGAAGCGAGTTTTCGTTTACCTGGAAAATTTTGAATTTTGCCGAACCTTTGTTGTAAAATAATTGCGGTGTAAATTTCGATAACTAATTTGGAGAGAGAATAATGGACTGTATATACATTTAAATGATATTGTAACAAACAACACATAATTAAATGTTCTTAATCAAATCAAAGCAAAGCGTTTACTATAAGCACTTACCTTATTAATGATGCGGCAGTGCAGATAAAAAAACGTTGGAACAAATACGACTCTTCCTTTGGCGGATGGAGTGAAGCACAAATTTATCGATAGCGGTTTAGCAAAGCGGTTCATAAGTGTAATACTTATTAGAAATAGCGGCGGCGTGTAACAAAGCGGTTCATCCAATTAATTCTACGTAGCACGTGTAAACTCGATGCGGTGTAATCGACAGCGGTTCATACACAATAGCGATGCGAACAGTTTTCACGACGAAACGAGAAACTCTTCTGGCTTCGTGGATTTTTCAATCGATACTTGTTTGCAGATGCGCACTAACACACAGAGCTTTATCACTCCCGGCACTTGGCGCGTGCTTAGTAAACATATGGAGCTTTTGCAATAACAAATTTAAATATACACGCGGCGAATTTAAAATAACCAACAAACTCAATGAAATAAAATTTAGCTATAGATTATTTACATAAAAACGAAACATACCGCCCACCAAAATGCAAGGCATTTTTAAAAAAATAATTATAAGGGGGCGCGGCGGAATGACCAAGCGAAAAAAAAAGCGAAGAAGAAAATAAGGATTTACAAAACAAAAGAATAAAAGAAGAATTCCTTTTTTTACATTGCAGGCAAAAGACAGAGCTTTAACACAGGACGTTTCAGCTCGCCATGAGCGGTTTTAAGTGTGACCACCCTAACAACACCATCTGTCCCAGAATGTACAGCCACAACAGGGCTGAGGGAGCAACAAAGGGGAGGAACATTAACGACCTTAATTAGTACTAAGGTGCCCAAATCAACTTGAGGAGACGGAATGTGCCACTTTGAGCGTTGTTGTAGCGAATGTAAGTATTCTTTGGACCAACGGGACCAAAACTCTTGGTGAATGCGCTGGAGCAGTTGCCAGCGAGAGAGGTGGTTAAGCGGTAGGTGAGAAAGTGAGGGCTCCGGAATGGCGGTTAAAGGGGCCAAGGTTAAAAAATGACCGAGTGTAAGACAGCTCAAATCATTGGGGTCAGTGCTCAAAGGTGAGAGGGGACCGTGAGTTCAAAATGGCCTCAATTTGGACAAAGACAGTGGCCAACTCTTCAAAAGTTAACACTTGTTCGCAGGGTCTTAACAGATTTTACTCCCGCTTTCCATAAGCCACCAAAGTGAGGTGAAGCTGGCGGTATAAAATGCCACGAGATATGGTCCTTGGAAGCAGCGAGCTTGGCGAGATGAATCAATGGTTTATGAGCACTCGCAAAATTTGTAACACAATCACTATAGAGGTGATCACAACGGCCACGCCTGGCAATAAATCGGCGCAGAGCCGTTAGAAAGGCGTCCGTTGACAAGTTAGATACGACTTCAAGGTGCAGCGCCTTGGTAGCCATACAGATAAAATAAAAAATAAAATAAATATGATTTGAAAACTTTAGCGCCCCGTAGTCGAGACATAGTAGTAGAAAAGGGACCAGCAAAGTCGATGTCTGAACACAAAGAATGTTTGACTTGAGTAACTCGACATGAAGGCAGATTGCCCATGGAATGTTGCAATGCGACAGGATTGGTCTTGCAGCACGTTAGACAGTGACTCAAAATACGACGGATGGATTGCCTTCCAGAAATAATCCAGAAGTGCTGACTGACGAGAAAATGAACCATTTGAGCACCCGCGTGGAAGTATTTCAAATGAACGTAAGTAACATACAGATCAGTGAATCGACTTTTGCTAGGTAACAAAGCGGGAAATTTACGGTCAGAGGACAAAGGCGGGTTAGCCAGGCACCTCCGACGCGCAAAATTCCATCACGAATAAAAGGAGACAATTTGTGAAAGCTCTTTTGTAAAGGGAAATCAGAATGAATGGCTTCAAGTTCGATAGCGAAATAAGATTGTTGAGTATACACAAGCAAGGGGATCAAAGTATTGTGCAACTCAGAAGACGACAAAAATCCGGAGGACCTTTCGAGTGGGTGACGTAGATTATGACGAAAACGGAGAATCCAAGCAACAATGCGAGTAATAAAAGGAAAGGAGGAGTGATCTTCTAGAATTGATTGAATCCAAAATGATGTTACGTCAGCGGATAATACAATAGAGCGTTGTTCAGTGAGAACGTCAGGAATATATCTGATGGCGGAATATATGGACTGTAGCTTTCGATAGTCCATACAAGGTTGGTGAAGCCGCCCACCATAGAGAACATTGGCACAAGTCGGTAGGGAGTAAACCACGTGACCCGACATCGGCAGGATTCTCGGTGGAAGGGATGTGATGCCAAGAGGCGCGAGACGTGTTTTCCTGAATGTAAGCAACACGATTGGCGACGAAAATCTTCCAACACTGCGGCGAGGAACAAATCCACGAAAGTACTACTATGGAGTCAGACCAACAGTAAATTTTATGAAAAGTAAGGTTCGAATCAAAAGTTTTGAGGACAAAGGTTAATAATTTTGATGCCAAAGTGGCGGCCAACAATTCGAGACGAGGTAAAGAGATTATACGAAGGGGCGCGACTTTGACTTAGCGGACACTAAGCGAACCTCAACGGCGGAAGGAGTAACATAGCGAAAATAAACAACAGCACAGTAGCCATGTTCGGAAGCGTCAGTAAAGCAGTGAACTTCGCACGTAGTTAACTGTGGCGGGATAAGCAAGCGGGGTAAAGCGAAATCCGAAAGAAGCGGTAACTCATGCAAGTATCTCTCCCACAAACGTAGGAGGTCAGTGGGAGGGGAAGCATCCCAATCTACTTTTAACGACCATAAACGTTGAATTAAGTGTTTTACCAGAAAAGTAAGGGGGGATAAAAGTCCCATGGGGTCGAAAATACGAGCTCAGTTAAAAAGTAAGTTGCGTTTGGTACAGCAAGTACTTAGTGGCTGAACTATAAAACAAAAATTATCTGAAGTGGGATTCCATTGAAGACCTAAAACTTTTAAAGGTTAAGTATCAGGATCCTCAAAGGAACGGGGTTGCGCGAATTGCTGCGTAGCGGAAAGATCTATTAACAATGCGGGATGGTTATTTGACCATTTATGAAGTTCGAAACCATCAAGTTTTAAAAAAGCAATTAGTTGATTACGTAGAACGAGGGTTGATTCAATAGAATCTCCACCAGTAGCGATGTCATCAATATAAGTATGGTGGCGAAGTGCGAAAGCGGCTAACGGATAA
This sequence comes from Platerodrilus igneus, assembly GCA_036346225.1. Lineage (NCBI taxonomy): Eukaryota > Metazoa > Arthropoda > Insecta > Coleoptera > Lycidae > Platerodrilus > Platerodrilus igneus. The sequence continues at coordinate 6,716,290 of JARFIW010000447.1, read as the reverse complement.
GAATTCTTTTCGTCTACGGCCAACTGCTGAAGCGTTCGTATGGTAAGAAAGGGAGCACAATTAATTCCATACGCAACGATATTTAATTTAAAATCCGGAATGGGCTCCTCAAGGGAGAAGCGCTAAACAATTCGTTGATAGTCACACTGAGCGGGATTTACAAGAATTTGTCTGTACATCTGACGAATATCGGCAGTGACAACATAAGAATGTAAACGAAATTATAGCAAAATGGCGGTGATATCGGGTTGCAACTTCGGCCCAACAAACAAGTGATCGTTTAAGGACGATCGAGACAGAGTTTTAGCGGAAGCGTTAAAAACGACTCGTAATTTTGTACTTACGCTTTCGGGTTTCGCAACGCAATAATGCGGAATGTAATAAAAAAAGTCCGAATGAGACCCAATAACAACAGATTGCATATGTTGAGAATAAAGATATTCATGTGTAAACGAAACGTATTGTTCGTAAACACGAGGTTGCTTAAGTAGACGATTTTCTAAAGCAACAAATCGTCGTAAGGCAAGATCACGACTACCTGGAAAAATGGTTCTTGATCTCTAAACGTCAGTGAGACGACATAGCGTCCTTGTTCATTGCGGCAAAACGTATCGACAAAATGTTTTTCAACAAGAGTTTCTTCAGGCGTGAAAGGTTGAGCGGCGGGGACAGCTTCGACTTCCCACAATTTAGCGACAATATTTTCCAATGGGGAAGTAGAATCTGTCATACAAAACAAGCTAGTTATTTCAGAAGCGGGCGAGGAAGGTATGTTTCCCATTAAAACATATCCGAAAATGGTATTAATAGCAACAGGTTGATCGCTATCACCCTGGATGCGACCGTCTAATAACACTTGGGGGAAAATATCCGCGCCAAGTAAGAAATCAATGGGTCCAGATTGAGCAAAGACCGGATCAGCTTGCTTGAGGTTAGCCAGATGATTGAAATGTTCCAAAGAAATATTAGAAGTAGGTAAATTTTCACAAATTTTGGGAAGTACTAAAATTAGGAATTTAATAATCGGTGAAGAAAACACCTATTGGTTTGAACGAAACGGCGAAAGTGCCTTGCTGAGCAGCAGAGCGCATGGAACCTAAACCACTAAGGGTAAGGGAATGTGGAGTAGTACGAAAACCTAAACGTTTCACACTACTTTGCGAAATAAAAGAAGTCATGCTTCCCGAATCGAGTAAACCGCGAAATTGATGGAAAGAACCAGAGCAATCGGCAATTTCCACTTGAACGGTGGAAAGTAAAACAACTGAAGGTTTAGCTAAAGAATTACATAAAACGACATTCGAAGTTGACGGACCACTACAGCGGAACGAAGTCGAAGATTCCTAAGAGGGCCGAGATGCGGACGACTTGTAGCGGTCTTGAGTAGCGGGAATAGTGCGAGGTGATACCTTAGAGGCAGCGGTGTCCGGGCTCAAGCGAGCCTGGTTGCTAGCAGCGAAAGCGGGTTTAGACGAAACGCAATCGAAGTGCAATAACGAGTGATGACGTGGTTACATTGGCGGCATGAAAAAGTAGACTTACATTTATTTAAAATGTGAGAATTGCTAAGGCAATTAATACACAGATGTTGGTTTTTTTGCAAAGTTGTAGCGATCTTGCAACGAAAGTTTAACGAAATTATTACAGCGATAAAGATTGTGATCTTGTTTACAAAGCGGACATTTATTAACGCTAGGTTTTGTCTGAACTAACATGGAAACGGCGTTTCGAGGCTTAGACGAGTTGCTAAAATGAATAACTTTGTTTAAATCAGTTTTATGATTTACCGACAAATTCGATAAGGATTTACACGTATTTTCCAGATAAGCAATTAACTTTTTATAAGATGGGATAGCGGTCGGAACTTGGTGCATTTTAAAACTACGAGCAGTGTGTACATCCAAGCGGGTTAATATCATTTGTACAAGAATGAAATCCCAATGCTCTACGGGCAAATCAAATTTTTTAAGCGCCTGTAAATTATCCACAAAAGTATCAACTAATTTTTGCAAACCGATGGGATTATCGGAGTTTAATTTAGGAAATTTAACAATGTTGTTCCATAGAGCAGAGGTAATGTGACAAATATTACGATATTTTTCACGAAGTTTTGTGTATGCAAGAGCGTAATTGGCTTCGGTGAGGTCAAAGTTTTTAATAGTTAGGAGTGCGGAACTTTTAGCGCTGATTGAAGATATGAAAATTTATCTACCTCGGACAAATCGTTATTAAAATGAACGAGACTATGAAAGCGATCGATAAAACTTTAAAACAGAGAACTTTTCCCATCAAATGTAGACAGCGTCAGCGAGGGTAATGATTCTTTTAACCTTAAGTTATCTAGCGGCGGCGGGGACACCTCAACCTGAGGTGAAGATTGGCTGGTAAACAGCTTGAAATATAGCGCTTTCATTTAGAAATAGTGGTTGTCAAAACGTCTACGGATAGCATCTTCGAATTCAAATTTTATCAGCGTCATCGGCTGAAGGAATTGCACCCACAATCCAATTATGATGTGTGAGGAAATTGTCTTTGACGCTTTCCAACGATTCATATTGAGCGCGAAATAAATCTAAAAAAGCGGGTTCGACCGTAGATTTTTGAGCAATCTCAAACATTTCTTCTAGCGAGTTAATGGCAATGTTACGTAAGAAACAATTACGCATTAGCTTTTCTGCCATGGTTAAATATAAATGGAATACAAACGCGGATGAGGGCAAAAACTTGACGATTTATAATAGCTTAGCGGCGATAACAGACGTAGACCTATTGCACGGGAGATAAGGAATACCCGTGTGGTTGGTGGCTACCCATCGGGCGCGTCCCCAGGTGGCGGATAGGGGGGACCCAATGTCACCGTACGAGTAATCGTTCGCTGCCATCGGGTTATGTGACAGAATAAGCCTAGCACTCGTAATGATCCAGAGCGCTGAGTAGAATAAAACCTACAATATGCGGGGGAACGAGTGTACGTCAATGCGGACTAAACCCCGCATGATGATGGTCTAGGTTAATCTCACATCGCGGACCAAACCACCAAACCCCTACTGCTACATGGGCCGGTAGCGGTCTGCACAGGGTCTAGGCCACCTCGTGTTTGTGCCGTGCGAGGCGACCCGTGTCGGTCGGATGATGGGATTCTGGTGGTTGAGCCACACCTGAGGCGGTTTAGATCCTCAGTGTCTGGCAACACGCCACTTTGGCCCAGATTTCACCTAGACGGGGGGTCGAGACTAACCCATCTCGATCAATCGGCTGTGTCGTCGGGTCAGACTGCCGACTGGGTGAGCTCCTGGAGGTGAAGGGCGTGCAGCCGGTACTGTGGGTGAGCAGCACATGCTACATGTGTGCTGCTACAAAGCGGTATGCGGGCTCGTACGTCAGTCATCTTAAGGGGAGCTATATCTTCCTGGTAGCCCTGGTGTTGTTTTACACACCCCAAATTTGGGCTCCATGGTGGGTGGGGAGCCGGAAGATGAATTTTATTTAGTAAAAACATGGATCCTATAGTTAATGTAGTCAATCCAGAGGGTGCGTCCTCGGACACCCTCAAGTTTTGTTGCAGGTCCCACAGGAACTGCAACGGAAAGAACATCAATATCAGCCCCAAGGTGGGGTGAAGGATAAGCCAGAGGGTGGCAACAGCAGCGCCCACAGAAAAAGCGAATCAGTGGGGCTGAACAGAAAGAAGGAGGAGGGCCCGTTTGGCGGCACAGGAGGGTGTAGTGGAAAAGGCTGGCCCTATGGCTAACCCATCCACGACACAACCTGGTGCCAATCAAACAACCTCCACTTCAAAACCATCTACCTCCGCCTCTAGGCCTGCAGAGGCCAAGACGCGGAGCATGAAAAGAGCTAGATCTGAGGGCACCCCTCCGCAAGGTAGACCACGGAAGAGGGCTGTCAGACTAGCACTAAACAGCCCGTCACTGACAGCTACGTGGAGGCAGCTGCTCGGCACCTCCAGGTGGCTGTCATAGACAAGAACAACCCTTGGGGTAAGATTACCAAGGCCCAAGCAGAGACCTTGCAATTAGCAATTGAGAAGGCTTTGGACGATCATCTGTTCGCTCTTCCCAATGATAGCGCTCCCCGACCTTTAGGAGGTGGGCGTACTCGGGCGAGATCTTCCGGATCTGGTGCGAGGATGACCACTCTAACATGGATTACGGAGGCGGTTGGCAACCTCCCACTACTGTGGGAGGCTGCACGCCTTACTGTCGTCCAGGTGGGACTGTTGCCTAGGCTACTGAAGGCGGCGCTGTGGATTCCGGGGCCCCCGGAAGACATGGATGTCGTCCAAAGGCGTCTACGTGTGCAGAACCCTGGGCTGACATATCCAAGTGGTGCGTTTTCCACACCGCCACAAGAGATCAACCTCCAGGAGGCTGATAGTCTTTGGCGTTGGGGAAGACGTGAGGAGATTATCAACAGAAAGGGAGGCAAGCTACACTATAAGCTCACCTCACTAAATCTCAAAATACAAAAGTGCAACCTGCCGCAGAGGCAGCTCAACCGGCTGCCGCGCAAAGCAGGCTCAACCTCCACCTCCTGAGCAGCTACAGCGAGCTCCGCTCCTACAGCAACCTCAGGAGGCTGAGGTAGATGAACCATCGACTGCGTCAAGCAGTCAGATGGACACAGCAGACTCGGATCCGCTGCTAGTGGGATGGCTTGCGGAAGAGTATAGTAAAGCGTCGCTGGACAGCCCGCCCAGCGACGCTTGATAAGCAAGTTTGACCCGTCACAGACCAATGGCGGGACTAAACTTTATACAATTAAACCTGCAACATTGCAGGGCGGCTGCAGCATCGTTATGCAGACACCTGAGCAATAACCAGGCCATTGCCCTTATCCAAGAACCCTGGGTGGCATGCTCAGGAATCTCGGGACTAGGGAGTCTAAATGGTACTATCTTTGCGGCTAGTAACCAACCTAAGCCTAGGGCATGCATCTACATACCCAGGCACATAAATGCCCTCCTCCTGCCACAACTGAGTGGCCGTGACGTCACAGCCGTACAGATCACATGCAGGCTGGGAGGAATTACTGACATAATCTTGGTTTCAGCCTATTTTCCAATTGACCATGACCCACCTCCTCCGGAGTTGATGGCAGTCATTGATCACTGTAATAGGCACAAAAAGCATCTGATTATCGGATGCGATTCCAACGCGCACCATGTGGTATGGGGTAGCGCAGATACTAACCCCCGTGGAAAACTACTACTCGAGTATATATCGAGTAAGAATCTGGAGATACTTAACTGGGGCAGCGAACCCACGTTTGTGACATCTCGCTTCCAGACAGTCATCGACTTAACCCTTGCATCGTCAGATATTTCAAGGCATATCTTGAACTGGCAGGTGACGCCTAAAGCGACACTGTCAGATCACAGATTGTTAAGTTTTAATTTAAAGGCAGCAGTAGCTGTCTGTAAAGAATACAGGAACCCAAAAGCGACCAACAGGTCTGTCTACCTAGACAGCTTGGAGCAACGCCTTTGACATCACAAGGTACTGACAACCCAAAAACTATAGAAGAGCTACAGAGATACTCGGTCTCTACAAAACTCCATCGTAGAGTCCTTTGAACAGGCATGCCCGGTCAGGACAGATTCTACTCGCTCCAGTACTCCATGGTGGGGCGCGGAGCTACAGAAGCTGAAAAAGACCCTGGGCAAACTGTTTAATAAGGCAAAGAACACCAGAAGTATGGCTGACTGGGAGGCATATAAAAGCCACCAGCGACTATACAAAACGACAATTAGAAAACGACAGAGAGACTCATGGAAGACCTTCTGTAACTCAGTCGAGTCTACCAATGCAATCTCTCGCATTAACAGGATCTTGTCCAAAGACCCTCGTCATCAACCATGCTGTCTGAAACGTGTGGATGGTACATACACAACCAACGAGGCAGAAACAGCGGAGTTACTCGCGGACACGCACTTTCCAGGCAGTGTCACACGACCTTTGTCTTACGGGTTGGATCACCCAGCTCGGCTAACGGGGCCGACTGGGAGGTTTCTAACCGGGTAGTGGATGAGAGAAAATTAAATGGGCTATCTCAACTCTCAAACCGTTTAAGTCCCCTGGAAAGGATGGCATCTTCCCGCCCTACTACAGTGGGGAGTGGAGAGGCTGACACCGTTCCTTGTGGTACTTTTAGGGGCTGTATTGCTTTTAGATACATCCCCAGCAGTTGGGAGAGGTTAGAGTTGTCTTCATTCCTAAACCAGGCCGGAAGGACTACTCCCAGGCTAAATCCTACAGACCGATCAGTCTCACGTCTTTTTGCTAAAGACCTTGGAGAGATTGTGCGACAATGATATGAGGAGAGGATAATGCTTTCTTATCCACTTCACCCAAATCAACACGCCTTTATACCAGGTAAATCAACGGAATCTGCCCTGCACGCTGTTGTAGGACGGATCGAAAAACCCTAGACAATAACATGTCCGCCTTAGGCGCATTTATTGATATTGAGGTGCGTTCAGCGAAACTACTTTCGCAAGCATCGATAGAGCTCTACGGACACATGGAGCTGAGGACACCCTTCGGCAGTTTACCATGCAGATTCTGCAATGTCGACGGGTACACATAAATGTGGGGAAACCTCAGTAATTAGGGTGGTGGATAAAGGCTGTCCCCAGGGGGCGTGCTGTCACCGCTACTATGGAATTTAGTAGTGGACAGCCTTCTCAAACGTCTTAATGAGGCAGGTTTCTTCACGATAGGTGACGCCGACGACTTAGCTATTCTAATAGTCGGCAAATTCGAACAAGTGCTGTGTAATTTGATGCAAGCAGCACTAAGGATCACGGAGCTCTGGTGCTCCGACAACTTTAACCATCAACCCCAACAAAACGGCGTTGGTGTTGTTTTCCAATAAAAGGAAGCTGACGGTAACTAAATTGCCAATGCTCTTCCAAACTTCCCTGCCCTTATCAGCAGAAGTCAAGTATCTGGGCATTATACTTGATAAGAAGCTGAACTGGGCCAAACACCTACAAATGAAAACTAGCAAAGCCAACCAAGTGTTCTGGCAATGCAAACGTGCCATAGGCAAACTTTGGGGTCTCCACCAAAGGCTGTCCTGTGGCTATACATCATGGTAGTAAGGCCGATGCTCTGTTATGGCGCTGTAGTCTGGTGGCGCAGGACCAGACTGGCCCATACAGTCCAAGACCTTACTCATATCCAAAGGGTGGCTTGTCTAAACATTACAGGTGCATCGCGTTCCACACCTACTGCAGCCTTAGAAGCCATCTTAGGCCTCCCTCCGCTGGACCTACATGTGGAGGAGGTGGCTTTGAGAGCGGCAATGAGGCTGCGGTTCAAAGGTCTATGGATCGATAAGGGAGGCGGTGGTAGACACCACAACATACTAAGAGAGGCGGTGCGGAACACACCTATCTTGGGAGGAGTGGTTGATTCGATCGCATCCATAATCATTTCCAGGAGGCGCTTTGGGGTTTGTCTAAACACTGAGGACGCCTCCTTAACGGAGATCTCCATCTACACAGATGGCTCCAAAACAAATGAAGGTACCGGGGCAGGCATTTTCTCCGATGACCTAGACCTTCATGAAAGTGTTGCGCTGGGCAGGCTGGTAACTGTCTTCCAAGCGGAGGTCATAGCCATTATGCACGGCGCTAACGCCATACTGGAACGTGGAATCCAGAACAAAGCTATACGCATCTTGAGCGATAGTAGAGCAGCTCTTCTGAGCTTAAACAAGCAGAAGCTTCTCTCGGGGTGGTATACCAATGCCATCGTGTTCTCGAGCTCGTTTCTGATACAAACGCCCTTGAACTGGTTTGGATCAAAGGGCATTCAGGAGTACATGGTAACGAACAGGCAGATTCTTTGGCGAGGCAGGAGCGGCTCGGGGTTTTGTCGGCCCTGAGCCATCGGTTGCTATTGCGCCATCTGTGGTGTTCTCCATGATAAGACAAATAACCCACCGCCGTCACAAGGATAGGTGGGCTTGTACATCAAGCTGCCGGCAGGCAAAAATGTTTATAAGGTCTCCCATGACCAAAATAGAAAAATTTGTCATACGCTTGCCAAGACAGAAACTACGGCTACTAGTAGGTATTCTGTCCGGGCATTGCACTAAGGAAGCACCTGCACAGGATGGGTCTGTCAGACAACCCCACCTGTCGCGGTTGTCAACAGGAGGATGAGACGGCGGAACACATTCTGTGCACCTGTCCGGTACTCGCCCGACTTCGAGGATCCATGCTGGGGACTTTTGGCCCGAGAAGGCCGGAATTCGAGACACCCCTGGTCCGACATCCTCAAATTCACCTGCAAGGTCGGGTGGTTGAGCAATGAAGGACCAACCTAGGGCAAGGAAGGCAGCACAATGGGCCCACCAGGAGGCCTAAGTGCGCGTGGCTTTAAGTCACCCTTCCCAAGTTAATCAATCAATCAATCAAGGAATACTCGTAAATAACTTAACGATACAAATTATGCTAATTGGCTGTCACTGCTTTGACGAACGGTATAATTAATTAAAAGTTTGTTCTTTATTCCAAATCCGGCGAGAAGCATAACAATGTAAAATAAATTGCGGTGTAAATTTCGATAACTAATTTGGAGAGAAAATAATGGATGGTATATAAATTTAAATGATATTGTAACAAACAACACATAATTAAATGTTCTTAATCAAATCAAAGCAAAGCGTTTACTATAAGCACTTACCTTATTAATGTTGCGGAAGTGCAGATAAAAAAACGTTGGAACAAATACGACTCTTCTTTTGGCGGATGGAGTGAAGCACAAATTTATCGATAGCGGTTTAGCAAAGCGGTTCATAAGTGTAATACTTATTAGAAATAGCGGCGGCGTGTAACAAAGGGGTTCATCCAATTAATTCTACGTAGCACGTGTAAACTCGATGCGGTGTAATCGACAGCGGTTCGATACACAATAGCGATGCGTACTGTTTTCACGACGAAACGAGAAACTCTTCTGGCTTCGTGGATTTTCCAATCGATACTTGTTGGCAGATGCGCACTAACACACAGAGCTTTCTCACTCCCGGCACTTGGCGCGTGCTTAGTAAACATATGGGGCTTGTGCAATAACAAATTTAAACATACACGCGGTGAATTTAAAATAACCAACAAACTCAATGAAATAAAATTTAGCTATAGATTAATTACATAAAAACAAAACACTTGCTGTTCCAAGCAAGGTAGGGATCTTTAACGTGCGTGACAACACACACACGGGACCTCCATTTTACCTCTCAACCGAACGAGGGTGTATTTTTGTGAAAAATGCTCGCCTAACATTTTTCAAGCAGACCGTGTTGGGATTTGAACCCGGTACCTTGGGCGTACTAGTCACACACATACCTCTACGCCACGGAGCCGCCAAGTATAAGAGGCCACTAAAATGAGAGAAAAATAATTACAATACAAATATTGTACCTAAATAATTATGTACTTTGGACGATCTCTTCGCAAAAGCGAAGAGTCGGAGACGCAAATAAATTCCACACACGGAAGTGAACAAACGCCAATAACTGCTGTAGTATAATTATAGACCCTCCCAAGGTGATGCTAAAATCAAATGCACCACACACACTTATAAAATTATACAACAGAAACAAGAGCGTTCACTTGACTTTTTTACTAGCTTCAAATAGAAAATGAAAGTAAAATAATGCACTACACCTGCTAAATAAGATAATCGACCCATTCAGCAAATGAAATAGACAAAGAATTAAAGCGAGTTGAAAATTAATTTAAAAAACCGGCTAAGATTTTCCAGAAAACACAGAATAACTTCAAAAATGGAAAGCTACACGTAACACCAGGTTAAGATTTTTAGGTTTTTACTCGAAATATATTCAACTAGTGCCTCCAACTGTGTGGTATGCGTTACAATCGCATTCAAGCGATGCCTTTTGTGACTTTTGCAATGGTCGATGACCGCCGTCAACTCCATACGAGGTGGGGTGGAAAGTAAGCTGAAACACGAATTATGTCAATAACCGATCTCAACGGCTGTGGCATAACGACCACTCTCTTGTAACCGGAAGGGAGCATTAATATGATATGTATGTAAATACATGCCGAATGCTAAAAACAAAAATGGTGCCGTTTAGGCTGCCCAGTTCAGAGATCCTGCAGTTGTAATCTAGAGTTACTGTATGAAGGTAATGTCCTGCTTTGTGCTCAGGTGCTTGTATAAAATTTCTACAACTGACCGACAATGTTGCAAGTTCACCTGGATAATATTTAGTTCAGCCATTGAAACTGCAGGGACTGTCCAATAATGCCTTGCTACATTCCCCTAGCCAATCGCTCCACTAGAAAGAAATCAGAATCTGCTATATTCATGTGACAGCATTGCGCTCTTGATGATAAACTGCAACCACTTCCTGAAGTTGCTGCAGGAGCGGAGCTCGCTGTTGGTGTTCAGAAGGCTTAGTTTGCTACTGCTCCTGCCTAGTAAGCTATTGAACTATCTTTGCAACAGGTTGCGGTTTCTGTATTCTTAAGTTGAAGGAGATGAACTTGTGGAGCAGCTTGTCTTTCTTATATGCTATTATTTCCCTCGCCTCTTCTCCGATACCATAGACTACAAACCCTCTCTCCAATGGCAATATGATTGACGCATCACCTGCTTGTGTCAGCTCAAGGGATTTAGAGCCGCAGGCGCTTTTGAACGATTCTGTCTTCTGTAGGACCCGGAATCCACAGTGCTGCTTTCTAGAGCCTCGGGAGCAATCTCACCTAGATGCCGTCAAGGCGTGCAGCCTCCCACAGTGGTGAAGTGGTCGTTTTCGTACCAGATCCGATAGATCTCGCTCGAATACGCCCACTTCCTAATGATTAGTGAAGTACTGTTGTCTAGAAAAGTGAACTGATGTTCGTCCGACACCTTCTTGATGTTTTATGCTAGGCATCAGCTAAAGTCATGATAATTTTACGTCAAAACTTGTTCCTGTCAATCACAGCTACTTGAAGGTGCATTACGGCTGCCTCCCCGTAACTGCCACCGATAGCCTGAGTGATGCTACTTTTACATTCCCTTTTTGCGATATGCCTTGCACATCCCGGTCTTTGCGACTGCGGGTCTTGACGAGGAGGTGGTAGATTTGGAGGTGGAAGGTGTTTGGAGAACAGCCCACTATGTCGTGGAACGTTGGCCACTGAATCATCCTTATCTACGGCAACAGTCCGCGCCGCCATGCGAGTATTCTTCCTTCTCTTTTGTTCAGCCCCACTGATACGCTTCTTCTGTAAGCGTTGTTATTTCCCCTACATTTGTTTTATATGCTCCACTCGAAGGTACTAAATTGGCGAAGAAGCGGTTTTTTTACCTAGAATTTTTTTAATTTTGCGGAACCCTTGCTATTTCAAGCAAGGAAAGAGTCTTTAACGTGCGTGGCAACAATCACACACGGGACCTCCATTGTATCACTCATCAGAACGTGGGCTTATTGTCGTGAAAAATATTCGCCTGCCATCTATCAAACGGTCCGTGTCAGGAATCAAACCCGAGACCTTGGGTTTAGTTGTCACACACGAACCGCTTAAGCCACGGAGCCACCATGCTATTGTTGCCACTCGCAGGGGCGCCTTTTCTCCCTAGTTTGGGGATGCTGCTCAGCTGTTGCAGTTCTGGCGAGACCTCCAATATAACTTGAGTGGTATCCGAGGACGCGCTCTCTAATATGGAAACTACAAACGGGTTTGCATTCATGATAGAGAAAAACAATCACTTTCCTAGCTCCTTACCCACCACGGAACCCAATCTGGGATGCCAAAGATGGCGCTATAGCTTCCAGAGAGTTATAGCTTGTAACGAATACAATTTTCTTCCCTTTTATAATTATTGTTTATAAATATTCCTTATAGTATTGAAAGTATAAATTTCTATTCAATTAGCACACTAGCTTTATTTATTCGTTATCTTGTAGAACTCCATTTGCATTGATAAATTCAATTTAGCATTTCTGTTCTCCTGATACTTGCGAATGTATTAATGCAATAATTCGGTTTTACTGCGCTTACTAGCGTAGGAAAATACTTTAGTCTATTTTGATTAGAGGATGTAATTGGAAAACTGGTTCGGACGCTTGGTAGAGTAGATTGTTTGAAGTCATGGGACCTAACAGGCGCGCGGCTTGGAAGAGAAGGATCCCTTTATATTTAAAGTAAAAACCGTCACTAGTGTAGAGGCAGCAGAGTCGTGAAGAAAATTTTTGATTTGTATTCTTCTTTGGTTAAGACGTTCCTTGAGATGATTTATATGGTTTTGATGCAACGTCATCACGGTATGTAATTTTTTTCATTTTAAATTTAAATTAATGCTTCGTGATTTTTGTAGTGTAAGTCTTTTTATTGAATATTTCAAAGTTGAAATATTAAGGTGCACATGTTGTGAACAAGTAAAAATTTAAGCGTTCATTTTCGAATGAAAATCAAGCTGGTAGTTCTCACACTTAAAGGGCATATATCTGTTGTTGTTGGACATGAAGGTTATTGGGTGATGACGCAAAGCTCATTCTCAAGTAAGTTGGTAAATGGCTGCTACCGGATATAGATAGAGTGTAACATATAAATTTTCTGTAAATTTGTTCATTGAGTTTAACGCAGTGTATCTGTTATTTTAGTTGTTATCTAGCAACATTTATATAATTCATTCTGTCATTATTGCATATTTAATAACCAATAAACTCACAAAGCACACTTTAATTCAAATTACACTTAAAATCTACTACATACTACATATTCCTTACTGATAACACTTATATATACAAATTTGTTAACGTGTTCCTACATCTTAAAGTATCTAAGATTTCAAATTGTTCCGACGATTGGCGATCGTTTGTCACTCTTCGTTTCTTGGTTGAACTGAAAGGTCGTTCCGTGTTGAAAACATTCAACATGTGCAGGAAATCAAGTTTTCCTGGCGAAGACGTCGTAAAAGACGGACAGATTGTTAAAAGTTGTCCAAGACAACTAATGTAGAAATGTAGTGTACAAATCCCTTAGCGAACGGTTTGTATAAATGAGTAAGCATATGAAATTAATTATTTTATTAAAGTGCAACTTTGATACCGTGCAACTTTGAAACCATGAAATTTTGAATTTTAAAACTTTGAAACTTTGAAATGTTAAAACTTCTATAACTCTGAAAATGTGGATGGTTTTGTAATAATTTTGATGTAATTTCACGTAATTTCGATGCAGTTGGATCAACGAAAATATTTTATTTGGTATGATTTAGATAAATTTATGGAACTCGTTTAGAAAGCAAATCAGTAAACTACTGTGATCCACACGTGGCCGACGTCGCTATGTAACCAGCGTGTTCTACTGATGCATAGGTCGATTGAAGGTTACAGGTCATTACCGCTGTCGGTAAGAAAGTATTAGTTTCTAAAATAATGCTGACGTTACAAAGTCCATTACGTAAATTTTGCATGCAATGATTTGCTTTTGAAACTTGTTTTACATTACGTTGCTGTATGCAATTTATTATGACTTGTATAAATGTTTTTGTCAATTAATTTTCAAAAGATCCTTTTGTAGAGTATAAAGTACCATGAGTACTATAACTTATTTCTAATTAATAATGTGTTCAACTTAAAATATTATATCTCACCGATTGTACAGGTGTAGATATACTTCGTCAGTTATCTTGTTTATGACGAATTGAAATACTAATATGTTAAGTTATAACACCTGAATTCTATATGATGAAAATTGGAACTTAAAGTAATCTGTTAATTTTTGATTTTTGCCAAAAGTTAAATAAGGAATATTTAAACATTGTGAGGTCGCGTAGCGCTACAATGACTACCTTATAAAAATATATAATGTCCATAATTAAATATCTGACTTACAAATCACTTTCATAAGAATTGAATTTTATGAAGTACTGTTATTTATTACGATGTTATTTACTTTTCTTAAAAGAGAATACATAATTATTTTTATTGGACTTCAGTTCATTTTTCAGTAATATTAAATTTTCCAAATTTAGTACGGTGTTTACAAAGTAAACTTATCCGAAAGAGTATCATGATAGTAGAGACAATTGAACTTAATTTAAAGATTCTATATTCATACTGATTCGTAATATATATAGGGTGTCTATGTTGGTAGAAATTATGTTTCAGAGTCACCCCACTCATCGTTAGATCCTTGAAGAAGACGATCAGATGTAAGTATGATATGTGTGACAATCAAACTTTGTATTTAAAGTGGTTTATGATAATATAGGTTTCCAAATTTTCCTTTAAGCAAATTTATTTAGTCAGTTGCTTTATAAAAAATTTAGGTGGCGTCCTTTATTCTGTTTCTTTCAACTCAAATATACCCACTGACCCAATCTCATGCGACTGTAGGCCAAAAATCCCAGTTAGCTAAATGTCTTAAGAGTGTTCTTTTACTATAAGCCAATCTCCATCCAAACCTTACCCTGGGCTTGATACAAGTATATAAGAATTCTCGATAGGTGATGTTAATCTACCACAATTTTATTGTGGAATAGATTGATAGAAAAAATATAGATAATAAGAGGTCATGCAAACTTTAGTGGCGAGTGATTTCTTTATTCAGTTGTCGTCACAAAAAAGAAATACCGGAAATATAGCGGTTGCATTTTTTTGTAAATTCATATAGTAGTCTAAATGTGAGCGAATATTTTTGTTCAATATTTAAAAGGTTGAACTTGTACACAGGTGCATATGAACGTTTGAGATTTAAAAGATAAATTTCAGGGTATAGAAATGTTAAACAAGAATTTGTTTGTAACTTAACAGGTGACTTTCTAGCACTTGCTTGTCATATTTAAGATTCCAGTTTTCTACTTGAAAGTATAATAATACACAGTTTGTTTTGCACCATAAGGTTATTTAAATTTTCGTTCCCAATATTAATTTTTAAAAATATCTAAACTCAATCTTAAGCTAAAAACATTTATGCACTTGTTTTTAAACCTTTTGGTGATCAGTAAAAATTTGTTACTTATAATTAAAGTTCAATATATTCCTTAAAGAACTTTGGTAAATACTTAAGATCTATAAAATGCACTTATATAATAACAGATAACGAATAATACTGTGATAGTTTGATTGCTGAAACAATAATGTATATAAAGTTGCATAAAAGTTGTAAATATTTGTAACAAAATAGAAAAAATTTTATTGAAGTAGATCATAGTTTCTCACAGTTGGTTTATGCAAATTTGCAAAATTTATGTGTACAGTGAGAAAGGCTACAAGCATTTTTCCCGGTAATATATTTTAGAGTTATATTTCTGAATTCTTACGGTTTGAAATTTTTTTGTGATAGTTAGACTAGGTTCTAGTGAAGTCCTAGTTCTATGTATTCCTTGAGGTGGCTATATTTTCAGACAGTACGAGATCATCGTTCCAATTTAAGTTTGCAGTGTTAAAGGTAAGTAAGTATTATGTTTTGACGTTTAGATTGTTCAGTAGACTTTTTTTTTGAAGCTTCCGTATCTTATCTTCGGATTGTTAAAACTATAGCAATTATTAAGATACGGTGGCGTCCATAATATTCTCTTTTTTATCGTATACCAACCTACGACCCTAACTAATAGCTCTGCCCTAAGTTGAAGAAACTTATCTGGAGATCTTATTCAAGGGTTCTTTTTTACGAAAAGCCGCTTTCCATACATTTTACACTGGGCTTGAATTTTAGACAGGAACCCCTACTTTGTTGTGTGGTGACTTTGCCGCCCACAAGGTAGAGAGAAAAAAACATATGTTACAAGCTTCCAAATAGGAGAACAGCACACAAGCTTGCATACCACTTTGTAACACTACACATGTAGAACATGCTACAAGCCCACAGTACCGACTGCACGTCCTTTACTTCCCCAAATTACGCCTCTTCGGCGGTTTGACCCGACGACACGACCGATTGATCGAAATGGATTAACCTCGATCTCCTGTCTAGGTGAAATCAGAGCTAAAGGTGGTTTCTGTGCATACCGCTAATGACTCAGATAGCAGTAAAGTTTTGGTGGTTTGGTCCGTGATATAGGATTAGCCGGTGACTCCGTGCCATGATTGGTGTGCGTGTGACTACTATGTCCAAGGCGCCGGGTTTGAATCCTCTTGAAAGATGTTAGACGAACATTTTTCACAAAAATACGCTCTCAGTCGAATAAGAGGTAAAATGGAGGTTCCGTGTGTGAGTGTGGTCACGCACGTTAAAAATCTTTACCTTACCTTTACCTCACCTCACCTTTATCTCATTTCAGCGATTGTCTGGTTAGATTCCCTTAATTCATCACTAAGAATTTTAATTTCATTCCCTAACTTTTCGCTGTTCTCATCCATTTTCGTAGTAATGGTTTTCATGGCTTCCTCACTTCTGTCCATCTTATTGTTTAATAACATTAGGATTTCCATCATCTTAGTTTCCTGTGAAGTCCGTCTTTCTTCAATAGAACTTATTTCCTGGATTATCACGCTCTCCTCGGATCCTATTTCTACTCCTTGCTGTCTTAGAGCTTCTCTTGTTTCCCGTATTCTTTTATCCATTTTGAAATTATTATCTTTACGCTAAACTTTTAAATACTATAAATCTACCTAAATTTAATTACTGTACAAATTTTCTTGATTTTTTGCTAATTAGAACTTTTTAACTCCCTGATTTAATTTAATTATTTTATTTTAAATCTCGCGGTCGTATTTTTAATTTATTTTGATTTAATTCGCGCCTCTTAATCTCAGGTTGTATTATCAAATTTATTTTGATTTAATTCGAGCCCTCACGTTGTTGCGACATATTAATTATGCTATTAACTCCTGAAACTATCGTGCCCCGACGTTGCGTCACATATTAATTACTTGATGTACTAACTGTATTTATCGATCTGCAGGCTTGGGCAGCCATATAAATTATGCTGTGAATTAACTGGAACACTCAATCGCCGACTTTGGGCTGTCCAATAAATACTTGATATAATAACGCCGTACTCGGTATTAATGACGTATTCTACTTATAACTCCGCCTCTCTGTGTTTATCTCAATCAAGTTACACTCCCACTAAGGTTATTATTCTGCCTCGACTAGCTTTTATTTTGTATTATAAAATGAAGTTAATTCAATTCCATATAATAAAAAGAAATATTATATACAGGTTTTTGAAAATTAATAAAATACAGTTTTCAATCAATCAATATTATAAGTCATATTTATCTCAAAATTATATGTTCAGCTAACAATCTAAAGTCACCAAAAATTATTCTTTTTATCAAAAAAAGCCTGGAACGTTCAAAACCCCTTTATTATATTACGTACTTTCAACATATGCAATAGTTCGTTGCTGACTCTGTTACACCATTTTATATTAATTAAGCAATTCAATATTCAAATTCAAATAAAAAATATGTCTTAAAACTAAAAAGATCTAACCTGGTCTGTGTGCGTCTTTATTTCCTTCTCGCAACCAAAATTATCGACGCATCCATTATCAACTAACATCACTTAGAATTTTCTATGCACTATCCATTCGTATTTGAGATTATTCTCCACCAATTCGGAATTATTATATACCCATTTGAAATATTATCTATCCACACGCTTGAATTATTACATTTAAATTATTGTCATCGCCCTCTGGATTATTATTGTCAAACTTAGATTTATTATCGTCCAACTTAGATTTATTTGTCGTCCAACTTAGAATGTTATCGTCCCTCTCTGGAACCGTTCATCGGAAATATAAATTTTCATATTGGTAGCACTATCTGTCATTAAACACTTTTACTATCAAAATATTATTACGTACGCGTTACTCTTTGATTCATAGTGACACAGCTGGGCCTTGTTGAGTTGAAAACTGACCTCCGTTATCATTCTCGCTGTTAATATATGAGTTATCCCCCTTTTTCTGTGGGTTTGGCTTACAAGCCCGTCGCTAATCTTAACCAATAAGGTTTCTCTATTTTCTACACTTAAAGTGGTTTTCTGATGTAACATTCTCGGCCTTTCGAGTAATTGTTGTTTGCTTACATATGCCTTGTTATCAGACCATGCGGTGTTTTGGGAAAATAATCGCGTTTCCATATTATACACAAATACCTGATGCAATTCGAATTTCGATTTTCAAGTATGTTTGTTTCTTTACGCATTTTTAATCACATTTACTATCAAAAATTGTTAATTGCTGTATGCACTTACACTACGCTTCTTTAAGTTTTATTTCTTATCTCCGTATTATCATAACTGATTAGAATCCTTTTTGAATGCGTGTTTAATTATATGAACTATGCTTACTTCTGAAAAATATAGCTGTTCGCATTACCTAAATTACTAAAACTTCGTATACCGGGTGTTAAACATTTACTATTTACCTAATGCATGTATTCCTTATTTCTACGCTAACTATGCGTCTTCCTGTGTCTATTTGCGTCGCTTAAAACTACTTATACTCTATATACAGGGTGTTCAATATTTACTATTTACAAACTATCCCAATTACTCAATTTTCTATTAAATAAATGCAGTTTTCTGCTTCCTATTGTGATTTCTGATTACTACATGACCATTGCTATAAAATACACCCTTAAACAACCCCTTATCACAGCATTATATATATATATATATATATATTGCCGTGGAACTTTGCTGTAGCTCAGTACTTTCTCAAAAAAATTCGACGATTTTATTTATTTTCCAAAAATCGTCATAAATTTCACACAATAGAAAATTTTTTTCTATAAAATAATTTCTTACCCAGATTCCTGCTTCATCACTTAAATTGCTTTCTTCAACAGCTCTCTGACTAGCTCAGTTGGGCCTCCTCTTGGATACCTAGATTCACTATTATACTCGTTATCGTTCACGCACACACTCAATAGAACCACAAAATAGTACGCCAATCATACAATATTTATTTACCAGCATTTACAAATAAAAATTCAAGATTATTTACATTCCGGTGTTCAAGTTACACCTCAATAAATTCTATTTTTGTAATGTCCAGGATTTTAACTTGAAATATCAAACACATTGAATGTAACCGTAGTAAATGGGCCCTAAATAATACCTTATTTTTCTTTCTCTATTTATAATTAATTTTAATTAGTACACTCTGGAGTATAGTGAGCTCATGATAACCCAGTTAATTATAAATAATGAATGCTTTTTACTTTGCATACTCTTACAACAAACACAAGAAACAAAAAACCCATGTACTCTTAACAATAAAAAAAAATTAAATTCCTGAGGAACGTTAATAAGCTTTATATACACTTTTAGATTTCTATTTAAATACCATAATTAAAGTTAGTTATACGTATTATTTTCAATACGCAAAATAATGCAAAATACCTTCATAGTTCACTCTCACACATCACAAAAATTTTCATAGTTTATAAAAACAACAAATTCTAAAGCGTTACCTGGAATTTCTTGAAGATCCCTACTCCTTTGACAAAGCGTTTAAGTTGTTTCGCTCTTGGTTTCGTGGTTCTGCTCTGCTGGCCGCTTCTAGCTATTTGTAGATGAACACCATCTAAGTTGTGCTGCATGCTCTGCCTTCACGATGCATCCAAATCCAAATCCAAATTTATTACACTTCTTTCATAATTGCGTACTTTAATTTAATTTACGTTACTTCACTAGCTTGTTAAGATATATGTTGCACCTCAATAAAATTTAGACTCGACACTATCCGCGTATCAAATTATGAGGCCGACACTACTATTTAAAAAAAAAATTTTATATACTTACAAGCTCGTGGTAAATTTCTGTTCGTAGTCTGAAGCGATGAAAGTACTAAGAGAACGAAGTTAAAAGAGAGCGATGCTAATTCTCTTCGAGTATTTATACAATTCTGAGTGTAACCTCTCCAGACCCTCCTAACCAGAAACATTTAGTTAAACTAATTCGTTCTTCAAATTTTGGTTCAACCGTTTTCGAAATCTTCGAAATTTAGCGCGTCTTTACGATATTTTTCGAAAAATTAACATTCAATGCTTGTCTGTTCTACAACTAACTATATAGACCAATGATATATTTCGTGACGTCTTAAAAACACCGCCTATACTAACGCTATTCCTCTCTTATGCATATTCTATGTTTCCTTCTACCCTCGCTTGAGTGGTAGAAAATCGATGTTACTGTCCGCGTTTCAAACTAACCCATGTGGACTGAATACGTGCGTTTCGAAGTAAACTGTTATTATGTCTGTCTCATTCCGAAGCATATCATTGATCGTCCATCCCTTCTGCGCTTTAAGGAAACTTTTAGTTAGCATTTATACGAAACCTTCTACCGTTTGTACAATATACCTCGAATTTCGTCTTTTATCTACACAAATAAAAGGAACATGACCTTTCCAAAACCTGCAGGTGTTCATTAACGAACGTTTTTAAAACAACATTTCTAGGAGTTTACGTTTTAAGGTATTTTATATTCAGCGGATGTTTATGTGTTAGCAACAGCGTTGCACTTTGGTATTATCGATTTTTCAAGCTCTTATGCGTATTAGCCGTAATAACTCTTTCAACTAAACTCAATTAAATTAATTAATAATTTGCATTGGCTTCTACAATTTATTTTCTTTACAAACCTAACTAAATTTTAATCACTACTTGGAAAATTATGGTAATACTTGTTACTTTAAATTCACTAAATGAAATAAATTTCGCACGTAAATTCTGGTTGTTTCCTCTATACAGGGTGTTTGAAATTGCCTTGTTTATACTTAAATTTAGCCCTTTAAAACCACTACATATATATATATATATATATATATATATATAAATGACCATATATAAATAGTAATGAATGTTCCTGGAAATGGTCAGGTATAAGTAAAACAACTCAATTTGTTTTCATTGGTTTTCATATATTTTCATGCTTTACGCGTTTCGGTTCCAAATAACCATTTTCAAAATAGCAGCTAAAAATTACATTGTTATAAATACTATAAAATTATACACTATAAACATATACTTGCACTAAAACATTTTTAAATAAATAACAGATACATTATAACTATTGTACGTCGTAAAGGTTTAGAAATGTTGTACTGAATGACTAGATTAGGTTAACTGGTTAGAACAAATAATCTGTTAGTGTTGATAATTTAAAATATGTATACTATTGGAGTAAATTGTAGTATGAGAAATGTGAATTATTTAAAAGCGTAATAGTAACTTGTGGCACCTCAATAAGAATACGCTTTTAAATAATTCACATTCACAATCTAGTCATTCAGTACAACATTTCTAAACCTTTACGACGTACAATAGTTATAATGTATCTGTTACTTATTTAAAAATGTTTTAGTGCAAGTATATGTTTATAGTGTATAATTTTATAGTATTTATAACAATGTAATTTTTAGCTGCTATTTTGAAAATGGTTATTTGGAACCGAAACGCGTAAAGCATGAAAATATATGAAAACCAATGAAAACAAATTGAGTTGTTTTACTTATACCTGACCATTTTCCAGGAACATTCATTACTATATATATATATATATATATATATATATATATATATATATAAAAGACAAGTTATTTGCAGTCCGCAATAAAAAGTTGTATAGAACAATATATAAAATAAGATGTATCTGTAAACAAACTCTATGAAAATAATAGAGTCTATTGACGAATACAAATCGGGCTGGTAGTTATATAGCCATTAACAAAACATTAGCTTATTACTTCATAGGGGAGGAAACATCCACTGACCGACGGTTTCGGCTTTATTAAGCCTCCTCAGAGTGAAATAGTCTCCAAGAACCCTATGAAGTAATCGAAGCTATTATACTGGTATAATTTCGAAACAATATCTGTACTATGGCAAAAGTAAATAAAACCGCCATCAGGTGATAAAACACCAACACTACTAAAGTGTGGTAGTACAGAATTGAACCGAAACTACATAGTAAATCCTATAGATGGCTATATATATATATATATATATATATATATATCCATTTCGAATGGACCTGCACCTTGCCGAAGTTCTAGATTAATAGAACAGGTGAAATGGCTTGCGCGTTCTAATGAGCTAAAGAGCCAAACTACAGGTCCAACCAAAGTAGTAGGGTCGTTAGTGAGGAACCAGACTAAGACAGGTCCCCGAAAGAGGGCAGCGGCTCTTTTGGTACTTGGATTGGCAGAGACCATAGGGGTCGGTATGGCAGTCTAAGACACACTACCGCGATGTGGAAGGCAACGGGAAACCACCACATTATCTCCCAAGTACACAGCGTACCTAAATTGAAACAAACATGATGGCATTCTCTGGGGTAAAAGATTCCGGAGTTAAAATAGTCCCCCATTCTGATCTCCGGGAGGGGACTACTTCGGAGGATGCGATCGGAAAGTTAAAAATAAGAGTTGGGAACATTCTGCGAGTCGGAGCGTGGAATGTTAGAAGTATGAAGCAAGTAGGTAAGCTAGAGAACCTAAAAATCGAAATGAATAGGTTAGCACTAGACATAGTAGGGATTAGCGAAGTTCGGTGGCCAGAGGCGGGGATTTTGGAGTGGAGACTTCAGGGTAATTCATACAGGAGCAGAGAAAGGAAATTTGGGTGTGGGGATAGTTATGCGGAAAAGATAGGATACTGTGTGAAAATTACTTACAAAAGAACGAAAGAGTACTCATGGTTAGATTAGGTTCTAAACCGGTAAACACAGTAATAATACAAGTATACATGCCCACCTCTAGCTATAGTGACGAAGAGGTAGAAGCCATCTACAAAGATATCGAAGACACATTAAGATACGTAAAGGACATGAAAATTTAATAATTACGGGGATTTTAATGCCGTGGTAGGTGAGGGTAGGGAAGGAGCGGTAGTAGGTTTATTTGGTTTAGGCACAAGAAACGACAGGGAAATAGGCTGGTAGAATTTTGCGACAAGAACAATTTAATCATCGCAAACACATTATTTCAGCATCATGCTAGAAGACGATATACTTGGAAGATGCCAGGAGATATAGGAAGATATCAAATAGATTACATTCTTGTTAGACAACGGTTTAGGAATCAAGTAAAAGACTGTAGAAGCTACCCAGAAGCAGATATAGATACTGACCACAACATCGTAATTATGAAGGCTGCACTTAAATTTAAGAATGTGAAAAAAGAAATGGAAAAGGCAATTGGACTTAGAGAAACTAAAAGATAAAGATATTCAAGAAAGATTCGAAAAAAAGTCAAATGAATTGCTCAAAGATATCGGGAAAATATCTGATACTAAGGAAGTAGAAACAGAATGGAATAACATTAAATCCAGCTTAGACATGGCGGCCAGAGATATTCTGGGCTATACACAAAAAGTAAATAAGAAACCATGGATAACAAAGGATATCCTGAATTTAATAGAAGAAAGACGAAAATACAAAAATAAATCAGACGAAACAGGAAAACAGAGATACAAAGCTATAAAATGGGAAATTATTCGAAAATGCAGGAAAGCTAAAGAACAATGGATTGATGAAAAATGCAAAGAAGTACAAACTAAGATGGAAATAGGAAAGACAGACGAAGCATACAAATTAATTAGAATGAATTTTAGGGATATAAAACCGTATAGCAAAAATATAAGGGACGCACAAGGAAACGTCATTATAGACAACGTAGAGAAAGTGAGTAGATGGCAAGAATATATAGGGAATTTATATGCAGGAGAGGAACTAACTGCATTAGAACAGGAATCAGACATTGAAAATGATGACTTAGGATATCCTATACTTAGAGATGAGTTTGAATTAGCATTAAAGAGTCTGAAAAATGGTAAGGCGCCGGGTACAGATAAGGTGCAAGCAGAAACTCTAAAAGCCGCTGGACAAGCAGTAACAGAACGTCTTTTCCAACTTGTAAGCTATATGTATGAGACAGGCGAGATTCCCAAAGATTTCAAACGTAGCATCATAGTAACTATACCAAAAAAGAAAGGTACGGATAGATGTGAAAATTTTCGAACAATAAGTTTGACAGCACACGTGTCAAAAATATTAACTAGAATTGTGCAAAGACGAATGGAAAAACGGGCGGAAGAAATACTAGGAGAAGACCAATTTGGGTTTAGGCGGAACAGGGGAACACGGGAGGCTATTTTAGCTCTGAGAGTGATAATGGAGAAAACAATAGAAAAAGGGGAAAGCGTGTATATAGGGTTTGTAGATCTGGAAAAAGCATTCGACAATGTAAAATGGAAAAAAATGTTTGAAATACTCAAAAAGATCGGAATGAGTTATAGGGATAGACGAATAGTACATAGCTTATACAAAGAGCAAACAGCAGTAATAGAATTAGAGCAGGAACGTAGAGAAGTAAACATTAGGAAAGGGGTTAGACAGGGATGTGCCCTATCACCATTGATTTTTAACTTGTACATAGAAGACGCAATGAATACTGTCAAATGCAGGAAGACATTTGGAATTACTATGCAAGGACAAAAAATTGATATGCTTAGATTTGCAGATGATATAGTGGTATTAGCGTCTAGCAAAGAAGAGTTAGAAGCTGCTCTTAATGAAATGGAAACGGTTCTAACAGAGAGATACGGTATAAAATTAACAAAACTAAAACTAAAGTTCTAGTATGCAAAGGTGGGGAAAATAAATCAAAACAAGAATACAAGTATGTAACACGAACTTACAAGAGGTTAAGGATTTCTGTTACCTAGGAAGCCAAATAACGCAAGATGGGAAAAGCACAAAAGATATAAAACAAAGATTAGCACAAGGTCGTGCTACATTTAACAAGAAAAAGCAACTACTGTGCTCAAAGACCACAAACATAGAAACAAGGAAAAGATTGCTTAAAACATATGTGTGGAGCACAGCACTGTACGGATGTGAAGCCTGGACAGTAGGAGAAGCCGACAAGAAAAGGTAGAAGCCTTTGAAATGTGGTGCTACAGACGTATGATGAAGATATCATGGGCAGACAAAGTTAAGAACGAAGAGGTCCTAAAAATGGTAGGGGAAGAAAGAAATATGTGGAAAACAGTAAAAAATAGGAGAGATAGGATGATAGGCCACATACTACGGCATGAGGGAATAGTGCGGAATATATTAGAAGCAGAGATCGGAAAAAAGAGAAGAAGAGGCAGACCTAGGTTAGACTACTGCACACAGATAGTAAAAGATGTAGGCTGTAGGAGTTTCAGGAGATGTGTAGGCTAGCCCAGAATAGAAATCAATGGAGGTACGCATCCAACCAATCCCAAGATGGATAAACTAATGACGAAAAAAATAACTGTGCTTAAACATGATGATTATTATAAGTAACTACAAGAATTGGTTGGGCAATATTCTCGAATAATGTTAAGTGTGAAAGGATTTACTGGAAAACCATTATTTCGGCAAACGACTAAGTGTTGGGGATCTTGGTAGCCACAGGTTGCTTAACCCCTTCACTGAATCTTGGTGAAATAGGGCATAAAATTAGAAAACAATAGAAGGGGAACGAGCTGTATACACATGCTGGGTGAGAATTTCAGGAACTATGTAGGCTAGCTCAGAATATAAATAATTGCAGGTACATGTCCAACCAGGAAAACCATTAATTTGCCAAACGTCTAAGTGTTGGGGGATCTTGGTAGCCACAGGTTGCTTAACCCCCTTCACTGAATTTCGGTGAAATAGGACATAAAATTAGAAAACAATAGAAGGGAACGAGCTGTATACACATGCTGTGTGAGAATTTCAGGAACTATGTAGGCTAGCTCAGAATATAAATAACTGCAGGTACGTGTCCAACCAGTTTTGAGACGGAAAACCTAATGATGAAAAAATAAGCGCAGATAAATCTGACGATTAGTATAAACAACTAGTTGTTGGTTGCGAAATATCTGCAACTAATGTTGACTGTGCGAAAAGATATATTGGAAAATATATTAAATCGGTAAATGGTTGTGTTGAGAACTTGGCAGCCACAGGCTGCTTACCTCCCTTCACAACCACTGAAGGTAGGAAAAATAGGGTATATAGCTGTAAAACAATAGATGGTGACTGAACTGCATCTAACAATAAAGAATAGCACCTATGAGAAAAGACAACAAACACAGAACTAGAAGAAAATTGTTGAAAGCATATGTGTGAGCACAGCACAGTATGCCTATGTAATACGGGCAGTCTGAAACGCAGACAGAAAAACGGTAGCAGCCTTGTGAAATGCTGTGCTTCAGATGTATGAGGACGATAGTATGGACAAACAAAGATAATAACAAATAGGTTATAGAAATAGTAGGGGAACAAGGATATCTGGGGGAAAAAGAGAAATAGAAGGGCGGAATACGTTCTAAAGCATTTTGAGGAATAGTATGGAATATATTACAAGCAGAGATAGGAAAAAAGAGGTAGATGTAGACCTAGATCAGATAGTGATAGATGCAGACTGTGCAAATTTCAGGGAAATCTGTAGGTTAGTTTAGAATAGGAAACAATGATGGTACGCGTCTAACCAGTTCCAGGACTGAAGACCTAATGATGATGATATATATATATATATAAGCAATTCTGTTATAAGTTTATAACGTATCCGCTAACAATTGTTAACAGGATTAAAAACGGCTAATCAATTTAAAACTAACACTCTTACATATAAAGCGGACACTTTTATACAAAATATAGAATAATAAAGCAAAATTTCCATCGACCAATAGCGAATTAAAAAATTTATCTAGGCCTACAAAGTTCATACGCAGATACTTCATACTTAGAGACTTAGATGAACGTGCGCACGCACATTCAGACACGCACATGCTTCCACTGAGACATCCACACAATCACGCCCTACATGGGCGCACGTAATCATGCATTCGTGCACAGAAGCTTGCATCCATGTGCATGCGCCACACACGCACTTACACATACACATTCTTTTACACACAAATTCATATGCACATGCAAATAGTCACCCACATTTACGGGCACAAGCACACACATGCACATGCACGTATACACCAATACGCACACGCATATGTATAACGCTTACACACAAGCGCGCGTGCACACACATATTCATTCACACAATTCGTACATCTTTTATACACAAAAAACTACAATGAAGGAAGTTAAGAATCTACTCGTTCTTTGCTTCATACTGATTGTCAATTGGTGCTAAACAAATTAATCATTTTTTATTTTGTACTCTGAACTTAACCTTTAAATTCTCGGTTGAATTAGACCATAATTTTATCAATCAAATATAACTAGTTTCAAAATTTGCGCCTACTGTTGTGTTGCCAACTTAATGCATCTCGTAATATTTCTCTTCAGAAATAACGTTTCCCCGGTAACAACTACATCATATCACTATCGTTTCGAAATACATGGTGATACTTATACCTAGTCCTTGGTTGCATGATAAATATTTTCATTTTATCTAGAGTTTTTACAACCCATTGTTTAACCGTTAAACACAATTCCAAGTCTCCATTGAAATAATAGGTTGGGAAAGAGTATTTGCTAACTTGAACGTTTAGTAATAGTCAAACATGACTAACGAGGATTATAACAAGTTCGGGTTCTTAATTGTTTTGATTGTGCTTGTTCTTCTTGTAATTGCATCCAAGAAATATATCACTTTAAAATGTAATATTTTCAATCTATTAAATACTCATACCACCCAAGGTAAGCATTAAATATTGATTAGAGGAGTTTACATATGGTTGTTTGTATTTTCCTTAA
This sequence comes from Platerodrilus igneus, assembly GCA_036346225.1. Taxonomy (NCBI): domain Eukaryota; kingdom Metazoa; phylum Arthropoda; class Insecta; order Coleoptera; family Lycidae; genus Platerodrilus; species Platerodrilus igneus. The sequence continues at coordinate 6,688,602 of JARFIW010000447.1, read as the reverse complement.
GTATATAGTTAATTTGAACTTGAAATATTTTTATTTCAACCTGACATTTGACACATAATTTGCGCCTTTTTGAAAAGCTATAAAAGAATAGAATTGGCAAAAAAGTCGATTATACAGATATAGCTCACTTCAAGCATTAAACACAAGTAATTGAAATTAAAATTAGATAATGATTGAGAGTTAAAATTAAATACAAAAAATTATATAGTGCTAATATTAAATAGGTAACATTAGCAACGAATTCGCAATAATATAATCAAAAAATAGAAGCAATATGTTAAATCATGGACAGCAATTATAAAACAATACAGAAGGACAATGAGTTACTGTAGGTGACATTGATGTTGTTTAAATTGACACGTTATACAATGCAGAGCACATCTTATGAATATTGTCCACATCTAGTTCATTATTATTTGAATTTTGTTTTTTATTGATATGATAAGATTTCAAAACAATAAAACTTATACCCAAGAGCAAGTCGAACTCGCACTATTAGGGTTCTGTACCAATGCTACAGTGAGCAATAAATAAACCTAATTAAGCTGTTTTTATTTTCTATGTATATTTAAATCTTATCCAAATACGTCAGTGAAGCTAGCGGCTAAAGTTAGCAGCCTAAACCCCGCCTCTCCAATTAGCCACGCCCCTTCCGCTAGTCATCGTTAAAGCCACGCCTATTTGAACCCAACTTAAATAGTTCCATCCCCTCTTTCTTACAATACAACCTTTTGTAAGTAAAAAAGAACATATACAATAACCGTGTTTACCAAACAAATCTAAAACAGAACTATTGAACTATTGAAAATTGTGTTTCTTGATGAAATCTTCAGAAGCACATATATATAACCTTACTAAAAATCTAAATGTCTACATACATTCAAACATTATAGGAAAAGTAATTAATGTTTACGTGATATATATCCAGTAGCCGCTACCTCTACTTAAATTTTTTTCTTGCTTTCTCTTAAAGCAACGAGTTTGTTTAAAAATCTCCATTAGGTGCACCAGCGCCCAATACGTATGCGACAGAGTCTTAGATTTCAAGTCCAAATAAAAAAGTTATTAACGTTTACGTGATATATAACATGTAGCCGCTACCTCTACTTTAATTTTTTTCTTGCTTTCTATTAAAGCAACGACTTTGTTAAGAAGTCTCCAATTAGGCACACCAGCATCATATATCCCGTCATATCCCGCCATATCTCCTCATATTCCTTTGTATCCCGTCATATCCCGTCCTATCCCGCCATATCCCGACATTCCGTCATATCCACCCATATTCCAACATATCAAGTTATATCCCGTCATATCTCGTGAGATACCGTCATATCCCGTTATATCGTGTCATATCCCTATTCCGTCATATCACTTTATATCGCGTCATATCCAATCATATTCCGACATATCCCGCCATACCCTGTCAAATATCGTCATATTCCGTCGTATCCCGGCATATACCGTCATATCCAGTCATATTCCGATATGTTCCGTCATATCTCGTCATATTCCGTCATATACAGACATATCCAGTCATATCCTGCTATACCGCCATACCCCGTCATATCCCGTCATATCCCGCTTTCAAACAACACGTATGCTTGGTATTAAGTAGGAAAAATAGTTAAATATTATACAAGCGCTCTTGTGTAAGTTGCGATTTATACTGTTTTGAAACCGCTCGTTTTCAAAAGAAATCTTTTATTAATAATTACGCCTTTATGCAATTGAGTACTTTACAAACAAATGTAAATGAAGTTATTTGAAAAACGTTATCTGTGCGCGGAGTATTGTGAGTACTACCAATTTTATCTTAGAACTAACTTTCTTTATGTAATAATGCAATATAAATATTTATCCCTCGTGACTATCAGATAGCAAATTGGACCACCATATATCATAAACCCTTACCTGATATCACAAGGTCGAGAATTTTTTATTAATGATGGAAGCCCAAGGTAAAGTTGGATGGAAAACGGCTTAAGGAAAAGAAAAACTCTTTAGAGATAAACGGCTAGTAGAGTGTTAGCTCTGGGTAGATCATGAGCTTGGGTCATGGGATGTCTGTTGACCAAAAACGTAAATAATGAGCGCCACCGTATTTTTCAATACAACAACATACAAAAAATACCTGTACTTGTATTAGGGGAATGCGGAAACCTTAAATCTACACTGCTTATATAGCCACAAAACCTGTATATCACCCTTACAAAGCACTTACCAAAATCTCAATTACCAGATGTCTTACAGATGTCTCGACTTAACCTGTGAACAAATAAATGCACAACATGGACACCGTTTATGTCCTTAAAAAATTCACCAAAAATAAAATAACTTAATTTGAGTTCCAGGAATATATACACCCAGGGTATTTATTTTCATTAGACACAATGTTTGCCCATGAATGACCTATAAATTTTACTTGAATTTTTAATAATAAAAGATTTACGCAAAAATGGATTCTATTCAATTAAATTCACTTGGTTTGTTTCAACATAATTTTTTCTACTAAAATGTTTATAGAACAGAAAATTAGTATGGTTCTGTCTTCAAAAAAACATAAGGGTCTTCAAATTGAATATTTCTGAATGAATTTACTATAAAGTTTGAGCTCTCTTAATTATTCATATTGCATATTTTAATTTTTAGCCATCTGTAGTACTACGTCGACTTCACAATTAGATTTAATTATTTAACGTCTTATAAAATTGCATCTTTTAACATAGAGTTCGTTTTACTTAATATCTATAAAAATTTATCACGTTGTTTAAGAATCAAATTACATGACCTCAAAATTACTAAAAATATTTTTAAAATAGCGTAAAATAACATGTGATATTTAAATTGGATAGCTAGATATTTTTGACATCATATGTCAATAATAACTTTTTCAGTGTAGTTAACGCCATCTGCTTGTGAAATAATTACGATAAGCAAACTACATAGCCATTTTTAAAATTTTGCAAGGTTTCAAGTTTATTACGGAATCTTTCTTTTTCTAAATAATTTTTAAGTTAACTAAATCAAGGTAAAGCTTCAACCTTCTACCTTTCGTAAAACATTTAAATAATTATAACTGGGATTAAAGAGTAAATATCACTCACGTGTCGAAGTACAGTGCGACCAAAAAAAATTGAACTTATGACATCAGATGTGGAATATTCCATATAATATTCCATCTGCGATGCACAAACAGGAAACACATCATTACAAATGAATTTAACGCTGGAATTATAAAAGATCTTCTGAACAAAACATTATTTAACCAAACCAATTCTTCATTAATTACGTCCTATAATTTTCTTGTATTTTAAATCTCAAACTAAATTTCATTTCAGCAGCATTCAATGGTCGATATTCACGAAATCGACGATTTATACGATATTGCACTATGAGGAAAACATTAATAAAATTTATCTAATTAATTATACTAACTGTTTTAATGATGGGGGACTTCTATTTCTTCGGCCAGCAGGAATCTATTGAGTTGCTATAGGTGGAACACAAAATAAGATCTTCACACTACAGCTGCTAGGAACCACATTCTGACACGAAGGTTAAATCAATTATAACTACTTGCGGACCGTATTACAGGCCATGTGCCTGGATACCATCTTTGACCTTTCTACGCCGCTGATAGCACCTTACCTGTTCAGACGCTGATAGAAAAGTGACACGAAATCACAACTTGACGATTTTTATTATAGAACTTAGACCTATAAAGCAAATGAGCGCATATGCTATTATATATTTTATGAATTATTTTTAGTGATCAGAAATTTATAAACTATATTTTTAGTTTATTGAGATATTATATTACATTAATAAGCAAAGTGTAACTGAATAAAAAAAATACGTTACAATAAGAACGAAAATCCTTTTCAATCACGGTCTTTAGGCAATCTCCAAATTCGCTCAGGTTTGCGGCGTTGTGTCATTATGGAATGATACTAGAAGACGTTTTGATATATATATATATTGCTGTAAATACCCGGTTACAGTCTCCCTGACTAATACAAGGATGCAATGGATGCTTGCTTAATGGAAAATTTGAATTCTTAACTCTACTGCGTCCGTGCTCTCTTGCTAGCTCAGAGACAATTATGCTGTGTATTTTACGAAAATGAAATGAAACAAATAAAAACTCAAGAAACATTTATGAATAATCCTCAATACATTCAAAAACATCTTTCTTATACAAACTTTATCTAAGGAATCCACTTAGACACACAGATATAAATAACACTTATTAATACAATTTACAACTTAAGTTTATTGTGCTCCAGGGTATTTCCTAAGTCGATTCTCATTGATTTATAATTATTGTGAATATTATAGTGTGCATATTTGCAGGTATTTTTGAACAGCTCAGTAACCACTTGCGGGTTTTTGAACGCACTCAATGACATCCGAAATTACCGCTATAAGAGCGCGGGAAAGGAAAGGGCGATCTATCACCTTCTCGATTTTTAAACGGCATTTGGATTTAACTTCAGCATTTCAAAAATGGAAGGTCGAACAAAAGCAAGAAAAAAATTAAAGTAGAGATAGCGGCTACTTGATATATATCACGTAAACTCTAATGATTTTTTTATTTGGGCTTGCAATCTAAAACTCTGTCGCATACGTATTGGGTGCTAGTGTGGTTAAATAGAGATTTTTTAACAAAGTCGTTGCTGTAACAGAAAGCAGGAAAAAATTTAAGTAGAGGTAGCGGCTTCTTGACATATATCACGTAAACGTTAATAACTTTTTTATTTGGATTTGCAATCAAAATCTCAGCACATACGTATTGGGCGCTGGTGTTCCTAAATAGAGCTGTTTTGACAAAGTCGTTGCTTTAATAGAAAGCAAGAAAAAAATTAAAGTAGAAGTAGCGGCTACTTGATATATATTTCGTAAACGCTAATAAATTTTTTATTCGGGCTTGCAATCTAAAACTCTGTCGCATACGTATTGGACGCTAGTGTAGCTAAATGGAGATTTTTTAACAAAGCCGTTGCTTCAATAGAAAGCATGAAAAAAATTAAAGTGGAGCTAGCGGCTACTTGATATATATCACGTAAACGTTAATAACTTTTTTATTTGGGCTTGAAATGTAAAACTCTATCGCATACGTATTGGGAGCTGGTGTTCCTAAATGGAAATTTTTTGACAAAGTCGTTGCTTTAATAGAAAGCAAGAAAAAAATTAAAGTAGAGGTAGCGGCTACTTGATATATATGTATATTGCTATAATGTTTGAATATATGCAGAAATTTAGATTTTTAGTAAGGTTATGTATGTGCTTCTGGAGATTCCTTCCGAAAACACAATTTTCTATAGGTATTTAGCAATGTTCCTTTTTAGATTTGTTTGCTTAACACGGTTATTGTATATGTTCTTTCTTACTTACAAAAGGTTGTATTGTAATAAAGAGGGGGTGGAACTATTTGATGTTACTCTAAAATAGGCGTGGCTTTAACGATGATTGGTAGAAGGGGCGTGGCTAATTGGAAAGGCGGGGCTTAGGATGCTAACTGTAGCTGCTAGCTTCACTGACGTTATCCAAATTTGATTGTGATAACTGAAACGTGAATATATTGTTCCGCATTGTACTGGTATATTAGTAAATACGTTGTCTATTACTGTGTTTAAAAAAATTTTCCCAGCAACTATTACACTGACAAAAACCTGCAGTTTTCCTATAATCTATAACTCAATAGCTACTATCTCTATTAAAATCAAAATTTTAGCTTTGGAAATGTAGGAGAACATGGGGGTTATTTTTAGCATTTTTGAGGTATATCATAAAAACTACTGGACCGAAAATTATAAAAAAAATATTTTTAGAAGCCTTTTAGAATCCTTTTTCAAATGATACCTCACACGGTATATTTATTAAAACTTTTTTTCTTTTGACCGAATTAACCCCCACCATTTTAATTTAAAAATATTTTTTTCTATTTTCTGACTGTTGTTATATATATGCGCGCCATAAAGACCTAGCATTGTGCCAAATTTCAAATTCCTACGTTACATAGTTTTCGAGAAAAACCTCTGTGACATACGGACGAACGGACACGAGAGTGATCTTATAAAAGTTTCGTTATACCTTATAAGGTACAGAACCCTAAAAAGCCTAATCTTGTAATTCGGTTCATTGTCTAAAATGACAGCATCTTCAAAAAAAGGTTTGTGTTTAGTGATGTACACATGGGAAGTTAAGACAAATTTATTGGAATCCCTACTAGTCACTTTTGTGCTAGGTCAAACGAATTCCCAACCACTGACGAGTGTATCAATGTAACATTATGGCAACTACATTCAATCTTGTAAAAGATTTTACTGTGGAGTGGTTTTTAGGTGGGATCCTTGAGTTTAGTGAAAAGATTTTTCATAGAGGGATTATATTCATAAGCAATGGCTAGGTTGGGTTGTTTAAGTAATTTTACTAGTACAGAAGTCACAGTTTGGATGGAAAGGAGCATTTTGTAATTCAAATCACTACGTTTGTGGCTATTATCAGGTAACATTTTATTATAAATTAGTTTATGTAATAAAGTTTTGGGGCATCAATTGTTTGTTAAAGTGTTAAAAACTAAATTTTTTCTTAGCGATAAATTGTGGTTCAGAGATCAATTCAATACGAGAAGAGCTTTGTGTTTATGTTTGAGGGAGTTGTTGGAGAAGAAATTTACATATCTGCCAGCATTAGTAGGTTTGGTGTAACAATCGAAAATTAATAGATTTTCATATTCCCTAATAACTAAAACGTCAAGAAAAGGTAATTTACCATCAGCTTAAAGCAATATAAACGATTGTGCTTATATGTGACAATAGTATTGAAACAAAAATAGTATTGAGGTTGCAACTTAGGTTAGTTGTCGAAATGTCTTACAGTTGTGTTGTTGTCGTACTTACTTAAGATTGGTTTGACGCAGCTCTAAATTATTTTCTATTCTGAGCTAGTCTAAAAAGGTCTACATACCCTTCACAATCTAAATCTCTAATAATTTGACCAATATAGCTTTGTGTAGGTCTTCCTACTATATTTTTATTTGGTAGTCTGTAATCTAAGACCTTACTAAATAGTCCCTCATGTCTTAACTCGTGCCCTATCATTCTATCTCTCCTGATGTTTAATTGATTTCACGTACAGAGTTCCTCACCTATCCTTCTATAAACTTCCTCCTTTGTTACTCTATCTGTCCAACTAATTTTTAACATTCACCTATAACACCAAGTTTGAAAAGCTTCTATCTTTTTCTTATCTACCTTTTCAATTCTCCAAGTCTCACACTACCGTATAGTAGAACGCTCCATGCGTACGACTTTAAGAAACTTTTTCTATTATCTAAACTTATGCTATTAGTTATTAGTAAGTCTTTCTTTTTTAAAAACATTCTTCTAGCTTGAGTTATTCTAGCTACTATATCCTTTCTGGTACGTCCATCCTTTGTAATTATACTACCTAAATAGTAAAATTCATTTACCTCCCTTAACTCGGTATTACCTATTTTTAATTTTGGTTTAGAACTAGGCTGTAACTCACCTGTCACTATCTTTCTCGTTCCTGAGTTAATTCTCATACAATAGTTACTCTGTAGAATCTCATCTAAAATATCTAAAAACTCTCCTAACTCTTTTCTAGGCGCGGCTATAATAGCCATATCATCTGCAAAACGTAACATGTCTATTTTCTGTACCGGTACACTAATATCTATCTTTCTTCTCTCTCTAGCTAAATTTAAAGCTTCCTCAATATAAACATTAAAAATCAAAGGAGATAGTATATAGCCCTGTCTAACACCATTAAGCTTACCTAGATCCCATCCCTCTCTTTTAGCGTTTCTCAATTTTTGAATTTTAGATTACACTTCACTTTAACTAAGTTATGATCGCTATCTATGTCAGCCCTTGGATATATACAGCAGTTTTTAACTTGGTTTCTAATTCTTTGTTTAAATAAAATAGAATCTTTTTGGTATTTAATAATCACCTGGCGCTTTCCAGGTATATCTTCTTCTAACATGTTGTTCGAATAGGGTGTTTACAGTTTCTCGACTAATCTTTTTCATCTATCATTTCGTCTACCATACCCAAATTTTTTTACCATTTTTTCCTCACTACGTTCTTCCACTGACGTATTAAAATCGCCCATAACTATTAAATTTTCATCTCCCTTTACTTTTCTCACTATACTGTTTATATTCTCGTATACCTTTTCTACTTCCTCATCCTCGTACTGAGTTGTTGCCATGTAAACCTGTACTAAAACAGTATCTGTGGGTTTCATACTCAATCTAACCATAATTATTCTATCACTAAATTGTAAGTACTCTCTAACTTTACGTCCTAATCTTTTACCTAACACTATTCCTACGCCTGCCTGTCCATTAGTTGAAAAAGTTGTAATTATTCTATAATTATCTTTCCAAAAGTCATTACTATCTGGTCATCTCACATCACTAATACCTAAAATGTCCAGTTTTCCTTTTCTCATTTCGACTAATAAATTTGTTAACTTATCTACTCTAAATAGTGACCTTACATTCCAAGTCCCTAGCACTAAATCGAACCGTTGTTTTAAATTGTTACGATGACAAACCCCAAGTACCCCTTCCTGGAGATGGAATGAGGGGGTATTTTACCTCCGGACAAGAATTTTACTTGTGAGCTCTCCATCATACATATTTCGTGTTTTAGGTCACGCATACCTGGGAAATATTGTGGTTGGTTCCCATATCTTTGCACAACGCAGTTTTTAAAGATTTTAGCAAAAATCCGTATCTGCCACGTCTACCTTCCACAACCTTGTATATTATTGAGGATCGGCCGAGACCGACCGACTCTACTCCAACAGGTTTACTATAGTAACATTCTTTGTCCCCTACTATAAGGTGTGTTACTATTAAGATAAAATAATTAAAGGGTGCATGTGGGAAATAGTATTGAATCGAAAATGGTCTTGAGGCTTCCACTTAGGTTTGTTGTCGAAATGTTTTACTACTTAGGCGACATAATACATTGGACTCATGTCCGTAGATAGTGTTGATGTTAGGTTACCGTTAGAAATGTTTGACTATTAGGAAAAGATACCCACATTATAATTTGAATAAGGGCCGCTATACTTGCGGCTACGTCCCCAATGCTCCACGCAAAGGTACTACATTGGGAGATACCCACGGCGGTACATGTGCGAAAATAGTGTCGAGGTATCAATTTAGGTTAGTAATCGAAATGTTTTACTACTAAGACATAATAATCGAAAGGGTACATGTGCTAAATAGTGTTGATGTTATGTTACCATTAGGAATATTTTATTCTACTAAGAAATATACCCAAACATGTACATGTTTGCTAATAGTGATTGTGCTGAACCTCGCCTTGTAATTCAAATATTTATTTGAATAAAATTATTATTATTATTATTATTATTATTATTATTGTCACTATGTGATGTACTTGCGCCCTGGGTGAGATGTTTTGAAATTTTGCGTGACTGCTGTCCGTCTAAAGCCCAATTTCTTGCATACGCTGTTCTTGATCTTTTGTTTTGAATCCTTTATAGAAGTAAAAAAGCAACTTATTTTTGGAATCTCGCTCTTTAATTGTTCCAATAGTTTTCTTTTTCTTTTTTTTTGTAACACCACTCATTGTATAGGATAATCTTATTTCCTGTAATTTTTAATGAAATTAGTTAAAAGAAAATTAAATAAATAATTATTATTTAATAACTTTTTGAGATAACAAAAGACAAATAAATACAATGCTTTAATTAGAAAAATTAATAGATTTAAATTAAACGCGTAAAGATTTATTTGTATGTACTATGCTCTATGGGAACGACACTATGATCAAATTAATCGTAGTTTAATAAAAATTAGTTATATAAATACTTTCGTTTCAATATGAAAGACCTCTTATAACACCAACACAGCAATTTCCAGCAAAACGCACTAGAATGCTTTCTTAAATTCATTCGGTTGTATAGTACAGCTAATGCAACCAGCTGACTAGACTAGCAACCAGCAAACGAACTTCTCCCTACTGTCAACACTTTTAGAAAGTAAAGCTTAGTAAGCTACCTGTGAATCTGTACCTATATAGACAATAGCCATTTAATTTTATTTAAAAACCCCATAAACCAAACTAACCTTATAGGTCGTTTAATAACGCTTTACCACTTTATGCATTGTTTCACCTAAGAATAATAGATACCTTTTGTTATTAAAGTTTACCATCTCTTTCACGAGTTTATTCATCATCATTAGGTCTTCAGTCCTAGAACTGGTTAGACGCGTACCATCATTGTTTCCTATTCTGAACTAGCCTACAGATTTCCCTAAAATTTGCACAGTCTGCATCTATCACTATCTGATCTAGGTCTACATCTATCTCTTTTTTCCTATCTCTGCTTGTAATATTTCCCATACTATTCCCCTAAAATGCCTTAGAATGCATTCCGCCCTTCTATTTCTCTTTTCCTCAGATATCCTTGTTCCCCTACTATTTCTATAATCTATTCATTAGTATCTTTGTCTGTCCATGCTATCGTCCTCATACATCTGAAGCACAGCATTTCAGAAGGCTGCTACAGTTATTCTGTGTGCGTTTCAGACTGCCCATATTTCATAGGCATAATGTGCTGTGCTCCACACATATGCTTTCAACAATTTTCTTCTTGTTCTATGTTTGTTGTCTTTCCTCATAGGCGCTGTTCTTTCTTGTTAGATGCAGTTCGGTCACCTTCTATTGTTTTACAGTTATATACCCTATTTCTCAGACTTTCAGTGGTTGTGAAGGGATTCACATCCCGACACGGTCGACTGCTTAAAAAATGGCAGGTGAGCATTTTTCACAAAAATTACGCCCTCGTTCGGATGAGAGGTTAAATGGAGGTCCCGTGTGTGAGTGTTGTCATGCACGTTAAATATCCCTACCTTGCCTCGAACGGCAAGGGTTCGGCAAAATTCTAAATTTCCAGGCAACAAAAAACTCGCCTCCTGGCCAATGTAATACCTTCGGGTGGAGCATTGGAAATGTAAATAAACGGTTGTGAAGGGAGGTAAGCAACCTGTGGCTGTCAAGTTCCCCCAACACTTAACCATTTACCGATTTAATATATTTTCCAATATATCTTTTCGCACATTCAACATTAGTTGCTGATATTTCGCAACCAACAACTAGTTGTTTATACTAATCATCAGATTTATCTGCGCTTATTTTTTCGTCATTAAGTTTTCCATCTCAAAACTGGTTGGACACATACCTGCACTTATTTATATTCTGAGTTAACCTACATAGTTCCCTGAAATTCTCACACAGCATATGTATACAGCTCGTTCCCCTTCTATTGTTTTCTAATTTTATGCCCTATTTCACCGAGATTCAGTGAAGGGGGTTAAGCAACCTGTGGCTACCAAGATCCCCCAACACTTAGACATTTGCCGAAGTAATGGTTTTCCAGTAAATCTTTTCACACACTTAACATTATTTGAGAATATTGAACAACCAATTCTTGTAGTTACTTATAATAATCATCATGTTTAAGCACAGTTATCTTTTCGTCATTAGTTTATCCATCTTGGGATTGGTTGGATGCGTACCTCCATTGATTTCTATTCTGGGCTAGCCTACTCATCTCCCTGAAACCCCTACAGCCTACATCTTTTACTATCTGTGTGCAGTATGTTACGGTATTCCGCGCAAACACAAAAGACAACAGTAAAAGTAAGTAGAGAAATCGTTTACGCCGAATACCGCAACAGAACGGGGATAGAATGGTAGAAGTTGGGCCATCTCAAAAACGTCGTAGAGGGGCGTGGGTGAAATAGAAAAACACATTGGAAACCTCTGAGATACTCTGTTGATAACATCGAATCTTGGAAGATTATTTACAAAGCAATAAAGAAAATAAGTTGCGTAATCGTGATTGTGTCATAACATATAAAAATTGGTAATATATATATATATATATATATATATATATATATAAAACATCTTATAATCTAAATAGCTACTTAATGATTCACCTTAAATACATATAAAAGAAAATAAAACAAACTATACAGTAAATCTAGAAAAAGAAATATACTTAAATTATATGTACATGCTGCTTTGTGAAGTGCACCTCCTCAGAAATAATAAAACTATAAAATTAGACACCCTAACTTAAATTAATCATGTGTCAACTAGTTTTAAATTTATAAGTAAATGGTTTACGTTAAAAAGACAAAAGAAACAGTAAAGAAGGATTCCAACAGAAACATTGATTAATTAATTTATAATTTATAGTATAATCAGAAAGTTGTTCGTGCATCGTGTATGTAAGTTTTATAACGGGGTGGTGCCAATTTATCAGATAATATAAGCAATAGCAGCAAATGAAAAGACTTTTCTTCATAGCAGCATAAAAGAATTATGGAAATAAAAAAACTGTACCTTGCACAAACAGCTTCCTGCTGGTCTCATCTAAAGGTTGAAAATAGGGATGGCCACGGGCCCGGGCTTTGGCCCGGCCCGGCCCGAAGCCCGGCCCGAATATCAAGCCGGGCTTCGGGCCGGGCCGGTCAAATTTTTTTCGGGCCCAAGCCGGGCCAAGCACGTGTCGGGCCCGGGCCGGGCCGGGCCAGACTGCTCAAGCTTTTCGGGCTTTTCGGGCTATTCGGGCCGGCCCGAAGTTTATATAACGAAATATACAATTTATTGATTTAGTAAAAAATTTCATTTAATGATTTCTTTAGGTGCCTCTTAAACAAAATTATAATTAACGCTCTTCTTAATATATCACCCAGGTACAGTTACACACATATTGGTAAGCGTGTCATAATGGAAATAAATCGAAAACGAAAATGATTTGATTTAAACCGATTTGTGAATTTCGATTTTTTTTTCGATAAGTAATATTCACTTCTTTCCACTTTTCAAGAACTTTGAAATAGAAATTGTCCGTGTTATATTTAATTAATTTGAAGGAGTATTGCAACGTATGTTAGTTGAGCTGGTTTATTGTATTATACTTATTAATTAACTTATTATTGTGGCCTCGCGCTAAAGATTATTTATGAATAAATTGAAACCACTCTGTATATGTAAAAATATTTAAAACTGCCCGATTACAAAAAACCAGCTTAATTAGATTTAATTATTTGAATGTATCTTTTGTTGAAAACCATACCGAATACAATGCGATTAGCTTTTTATAGCTTTAAATAACAAATGGATATAGAAAATTAAAATGTAAATACTAAATAATATTCTATGTTGCAGCATTTTTTTTTCATAATAATTAAAATTTCCAGTAAAGCATGCGACAAAAAAATATTCATAGACAACAAAGTAATGTCTACCTGATACGAGAGACTTGAATAATCAGTTCTCTGAACGGATGCTAGCACATTCTCGAAATGTAGACCTATACACCAGCAATCTGTAAAATGGAAATTGGCAACGTTCTTTGTTTAGTATATAAGGAAACAATATTCAAGCAAATTTTGAATACCTTCCTTGAAATATTTTACTATATACTAGTGGTAGTACATGAATTCTAAAATGCATTTTGTTACTTAAGGTTGAAGTTTGACGCAAACCACCTTCTATTTCGGATTGCCTGTGCAAGTGTGCATCATCTCCAAATACCTTTGAGATTCTTCGAGGTTAAAATTATACTATAAACTATAATTTATTAAGGTTGATATATTCAACTTTTGTAGAAAAACATAATAATAGTAAAGAAGTATTTGTATACAACTGAAAATACATATATTAACAAACGATACGTTCCATTTGGATGTTGAAAAATCTATACATCACTTAAGGTTTTAGTTACATTCCGGCCCGAATCGGTCCGGCCCGGCCCGAAGCCCGGCCCGAAATTCAAGCCGGGTCTCAAGCCGGGCCGATGCGTTTTGGTTCGGGCCGGGCCGTCAGACCGGGCCGGAGCAAATTATTTCGGGCCGGGCCGGGCCGCATCTAAAAGCCCGGCCCGGCTCGGCCCGAATCCATCCCTAGTTGGAAAAATGCGGCTGCATTTCTCTATGGGCTGGCTGCATGCTGGAACCACCAACTTCACCTATACAAGCACAGAACGCATTTCTAATAGCGCGACTTTACATCATGTATCTTTTCGGTAAATTGTTAATCTTTTAATTGTGTCCTTCAAAACAGGGTCTCTATTTTATAAGACCAGAATCATGTATACGGGTAAGGTAATTGATTTTTAAAGATATCGCCGAATTACTATGTGTGCAGAATTTCCAGACAACAGCTGCCGAAATACAAACTGTAGCAGCTTGCCAACAAGCAGATAACACAATTATCAAAGGGTTTTAAACAAAGGAGAACAATTTTGTTACTTTGTAACATCTTAACAGCTGCAGAATACCAGATAATAAGTCCATTGTAAGCAGATGTAGGCAAGTGGTGAGTGGTCTTATCTTTTAGAAGAAAGCTGCAGCTTTTAATTAAAATGTAATCACTGCAGGTGCTAGGAAATATTGCAACTACTTTGTAATATAATGTTTCCTAGCCAGCTGTTTGATTCTATAAAGCAAACTTTTATACAGAGTAATTAATTGAGAAATTTTATTAAATAATACCAATTCAAATGGCGGGAAATCGGCTTGTTGAGGAATTTTAAAAATACATGCAGGAAAATTTGTTTGCAGGGTTTTGAACGTAACAAGTAGTCAACCTAGGTCTGCCTCTTCTTCTCTTTTTTCCTATCTCTGCTTCTAATATATTCCGCACTATTCCCTCATGCCGTAGTATGTGGCCTATCATCCTATCTCTCATATTTTTTACCGTTTTCCACATATTTCTTTCTTCCCTACCATTTTTAGTACCTCCTCGTTCTTAACTTGGTCTGTCCATGATATCTTCATCATAGGTCTGTAGCACCACATTTCAAAGACTTCTACCTTTTTCTTGTCCGCTTCTCCTACTGTCCAGGCTTCACAGCCGTACAGTGCTGTGCTCCACACATTTGTTTTAAGCAATCCTTTCCTTGTTGCTATGTTAGTGGTTTTTAAGCACAGTAGTTGCTTTTTCTTGTTAAATGTAGCACGACTTTGTGCTCATCTTTGTTTTATATTTTTTGTGCTTTTCCCATCTTGCGTTATTTGGCTTCCTAGGTAACAGAAATCCTTAACCTCTTGTAAGTTCGTGTTATATACTTGTATTCTTGTTTTTGATTTATTTTTCCCACCTTTGAATATTAGAACTTTAGTTTTAGTTTTGTTAATTTTCATACCGTATCTCTCTGTTAGAACCGTTTCCATTTCATTAAGAGCAGCTTCTAACTCTTCCTTACTAGGCTCTAGTACCGCTATTTCATCTGCAAATCTAAGCATATCAATTTTTTGTTCCTGCATAGTAATTCCAAATGTCTTCCTGCATTTGACAGTATGCATTGACTCTTCTATGTACAAGGTAAAAATCAATGGGGATAGGGCACATCCCTGTCTCACCCCTTTCCTAATGTTTACTTCTCTACGTTCCTGCTCTAATTCTATTACTGCTGTTTGCTCTTTGTATAAGCTATGTACTATTCGTCTATCCCTATAACTCATTCCAATCTTTTTGAGTATTTCAAACATTTTTTTCCATTTTACATTGTCGAATACTTTTTCCAGATCTACAAACCCTATATACACGCTTTCCCCTTTTTCTATTGTTTTCTCCATGATCACTGTCAGACCTAAAATAGCCTCCCGTGTTCCCCTGTTTCGCCTAAACCCAAATTCGTCGTCTTCTAGTATTTCTTCCACCCGTTTTTCTATTCGTCTTTCCACAATTCTAGTTAATATTTTTGACACGTGTGCTGTCAAACTTATTGTTCGAAAATTTTCACATCTATCCGCGCCTTTCTATTTGGGTATAGTTACTATGATGCTACGTTTGAAATTTTTAGGTATCTCGCCTGTCTCATACATATTGCTTACAAGTTGGAAGAGACGTTCTGTTACTGCTTGTCCAGCGGATTTTAGAGTTTCTGCTTGCACCTTATCTGTACTCGGCGCCTTACCATTTTTCAGACTATGCTAATTCAAACTCATCTCTAAGTATAGGATATCCCAAGTCATCATTTTCAATGTCTGATTCCTGTTCTAATGCAGTTAGTACCTCTCCTGCATATAAATTCCCTATATATTCTTGCCATCTACCCACTTTCTCTACATTTTCTATGATGACGTTATCTTGTGCGTCCCTTATATTTTTGCTATACGGTTTTATATCCCTAAAATTCATTCTAAGTAATTTGTATCCTTCGTTTGTCTTTCCTATTTCCATCTTCGTTTGTACCTCTTTGCACTTTTCATCAATCCATTGTTCTTTAGCTTTCCTGCATTTTTGAATAATTTTCCATTTTATGGCTTTGTTTCTCTGTTTTCCTGTTTCATCTGATTTATTTTTGTTTCTTCGTCTTTCTTCTAATAAATTCAGGATATCGTTTGTTATCCATGGTTTCTTATTTTGTTTTTGTGTATACCCCAGAATATCTCTGGCCGCCATATCTAGGCTGGATTTAATGTTATTCCATTCTGTTTCTACTTCTTAGTATAAGTTGTTTTTTCGATGACTTTCAGCAATTCAATTGACTTTTTTCCAATCTTTCTTGAATATCTTTATGTTTTAGTCCAAGTGCCTTTTTCCGTTTCTTTTTTCATATTCTTAAATTTAAGTGCGGCCTTCATAATTACGATGTTGTGGTCAGTATCTATATCTGCTTCTGAGTAGCTTTTACAGTCTTTTACTTGTTAAATTGTTTTTAAATTGTTCTTGTCGCAAAATTCTACCAGCCTATTTCCCCTGTCGTTTCTCGTGCCTAAACCAAATAAACCTACTACCGCACCTACCCTACCCTCGCCTACCACGGCATTAAAATCCCCCGTAATTATTAAATTTTCATGTCTTTTTACGTATCTTAATATGTCTTCAATATCTTTGTAGATGGCTTCTACCTCTTCGTCACTAGAGGTGGGCATGTATACTTGTATTATTACTGTGTTTACCGGTTTAGATTCTAATCTAACCATGAGTACTCTTTCGTTCTTTTGAAAGTAATTTTCTACACAGTATCCTATCTTTTTCCGCATAACTATCCCCACACCCAAATTTCCTTACTCTGCGCCTGTATGAATTTCCCTGAAGTCTCCACTCCAAAAATCCCCAGCCTCTGGCCACCGAACTTCGCTGATCCCTACTATGTCTAGTGATAACCTATTTATTTCGATTTTTAGGTTCTCTAGCTTACCTACTTACTTCATACTTCTAACATTCCACGCTCCGACGCGCAGAATGTTCCCGACTCTTATTTTTAACTTTCCGATCGCATCCTCCGAAGCAGTCTCCTCCCGGAGATCCGAATGGGGGACTCTTTTAACTCCGGAATCTTTTACTCCAGAGAATGCCATCGTGTTTGTTACAATTTAAGTACGCTGTGTGCTTGGGAGATAATGTGGTGGTTTCTCGTTGCCTTCCACGTCGCGGTAGTGTGTCTTAGACTGCCATACCGACCCCTGTGGTCTCTGCCAATCTAAGTACCGAAAGAGCCGCTGCCCTCTTTCGTGGACCTGTCTTAGTCTGGTTCCTCACTAACGACCCTACTACTTTTGTTGTTAGGACACGCAAGCCATTTTACCCGTTCTAGTAATTTAGGACTTCGGCAAGGTGCAGGTCCATTCGAAATGGACGAGTTTATTAACCCTTAGAAAATAAAACAAGACTGGTAGAAAGAGAAGATGTGGGGTGCAGGTGGTGTTCATTGTTCATTGTTTATTTTACATATTATTCCTTGTCTTTGTATTTTAGCAGTCAGTAATAATAACACCAGGAAAACCTTTCGTTAACCTGGCTCTTGAATTATTTGCAGCTTTTGTCTTTGCCATTTCTTGTTCGCCAAATTTGGATACGTTGAAGTTGAATAAATTGAGATTCTTTGTTTTGAATTTCCTTGTATGTGCCCCCATACTGGCGGTAGTGTAGTTACGTCACCCTTTTTAGGTAGTAAAGTAGAAAAGGTAAAATATTGGGAACTTTATGTTGTTTTTTTCCACTGTTTTGTATTTTAATGCTACTGCTTCCATAGATTCCTTCAGATGTCTTAGAAATTATGCAACTACCAATTTACGACCAGAATTTATATTTACTCGGAATAATGGCATTCATTCAATGTAATGAATATAAGGTGTTTACCATTGTAAGCATATATCGTTTTTATTAATCATATTTGCACTAGACTAGGCGCTTTCAATTTTTTTAATATTGTTATCTTATCAATGGCTACTCATATCAAGGTTCGATATAATTTTTTTAGTGAAAACTAAAATTTACATTCTTTTGTCGGTATCTTTTGTGCGGGTCGACACGACGTTGCTACATTATAAATTATATAGTGACACTGAAGTTCAGTAAATAAAATGGAAGTATTTCTTATTGCAGCACTTGGAATAGTTGGTTCAGTTTCTGTGCTTCTAGTTCTAGCCATCCTCTTATGCAGAAAAAATTCAGCACCTATTATTACTCCAAGCATACAACGTTTTCCACAAGGCAGGATACAACTAAGTAAGTTATTGACTAAATAAAAGCTTAATCTACAGAAATAGCTACAAGACACTTTGGTCAGGTCATGAATGCTAAAACGTATTTTACACATTTTGTACAAAATCTTGTAGTTATAAAATCAATGTATCAAATACACTGTTGTATGTCACGGTAATCCCCGCAGTAAAACCAAAAACTTACCAACTGCGCAAATTATCGATACACAAACAAAGAAAGAGATAAAAATACTATGGCTACCTAGCAGTCCTGGGTTGTGGTGAGGGGAATTTGTATATCCAATAACAACAACGCGTTCAGCTGAAAAACAAGCTATTAGTACACAATACAAAAAAAATAAATTATGACAGAACACTTATCTGTCCAACCAAAGAATAAATTAAGTACTAATAAAAGAAATACAACAACAAAGAATTCATTTGGTGGTTGAGATTCATAATTCCAAATAAAGGTAACAACAATCATAAAATCAATATAATAATAATCTAGTCCGAACATAATTATTGTCCCGGGTGGCTTATGTAAGGTTCGATGAGTAAATGTACGTCTTGGTTACAAAAAGTACCGAAGACCAATAACAATAGTGTGGCGACTATTGGTCTGTCTCTGACCAAAATAATTACACTGCGCAAACAAAGGGTTTGTACACAAAAGTTGATTGATGGGTCGTGCGGCGAGAGATGTTTGATTGACAAGTACAAGACTTTGCATTTAGTAGAAATAAAATTACATTAAATCTTGTAAAGAATAACGCTTTAACCTTTAAAAGAATGCGCTAGAACACGTTTTACATTCAGTAAAAACCTATCTTTTGTTACAATTATTAAGATACAAATCTTTTTGCATTTTGCAAAAGCATACAGAAAGCGGAAGTTTTAATTAGCTAAATTGACTCCCGTGTGTATAACATAAATTCATTTTTAAATAACGAGTTTTTCTGGAAGCCTCGCGATTCAGAATCGAATACTTCAAATGTTAAAAAATGCTAAACGTTTAAATATATAAACGTTTATTTAAGGAACTCCCGCGGCGATTAAAAAACCCCGTACGCTGGACAAGAGCAAACGGCACGCTTTGCAATGCTCGTAAATCACGTAGCATGAGATTAATTAAGTGATAGAACGCATAATTCTTCTAAATATTACATAACGTGGGTGATTAAGGTTTCCCGGTGTATACAGAAAATCTGGAAGTATGGCGTATAGATATAATTTAATATAAAAGCCGGAACTTGATTGGCAGTATTTATTAATTCATTTATAAATTCGCGTGTTGTCAAGTACCATGTAAAAATTGAAAACGGATTTGTTCCTAAACCAAGCGATACGTAACATTTGTGTATTAACATGCCAAGTTGCATGAAGCTTATACGTTTAAATAGTTTCAAACATGGAAGATTAAAGTATTATTTCTTCTATAAAGATTGAACATTCTTTAACACAAAAGCTACTCTAAAGTTAATTCATTGATTAATAGAAGATGCACTTTGAGAATTAAGGTACTAAATGGAGATTTAAAATTATACGAACAAACTGGTAACCTGGGATTTTAACATCAATTTTAAAATGGAATTTTGAGGCACTTATTACTGTTAATTACAAATTGGATAAGCGCTATTGGATTTTGCAAGTATTAATTTTAGATTTCTTTGTTTGTAACTGATATTTGAATATTTTGTCATTTGAATTTAAGATAGAATAAGTTCTTAATCCTATAATAATTTTGTTTTATAAAACGGATATTAACCCAAACATTTTGAAGTCAGAGTTCAAAACAGTTTGACCTTTAACATATTATTTGTGGAGCATCATTGGTCATTATATTCTCCAATGGTTTGGTAAAAGATAGGTATATTATCCACGAAAAAGAAATTTGAGTTTTGTAAATTTTAACAAAGATTAGGTAAGGTTATATTGGTAATAATTTAGGAATAAGTTTATATAGAAATTTATGCGAAAAACTGCTCTATATCCCATATTAAAAATTTCCATTAAGCTAGGCAGGCAACGAAAAGTTAAAGAAAGGTAAGTTAGTAATTTCAAATTTATAACTCTGTACCATGTCACAGGAGCCTTTTAACTCCAGAAGAAGAGGGTAACCGCAAATTTAGTGGCGCTACAACGCTGTGATAACGGTCAAATGTCGAAGCGCCGTTAAATGAGTGATATGACAACGCCTCGCTTGGGAGTCACTAAAGTGCTGTGTCACAGGTAAACTGAAGTTAGATTAAATTTGGAACACGTTTACTTTTCGCGTTTAAACCTAATGTAGTACCTTTGGGTGGAGCTTTGGGGACGTGGCCGCAAGCATAGCGGTCCTTAATTACATTATAATGTGTCACAGGTAAAATAAATGAAAAATTTTAAATTATTGACTTACCTTCCTTTCAAACTTTGTTTGTCTGGCTGGCTCAACGGAAGTAATGGAATATACAAAATGCAATTAAGCATAAAGCATCTATACACTCTAAAAGAATCTTCTCTCATGCAAAAGAATTAGAACATTTACACAATAATTTTTTTCGTAAAATTATTCTTAACAAATCCCTATTTACTTAATCACCAAAATGTTCTTCACCTAATCTTGGTTAAAATCTACAGAAGTCAAATGTCTTCTTTTGTGGATAGTTTACCTGGCTTTTATTCTCGCACTTGTAAGGTTGTTTGGCGAAAAAATCCTTGACAGATAATTTATATACAAGTCAAAACATTTCGAGCTTTGACCACAAACTTTCTGGTAAACATCCTTATAAAAAAACAAGTTGAAAATGCAAGGCATTGTCGCAACGAACTTCCAAATGTAGACTTACTTTAAAACAATTTCAAGAAATTAAAATTATTATGTTGTAATAATTATAAGTATTCAGATAAAATAAAAATTAATTCCCCGGGGGGGGTCGGGTATCCGTGGTCAGATTTTGTGGGGGGTACCATATTTCGACTCAGCTATGTTAGGGGAGTCCAAATATGTATCGCACATTAATTTTGGACCTATTTGAAATTTTAATTTTCCCGACGGAATATCGCGGGGGCACGGCGTCCCCGTGGCCCGATTTCAACTGACATCAAAACTTAAGCTCAGGACACCGAGCTGAATCGATTGATGTATCACACATTGATGTCCGACCATTAGAAAGGCCTCGGACGGACAGACGGACGGACAGACGGACAGACAGACGGACGACAAATCGATTTCATAAACGAACGAAGTTATGATATGATTAAGACTTATTCTACCTTAAATTCAAATTACAAAAAAAAACGAAAACTCAGTTACAAACAAAGCAATCTAAAATTTTATACTTATGGTTATACGTTAGAGGTGCGCTTATTCAAATCTGCTTTTCTCCTCAACGGTATTAAATCCTTGTTTTATTTTTAGTTTACGTTTAAATTCCAGTTTACAAAATCATCCATATTCACTTAAATCTTTAGAACATCAGTTAGCAAAAGTGCATCTTCGATTTAATTAAATTTAAATTAGCTTTTGTATAAGGACTAACTATGTCGAAGATTATTCAATTTTGGTAATGTTTTAAAATAATTACGTTCCATATTTATGCAGAGTTGCGTTTTAAGACTTACTTCTTTATTCACAGTCACATCTCAAATATTAAATACTGCATGCATACTGCATACTTTAAAACAACTTTTTTCAAAGTAACATGTTCGTGACATAATGAATTCAATCGACTTAATCCCCATCTCTAATAAAGTTCCCGTTTACGTACAGTTTATTTTGACTGCATTACTCTTTCTAGATTTTACGGGATTCAATTCTAAAGAATATTCACCTACGTGACGCAAGATTTCTGAGAATTCCACACTTTATTACCATTCACTTGTGAGTGAAATACAAACTCGGATACTCAAAATCAGTGCTTGTTCATTTTATAAGCCATCAGGCAAGCTTGTGACCAAAAACCAAGTTGTTCATAAACTGATAATTCTGAGAAGCTTCAGATAACCGAAATAATATAATAGATACAAGCGCCGGCAAAACCAGGATACAGGTTCAAGTCCTGTCCAAGACCTTATATTTTCCATCTTTCAATTACTAGCTCGATTTGAAATATATATATATATATATATATATATATATATTGTAGTGAACTTAAAGGGTTAAATTTGGGTATAAACAATGCAATTTCAAACACCCTGTGTAGAGAGAGGAACATAATATTTACGCGCAAAATTTATTTCCTTTATTTAATTTAAATTAACAAGTATTGACATAATTTTGTAATTAGGGATTAAAAGTTAATAGGTTCATAAAGATAATCAGTTTTATAAGCCAATAGAAATAATTAATCAATTTAGTTTAATTCAACGGGTTATAACGTCAGAAAACGTATCAGAGCATGAAAAATCGATAATCCCAAGGCGAAAAGCTTTCCTAACGAACAAACAGACGTCGGTTATATAAAATACCTTGAAACGTAAGCTCCAAGAAGTGTTATTTTAAACGATCATTAATTGAGCACAGCTGCACGTTGGAAAGGTCATCTTCCGCTTATTTGTGAAGATAACAGGGCGAGCTTTAAGGGAATATTGTTCAACCGTTGGTGGTTTCGCATAAACGCTAACAAAAGTTTCTTAGAGAGCAGAACGGATGAACAATCAATAATATGCTTCAGAATGAGACGGGCATAAAAGCATGCATTTTAATAGGCACGTATTCGATCCACGTGGAGTCCATAAAGACGCGAGCAGTTATATCGATTTTCTACAACGCAAGCAAGGTTAGAATGCGACATCAAATATGCATAAGACAGGAATAGGAGTTTTACGACGTCACTTAAATGTATCATTGGTCGAAATAGATAGGTTAAGAACAGAAGAACACGCGACAGGTGGATGCGATAGTTTTGTATGATATAGCGTATTGACGCGGGAATATTTCGAGAAGTTTAAAACGGTTACATAAAATTTGGAGAAATATTAATTTCGATTAAGGATTTCGCGTAAGTGTGGCCAAGGAGGCCTAGTTTTATGATATAAATACTCTGGGAGAATTAGGAGGGTTTCTCTTGAATTTTGCATCGCTTAACAATGTATTATAATCAACTGACAAAGCTTGTGAGTATTACAAATTTGTAACTTTCAGTGAAATAGTATGAGATTATTTGTGGCCTTATAGTTAGTAACGCGAGTATAATAGAGTGTAATTTAAATTTAACTGAGGTTTACGAATACTCTAATAAGCTTGTAAATTAACAATGCAATAATAAACAAGTGTAATATACATGGATTTGGATGTTGGAATTGATGTTAATTGGTAGCAAGAAGCTCAGCTTAAACTGAGTGTCATCTATAAATAGCTGGAGGCAGCAAGCGCGCATAATCACGAAGCCGAGGTTTTTCAGGAATATAGAGCTTCTTCAACGGAGATGGACTTTTGACGCTTTTTCCAAGTAACGCATTTGAATTTGTTGTTTTTTTTTTATATAAACTGTTGAAATTATTTGTGATGTGTGAGTGAACTTTGCTGGTTATTTTTGATAATTCAACGTATTAAAAAAGATACGTATAACTGACTATTATTATGGTATTTTGGAATATAAAACAAAAGGTGTACGTAAAGCTTATTAAATTTCTTGATGAATTTAAATTTAATTGTTAAGAGTACATGGGTTTTTTTTAAGTTTGTAGTCATAGTATGCAAAGTGGAAAGCATACATTAATAAACTGGGTTATCATGAGCTCACCATACTCCAGCGTGCAGTAATAAATACAGATAAGGTATTATTTGGGGCCCATTTACTCCTGTTGCATTAAATGTGTTTGAAATTTCAATTTTAATAAACAAGGACTTTACAAAGATAGCATTTATTGAGGTGTAACTTGAGCACCGAACTGTACCTAACCATGAATTATTATTTGTAAATAGTGGTAAATAAATATTGTATGATTGTTGTATTATTTTGTGATTTTATTGAATGGTGTGTTTACGGTAAAGAGAATGATAGTAAATTTAGGTATCAGAAAGGAGGCACAGCTGAGCTAGCCAGGGAAGCTGCTAAAGAAATTAATTTGATGAAGCAGAATCCGGTAAGAAAATTTTTGTAAAAATTTTATATTTTTAAAATTTATTTTTGTTGACTCTGGCGAGGTCCGGAGCTTAAATTAAAAGCTGAGTTTCACGGCAATGTATGACGCCCAATCTGTGGGGATCAAATGTTTTTTTAGAAAGTGTCAGTTCCTGTGACCAAAAGGCACGTTCCACGGCAATATATACATATATATATATATATATATATATATATATATTGCTGTGATATACTCCCGTGAATGCGGGAACTGGGTCCCTTTCAACAAAAAAATTCTAGTCCCACCAATTGGGCGTCATAAACTGCTGTGATCCTGTTTTCGCCTCGGCTGCTCACCTAATTTTATAAACCTCCTCATTCATAAAATTAAACAACACATTCCTACCACAAACATCAACGTTAACTCTATTTACATCAATATTCAGAATACATTAAATTTTCAAATTAAATTTCAGCATAAAATTCAGTTTTAACAAGAATTTCAAGATTAATTTTATTATCATTTTAATGTGCATCCAGAATTAAAGCCCTTGTTGGATGCCTACTAATTAATATAACAATATAAGCAGACCGGAGTCTGAGTATAAAGGGAGCATTTACCACCCATTTACGTTAATTAACCAGGTTCGTCTAATTGAGCTCAAAAACATACCTAAAATTTCATCATAATCCAGAACATCAATACTAAATACCCCTTTCTACTTAAACAAGCAAATTTCATCTTAACATTAAAATTTTATGGTTAGTACAATTTCACTAATGTCCATTTAAAGTAAACCAATTATAAAGTAATTCAACACACACAAAAATGTCAAACAAAATAGTATAATTTACCTGAAGGTTACTGTCCTCGTAGCTTCAATGTACATCGTCCCTTTAGTTAATCACACCATTCCAACAAGATTATATTTACGGCTTCTAATTCTCAACGCTTTTAAAATTTTCTCCATCACCATTTATTTAAAGTTGTTTCTGGGCTTTTCCGGAACTCATCTGTGTATATCTGACCCTTGTTTCGTGGATCCAGACACGTATTTGAGCCATTTAATTATTAACACCCCCGAAAAATAGCAAAGAAATTCATGCGTCTTTCACCAATATACGCCAAAACTGCCTACTTTTGTGTATACATTTGTCGTTGTAAATTTTGCTAATTGGTACAGTGATACTAAATTTTATTACCTTGTATCTAAGTGCACTGAAGTACATTCATGTTAGCACGTAAATAACAAACTATTTTGAATCACTAAAATATACGAGCAAAATTTTAAATTATTTTATCAAACTAAAATGCACTGTTTAACATCTTGAATCAAGTCGCGGATGTCAGAGCTTTTAACGCATCGAATAGTCAAAAGTCTAAGAGGCTAAGAGAGCTTGTTTATGTTCACCTCCGTATATATAGCAAAAAGCCTGTCTGTCGGTCTGTTCCCCAAAACGGGTAATTCTAAAGAATTTCTCATGCCATGTTCCCAGTCCGTCGCTCGCGCGTCGGTTTTTACGAATTTTTCACTCGCCCCATTTAAAACTCAGAAATTCTCACAGCACGCAAACATGTCCGAGAAAAACTAATTAATTTTGTACAGAAATTGTTGTTTCTACCTCTGATATTTGCATCCTATTTTCAACCAATTGTGACCCTCGTGACGTTGCTTAAATCACGCCTTTTACTATATGTGTCTTTGCTTGACGCATTTTCTCTTTCCTTTTCTAACCTGTTCGTATTGGTGCAAATTGATATTCTTTATTATCGATTATATTTTAGTCCATGTGGAGTGTGAAATAACCCACCTTTAGCATTTCTCGTAACTATTATGCGACGGTTTCTACAAGATTCTCTGAAACCATTTGTTATCTACACAATTTTCGCCGTACGTGATATTTAAACTACGCAGGTGTTCAAAATAATATTAATTCTCAGAGCTTTATTTTCTGGTATTATAATCTTGGATTTTCACAGACTCTTATGCTTATTATTAATAATGGTTTAATTAACTCCAATTAAAATTGACTTCTATCCTTTCATTTTTAGCGAATACAAGTTAACTATTAATTATTATGTGTACACTTTGTTTTACTACTGGTTACTTAAAATAGGGTTAATTAATATAAATTTTGCACGTAATTTCCATTTGTTTAGGAATAATTACATTACACGCAGAGCTTTCTTAATACTGTTTCTTTTGATATAAAGCGTCTTATAAATAATTTAAATTTCTTATTTTTACTGAAACGACCGTACTTATTTATGCTTCAAGGTTTTAATAAAGCGTATTATTTAATAAAATTCCTTATACACGGTGATTAAAATTATTTGATGTGATTATTTAATTTTCTACCCTGGTCTAAATATGAGTATATATATATATATATATATATATATATATATATATATATATATTTGTTTAATGTTGCAGGTTATAGGTCAGCTGCTGTTTTGAAGAAAACTCTTTTTTATAGCCTAAATTTTCGCTTTTATTTTAAAGCTTGATCACAGGCATAAGTAAAACATAGATAAATTCTACATAAGCTGGTGTAGTTTTTTAAAAATTAGCTACTTACATTGAGGTTACAAAATATTAGCTTTTATTGCAATTATGTTTTCTAAAGATAATATCTTTATAAAATTTAAGATAAACAGATTGATATTGTAGATATAAAATTGAAGCAAAATGTTGACTTGACAGAAACAAAAAATGTTAGATTTTGATTAATATATGTCTTTGTTTCTTAATTAATTTATAAGTATGTGTGTATATGTCGGTAATATTTTATGTCAATAAATATACAGAAATACATAAATATAGCTACATATATTATAAATATATATTTATGCATGTAGTGTATATAAATGTACACAAAAATACATAACTATATATGTGTATATCTATATGCACAAAGATACACATACACAAATATACACACATACATGTACACATAAATTCCTTCGACTTCAACACTTTTCTTATCATCTCATTTTATACATTCTCCCTTTACATCTATTACCTTTCCTTCGTCAGTTATTTTTAATCCCAACTTATCAATTATGTCCATACCAAATATTACATCTACTCTTAACCCCAACACTATTATAAATTCATTCTCAAACTTAGTCTTACCCACTTCACATTCCAGAATTATTATCTTATTAACACCTGCAAATCTCTTGCTATTCGGTGCTATTAAATTGAACTTCCTAATAGGCATCATTCTGCCCATTAACCTTTCTCGTTTAACTAAATCTTCAGACACTAACGACGCTTCTGCTCTGTTATCAATGAGTGTTTCACCTCTACTATTTCCAATTTTCAATTTAATTATCGGTAATAAGCTTTTATTCAAATCCTTTTCCATTTCACATTTTATATATACACGCTGGTGTTCATATCCATTAAGTCTTAAGGGCTTACTTGGTTTGTCCTCATTTAAAAATCCTAATTCGGCGTAGATAGTCTTGCCTGACTCGTAACTTCTGCATAGGTGCGGTTCGTTCTTATTCGTTGTGCTGATTGTTCCCGAAGTCGTTGTTGTTGTGTATACTGATTTATGTTCCTGTCGTGGTTCGTTTGCTCTGTTTCTCTTCTTGGCGTGTTTCTTATATTCCAATTCCGTCTAAAATTATTATCGTTGCGGTTATTATAATTATTTCTATAAAAATTTCCCCTATAATTTCCCCTATAATTTGGTCTATTATTTTCAGTGCTACTTTGCATTCTAACTACGTTTTCTTGTTGCCTTTGTATCTTGCCTTCCGCCCCACGACTTTGTCCCAACTCATCACAACGTTGTAAATATTCCAGGAAGATGAATCGTAACATAGTGTCTTACCTCTTCTCCAAAATGTCCTGCTAAGCACTTTATAATTTGCATTTCTTCCATCGGAGGATCTAATTGCTTCGCTACACTAAATTTTTGTATGGCGTATAAGTCTCGTGTCATCCCTAATTTCTGATTATATTTGCCGTAATTAAATTATCTCTCGCCTTGTATGGTTGATTGTGCCACCAAAATTTTCTTAAAAATCTACTCTCAAATTCCTGCAATGTTCCTATCTCATTTTCTATCAAGTCAAACCATATTTCCGCGCCTTCTTTCAACATTGACCTAACGAAATTTAAATTGTACTTTTCATCCGTTGATCCCTGTATTAATTTTCTTATATTATTCAAAAATATTTTTGGGTTCACCTTGTTGTCTCCGTAAAATTTTAAATATTGCTTAACTAATATTTCTGGTCTATTTATCATAGTGTATTGTCTCTGATTCCTACCAACATTTTCGAATTCTAATTTTAAATTACCTAATTCTTTATTTACATCATTAAATTCTATCTCACAATTTCCCTGATTTTCTGCATTTTTATACCTAGATCTGTAATCCTAGCATTAATTTCTTTTTCACACGTTTCCTGATCTAATTTAACTTTCCAAAGTTCGTCCCTAACTTTATCTACATCGTCCATAATTCTAATAAATTTATTCTCAAATTGTACCTGAATTTTCGCGATCGTTTGATTCGCTTCTTTTAATCTGTCACTCAAAATTTTTATTTCGTCACCTAACTTTTCTCCATTTTCATTAATCTGCATCGTAATGTTTTTCATGAGCTCTTCGCTTTTGTCCATTTTTCTATTTAACGCTAATAAAACAGACATTATTTCAGATTGTTGTGATGTCTGCTGTTCTTCACTTTGACTTCATGTCAATTGTTGCCCTTGCATTTCCGTTGATACATCTTGTAAAATTACGCTTCCTTAAGACCCTATTTTTACCCCTTGATTCCTTAATGCTTCTCTAGTTTCCTTTATTCGTTTATCCATTTTTATTTAATTTCAAAATTTTAAAATGTTTAATATTTCAAAAATTCCTTGCGGATTTTAAATTTCTTAACCCTTTTGTTTTTTAAATTAAATTTTATTCGTGCCCCTACAATTTTTAAATTTCTAAATTTCTCGCTCCTACGATTTTTAAAGTTCTTTTGTGGTTGTTCTCGCTCCTACGATTTTTAATTTTTAAATTTCTTTTTGTGGCGTTCTCGCCCCTACGATTTGGGTTGCCATTTTTATTGCTATGAAATTCCTTATTATGCCCCACGTTTGTTGTCATTAAATTGCTGTACTTTGTATTACGATTGGACGTGTCATTAAATTGCTGTGCATTTTTTATTTGACATGAATTTTTCTTTGATTTCCTTTAAGCCCCAATACTGTACATTATATTTTACTTGTTTACCACGACTAACTCACTGAATAAATCTTATTTTGCCTTTTAAATGGATTCAAATAAAGCAGTTCAAAATCACACAATATAATAATTGATAATATGTACAATGTTGTGTAACCCCAAAATTTTCCCTTGTATAGAATATTTACATTTACCAAATTTATGCTTTTCTGAAAGCCAGTATCTTTTAATTACTTTCAAGTATCTTCGAACGTTCTAAGGTGCATTCCCCTGTTTTCATATTTTCAAATGATCTTTTTGATGACTTTTACAAATACATAATGTATAACAAATATTAAATTTGAAACAGTCTGTAAATAAAATGTTTCAAAATCGCTAATCTGGAATGGTCACTAAAGTTCCCTCATAATGTCTGTGGTCTGCATCCCTTGTTATGTCCGCTTTACTTGTTGGCTAGAATTATCCACTTTTCATTTCTGGTACATTTTCTTTAGACGTATTTTAAGATTTGCGTTAAGGCTTAGATCTTGAGATGAACATTGACTCAACAAAAGCCGTCACAACCCAAAATGGCATCAACAAAATGCCGTCTCGATAAGATGGCATCAGCAAAAAGCCGTCCCAATAATATAAGCCCTCTAATATAAGCCGTCCTAATAAAGAAGCCCTATTTTGTTAAATATTAAAAATAGATTTAATTAATTGTTTAACTTACGTCTATTTGTAGATCGGCTTATTTTCGTCGCACAATTTCTCACTTCCAAACTTTACTTATTCTGAATTTTGTTTCACTAGTTAATTACATAACTTTCTACTGCATTTTAAGCATAGTTTGTGCCTGGTTGAATATAAACTGAATGTTTATTCATTTCCTATTGTATTTATAAGCCCGTCCCACCAATCGTTTTCATTGGCGTGTTTATTGATCAAGGTTTGTACTTTGCCTTATCTGACAGAACTCGGCATTTCCTCAAATTCCCTGGTTTAATTCTTCGACGAAATGCTTTCTCGGTCACATAAGCTTTTTGTTAAATCACAGTGTTTTGTTAGTATTTCCAATCATAGCTTATATCCAGTTACGTATTCAATGTTTGTCAATTGAAAGTCCAAGATTTATCATATAATTGAAGCGCTAGGTGTTTATTTATTTGTTACAGAATGTTGGTTTTCTGAACAAATGTGTTCTTTCTAGTTACGTAATTTAGTAACGTATTAAGATGCGTTTGCATATGGATGCATTGATATTTTCGACGTAATAATTAAATATTTGGAATGCCAATTTATCTGTTTTCCGATAATTTTACTTGCTGCAATTAGTTGCTTCTAAAATCTTCTAAAATCTTTACTCGTAAATTTGTAACGTGCATTTTTTATAGTTTAACATTTTACGCTATTTCCCAATTAATAAATACCTTTCTGTAACTACTATTTTTCTATATTTTATATTTATTAACGCCTTAAGCGAGTGCATCGTATTATAATTGATAATAGATTACATCGTTCTTGTCTTGCCGTAAATGTAAATTTCGTTCCTTATGTGGATTATTCGTAAATTGCTTTCCAACTTATCGGAAATGATAAACCGCTGTAATTAATTATTATATATGATTGCGGCATTCACGTTTTGGATGTTCCTGATGTTATTAACAAGTGTAGATAAGATACGATAAGCGGTTGTAATGGAACGTTTTGAATAAACAGACGAGGAGTCGTGTTTTGTTCTTGATTGCGATATACTAAGTACGTTAAAAATACTGTTTCCTCTTTTTGCTTTGACTAGTGAGAATTAATGCGGGATTTAATTTTCGTATTGTTCATGTACGTGCACAGAACGATTTCTTTTAGTTGTTTTCTTGTGAAATAAAAATTGTATATTAACTGTACAAAAGTGTTTTACGGAACATGTTGACGGACGTACTTAAGTGATACACGTGCTTTACCCATTATGGTTCTTTTTAGTTGTTTTGTCTTTTGATATTAAAACGGTGTGTGTGCGATCTAGTTTCGCAGTCCTTTTCTTTTCGGAGTGGCGCATACTTTGGATTGTTTAAATACAGGGATACTGTAGTTTCTGAATTTTCTAACAACAAAGAATCTAAAATAGATCATTGCTTGCGCAAATTTCGTTATTGGTAAAATATAACAGAGCATCCGGCTTACCAAGCTATCAGGAGGCTTTCGATCAGTTACAGAAAGTAAAAGAACAATCTGCAATTGATAGTAGTGTCAAGTTTCAAGTTGATAATGGGATGGAACCATGGACACCCCACACTCCACCAACTCCAACTGCAAGGCTATCAGTAGCCGAATTAGTCCAATTCTATAGACACTCTTCCGGTGCTCCTGGTTGCGTAAGTTGAACTATTTCATACTTAGTATTACTTTAAATATCTACCCGTTTTTGCCATATCTTCGTTGTTCTGAGACTTTTTGCAATAGAACTGCGTGCTTTTAAGAAAAAAAAAGAGAAAAAAAAAAGAAAAACCAATACTACTAAATTATTCATACCAATTGTGTCTTACCTATTTATTTACTGAATTACTCATATCAATTGTGTCTTACCTATTTATTTTTTTTAACATTTTGTCTGATTTATGTTTAATTGGCGTGTGAGGAAACGTTTCTGCTACTCCCCAATATTACCTCACTTTGTATTAAAAATTTTTGTTCTGCTTTTACCGTTGTTATATTATATAGATTATCCAAACAGTTTTTTTTCTTACATTCTACAAAGTACTGAATAATTTAGACTTATCATTGCTGCTATGCTTATTCTTTTTTTTTCAGGTTTGCTTAACTATTTTTCTTGCCGGTATTGTTACTAACTCCTTACAGCCGCGTACATTGTATGTTGGTCTGCGTTCTACAACCCCCCCTACTCTCCGACAGAGCCCGGTCATTTTTTTTACTCTCTCTTTGATTTTCTTCTTGTTCCGCACGGCTACGAGCCAACGTAACATAACTTTGGCGCCCAACGTGGTTGCCACGAATTACGTAACGTAAAAAATTATATTTGAACATGTTATACGACGCACACATTACTATCCTAATTAAATGTTATCGGATTATTACTAAAGGAGCTTCTTTCTCATGCATTTAATTAGATATCTTTTACATGCAGTGTCCTCGCAATTGACTTTTTGTAGAATAGTCGATTAACTCCTATAATTCATGGAATTATTTGATTTTGTTAAAGTTAAAGTTATTTATATTTCTCCTACGACTCGACTCCTATGACTTTTTATTATAAAAAGTAGGATGTGATATCTTTTTAATTCTATTCTTCAATGCAAGAATAAAATTTATTTTTATTTTAAAAGGGTTGTAGCAAAAATAATTTAAATACCTATTTGAGTGTGTAGGTTTTTTTTCCTACCACCCTTTTAAAACAAAAATAAATATTATTCTTGCATTGAAGAATAGAATTAAAAAAATATCACATCCTACTTTTTATAATAAAAATATCCAAAAGCTAAAACATATTTTAATAACTAACAATTCTCCACTTTCATTAATAACGAAATTATTATATAATTCCCAAATAAATATAAATACAAACCATAACACTAATAATAATAACAATATCAATCCCAAAAGTAACCATATACACAAAACACTACCACACATCAAACACTTAACTCAAAAATTAATTCAAGTCTTTAAAAATAATAATTTTAAATTTGCTAAAAGAAATATATTAACAATAAATACTCTTTTCTCAAAATTAAAAGATAAAACTCCAAAACTCCAACAAAGAAACATTGTATATAAAATTAACTGTTTAGATTGCAATAATTTATACATTGGCCAAACCTCACAATGCCTAAGCCAACGTATAACACGATATAAAAGCGACATTAAAGTCAAGCCAAATTCCTGTGCTTTCTTGCCACATTTAATTACTTCTAATCACAAAATGGATTTTGAAAATCCTCAAAGTTTAGAATTTGAAAAAGATAAACAGAAAAGATTGTTCTTAGAAATGTGTCATATTCAAAATTAAAATGCAATAGATAAAAGAACTGATATTAATGGCTTAAGTTCGATTTATACCTATCTCCTTAATTTTAGAGCAATAGTTGATAAATAGTTAATGCAAGAATTGTTAGTACATAAACACATAACTCAAGTAACACTACAATGTATATGTTCATTCATTCTCTCTTTTCTTTCTCTTTCTCTCTCTCTTTCTCTAACACACACACACTCACGCACGCTCTCACATATGCACGCACGCACACACATACACACACACGAACGTATACACGTGCACCCACACACACGCATACACACAACACAAGCAAACATGCGC
This sequence comes from Platerodrilus igneus, assembly GCA_036346225.1. Classification (NCBI taxonomy): domain Eukaryota; kingdom Metazoa; phylum Arthropoda; class Insecta; order Coleoptera; family Lycidae; genus Platerodrilus; species Platerodrilus igneus. The sequence goes on along the minus strand of JARFIW010000447.1, from coordinate 6,654,513 downwards.
ACAAACACACCTACAAACAGAAATTTATATGCACACATACAAAATCATACAATCCATCAATTTAGAAACAAATTTTTTTTTGACATTTTAATACTTTTACAAATTATACAATTTTACAACTTCAAAAAGCAATAAAATCCAAAACTTTTATATACAAAATCCATTCATTTAGATGTCAATTTTATTTTCTCAATTTGTAAGTTATATTTATTTTATGTAAACTTTAGCCTAGTTAACATTATTTTAGAAAAGCCTGTGATCAAAGATAAAATATAGATCCAAAAATTTAGGTATTTAAAAAGAGTTTACTTTTAAGTCCTACCAGCTGACCTTAAATCCATCATTGAAGAATATTAATTATACTCATTGCAAGGTCATTATTCAAACACATTAATATATATATATATATATATATATATATATTTAATGCTGTAGTTATAGGGTTAATTTAAGGGTAGGTTAAGTCATAGGGGTCGTAAAATAAACAAAAGAAACTCTCAAGTAACAAAAGCACATAATTACAGATATTAGAAGAGTAAATAGGTCAATATAAATATTATTAGTTGAGAGCACACTATATATAGCAGTACAAGCGAGTAAAACATATCGAAGAGTAGCTACGAGCAAAGATAAGAATTTAAAAATGTAAAGAAACGCATTGAAATTGAATCAGTAAAAAACCTGCATAAATTAAGTAGATAAATATTCAAAAAGTGCGTTAATATATCATCTTAAACACACGCAGAAATTATGCATTATTTTAAAAGCGTACGTGATCTAAAAGGATTACATTTGTTCAAAAATCCAATTTATTAGGAAATAAACAAACACCAAATTTATTCCATTCAGATTAGAAAAAGGCCAACAACAATAGTACGTGATTTGTTGGACGAAGATTGCTTGGATTTCTGAATTAAATGTGAGGTATAATAATGAATCACGTGACATTCTTAGCATCGCTTCATGCAATTGAAATACACAATTGGTAAAGTTTCCCAAAATAACAAGAGATAAGACACTTGACTTCGCCCAGCACGTGAAGTCAACGAATGGCAAACAAAAGGGGCCGATCCTATAAATATCATGACAATTGAATATCGAGTTAGTATACTTTAGAAACTGGGCAGTCACTATACTTGAAAGTGCTAAATATTTTCGTGAACAGTAAATTAAATAAAAATGAAAATTAAAGAGTGTGTAATTGTGCAAGCGATCCGTAAGCGATCTACGTAAGTAGATCAGATTTAGTGATATTATACCATTTCTAATAATAAATAAAACAGGGCTCTAAATAACGATCCTAATAAAGATCTTGTTAGGACTCCTGTTAAAACTTTTAATAACGATCAATTACGATTGTAAATACAATTTTGGATACGAGACTCTGAAGAATGCTTCCTGTTCAAGCAATTTGATAATCTCTGAAAATGGTAAATATTCTATTACAGAAATGAAAACCTTTCATTGGAATAAGCTCACCAATAACGATTTGGATACTAATTTAGTTGGAGGTCGATTTTAACTCTGGGGAATGCAGAGCACCTACTGAACCACCTCAGGTTAGATATTTTAATTCGATTTATTTCTAAAAAATGTTTTTATCCCAATAATAATTCAAAGTGTAAGAGCCGACAAATTGGGGTTTCTTGTATAAATTTATGAAAAGTAATAGACATCTTGAAACGTTTCAATAGGTCTCTAAATGTAATAAAAACTCGTTTTGCTGATTTGATTTTCTAAAAATCTGACAGATGTAAATAATTTAAAAAGGGAGAAGATATTTAAAAAGGTTGTAAATATTTAATCATTATACTGTATATTGTAGAATTGCTTTATTTAATTGAATCAGCTAGTCGAGGCAAAAGGAAATTTTAAATTAACATTTCTACAAGTGCTTGAGTAATAAAAGAATAAATCAAGACATAAATATATTTGCCCAAGCGTAGGGGCTAACAGGGGTTAACACAGCATAAATATGGTCTGCCCAACCGTGGGGCGAGAATAACAAAGGTTTTATTTTTCCTACAGGAAGATAACACAACATAAATATGTACGCCCAAGCCGTGAGGCGAGTTGTCACAGCAATATATGTAGAGTAACATGAAATTATTGGCAAATGACTCAAATTCCTGTCGACGCGTTTCGCCCTAATTGGGTTCATCACGACAGGAGTAGCAAAGTTGTAATATTTAATACAGATACCTTATGGGAAGTACAGCATCACCTAGCTCACAATTTGTGTCTTCGTGTCGTTTCACGTGACATCGCAGGTTTTTAGCAACAGTCGGCACGGAGGAGATCCGGCTCAACTGCCTTTTTTCATAGTCAAAAGTTTAAATTTAAAAGAAAAGTAGGTTTAATGAGTCTTAAATTAATACAAAGTAAAAAGAAATTATTGGCAAGTGACTCAAATTCAGCCACGAGGGTATCCTGTCGACGCGTTTCGCTCTAATTGGGGCTCTTCAGGACAAGAGTGGCAAAGTTGTAATATTTAATACAGACACCTTATGGGAAGTACAGCATCACCTAGCTCACAATTTGTGTCTTCGTGTCGTTTCACCTGACAGGATGCCCTTGAATTGCATTGATTTTGATATCGTTTCCTAAGTTTGCAAAGTATTCACACGGTTATCTCGTGAGAACAACCAGAAAGTCAAAATAATTTTTTTAAATACCTAGATTTAATTCGATAAATAAGTATTGTTCATTGTACTTCATACGTGTAAACGTTCAAGTTGAATACAACTCCAGGTTACAATTTGCAAATTTAATTTGCGCTTTTCTAGTATGTAAACTTTTTCCTTAAATAACTGCTAGTTCTTTTATATGATTTTGCCAATTCTTAGATAGAAGGTCACTGAAATAATGAAACGATAAATAAAATTAACATATAAGCTTCATATTTTCCTTTTAACAAAATATTTTGTGGCAGTTAAGTTTTAAAAGACAATAGTACCATACATTACCAAATTACATATGCTATTTTATGTTGTACTTGTTTTTAATTGTAATTTGCAAAATAACTATGTAAATGATTCTCATGGTTGAAGGCGTCGCATAATTTTCTTCTATACAATTATGAACAAAATGTGATTGAAACCTACGCGAACTGTCCTTACTTAGTTGTCGCAACTTAATTGTTTATAGCCGTGTCATATTTTTTAGTGTTAGTTAAGGCGGTAAATTTTAACGTTTGGATTGTTTATCAGTAACGCTTACATTACAATGCAAACAGCATAGTGCTCTCGTGCGCATTTGTACAGTGAACAATGGATAACGACATAATTAGCACAATCAACGAAGGGCTCATAATAGGTGTTCCTATCACGGTTTGTTTTTTCATATGTTGGTGCATTTTCCATATGGTGAGAGGAATTTTTAATGATGGCCAGGTTCCGATGGAAGTTATTAGTGGTTCAGGTAAGTTAAAATTAATGTTTCAAGTCATATGATTTACCGTAAGTTGTTTTGATTTTACTGTAAGATACTACGTTTCCTGTTTTTACTGATACGCATGAAGTGAAAGCATGTGAATCCCCTGTACAGGTATTCGCATATATAAATAGGTCAGTGAACTAATCAACTGAACGTACTAATAGTAAGCAAATTTAAACAAACTACCGAGCTGTAGCAAGTTTTAAAAGATGTTGATCCACAGGTTGACGTCTACTTTAAAAAAATAATAATCTTCTCAAGGTTTCGAGAAAATGCGAAGAAGTTTTGCAACAAATTGTGTTAAACGTGGTTACACGACCGCATAACTTCATCATTTTAGAAATTGACTGTTCTATTACACCCCAAATGGGTTCTATACGACCTGAAAACGAACCCTTTAAGAAAAAGAACAAAAAACTTACTAACATAGGTATTTCGTGCCCAACTACGCACTAGACGTTCAACTAACGTAATTATTAATTTTAAACAATTTTTTTGCCCTTGTCGTGCGTCTAGTTGCGCCATAATTCACCCCAAAGGCGTATATTTGACATCAAATACCGAAAAGTAGTGACGTAGTAGACCTAGAATAAAACAACTCTGAGGGAATACGGCGTAGCCAAGGTATTAGACTCGCAGAGGCACGAACATGCGTTGTTTGAGAAATAGAAATAGATAAAAATGGGGTTAATCACACGTAACATTGGGGGTGGAAGCAGCCCCGAAGCAAGGGGGTGGTAAAGGGGGCTCAGTCCTCCTTCGCCTACGCTGGTGCTCCCTTGTGATGGGGAACGTGATCAATATATGTTACTTATGTATTTTTCATAACACATAGTATGTCGAATTAAGTTTCTTGCCTTTTATTTTAAAGATTTTTATTTACAAAAAAAATCCGTATACTGTCTATTGCCTCACTTCATTTACTCAGAGATAAATGTATAGGCGTATGTATGTAAACGTTGGTACAAATAATAATTATGCACTTGCACGATGCTTGTAGCGTTCTTTTTAAAGTCAAACTATACAGCACTGCAATATAAAATTTTAAGTACTAATCCACTAAATAGCATTGAAGAAATAAATACTTACTATACATAGCAATAGCAAGTTAGTGGCGTAATTAAAACGCGCAGATAAAGCAATAGTTTTAATTAATTTTTGATGACACTGCTAATTTTCTGTCTACACAACATAACTATTTGAGTGAAGTATTTATTCATTTTAAATATTTTAACCTATTAGTTCTATACTATGAGGCGCCGTTAGTGTCTATAATAAATACTGAAATATATATATTTTTTTAAATATATATGTAAAATATTTTGTAATATATATTTTTTTCAAATATATATATTTGTAATATATATATATATATATATATATATAAATATATATTTTTAAAAAATATATATATATATATTTAAAAAATATATATATATATATATATATATATATATATATATATTACTGTGATGCCTCACCATTAATCGTGAACTAAGGTTTTCGAATCGAGCCCCAGCGTTGGGCCGTCAAAACTGCTGTGATTACTACAAAAAGCCTCACCAGAGTAAAAAAAAATATTCGAGCCTCTGGAATTGGGCACCAAGATTTGCTGTGATTCTCGCCCTGTTGAATCTCTTCTGATAGTCGCATTTTTACTCTTTCCGCCTCGGCTGCTCACCTAGTTAAAACTTTCATCCTCATTCATAAAAAAAAACAAACACATTCCTACCACAAACATCAACGTTAACTCTATTTACATCAATATTCATAATACATTAAAATTTCAAAATTAAATTTCAGCATAAATTTCAGTATCATAAAATTTCAAGTTTAAATTTGTCATCATTTTTAATTTGCATCCAGAATTAAAGTCCTGGTAGGATGCATATTAATTAAGTTACAATATGTGCAGACCTAAGCCTGAATAAAAGGGAGCATCTTCCACCCCTTTACGTTAATTAAACAGGTTAGTCTAATTGAGCTCAAAGACAGACCCAAATTTTCATCATAATCAAAACATAAACTGCTAAATACTCCTTTCTACTTAAACAAGAAAATTTTACCTTAAAATTCAAAATTTGTTGTTAATACAAATTCACCACTGTCCATTTTTTTTATCAAACAAATTATAAAAATATCCAACACACACCAAAACATCAAAGTTCGAACAAATTGTATAATTTACCTGAAGGTTACTGCACTCGTGGCTTCAATGTACATCGGCATTGCTAATTCCACCATTCCAGCTGATTTATGTTTACGGCTTCAGATTCTGACCGCTTTTAAAATTTCTCTCACCCCACCATTCGTCTAGGTCTCAGGGCTTCTCAGGAACGCATCTATGTACATCTAAATCTTGTTTTGTGGATCCAATCACGTTTACGAATAACCTTTGATTATTAACACCCCCTAAAAATAGCACTGAAATTCATCATTCTTTCCCGCTATACCCAAAACTGCCTACTTTTGTTTATTCATTTATCGTTACAAATTTGGATAATTGGTACAGTAATACTCGCAAATATAACTAGACTTTATTACCTTGTATCTTCTTTTCTAAGTGCACTAATGCATAATAACTTGTATCGTAGCACGTATTCTGCTTGAAGTATGGTATCACATCAAAAAATTAAAGAGCGAACTGTTTTAAAGTATTCAATAATCAAAAAATATAAGAGCAAACTGTTTAAAGTATTGAATCAAAATCGAAAATCTAAGAGAGCGAAACTGTTTAAAGTCCGGGTTTATATAACAGCCTTGCTTGCACGTCGGATTTGTCCCTCAACGGACAATTTTCAGAATTTCGCATTCTCTGTTCCCTTCTCGACAGTCCGGCACAGCGATTCTACTAAATTTTTGCACTCGTACCAGTTAAATCTAAGAAATTTTCACACTGCTCGCAAACACGTCCGAGAACAACTAATTAATTTTGTATAGAAATTGTTGTGTTTTCACCTCTCATATCTGCAACTTATTTCAACCAATCGTTTCCTCGTGACGTTGCTCAAATCACGCCTTCTATTATCTGTGTCTCTGCCTTGCGCATTTTATCTGTCTTTTTCCAACTTGGTCCTAGTGGTGCAAATCGATACTCTTTACTATCGGTTATTTCAGTCCACGTGGATTTATATGTTAATATAAGCTACGGTTTATCCGATCGTTTGCAATATACGCAGAATCTGCATGTTTATCAACTCGAATTTATTAGAATTTGACATTTAAAAATACGCAGGTGTTCAATCGTAATACTTTAAATAACACTTCTACGATTTGAATATTATTGGGTTTTTAAAAGCTTTTATGCATATTATATATTACTAATGGTTCAATTAACTCCAATTAAAATAATAATGAATGGCATTGACTTTTACCCTTTAACCTTTAGCGAATACAAATCAAATATTAATTATCATTTGTACACTTTGTTTAATACCCGTTACTTAAAACTTGAATTAATTAATATAAATTTCGCACGTAATTTCCATTTGCTTCTTTATACTTGGAACAATTAAATTACATACAAGTTGAGCATTTTAATTCTGCTTCTTTTTATAGAAAGCGTCTAGTGAATAATTTAAATCCCTTATTTTTAATGAAACGAATACATTTTTATGCTCCACGGTTTTAATAACGCGTATTATCTAATAAACTTCTATACAAACCCTACATTCTAATCGAATGATTTAAATCTTTACACTATTAATTACGCGTACTTTTTCCCAAAGCTTCCTTATACACGGTGATTAAAATTATTTGATGTCGTTAATTAATTTTCTACCCTGGTCTAAATTTGAGTAATATATATATATATATATATATATATATATATATTTAAATATATATATATATATATATATATATATATATATTGCTGTGATTCCCTATAAGAATCGAGCCTTACGAAGTGGGCACCAAGATTTGCTGTGATTCTCGTCCTGTTGAATCTCTTCTGATAATCGCCTCTTTACTCTTTCCGACTCGGCTGCTCATCTAGTTAAAACTTTCATCCTCATTCATAAAAAAAAACACATTCCTACCACAAACATCAACGTTAACTCTATTTACATCAATATTCATAATACATTAAAATTTCAAAATTAAATTTCAGCATAAATATTAGTATCATAAAATTTCACGTTTAAATTTGTCATCATTTTAATATGCATCCAGAATTAAAGTCCTGGTAGGATGCATACTAGTTAAGTTACAATATGTGCAGACCTAAGTCTGAATAAAAGGGAGCATCTCCCACCCCTTTACGTTAATTAAACAGGTTAGTCTAATTGAGCTCAAAGACAGACCCAAATTTTCATCATAATCAAAACATAAACTGCTAAATACTCCTTTCTACTTATACAAAAAAATTTCACCTTAAAATTAAAATTTGTTGTTTATACAAATTCACTACTGTCTATTTTATCAAACAAATCATAAAGATATCCAACACACACCAAAACATCAAAGTTCGAACAAAATAGTATAATTTACCTGAAGGTTACTACACTCGTGGCTTCAATGTACCTCGGACTTGCTAATTCCAACATTCCAGCTGGTTTATGTTTACGGCTTTAGATTCTGAACGCTTTTAAAATTTTTGTACACCACCATTCGTCTAAATTGGTTCAGGACTTCTCAGGAACTCATCTATGTATATCTAAATCTTGTTTTGTGGATCCAATCACGTTTACGAATAACACTTGATTACTCACCCCCCATAATTAGCAAAGCAATTCATAATTCGTTCACGCTATACAAAGCTGCATACTTAAATGTATTTATTTATCGCTACTTATCTATCCTTTCTAAGTGCACTAATGCATAATAACTTGTATCGTAGCACGTATTCTGCTTGCAGTATCGTATAACATCAAAAAATAAAGAGCAAACTGTTTTAAAGTATTCAATAAAATCAAAAATTTAAGAGCCAAACTGTTTAAAGTATTGAATAAAATCGAAAATCTAAGAGAGCGAAACTCATATTAGCACGGGTTTATATAAGAGCCCGCTTGCACGTCGGATTTGTCCCTCAACGGACAATTTTTAGAATTTCGCATTCTATGTTCCCTTTCGACAGTCCGGCACAGCGATTCTACAAAATTTGCACACGTCCAAGTTAAAAACCTAAGAAATTTTCACACGTCGCGCAACGCGTCTGCGAACAGCTAATTAATTTTATATAGAAATTGTTGTCTTTACCTCTCATATCTGCAACTTATTTCAACCAATCGCAAACCTAAGGACGTTGCTCAAATCACGCCTTTTATTATCCGTGTCTCTGCCTTGCGCATTTTATCCGTCTTTTTCTAACCTGGTATTAGTGGTGCAAATCGATATTCTTTACTATCGGTTATTTCAATCCACGTGGATTCTTACTTGAGTTAAATAACCGCTCAACTAGCCTTCCCGTTAATATAAGCTACGGTTTATCCGACCGTTTGCAATATACGCAGAATTTTCATGTTTATCCAAACAAATTAAACAGAACGTGATATTTAAAATACGCAGGTGTTCAATCGTAATACTTCTACGATTTGGATATTCCACGTATTTTAACCTTCTTGATATATTTGTATGCTAGCAACGCGTCTCATATTTGGTATTATTGAGTTTTTAAAAGCTTTTATGCATATTATACCTTAATAATCGTTCAATTAACTCCAATTAAAATAATAATGAATAGCATTGACTTCTACCCTTTAATTTTTAGGGAATACTAATTAAATATTAATTATTATTTGTACACTTTATTTAATACTCGTTACTTAAAAATTGAATTAATTAATATAAATTTCGCACGTAATTTCTATTTGTTTCTTTATACAGGGTGATTAAAATTATTTGATGTCGTTAATTAATTTTCTACCCTGGTCTAAATTTGAGTAATATATATATATATTTCAAAAATATATATATTTAAAAAATATATATATATTTAAAAAATATATATATATTTAAAAAATATATATTTAAAATATATATATTTAAAAAATATATATATTTCAAAAATATATATATATACATATATATATTGAATTAAGTAACAATAAAATATATATATATATATATATATATATATATACATATTACTCAAATTTAGACCAGGGTAGAAAATTAATGAATTTCATCAAATAATTTTAATCACCGTGTTTAAGGACGCTTTCTATAAAAAGAAGCAGAATTAAAATACTCAACGTGTATTTAATTTAATTGTTCCAAGAAACAAATAGAAATTACGTGCAAAATTTATATTAATTAATTCAATTTTTAAGTAATGGGTATTAAACAAAGTGTACAAATAATAAATTAATATTTAGTGCGTATTCGCTAAAATTAAAGGGTAGAAGTCAATGCCATTCATTATTATTTTAGTTGGAGTTAATTGAACCATTATTAATAATATAATAAGCATAAAAGCCTGTGAAAATCCAAGGTTAAAATACCATGAAATAAAAGCTCTGAGAATTATATTAAAACATTAATTAGGAGCACACACCTGCGTATTTTTAAAAGTCAATTTCAGTTTAATTTGTTTGGATAAACATGAAAATTCTGCGTATATTGGAAACGGTCGGATAAACCGTAGCTTATATTAACGGGAAGGCTAGATACGGGGCTATTTAACTCAAGTAAGTCACGTACGAATCCACGTGGATTGAAATAGCCCATAATACAGAGTATTGATTTGTACCACTCAGGCCAAGGTAGAAAAGGAAGGATAAAATGCTTCAAGCCGAGACACTAATAATTAAAGGCGTGATTTGTGTAGCGTCACGAGGGCTACGATTGGTTGTAATAAGATGCAGATATGAGAGGTGTAAACGTAACGATTTCTATACAAAATTAATTAGTTGTTTGCAGACGCGTTGCGTGCCGTGGAAAATTTCTTAGATTTTCAACTGGCGCGTGTGCAAATTTTAGAATCGCTGTGCCGGACTGTCAAAAGGAACGGAGAATGCGAAATTCTAAAAACTGGCCGTCGCGGGACAAAACCGACGTACAGGCGAGCTATTATATAAACCCGGACTTTAAACAGTTTCGCTCTCTTAGATTTTCGATTTTGATTCAATACTTTAAACAGTTTGCTCTTATATTTTGGTGATTATTGAACACTTTAAAACAGTTTGCTCTTTACGTGCTACGATACAAGTTATTATGCATTAGTGCACTTATAAAAGAAGATACAAGGTAATAAAGTCTAGTTATATTTGCGAGTATTACTGTACCAATTATCCAAATTTGTAACGATAAATGAATAAACAAAAGTAGGCAGTTTTGGGTATAGCGTGAAAAAATTATGAATTTCTTTGCTATTTTTCGGGGGTGTTAACAATTAAATGTTATTCGTAATCGTGATTGGATCCACAAAACAAGATTTTGATATACTTAGATGAGTTCCTGAGAAGCCCTGAAACAATTTTAGATGAATGGTGGTGTAGAAAATTTTAAAAGCGTTCAGAATCAGTAGCCGTAAACATAACCCAGTTGGAATGGTGTGATTAACAAAGGACGATGTACATTGGAGCCACGAGTGCATTAACCTTCAGGTAACTTATGCTTTGTTGTTCGATTTTTGATGTTTTGGTGTGTGTTGAATATCTTTATAATTTGTTTAAAAAAAAATGGACAGTGGTGAATTTTTATAAACAACAAATTTTTAATTTTAAGGTGAAATTTTCTTGTATAAGTAGAAAGGAGTATTTAGCAGTTTATGTTTTGATTATGATGAAAATTTGGGTCTGTCTTTGAGCTCAATTAGACTAACCTGTTTAATTAACGTAAAGGTGAGATGCTCCCTTTTATTCAGACTCAGGTCTGCAAATATTGTGAAATTAATTAGTATGCATCCTACAAGGACTCTAATTCTGGATGCAAATTAAAATGATGACAAATTTGAACTTGAAATTTTATGATACTGAAATTTATGCTGAAATTTAATTTTGAAATTTTAATGTATTATGAATATTGATGTAAATAGAGTTAACGTTGATGTTTGTGGTAGGAATGTGTTTGTTTTTTTTTATGAATGAGGATGAAAGTTTTAACTAGGTGAGAAGCCGAGGCGGAGAGAGTAAAGAGGCGATTATCAGAAGAGATTCAACAGGGTGAGAATCACAGCAAATCTTGACGGCCCAACGTTGGTGCTCGAATGTTTTTTTTTTACTCTGGTGAGGCTTTTTGTAGGTTTCACAGCAATATATATATATATATATATATATATAATATATATATTGATTGGACTACCGCCCGATAGGGCGCTGTTTTATTCGAACGCGTGCGTCTATTGGAGATCGCACGTTTTCGGAGTTAACTTTCGCTCTGGTCAGTACTTGGGTGGGTGGACATTGTTTTTTTTTTAGATGTGTACATATACATATAGCAGTTGCAGGATCGTGTAGTACATCTCGACATGGACATAAATAATTATTTAACAATCTCGTGCACGAGTTCAATGTAAGTTTTGGTGCTGTATGTGATTTTCGCTTGACATACATTTTATTTATTATACCTGTTGATGGTTTCAAGACGCCGACACAAAAGGAGGGTTACTTACATTCGCAAAAGAGAGTGCTTGCTATTATGTAATGATTATACGACTATTTTCTCGCCTTTCAGTCCACTTCTCGGCTGTCGTTTATTAAATTTTTGAGTAATTTTAAGAAAACACGGATTTCGAATATTCGCTATGTGCATTCGCATACGCAGTTTACATACTCGGAACGCGACATTCAATAAAGACAAAGACCATACCATGTTGAAAAGCACGGGTTCCCATTACCCAATTACCCATTACCGAAGTTGAGCAACGTTGGGCGCGGTCAGGACTTGGATGGGTGACCGCTTGGGAACACCGTGTGTCCGTGTTTTTTTTTTTACGCTGGAATATCGTGATTTTCCCTAACTTTGTAATTTTTATTAAACTACACAACCCCAATTTTATATGGAACTGCTGCAGCGCTATTTTTCAGGTATTAAGAGCTCCGAGAGGTCGTAGGACAAATTCACGACTTTACACAATCCCGTGCACGATGCTGTGTATAAAGTCGCGAATTTGTCCTACGACCTCTCGGAACTCTTAATACCTGAAAAAAAACGCTGCAGCAGTTCGATAGGTTGTGTAGTTTAATAAAAATTATAAAGTCAGGGAAAACCACGATATTCCAGCGTAAAAAGAAAAAAAGGACAACCACACGCGGTGTTCCCAAGCGGTCACCCACCCAAGTACTGACCGCGCTCAACGTTGCTTAACTGCGGTAATCGGACGAGAAGCTGTGCTTTTCAACATGGTATCGTCGTTGTCTATATTAAATGTCGCGTTCCGGGTATGTAAAGTGCTTATGAGAATGCACCTAGCAAATATTCAAACTCCGTGTTTTCGTAATATTACTCAAAAATTTAATAAACGACGGCCGAGAAGTGGACTGAAAGTCGAGGAAATAGTCGTATAATCATTACATAATAGCAAGCACTCTCTTGTGCGAATGTAAGTAACCCTCCTTTTGTGTAGGCGTCTTGCAACCATCAACAGGTATAATAAATAAAATGTATGCCAAATGAAAATCACATGTAGCACCAAAACTTGCATTGAACTCGTGTACGGAATTGTTAAATACTTATTTACGTCCATGTCGAGATGTGCTACACGGACCTGCAACTGCTATATGTATATGTACGCTCCTAAAAAAAAACAGTGTCCATCCACCCAAGTACTGACCAGAGCGAGAAAGTGCTTAACTCTGAAAACGTGCGATCTCCAATAGACGCAGGCGTTCAGAATAAGAACAGCGCCACTATCGGGCGGTAGTCCAATGCAAAATTATATATATATTTCATTGATACTTAATTCAATATATATATTCTTTAAATATATATATATTTTTTAAATATATATATATATATATTTTAAATATATATATTTTTAAATATATATATATATATATATATATTTTTTAAATATATATAGTTTTTAAATATATATATTTTTTAAATATATATATATATATATATATATATATATAGTAGTTATTAAGATGAAATGAAAACCCAACTTTGTATTTAAAGTTGAATTACCATTTCAAATCGAACTAGTAATTGAAAAACACTAAAATAACGGCTACATCAGGACTTGAACCTGCAACCTTTGATTTTCCGGATCAGTGCTCTAACCAATTGAGCTATCTAGCCTAATTGTTTAGATGATGTTATACTTAATACTACTGAAGCTTGGCTCTTGTTAACGATTTTCAATTACGTCTTGCATTTAAGGAAATTGAATCTAGTTATATACATAATTCATGTACTAATAACTTGATCATCCCATTTTTGCAACGTTCGGAATAATACAAACATGTAATTATATTATTATTAATAGAGAAGAATAATCCACATTTGGAATGCAAATGAATGCTTAATATATATTAATAGTTATTAATAATTAATAATAATATAATTACATGTTTGTATTATTCCGAACGTTGCAAAAATGGGATGATCAAGTTATTAGTACATGAATTATGTATATAACTAGATTCAATTTTCTTAAATGCAAGACGTAATTGAAAATCGTTAACAAGAGCCAAGCTTCAGTAGTATTAAGTATAACATCATCTAAACAATTAGGCTAGATAGCTCAATTGGTTAGAGCACTGATCCGGAAAATCAGAGATTGCAGGTTCAAGTACTGCTGTAGCCGTTTTTTTAGTGGTTTTCAATTACTAGTTCGATTTGAAATGGTAATTCAACTTTAAATACAAAGTTGGGTTTTCATTTCATCTTAATTACTATTAATATATATTAAGCATTCATTTGCATTCCAAATGTGGATTATTCTCTATTAATATATATATATATATATATATATATATATATATATATTAAATATATACAGGGTGAGTTTTTAGTGTGGCAACGGTCGATAACTCCGTTATTATAAAAGCTGCGTAAACTAAATTTGGAGGCATATTAGGCATGCCTAAAGTGCACATTCCAAAAATATTTGGAAGCATACAGGGTGTTTCATAATTCCAGGGCATATTAAACTTATATTTTTTTTAATCGAACACCCCATATATTATTACATTTTTGAAAAGCCCATAAAAAGAGCTTTAATTTGATATCAAATTGTATCTGTCTATTCCTTTTAGTTTTTGAGATATTCAACTGTTTTTAGAAAAAATGACCCCGATTGCCACTGCACTAATACACAACTTATGTTAATTTTCAAGATCTCGAAAATTTTACCATATATCATAGTATATTTGTAAATATCACTTTTTTGAAATTTCTTTCCAGTATACAGAGTGTGTCAGGTTTCGCAAAATGCAATTTTTAAAATTTTTTTTAAATGGCACCCTACCAATTTTATTGCTACAATGGATAGTTCATTAAGTATCCTTTGATTTTTGTTAAGCATTCCCTATACCTAAATCCATTACTTTCTGAGATATTTTTGATTTTCTTCAAATTTTATGAATGTTTTTAATTTACATAACTAAAAATAACTTACTATTGGAGAATATTATAAAACAATTAATACATTTTGATTAACAATCAACTACAGTTATCCAATAACCATTTTCAGTAAAGATATAACAACCTACAATAATACGCTATCAACAGAATTCTGCCAGATCAACAATATTCATTTTATAGAAAATGTTCAAGCAGGAAATCAGGCAGGCTTTGAAAAAAATAACTATTACATGTAAAGTGTCATTTAGGTTTATTAATTGTAGTGTGTTGTCATTTAACAGGATATCTCTCTTGGTATATTTTTGATGCAAGTAGGAAATTTTTTAAGCTTGGTCCCAATACCCAAATCATATTTATTTGTTCTTCCACTGTAAAATTCATTTTGAAAACTCCTTCAAAGATTACATTTAAAACAGAACTGATAATGTGTTAAATGACAACACACTACAATTAATAAACCTAAATGACATTTTGATTGTAATTGTTATTTTTTTCAAAGCCTGCCTGATTTCCTGTTTGAACATTTTCTATAAAATGCATATTGTTGATCTGGCAGAATTCTGTTGATAGCGTGTTATTGTAGGTTGTTATATCTCTAGTGAAAATTGTTATTGGATAACTGTAGTTAATTGTTAATCAAAATGTATTAATTGTTTTATAATATTCTCCAATAGTAAGTTATTTTTAGTTATGTAAATTAAAAACATTCATAAAATTTGAAGAAAATCAAAAATATCTCAGAAAGTAATGGATTTAGGTATAGGGAATGCTTAACAAAAATCAAAGGACACTTAATGAACTATCCATTGTAGCAATAAAATTGGTAGGTTGCCATTTAAAAAAAATTTTAAAAATTGCATTTTGCGAAACCTGACACACTCTGTATACTGGAAAGAAATTTCAAAAAAGTGATATTTACAAATATACTATGATATATGGTAAAATTTTCGAGATCTTGAAAATTAACATAAGTTGTGTATTAGTGCAGTGGCAATCGGGGTCATTTTTTCTAAAAACAGTTGAATATCTCAAAAACTAAAAGGAATAGACAGATACAATTTGATATCAAATTAAAGCTCTTTTTACGGGCTTTTCAAAAATGTAATAATATATGGGGTGTTCGATTAAAAAAAATATAAGTTTAATATGCCCTGGAATTATGAAACACCCTGTATGCTTCCAAATATTTTTGGAATGTGCACTTTAGGCATGCCTAATATGCCTCCAAATTTAGTTTACGTAGTTTATATAATAACGGAGTTATCGACCGTTGCCACACTAAAAACTCACCGTGTATATATATTTTTTAAATATATATATATATATATATATATATATATATATATATTTTAAATATATATATATATATATATATATTAGAAATATATATATTTCAGTATTTATTATAGACACAAACGGCGCCTCATACTATACTGCTACATGCAAAAAAAAATTATCTTCAAAGCCAGTGGATTGAAATGTAAACAATATATAATACGAGGGCTATTTTTTTTCAAGGTCCGATCGGTCGCAAAATAAAAACCACAGTACAAATCAAAAATTATTTATTTGTAACAAGTACTTACATAATTACTCTATTTTTCTACATAGTCGCCACTCAGATTTAGACATTTGTCGTAGCGTGGTACCAACTTCGCAATACCCTCGTTGTAGAACGTAGCCGCCTGTGTGTTCAGCCATGTGTGTACGCTGGTTTGCAGCTCGATGTCTGTGCCAAAATGTTGTCCTCCTAACCAGCGTTTCATGTGAGTAAACAGGTGAAAATCAGATGGAGCCAAGTCGGGGCTGTATGTTGGATGACCAAACACTTCCCATTGAAAAGACTGTAGGAGTGTCTTTGTTGACACTGACTTCCTTCCCTGACCGCCTGCATCATGAACATCTGTACGTCCTGCTTTAAAGTTTCTGCACCATTGTCGCACTTTGCTGTCACTCATTGAAGTTTCACCGTACACAGTACTTATTCGTCGATGAATTTCGGCTGCATTACACCCCTCAGCCTGAAGGAATCGAATTACCGCACGAACTTCACACTTGGCGGGAGATGCTATTGTTGTAGACATGTTTACGTGCTACCTACGTGAACACAACTAAGCGGAAGTGACGCGACGCGATTGACCGCTATACTAGTGACGCTGCGGAACACTTCTGCGCACTGGTTCATCCGATTTTCAGGGGAGTTTCTATTTCGCGACCGATCGGACCTTGAAAAAAAATAGCCCTCGTATATTCGACATTACTCATAGACTACTCAATTATTTGAAGCGTTGCAAGAGTTGTTTGGGTTTAAAGTTCCTAGAATTACCAAAGCCCGTAATGGTAAACCAATAGTACTTGTTCAAGGAGGTTGCATCATAACGTTAACTGAAAACGAAAAATCATTCGTATAACTAAAGATGTACGTCAGCCGGGTACTTTAAATCGTTTAAGATACAATACGGCTACCTGTACCTGGCGCGCCACTATGATAGCAGTTTTTACATTTGCTTTAAAAATACTGACGAAGCGAAGAAGATTACAGCTGCATTATTTGTGAAGATGTACTGTGTAAGTGTGTTGTGTATCAATAACTAATTCGTAATTCGAAAACGAAAAAATAATTCTCCTGAATTGCCTAGTACCATGGTGGTTATGGCACGCATGCCACAGATGGCACGGACGAAAATTTTGCTGGCACGTGAACGATTTCTTATTAAATTGGATTTAATATAGATTAATTTTAAATTTAAACCGTGTGGTACGGTATCGTTGTGGGAACATCTCAAATTTAATTTACAAAATAATAACTCAGGAAGACATACATTTCAAAATATAACAGGAAAATTTGAGGAAAAAACACATTCAGGAAAAAAAAAATTTTAATTTTTTTAAATAGCAGATATTTCCATTTCGAATGGACCTGCACCTTGCCGAAGTTCTAGATTACTAGAACAGGTGAAATGGCTTACGTGTTCTAATGAGCTAAAGAGTCAAACTACAGGTCCAACCAAAGTAGTAGCGTCGATAATGAGGTACCAGACTAAGACAGGTACCCGAAAGTGGACAGCGGTTATTTCGATACTTGGAATGGCAGAGACCATAGGGGTTGGTATAGCAGTCTAAGACACACTACCGAGATGTGGAAGGCAACGGAAAACCACTACATTACCTCCCAAATACACAGCGTACTTAAATTGTAATAAACATGATGGCACTCTCTGTTGTAAAAGATTCCGGAGTTAAAATAGTCCCCCATTCGGATCTCCGGGAGGGGACTACTTCGGAGGATACGATCGGAAGATTATGAATAAGAGTCGGGAACATTTTGCGAATTGGAGCGTGGAATGTTAGGAGTATGAAGCTAATAGGTAAGCTAGAGAACCTAAAAATTGAAATGAATAGGTTACCATTAAACATAGTAGGGATCAGCGAAGTTCGGTGGCCAGAGACGGGGGATTTTTGGAGTGGAGACTTCAAGGTAATTCATACAGGAGCAGAGGAAGGAAATTTGGGTGTGGGGATAGTTATGCAGAAAAAGATAGGATACTGCGTAGAAAATTACTTACAAAAGAACGAAAGAGTACTCATGGTTAGATTAGAATCTAAACCGGTAAACACAGTAATAATACAAGTATACATGCCCACCTCTAGCTACAGTGACGAAGAGGTAGAAGCCATCTACAAAGATATCGAAGACATATTAAGATACGTAAAAGGACATGAAAATTTAATAATTACGGGGGTTTTAATGCAATGGTAGGTGAGGGTAGGGAAGGAACGATAGTAGGTTTATTTGGTTTAGACACGAGAAACGACAAAGTAGAATTTTGCGGCAAAAGCTATTTAACCATCAAAAACACATTATTTTAACATCCTGCTAAATTTTGTGACAAGAACAATTTAATCATCACAAACACATTATTTCAACATCATGCTAGAAGACGATATACGTGAAAAATGCCAGGAAATATAGGAAGATATCAAATAGATTACATTCTTGTTAGACAACGGTTTAGGAATCAAGTAAACGACTGTAGAAGCTACCCAGAAGCAGATATAGACACTGACTACAACATCGTAATTATGAAGGCCGCACTTAAATTTAAAAATTTGAAAAAAAGAAACGGAAAAAGGCATTTTGACTTTGAGAAACTAAAAGATAAAGATATTCAAGAAAGATTCGAAAAAAAGTCAAATGAATTGCTGAAAGATATCGGGAAAATATCTAATACTAAGGAAGTAGAAACTGAATGGCAGATCATTAAATCCAGCCTAGACCTGGCGGCCAGAGATATTCTGAGGTATACACAAAAGAAAATAAGAAACCATGGCTAACAAAGGATATCCTAAATTTAATAGAAGAAAGATGTTATTTTTATTTTCAACATAAACTAATTACCCTATTTTTCTCTCTGGTTAATACCCGCTGGAATAAATTCCGTTTCTACTGTGAAATAAAATGGTTAATTCATAATTAATAATAAATTGGCGGTACAATAATTTTCAATCCAAATCCCTTTAGGCGTTAGAAACGAAAATTTATGCGGTAAATTTAAAATAACCCTGTCCGTTGCTAATTCATTATTCGGTTGTATAAATTCGATTTCTATTCATTACATTCTTCTGCTAATTGATAATAAATACCCTTTCTAAGAATTCCTTAACGTAAAGTTTACGCTATATTTAGAAAGTCAATAACGTGTTTTCCAGCGAAAGCTTCGTCGAACTGACGCTGCGTATTATCCCAACAAACTCCGGTTTTCCAGTTTAATCGTTCGATAACAACAATATTACTTCAAGCTCTGATCCTTAGTTAAACGACATGAATATTCATTTTATTCTCGAATAGCAAGACGAAAACATCTATTCTGGTTTTCTCCGTGTCGTTTTCGCTATGAAAATTTTGCACACGCAATACGGTGTGCTCCTTCCGGTGGCCCTTAAAGCCACGATAAATGGTCGCCCCGGGTTGTGATGGGAGAACCACCCCAGGGCGGGATCACGCACACCTCTCCTTTGCCCTGTTATTAGAGACGGCAGCAACTCGAGGGTGAGTGTTTTCTACACTACTTACGGTGAGACCATATAGGTTTGAATTTTACTGTTTAAGCTCATGCATTTCCAAATTTAATTCGTCTATACGAAAATTATTGAACTATTTTGGGTATTCATTGCCATTATACTAAGGCATTACTATTTGTTTTAAATAACTAAAAATGTACGACTCATTAATGAGAAAATGGCTCAAAGACTTGAGGGCACATTTGAGCCTGTTGTTGCCAGTATATTTATAGACTTAGTTTAGATTTATCATGCTGATTTAAAGCTGTTGGTTTTAGAGGGGTAATTTCTTTTCTTTTTTTTTGGTTGAAAATTAATCTAGGATAGTAACCTAAAACCGGCAGCTCGCCATGTACAAAATGATTTGTTTTTTTGATATTTTTTGTTAAGTTTAGGGTTTAAGGATTGATTGTTTTTTTCCTTTTGGTACTACGATACCTTGTACATATTGTGTTTAATTATAGGTTTTTTTTTTGGTATGTTATGTTTTGAGTATGAATGAGTGAGTGTATATTTTTTTCTATTGTTTTTAGGCTTCCCTTTACTTGCTTATATGTGTAATGCCCTGCCCACTCGTCGACTGATCCCGGTCAAACTGTTTCGTTTGGAAACCACAATAAAGACTTAACTTACCAACGTGTACGGAAAGCATACAGTCCCAAAAGAATATTTACAAACGTCTAAAACCACACATTTACATAATCGTTCGTTATAACGTGATGTGCATAAAGCGTCATGTTACAGAATAAAATCTTATTATCTAAATAAATATATATATATATATATATATATAATATATATATTGCTGTGATTTAACCCTTATATTTAGCCCCACGGTTGGGCATGTCATAAAATGCTGTGTTATTGTCCGCCCCACGGCTTGAGCGTACATAAAATGTCGTGTTATCTTCCTGTAGAAAAAATAATATACCTTTGTTATCCTATTAATATTTAGCCCCACGATTTGGGCGTTATAAAATGCTGTGATATTCCCTTATATTAGGCCCCACGACTTGGGCAGACCATAAAATACTATTTTATCGAGCCCCACAATTGGGTCGTGCATAAAATGCTGTGATACTTCACCAGCCTCTACGATGAGCGTCCTAAAATGCTGTGTTGTTTTCTTTATATTAATCAAGCACTTGTAAAAACGTTAATTTATAAATCTCTTTGCCTTAACTAGCTGATTCAATTAAATAAAGCAGTTCTACAATACACAGTACAATGATTAAATATTTACAACCTTTTCTTAAATATCTTCCCCTTTTTAAATTATTTGCATCTGTCAGATTTTGAGAAAATGAAGCCAAAAAACGAGCTTTTTATTGTATTTAGATACCTTTTTAAACGTTTCAAGATGCCTATTGCCTTTCATAAATTTGTCAAAGAAACCCCGGTTTTGTCGTCTCTTACATTTTTGAATTATTATTGAATTAAAACTGTTTACAGAAATAAATCATATCAAAGTATCTAACCTAGAGTGGTTCAGTAGCTTCTCAGCATCCCAAGAGTTTTCGTGTCCAGTCTAAATGTTTTGAGTCGAATTTGAAAGTTGACTTCCAACCAAAATACTATCCAAATCGTTATTAATAAGTTTATTCCAATAAAAAGTTTTCCATCTCCGTAATTAACGAAACAGTAATAGAATATTTACTATGTCAGTGATTAATCTAACAGGCAGTAATCTCCAGAGTCTTCCTGACTCGTATCCAAAACCGTATTCAAAATCGTATATGGACTCGTATCCAAGAGTCGTACCCAAGATCGTATCTAAGAGCCCTGTTTTATTTATTTTTAGAAATTGTATAATTTCACGAAATCTGGTTTACTTACGTCTGCAGTAGCTTACACAATTTTTACACTCTTATAAAAATGATTTTCACTTTACTTTTATTTAACTGTTTGCGTGAATAATTTAGCACTTTTGAGTATAGCGACTGCCCAGTTTCAAATGTATACTAACTCGTTGTTCAATTGTTATCATATTTATAGGCCTTGCCCCTTTGTTTGCGATTCGTTGATTCCACGTGTTGGGCGACACCAATTGTATTATCTCTTGTGTTATTTCGGAAACTTTACCAATTGTGTAGTGTAATTGCATGGAAGAACGCTCAAGTTGTCACGTAATTCATTCACATAACATCACATTTAGTTCAGAAATTCCAGGAACCTTCGTTCATCAAATCACGTATTATTCTAGTTTGCTTATTCTAATCCAAATAGAAATAAATTTGGTGTTTGTTTATTTCCTAGTTAAGTTGGATTTTTGAACAAATGTAATACTTTTCTAGCACGTACGCTTTTCAAATTATACATAATTTCTGCCTGCGTATGTAATGAAATATTAACGCACTTGTTGAATATTTATTTAGCCAATTCATACAGGTTTTCCCTTGATATAATTTCGATGCATTTCGTTACATTTTTAAATTCTTATCTTTGTTCGTAACTACTTTTGGATATGCGTTTAATCGCTTGTACTGTTATATACAGTGTGCTGTCAACTAACAATATTCAAAATGACCTATTTACTCTTATAATATCTGTAATTATGTGCTTTTGTTATTTGGGGTTTTCTTTTGTTTATTCTACGACCCCTATGACTTAACTTACCCCTAAATTAACCCCTTACAACATGTTCCATCCCTAAATATGTACAAGAAATAAAGAAATAATACAGTAGCATCTGCAAAAAAAATACGGTGACATCTGCTTTGGGAAGTTTACCTCGAAAAATTTAAGAACGTATCATTAAATTTTAAACAGCGTAATCAAATATTAACAAGCAAGTTGTTGACGTTAACGTTAATTTACACATAAAAGTAAACAGTAAGAAGCGCTCAAACTCAAACTTTAAGAATAATGTACATAATCGTTCATGTTGTGAGTGTGCATCTATCTGGTAACGTACAGTCTGCAATTTATTGCGGAATCAACCAAGAAGAAGTGTCTATCTTCCAAAACAGCAACACGAGTAAAGTAAACAGGAAAATACACTATACCTAAAGCTATCTTCTCTTTGGTACCATCTTAAGATGCGGAAATGCAGGCTGCATTTGTCTATTGCTGGGTGCTAGAACTAGCAACTTATAACGGTACCAGCATACTATCTCAAAACGCATTTTAAAATCGCAACTATGCAACGTTCAAAAGACGTTGTATAGCATTAGAATCATATACATAAGAGTCGAATAATAAGAACGACGAATAAGTGACTAATTCAAACGCTCGGCTTGTATTTATACAAATTGAGAACCATGGACGGAATAACATAAAGCCATTCCCAGCAATAGAGTGTTAAATTTTCTACGAAAGCAAAAAAATATATACTCCAGGCAACGGCGAAACATTCCTAGAATGCAAGCAATAAGGAAGGCAAAATACGATAATCAATTCCATTGAATGTCGTTGTTCGCATGAGAAAGCAAAATATATTTTAAAACATCCCAGCGAGTATGCAACCAGATATACCTCCAAAAACAAATCAGCCGCTAGACAAGCCGTAACAGAACGCCTCTTATAATTTGTAAGCTATATGTATGAAGCAGTCGAGATACCCAAAGATTTCAAACGTAACATCATAGTCATTATACCAAAAAAGGGAAGAACGGATAGTTGTGAAAATTTTCGAACAATAAGTTTCAGAGCACACGTGTCAAAACCATTAACTAGAATTAGATAATGACAGATGGAAAACGGACTGAAGAAATACTACAAAAAGATAGATTTGGGTTTAGGCGAAACAGAGAAATACGGGAGGCTATTTTAACTCTGAGGGTGATCATGGAAAAGATAATAGCAAAAGGAGAGATCGCGTATATAGAATTTGTAGATCTGAAAAAGGCGTTCGGCAATGTAAATAGCAAAAGAAATGTTCGAAATACTGAAAAAGATTGGAATGAGTTTTAGGGACAAACGGATAGTACATAGCTTGTACAAAGAGCAAACAGCTGTAATAGGAACGTAGAGAAGTAGATATTGAGAAAGGGGCGAGGCAGGGATGTGCCCTATCCCCGTTAATTTTTGACTTGTATATCGAAGGAGCAATGAATACTGTCAAATGCCGCAAGGCATTTGGAATTATTATCCAGGGACAAAAGATTGATATGCTTAGATTTGTTGATGATATAGCGGTATTAGCATCTAGCAAGTAAGGGTTAGAAGCAGTTCTTAATGAAAGCGAAACAGTTCTAACCGAGAAATACGGTATGAAAATTAACAAACATAAAACTAAAACGTGCAACGGAGGGGAAAATAAATAAAAAACTAGAATACAAATGGGAAACGAAAACTTACAAAAGGTTAAGGATTTCTGCTACCTAGGAAGTAAAATATCGCATGGTGAGAAAAGCGCAAAGTTATAAAACAAAGATCGTGCTACATTTAACAAATAAAAGCAATTGCTGTGTTCGAAGACAACAAACATAGGAATCCATTGCTAAAAGCATATGTGTGGAGCACGGCACTGTACGGTTGTAATACTTGGACAGTAAGAGAAACGGGCAGGAAGAGATAGAAGCCTTTGAAATGTGGTGCTACAGACAAAGTTAAGAACAAGGAGATTCTAGAAATGGTAGGTGAAGAAAGAAGTATATGAAAAATAGCAAAAAATATAATGATAGGTCACATGCAGGCATGATGGAAAAGTGCGGAACCTATTAGAAACAGAAATGGGAAAAAAGAGAGATAAAGAAAGACCTAGATTAGACTATTGCACACAGAGAGTGAAAGATGTAGGCTGTGAGAATTTCAGGGAAATGTGTAGGCTAGCTCAGAATAGATGTCACTGGTGGTACGCGTACAACCAGTTCCAAGGTGGAAAACCTTATGACGAAAAATAATTGTACTTAAACCTGATGATTATTATAAATAACTACAGGTGTTTGTTTTACAGTATCCATGCACAACTAATGTTGGATGTGCGAAAGAAGTTGGTGGTAGACAATTAATTCAACAAATGTCTAAGTGTTGGTGAATCTTGATAACCGCAGGTAGGTTAACCGCCTTCACTTACTACTGATTATCGATGAAATAGAGTACATATTTAGAAAACAATAGAAGGAGAACGGAGCTGTATCTAACAAGAAACAGCAGCTGTTATGTTTGAAGACAACACACTTAGAAACAAAGAAAACGTTGATAGCATATGCGTGGAAAACAGTACTGTACGGCTATGATATAAGGACAGTAGGAGAAGCAAATAGGAAAAAGGTAGAAACCTTTTGGAATGTGGTGTTTCAGATGTATGATGGTGATAGCATGGATAGACAAAGATAATAACAAAGAAGTTGTAGGAATAGCAAATGAAAACAAAAAGAACGTTCTATGGCATTTGGTGAATGGTACTCGATATATTACAGGCAAGGATAGGAAAAAAAGAGGTAGGGGTAGACCTATATCAGACTATTGCTTGCAGATAGTGAAAGGTGTAGGCTGTGGGAATTTCAGGGAAATGTGTAGGTTAACTCAGAATAGAAAACAATGAAGGTACACGCCTAACCAGTTCCAGGACTGAATACCTAATGATAAGCTTCTGATTTCATTTTGGGTATTTGAATAGATTAAATTTACCAGTTATATGGATCTGGATTGTTTAATATTTGTAAAATTGCAAGCTATTTAAATTATTAAAATTTACACATTGATATTGGAATTGATGGCCCATGAGCTATTTTTAAGAGTTAAAGGAAATTGCATGGTAGTGTGAAGTAAAATTACGCACAGAATTACTATTCATGATTAATTTGCGTTATATTAATTGATTTGGTTTTTAAAAGTATTAATTTTCTATGTAAAATCAGTTAATTATCAAATTGGCGACTTTCCGTTTGCTATATGAATTTAAAACACAACTATACTCCATTCCAGTTAAGAAGGTAGTAGATGGCGCTTGTGCTTGAGTCAGATTTACACAGATCAAAAATTTATTAGTTGCTGTATTTGAAAAGTTGCCGGCGTCGGTTGTATATTTACTATTTTGTGACGATAGTTTTTCAAAAATAACAATGCAAATAGCTGACTTTATTAGTTAATTTTTAAGTATTATTGCATTCAGTAATTGCAATTTGGTGTTCTTCTTAAGGAATAAGACCACATTGCTTTTTGAAAATGATGTTATTGACGTTTCGATCCTTCTCCTAGGATAGTTGTCTAAATAATAACAAGGAGTACTTGTAATTTGGTATTAAATTTCAGAAGATAAAATTGGACTTGGAACTACATTAAGTTTAAGACGGACGAAACTTAGGGGCAAATTCATAAAGCACACTTTGTTACACTCATACTTAATCAATGTTCCATCTCAACTTTTAGTATTTTGCCGAATACCAAAATTGAGATAGAGCATTACTTAAGTATGAGTGTGGCTTAAGTGTTTTATGAATTTGCCCTTAGTCTTTACTTAACAATTATGGTAGAAACAAACATTCCCCTGGAGTTATAGAATGCTTTAATAAAATTCTGTCAGTTTCATTTTTCGAAAGGTTGTAAGTTTGTTAACAATGATTGAAATTAAAGCAATGCATCGATGTTTATACAGATTTTTATTTATATTTTTGCAAGATTGAGGTTTTGAATAAATACATCCAAGAAACACGGTTTTAAAACATATCAAGCATTAT
This sequence comes from Platerodrilus igneus, assembly GCA_036346225.1. Taxonomy (NCBI): domain Eukaryota; kingdom Metazoa; phylum Arthropoda; class Insecta; order Coleoptera; family Lycidae; genus Platerodrilus; species Platerodrilus igneus. Next base: position 6,627,922 of record JARFIW010000447.1, on the reverse strand, counting down.
TGAACTTTATTTTCTACCTGTTTGGTTAAAGTTTAAATAAAATATTAATATAGAACAATATATAAGCTATTTTAATTAAACACATCACAAAATATCAAAACAATGATATCACAAATTTATATTTAATCTACGTCCATATCATCCCCAGAGGTATCTTCGTCGTCTGTTGTACTTTCATATCCAACATTTATTACAATTTGTTCGACAAGTTCTTCGACAATGCCATCCAATTTCCACATTCTTTCTTCTTCTTTAATTATATGGCTAATACAATTAACCCAATGTACTTTATCTATGGCTGCAATTCCTTCATCCAGAAGCACCTTCACGTCGTTAATTTTAAAAGTAGAATTGTTGGTAGCTACATGCTGCTTTACTCGAGCCCAAATCAGCTCAATTGGATTTAGATTGCAGTGGTATGGAGGTAACCTTAATACAGTTCTACCAGAGCGTTTTACAATTTCGTCAACAACATAAGGTGTCGGGTGAGCTAGAGAGTGCTGCTTTACTAAGGCTAATAATTCAACTTTTAATAGCTCTTTGGTAACTTCAATGTGTTTTGCGTTTAACCAATTATAAATTTGTTCTTTCCGCCAACTTTGATTTGTAACCTTATCGGCTTTGACGCTGTGATAAGGAGCATTATCAAGCACGATTACACTATCATTATCAAGAAGAGGTAATACACCTTTCAACCAAGTTGTAAACGCTTTACCGTTCATGTCTTCGTGATAATCTCCTAAAACGATAATTATGAACTCAGGGTCCTAAGTTGTTTATAGTGTTAATACGCTACCTGTTTTTTTAGATTGAAAGTTTAAATATGCACCATTGACAAATCCCATATCACTACCCATGTGCGCAACAATTAATCTCTTGCCCTTGCCAGAGGGATCTCGTATACCAGTCGATAAACCTTCGATTAATGCCTGCCTTGCTGTTTTTACAGTGGTGTCTTGCCATACCTTGTTCTTTACATGTTCAGCATTCACCCACGTTTCATCAGTATAATAAATTCTTTTGCCTTCAGCTCTATACTTTTTAATTGCAGTTAAATATTTTCTTCGCCACAACACAATTTCAGGTTTTTCAATTAAAATTGTTTTTCGGCTACGCTTTCCATATTTAAAACCCAATTTCATCATTACCCGATAAAGTGATGTGCGACTGAAGTTTGGTAAAGAGCCATCATTGTTTATTGCATGTAATACTTTCTCTAAATTTGGTAATTCATTTCTAAAGTAAAATGCATGAACATGCCGTCGAATCGCACATCTTTCAAATTCTTCAAGTTCGTCATAGATTGTTGTACGCACTCTTGTAGTCTTTGGCGAGGAAGCAGTACCAGTAGTTTCCATTTCTTTTACAATATTCCACATTGATCGAACAGCTAAACCCACTTCTAACGCAGTTTGCTTCACAGATTGCGTTTTGGATGCATTTGTGGAATTTTTCAAATATATATTATAGGCAATAAGCTTTTGCCCGCTCATAACATGTTTGCCCTTCGGATTTTTAATAGGTTGGTGATCCATAATTAAATAAAAGTCTGAAAAGAATTCATTGTTAGTATTATATGCTTATCTTTAATGAGACATGCTTACCTTATTATGAAGACACTGGTGTTTTATAGCTCTGACAAGAACTGTTTTGATACTAAATATAAAATTAACACAAATTAATAAGGCTGAGCAAAATTTCAAAGGCAAACTAATAACAAAATACAATAAATAACAAAAAAGAAAATATGAAAGGACAATAGCAAATGTCAAAATGCCAATTGACAATCTGTCTTATAATAAAAATGTTCAAACAACCAACACAAACATACGGGATATTTATACTTGTGTACACTTGGCTCATCCATCCACCAATGAGAATCGCTAAAATTCAGTCCTATCTTTTTCTTCAGTACCTTCTTAACTGGAATGGAGTATAGCTGCTTTGATTATTACTAAACATAATTATCTTCATCATAGTGCTTTGAAGAAGCATTTTATACTCAAAATTATTTAACTCTTTCTCAAAACTTCCTACATAAATGATATTCGTGTATGACTAATAGAAAATTATGAATAATATTTTCTGTTTCCATACCTAAATAGTATTAATTTTGTTTTTGTTTTAGGTAAGTTTGGATGTCAGCAATCATTAAAACTTTTGTATGGGTGAGTAAACAGTTTTTAAAATTTTCAACTTTTGCCACACATTAAGTAAAACAAATGGGGTGAAATACCTACACGCGTTTATGTGCGTAATTACACCAATGTGTACCCGTAGGCACGTGGTGAATGTTGAAAACAAAAAAATTTTTACCTTCGTGAATATCAGATAACAAATTGCACCATTATATATCATAAACCCTTACCTGATATCACAAGGTCGAGAATTTCTTATTAACAATGAAAGCCCAAGGTAAAGTTGGATGGAAAACGGCTTGAGGAAAAGAAAAGCTCTTTAGACTTAAACGGCTAGTAGAGTGTTAGCTCTGGGTAGATCATGAGCTTGGGTCATGGGTTGTCAAAAGACCAAAAATATAAATAATGAGCGCCACCGTATTTTTCAATACAACCTACAAAAATTATCTGTGCTTGTATTAGGGGAATGCGGAAACCTTATCTCAACACCACTAACATAGCCATAAAACCTGAATTTCACTTTTTAAACACTTACCAAAATCTCAATTACCAGATGTCAGACAGAGGTCTCGACTTAACCTGTGAACAAACAAATGCACAACATGGACACCGTTTGTGTCCTCAAAAATATTTACCAAAAATAATATAATAGAATTTAAGTTCCAAAAATATACACCCAGGGAATTTGTTATCATTGCACACAATTTCTGATCATGAATGACCTGTAAGTTTTACTTGTATTTTGAATAATAAAAGAGTCATGCAAAAATGGATTCTATTTGATTAAATTCCTTGATTTGTTTTAATATAATCTTTTTCACCAAAAATTATTTATAGAACAGAAATACAATAAGGTTTTGTATTCAAAAAACATAAAGATCTCTAAATTGAATATTTCATAATAAATTTTCTAAAAAGACTTAGTTCACTTAATAATTCATATTACACATTTTAATTCTCAGTCAGGTGTAGTACTACATTGACTTCACAATTTAATTTAATTATTTAGCATCTCATAAAATAGCATTTTTCAACATATGGTTAGTTTCACTTAATATGTATAAAAAGAATTCATCACGTTGATTAAGAGTCAAAGTACATGACCTCAAAATTATTAAATATATTTTTAAATTAGCGTAAAATAACATGTGATATTTAAATTTGGACAGCTGAATATTTCTTTGACATCATATGCCACTAACAACTTTTCAGTTTAGTTAACGTTATCTGTTTTTGAAATAATTATGATAAGCAAACAGCATAGCCATCTTTAAAATTTATGCAAGGTTATAAATTTATTACGGAATTCTTTCTTTCACTAAACAATTTTTAAGTTACTTTAGTCTAGGTAAAGTTTCAACCTTGTATTTTCGTATTACGATTAAATAATTATAAATGTCATTAAATGCTAAATATCACTCACGTGTGGAAGTACAGTACGACCAAAAGAAATCGAACCATGACCTCAGCTGTGGGATATTCCATTAATATCTGCGTTCTGCAAACAGGAAACACATGAATACGGATGAATTTATCGCTGGAACTATGAGAATTCTTCTGAATAAAACATTATTTAACAAAACCAATTCCTCCTTAATTACGTCTTATAAAATTTAGTATTCCAAATCCCAAACTAAATTTTTTTTAGCATTAAATATTCCTTGAAATTAACTGCATGATATTAACTGCATCCAACATATTTTCTAGATATTGCACTAAGAGGAAAATATTAATAAAATTTATTTACTTGATTATACCAACTGTTTTAATGATGAGGGGGAGCTTCTATCTCCTTTGGCCTGCAGGAATCAACTGAACTGCTCTAGGTGGAACACAAAAATGAAAACCTTCACGCTAAAGCCGCTAGGAACTACCTTCAGACACGAAGATTCAATCAGTTCTATTTTTCTTTCGGACCGTATTACAGGCCACGTGCCTGGATGCGACCATCTTGACGTTTCTATGCCGCTATAGCAGCTTACCTGCTCAGACGCCGATAGAAAAGTGACACGAAATGACAACTCGACGAAGCTTATTAACGAAACTTAGACCTCAAGATTAAAGGAGTCTATATGCTATTATAAATTTTATTAATTATTTTTATGGTACGGAAATTTAGAAATTATATTTTTATATTATTGCGGTATTATTTTAGATTAATAAGCGAAGTGTAACTACGTAAAAAAAAATACGTTACAATGTTCTGAGCCTGTGTGTATTAAAGGAATGGCGTTCATTCTCACTAGGTTTTTCTCTACTACTATTGTATCAAAGACTTCAGAATTTTACAATAGGTTTCTAATTGAGAGTGAAATTTATTTTTCAATTCTCTGATTTCATGACATTTCTTGTCGCCTTCAAGAGATAACAAGATTTTTTCCTAAAAGTTTTGTTCAATTTTATTTGTGTTTTGTTTTTCTTTCTGAATTTTAATCAATAATAATTTCTTTTAAAGCTTTCTCGAATTTTGTTTTAATCTTCTTTGTAGTGATCAGCTTTTTTATAAATTTGTAAAGGTTTATCTTTACCTCATTACCACATTTCTGTTCAGCCAGAACATTTACTCTATTTGTATTTATTTTTGACACGCGAACTTTTTTTCCATTATTCATGTTTCTCAGCATATACGATTTCTAGGTTACAGAGCGTATTCTTTTAGTTCAATTATCTCTTACATATTTTCTCAATTCATCACTACAATTTTGTAAGTCGCTTGATTATGTTCTCGTTTCGTATTTGTATTCATTTCATTTATAATCTTTACAACAGTCCAATCTCTCCTAGTCTTTTGCGCTTTCTAAGACTCGTACACAGTTATTTATTTGTTATCAGCTACTTTTCAAGTATTTTGTCTATTATTATAGTGTGTTTGTACATATGTTGTATTTCTGTTACGACATGCTCTCACTTCTATTTTTCATGTTTCTAGAAAAACTTATTCCTTTATGTTCTTAAGTTTTGTATTCACTTCAGCAATAAGTAAGTAATATTTATAATTTGCAGCCGCCCTTGGGAACCACTTTTCAGTCTAAGCGGTTCTATATGCCACCGTGCTTAAGTGTGCAGTCAACCCGATCTCTTTTCTTGATGTTCGTGTGCTTTGTTTTTATATGGTGCGGAAAAACATGTTTCCTGCAATAAAAGAGCTTTCTAGCAAATACTGATAATTTATCTCTGCATATTGTCCCCTTTCCTATCTGTACTTTTTCCATGTTTGTTTTGGTTTCCTTTTTTCGATTGAGGTATACGTTTCCCATTGCCGTTGCTGTAACACAACCTGTTTTGTTTTCAATATCTTTTTCCAAATGTTCAAGCTCTATCTCCAAATTGGAGTAATAAATATTTTATATTTTTCTAATCATACCATTTTTAGCAATGTATATATATATATATATATATATATATATATATATTGCTATGATAATAGGGTTATTTAGGGTATATAGGATGACTAGGATAGTGCGCTTTATGTAAACATCATGAGAATCCAGAAAACTAGACATTTTACAAAGAAAATACGAAATTTGACGATTTGGCGAGAAAGCAAATGCCAACGTCGTGTATATAACCTTAATTATAATTAGACTTAAAGAAAGAAAAAGTACTTCAAAAGATCCAAATAAATAAACAACTTTACAAGTCATAAAACGAAGTGGACAGAAGCTGCAACACAATACTCGTGAGTAGTGCATCATTATTTTACAAGGAATCCCATTTAAACAAGCAGGTTTGTAAATGCGTAAAACAGAAAAACGCATGTAATTTCATACATCAATAAATAAAGCTACGTGACTGAGATAGTATAAAAGAATTCATCACGTTAATTAAGAGTCAAAGTACATGACCTCAAAATTATTAAATATATTTTTAAATTAGCGTAAAATAACATGTGATATTTAAATTTGGACAGCTGAATATTTCTTTGACATCATATGCCACTAACAACTTTTCAGTTTAGTTAACGTTATCTGTTTTTGAAATAATTATGATAAGCAAACAGCATAGCCATCTTTCAAATTTATGCAAGGTTATAAATTTATTACGGAATTCTTTCTTTCACTAAACAATTTTTAAGTTACTTTAGTCTAGGTAAAGTTTCAACCTTGTATTTTCGTATTACGATTAAATAATTATAAATGTCATTAAATGCTAAATATCACTCACGTGTGGAAGTACAGTACGACCAAAAGAAATCGAACCATGACCTCAGCTGTGGGATATTCCATTAATATCTGCGTTCTGCAAACAGGAAACACATGAATACGGATGAATTTATCGCTGGAACTATGAGAATTCTTCTGAATAAAACATTATTTAACAAAACCAATTCCTCCTTAATTACGTCTTATAAAATTTAGTATTCCAAATCCCAAACTAAATTTTTTTTAGCATTAAATATTCCTTGAAATTAACTGCATGATATTAACTGCATCCAACATATTTTCTAGATATTGCACTAAGAGGAAAATATTAATAAAATTTATTTACTTGATTATACCAACTGTTTTAATGATGAGGGGGAGCTTCTATCTCCTTTGGCCTGCAGGAATCAACTGAACTGCTCTAGGTAGAACACAAAAATGAAAACCATCACGCTAAAACCGCTAGGAACTACCTTCAGACACGAAGATTCAATCAGTTCTATTTTTCTTTCGGACGAGTATTACAGGCCACGTGCCTGGATACGACCCTCTTGACGTTTCTATGCAGCTCTATAGCAGCTCACCTGTTCAGACGCCGATAGAAAAGTGACACGAAATGACAACTCGACGAAGCTTATTAACGAAACTTAGACCTCAAGAGTAAAGGAGTCTATATGCTATTATAAATTTTATGAATTATTTTTATGGTACGGAAATTTAGAAATTATATTTTTATATTATTGCGGTATTATTTTAGATTAATAAGCGAAGTGTAACTACGTAAAAAAATACGTTACAATGTTCTGAGCCTGTGTGTATTAAAGAAATGGTGTTCATTCTCACTAAGCTTTTTCTCTACTACTATTGTATCAAAGACTTCAGAATTTTACAATAGGTTTCTAATTGGGAGTGAAATTTATTTTTCAATTCTCTGACTCATGACATTTCTTGTCGCTTTCAAAAGATAACAAGATTTTTTCCTGAGAGTTTTGTTCAATTTTATTTGTGTTTCGTTTTTCTTTCTGAATTTTAATCAATGTTAATTTTTTTTAAAGCTTTCTCAAATTTTGTTTTAATCTTCTTTGTAGTGATCAGTTTTTTTATATCGTTTTAGCACACGTTATAATTTACGTAAAGAATTAAGGAAAACTGATGAACGTTCATAGGGCTTCACGTAATAATAATAAGGGTGATTTTTGCTGGATTTTGTTCATTTAAGAGGAATTATAATAATTGAGAAAAATTAATCCAAGTATTTAAAAGAGGTTCTAACTAAAGACATTATAAAAGTTTTGTACATATTGAATACATTATAGTAATTCTGGTTAATTGTGTTTGCTTAAATGGCATAGGAAGTAGAAGTAAAAGAAAAAGTTTAAAAATTCTTTGTTGTCGTATTGTCGCAAGCTCCGTGCGAGGTTAAAACTGAGCTAGCCGAGATATTAAAAATTAAAATAGAAATTGAAATTGACAAAAAAACAATTTTTAACCTTTTTATTTCACAAAAAGGAGGCACTGGGTTATTGCAAGGATATCACAGCAATATATATAATCCTATCGCTTCAATCGATGTTTTGTACACATTTCAACAATTTTTTTGAACGTAAAAGTTTTAGTATTTTCCACTCATCATGGCTTCGGCTCTATCTCGTCTATCTACACAAGAGGCAAAATTTTTGTTCCTTTTATTTTTTTTGCACTTTCTAATTTGAATGGTCTTAAGAGTCTTCTTTTCTTTCGACTAACTAAACTTTCTGTGCTTTTTGGCAGACTTTCGTGGTGGAGTAGGCATGAAATTAACTGATAGTTGAATGTTTAAAATTCAATTGCTAACTCATACTCATACTTTTTGTCTCAGAACGTCGCCCTACCGCAGCTTAGTGGTTATTTAAGACCTAGTATTGGTTGGTTGCAGGATTTCCGCTCATAATTTCGATAATTTCTAAAATTCAGCTTAATTCGAATCAGGGCTATTGTTCAAGTAAATATTGAGCTTTTACGGTCGTTAATTTAATCTTTTACCATAAAACAATTTAAATACAATTGTTGAACGAAATTTTCTTTGTTAAAAGATCACGTAAAGACAAAGTGATGTCATTATTTTCTTACTAATACCACTGTGGAATTATTTTCTGATATTTATTTAATTTAGAGGTTATATACTTGACATTTTATGTTTATAACTTGATCCTATATCAAACAAAGGAACAATTTAGATTAATAAAATTTATGAATAAGATGTTTGTTAGCAACCATGAATAAGCGCTTCAAAACAACTGTTACAAATAATGTATCAGGTAATATTATTTAAGATGATGCATCCAGAAAAGCTGCTCCATAACTTTATAATAAAAAGTGTCGAAGTTTTGAAGAAAATTGTAATTTTCCAAAATATTCTCATTAGCTATTTATTTTTATTTAACTTCCATAATTCCTAGAAACACATTTTTAAACAAGGAAATGCTTTTACTATGTCCAAGGAACATGCCATTACAAAATTTATATTTCTACATAGCTGAAAATTATTACATGATTGACAAGGTATATGATCCTTTTAAGAGCCATGCAGCTCTATTAGAAAATTGCAAATTATTCTTCCGAAATGCATTAATGCACTTATTGTAAATTGTGTGAATGCTACCCAAAAATATAAAACAACTTATTACTTGTATTCAACATTTTCCAGTACACATACTTGGGAGAAATTAATACAAAAACTAACTGGAATCGAAATTCAGTTACCAGTCGGTAATACTAAAAGCAAAAACACAGACTCGAAATTTTGGTGTGTGATTACAATCCAAAATTAATTTTCCAGAAATTACCACATATATTATCTATGTGCAATGGTCCAATCTAAGTCTACCACTACCTCTCTTTTTATTTTCTCTGCTTCTAATATATCCCGTACTATTTCCTTAGAAAGCTTCGTATCAATCTATTTTTCCTATACTATTTTACTATTTTACACATGTTTCTTTTTACCCCTACTGTTTCTAGAACCTTTCTGTTCTAAATGTTGTCTGTCCATGATATTTTTATCATACGTCTGTAGAACCACATTTCACGGGCTTTTATCTTAGTTTTATTTTTGTCGATTTTGTTGATGTTCATTTTTGTTGATTTTCCATTTAATTAAGAGCTGCTTCTAACTCTTTTTGTCATATGCTGATACCGTTCTATCATCTGAAAATCTAAGCATATTAATCGTATGTTCCGACATAATAATTCTAAGTTGCTTTGTGCACTTAACAGTATGCAGTGCCTCTCCGATTTAGAAGTTAAAAATTAACGAAAATAAGGCAGATCCCTGCCTCACACTTTCCTAATATTCACTTCTCTACGTTCCTGCTCTAATTCTATTACTGCTGTTTGCTCTTTGTATAAGCTATGTACTATCCCTTTATCCTTATAACCTATAACGTACCTGCTCTAATTTTATTACCACTCTTTGTTTTTGTATAATCTATTTACTATCCGTCTATCCCTATAACCCATTCTAATCTTTTCTTGGTATTACCAACCTTTTCCCTTTTTTTATTTTTTCTTACTTTATAAAAATACACCGAATATCGTCGATATTCAATCGTAAGTGATAGGGTTTAAGCAATGTGATGGCAACCATGACACCCGAATCAATAGTATTGTAATTACTCATTTCGCATAGTCAGCATTTGTTGAGAATACTGCAAAATGGGCGCCTGTTGTTTACGATAATCATCAGGTTTAGATACAATTACTTTTCGATCATTATGTTTTCCGTCTTGAAACTGGTTGGACGCGTAACTTCCGTTGTTTTCTCTTTTTAGCTAACCTAAATATTTAACATTTCCGCAGCCTACTTTTTTCACTATCTGTGTGCAATAGTCCACTCTAGGTATACCTATACCTCTTTTTTTCCTTTCTTTGCTTCAAATATATTCCATACTATTCCCTCATGCCTTAGAACATGCCCTTTGACCAGTCCTATTTTTTTAATGTTTTCCGTACATTTTTTTCTTTCCCTATCACATTCAGTACCACTTTGTTCTTAACTTTGTTTGTCCATGATATCTTTATCACAGGTCTGTAGCACCACATTGCAAAGGCTTCCATTTTTTTACTATCAGCTTCTAATGCTGTCCACGTATCACAATTGTACAGTGCTGTGCTCTACACATATGCTTTCAGCAATCCTTTTTCTAGTTTCTGTGTTAGTTGTCTTCGAACATAGTGGTTGCTTTTCTTGTTAAATGCAACGCGACCTTCTGCTAATATCTTTTGCACTTTCCCATCTTATGTTATTATTTGGCTTCCTGGGTAGCAGAAATCCCTAACATCTTGTAGTTCTCGCTTCCTATTTGTATTCTTACTTTTGACTTCTTTTTTCTTTCTTTGCATACAAGTACTTTAGTTTTATTTTTGTCAACTTTCATACCGTGTCTCTTTGTTAGTACTGTTTCCATTTCGTTAAGAAAACAACTACAGACTCTTTGTTGCTGGATGCTAATATCGCTACATCATCTGCAAATCTAAACATATGAATGGTTTGTTCCTGTATAATAATTCCACATGTCTTTCAGCATTTAACAATATTCATTACCTCTTCCATATATATATATATATATATATATATATATATATATATATATATATATATATTAAAAATTAGAGGGGGTATTATACATCGCTGTCTTACCCTTTCCTAATATTTACTTCCGTAAGTTCTTGCTCTAATTATTTTACCGCTGCTTGCTCTTTGAATTAGCAGTGACTATCCGTCAATCTCTATACAGATCTACAAACCATATATACACGCTTTCTCCTTCTTCTATTGTTGTTTCCAATAATACCCTTAAAGCTAAAATGGCCTCTCGTGTTTCCTTGTTTCGCCTAAACCTAAATTGATCTTCTCATAGTATTTCTTCGACTCGTTTTTCCATCCGTTTTAGTACAATTCTACATAATATTTTTGACATGTGTGCTGTCAAACTTATTCGAAAATTATTTTCACATCTATCGGCACCTTTCTTTTTTGGTATTGTGACCTATGAAATCTTTGGGTACCTAGACTGCCTCATATCCTCACGTAGTTTACTCCTACTTTGCTTCCCTTTCAATCCCTCAAATCGCTATCATAAAACTCCAGTGGAAGGCGGGATCTATTGACCTTGTATCCTTGTATTTGCAGTTCAGCATTGATGTTAACAACTACTTACAACTCTCACATATACTATCCTTAATTAGTGACTTGACAATCTGTGATACCTGTTATCGACGCCAAGGCTAAATCAACTCTTTGACTCTTCGACTACACTGACAAATACTGAACCTCATTAAAAGAATTTATATTTCAACACCATCTCCACATTCACAACTCCCCCTTCCAGATCACAACATGGGAATCAGAAAACAGTAGTACTAACATTGACCTTACACTGTCACTACAGCAGCTTCCAACGTTATAAACCCCTGAACTGTTTCTGGTATTCATTAATCCAGTGAAGATAATCCCATCACCTTCAAAATCCTACCAAATTTACCCCCAAGAATTTACCGTAAATCGCTTCATATAACACCTACACAGCCAACTGGAAATTATACCTTAAAAATATAACCAAATTCTTCCCCAACGACCCTACCATCCTATACACAAACACAAGTTCCCACTCCTTTGCAGAACTAATTATCCACAATATCCACAAAACTGTTTCCGATAGCATCTCAAGAAAATTCCATACCACACGAAGTTCCTCATGGTGGACGCAAAACTGACAGCTTTCAGACAAACAGTAGACTGTACTAGACTCAACATACAGAGAATACAACGCAGAAACACCGACTAGGCCTTATTAAACACTTCATCACTTACATACACAACGGACAGAAGAATTTACAAACAACTACTTTAAACACTAAGAAAAATCATTACTACAACATAATACGAGAACAGCAGATAGACCCTTGGGTTATCTATAGCAAATTAATTAAACCCAAAACAACAAACATCCTCACAACACCCAAACATTAAACAATTACGATTTTTGACAGTATGATGAAGACACTCCTAGATTCAGACGTTCTCTCTGCTGTAATAGATGTTTCCATTGAACTCCAACAAAAACTCTGCAATAACACCTTAATTCCATCCCCGACATAAACCTAGATATTTATTTTCTTGACTGTATAGTAAAATTCGTGGTTTTGACCTCATCGCCAATCTTTTGATGTAAAATCCTCACTCAATCTGAATACATACCTCAGGCACTTTTCCTAATCCTCTAAAATGCGCAAACATAACACATCCTAAAACACAGCAAACACGCATGACTCTAAATCTTATAGACCGATCGCCCTCCTGTCTTCCGTATGAAAATTACTTGAACATATAATCTTAACTAAATTAAATTCTCACATAGACCAACATTCCCTCCTTTCACCTAACCATCACGAATTCTGTCCAGGTCACAGTGTCAAACGAACCATACGCTCAGATTACAACCACCCAATCCTCTCCCAATAAATACGTAATATCCGTGTTCCTAGATTTTCACTCAACCTTTGACCTCCTTTGGTGGCCCAGCCTTCTAAAGCAACTCCGAATAGCCAATTTCCTTTCTAACCCGTTTTTGTATACTCTAGATTTCTGGCAAATGATTCTAAATTACTGGTTAATACTCTAAGATACTGGATAACAATTAAGAGTGATTTCTAAGCCGAATTGTCGGAAATTCCCCAACATGTAGGAATTTGGATCAGGACTCTCCAGAAAAAAAGAAAAACAGGAGAACTATAAGGTCACAACTATTAATTCAATTTATAACACGTTGCATTTGTAGTTTTACATAATTTGTGTATCCTGAAGTAAGCTTAAAATTTGCATGTGATTAAAATATAGTGTGTAAAAGTTCAACAAAAATTTGGTTGCTACATAAAATTATGCTTAAAAAGGAAATATTTCTTTGAACGTTCAACGAAACTATTCGTGGTAAGATAAATTTTTTTGTTGGCTTTAATTGCTTTAAAAAGGTGTAAAAATTTATAATCTTCATAAAGTGCTAATTCGATAAGAATATTTATTTTAATTTTGATTTAAAAGTTCTATAGAAGGTAAATGATATTAAAAAGGTGTAGATTTGTGAATTGTAATGCAACAAAAATTGTATTTGGTTCATTATGCAACTTTTGGTAAATTTCGTTTTGTATTGAGTATTGGAGAGGAATGAGTAAAAATTCTTTGTAATCATATCGTCGTTTCAATCTGTGCTTGGTATCACTGAACTAGTCGAGGCATAAAATTGATTGTGTTAATTTTAAATTATTTTAAAGGCACAGAGAGGTGGCGATCAGCAGCAATTGTTCGTTGCGCACCTGGCGAATACGGCTATATTGCATCAATATTATATATATATATATATATATATATATATATGTTGATATGATAACTCTGCACGTCGATGTAATTATATTCTCAGTCTCCTTCTAATCATCACCGCTGTGTTTGTTTTAATACCCTAAATTTATATATGCGTCAGCTAACCTAGTTTAATTCACACAGAGTGCACAACGTTGCGATAATCAAATAATTTACCCCTTTTTCCTAAAAAGTTTTCCTGCTTTGAATGAGAAAACAATGTGGATTAATATTTGTATAAAGAGAAAGAAAAATCATATACGCTTCACAGCTTAATCTGTTTAACTGTATGCCAAGTGAGCCCCTGAATCAAATAACAATAGATTTTTAAATTGTTTATTTCCAAAAATTAAAGCCCCCTTTCCTTATTTTAAAGCCAGCAAAATGACGTTGTACTCTACTGAAAATTTCTCTGAACGTTCAAGATTTTTCTCCTTTTTACGAAATTTTTCACGTATAAAAATTAATTTTTGATGACTGTTTACATAAAATATTCAAGTATAAAATATGATCAATGTTCAAAAATAATAAATAGAAAATAATGCCTTATGCTAGATATTTCTGACCTGTAGTTTTCCGTGTGCGTCTTTCTGCTGTGTGCTGTGGATTAGTACCCCAATATCACATTCGGTTGAGTTGCTCCATTCAATTTATTTTGTCTTCAAGTTTTACCCAGTTTAATGTGATCTCTTTTAAATTTTTATTATGTCGTAATATCCCTTGAATTTTCGTAATGTCTCTTCAATTTACGCAATGTCACTTAGAATTTTTGTAATCTGACTTAGATTTCGTACTGTCTTTGTAATTTGAATTTCGTGATCTCTCAAAGTTTTTGTAGCCTGATTTAGATTTCGTACTTAGACTTAGAGCCCTAAATTATAAATATTTAACCTAAATTAATTAATAAATTTTTACTCACGTTTTCCAGCAAACGGCTAAACTTGTCATATATTTTCACTATAATTTATTTAAAGAATTTTATAACACCACTTTTCTCAAAATTTTTATTGTTTAATTTGAATATTTACTCGACGCGTAAATTCTTGAGTATTAGTGATGAATCTTGTGCTTGGTTCAAATTAAACTGTCTGCTTATCAAAGTTGCGCGTTATATAGCCTACACCCCATCTAAAAGTTCATTGGTTATTATCTGAGATCTTGTTCGAAGTTTACAACCAACCATCGATTGTTATGGATATTTTTGGGCTTTTACATGTATATCTTTGATAATACCTTGCCGAAACGATTCCTTGATCACGTAGGTACCAGTGAATTTCTAGTTTGTATTTATTTTGTACCGTCTGTTTTGATGTTGTTACAGGAATTTCTAATACGCCTTGGTACGTAATTTCACTTATTGCTTTGTTTGTCAAGATAATACTTTGGGATTTGTATTACTCCATATAGAAAATCACGTAGTCAAAGTGACGTAAATTAACATATTTCTGTTTACATTTTTGCGTTTCCGAAGCGTATTTATTTCGAAGGATGCGTTTCTTATCAGGACACTATGCTACCTACTTTCACTATCGCATGTTTAGTGTAAATTGTATTATGATTTTCTAGGTTTTTACTGCATTTAACGCGTATTGATTTACAATTTATGAATACTTTTGGTTTAAGACAAGTTTAATTGCGTGTAGAGTTATTTTTATTGCTGAATGTGTGTCTATTGTTGGATGATATATATATATATATATATATATATATATATACATATATGCCCCCACACCTTAGTGACCTTAATGTACTAGTTGGCTTTATAAGTGTGTTTAATCATGACACGATTATGCGGACATTAACTAGATGTTGACGTCACTAGTCTACTAGTTACAGCTCTGTTTAGTGAAATAATTTGGAGCAACACTGTCTTGTGTAACAACAACCACAACACACCAGTTCCTGTCGGTTGGTAGGACGTTATGAAACTCTAAGTTAATGTATTTTAAATAAATTTCGTTGAGATGTAGTGGTTATTGGAAATCATTTATAACATCGACTTCCAACAAACAACATGAAGTAATAAATAAGTATTTAAATTTATTCGACTGTTAGTAAGTAGTAGTATTTTTACATATCATATTAATAGTGAGTCTTGCTCGTTATTGTAATCGATTGAGTAATTTATTGTTTTTTACTTATATACTTATGATTAAGGCACAAAACACGTGCCGAAACGTCAAGTATATTATGCAAATTCAGATTTAATGTTTTATTTTTAACCTAAACTATCCTCATAATGATTAAACAACCTTATAAAGCAAATATATATATATATATATATATATATATATATATATTGCTACGATAATAGGGTTATTTAGGGGTATATAGGGTCATAAGGGTCGCACACTACATGTAAATAGTACTAAAAGCTAGAAAACTAAACAATTTTATCATGAGAAGTATGTCATTTGCAAATTATGCAAAGAGCAAACATTTAATACCCTGTATAAGGATCATAATTAACTTTAATTAATGCAGGGAAGCACATCTTTCAATAATATAAACATATTCAGTAAAATAAATAACTCTGTACGCAATTAAATTCTTTTAAATCAGAAAAGCATTCATAAATTCTAAACAAACACTCATTAGGAGCATTGAAAACTAGATATCATGATTGGAATTCTGGTAAAATGTGACATGCAGTGGTACAAAGAAATAACAAAATTTTCTTGCAATAAACGCACATTTAAAAACTAATACGTTTCGGAAACGCAGGATGTATAGAAACGCATTTCAATTTACGTTATTATAGAAATTTCGCGTACGTGATTTTTAACATGAAAATAAATTCAAAACCTGAGACATTATCTTGACAAAAATAAAGCCATAAGTTTGTCTACGTGAGAAGAATTTCCTACAACAACACCAAACAGACGGGTAAAAATTCAAGAATTATAGAAATCCACCATATGGAACTGGTATACTACGTGAGAAGCCCAGAGTGTTGACAATATCCTATGACATGCCTTAAACCTTGACCGTAGTACGCCGATAACTAATCCAGTCAGATGGAGGCGTTGCTTTATATATCACTCAAGCTTGATAAACAGAGTCTTCTTTCAACCTGAACACGCTCCACATCAGTTTAAATTAAAAATTTACGTAAAGGAAACATAGAAAATTAAATAGTTATATTTAGTGAAAGTCGTGACAGAAAAATTTTAAATTAAAATAGTAGTGAAAAATATTCGAGAAAAAGTTTTGCCGTTAACTGAAAAACGGGTCTGGGGAATTTGCAAAATCTGGGAACTCTGGGAAATTTGTGAAAATCTAAGTTACTGGTAGAAACTCTAAGTAATACGTGAAACTCTGGAAACTACAAGAAATAAATCCGAATTTAGATCAATCCAAAATTGCATAAAAATATTGATTTGCATCTACGCATCGGAGCACAAAACAGAGGATTGTTTTAAGCATTGAATGGGGTTTGGCCAAGCGGTATCATAAAATCAACAAGTGAACTCAACTGAGAGCAATCCAGAGGTACGGGTCCACAGCACGCACTAGCAGAACAAAAGACACGCAAGGGAAACTACAGGTCAGAACTTTATCTAAATAGCATAAGGCATTATTTTCTTTTTTATTGAACACTTTCTATATTTTTATTATACCAGAATATTTATGTAAAGGGTCACCAAAAATCTTTTTATACGTAAAAATTTACGTGAAAAAGGGAAAGTCATGAACGTTCAAGGGTGTTTCCAGTAGAGTACAGTGTCATTTTTGGTGGCTTTAAACTTACTAAAGGGAGCTATAATTTTGAGGATAAAAAATTGATATTATTATTATTATTTAATATTCAGGGGTTTATTTTGTCGAATAATACATCATATTAAGCTGTAAAGTGTATATATTTTTTCTTTGTCATTATACAAATCTTGGTCAATTTCGTTTGTCTCATTCAAGTAGGAAAGTATTAGATAAAATGGGGGTAATTTCTTTGTTATCGTTACGTTGTACACTCTGTGTGGATTATACTGAGCTAGTCAAAGCATATTTAAATTTTAGATTGTTTAGAGACACATAGCGGTGGCGGGCAGCAGGAAACTAAACGTTAATTACATCGATGTGCAGCGTTATCATACCAATATATACAACTTACAAGTTGGAAGAGACGTTCTGTTACTACTTGTCCTGCGGCTTTTAAAGTTTCTGTTTGCATCTTATCTATACTCGATGCCCTATTATTTCTCTGACTTTTTAATGCTAGTTCAAACTCATTTCTAAATATAGGATATCCCCACGTCATCCTTTTCAATATCTGATTCCTGTTCTAGTGTTTCTAGTTCCTGTCCTACATATGAATCCCCTATATACTCTTGCCGTCTAACCACCTTCTCTATGTTTTCTATAATTATGTCTACTCCGCGCCCTTTGCATTTTTGCCATGTGGTTTCTATCTCTAAAATACATTCTAATTAGTTTGTAAACTTCGTTTGTCTTTCATATTTCCATCTTAGTTTGTATCTCTTTACACTTTTCATCAATTCATTGTTCTTTAGCTTTTCTGCATTTGCGAATAATTTCCAATTTTATGACTTTGTGTCTCTGTTTTGCTGCTTCGTATCTGGCTTTGTATCTCTGTTTTCCTGCTTCGTCTGATCCGTGTTTCCATTTTCGCATTTTTTCTATTAAATTCAGAACATTTTTGTTACTCATTGTTTCTAATTTTTTTGTTTATACCCTAGAACATCTCTCATGTTTAAGATGGATTTAATGTTATTCTATTACTCTTGCACTTCTTTAGTATTAGAAATTTTCTCGATAATTTTCAGCAATTCGTTTAATTTTTCCTTAAATTTTTTGTGGGTATCTTCATCTTTCAGTTTCTCAAGGTAAAGGTACCTTTCCGTTCTTTTTTTCAAATTTTTATATTTAAGTGCGGATTTCATAGTTACTATGTTGTAATCAGTGCTTATATCTACTTCTGGGTAGCTTCTAGTTTTTTACTTGATTCCCAAACAGTTGTCCTTTTCTACACCTGAATTTTTTCCTCTGATCCTGTTTGAATTACCCTCTAGTTTGCGCTCAAAATATCCCCTGCTCTGACTACCGAATTTCGTTAATTCCTACTACTTGTAATGCTAATCTATTCATTTCAATTTTCAAATTCTCCAGCTTGCTCACTTCCTTTATGCTTCTCCATTTTACGCCACGACTCGCAAGATATTCCCGGTTCTCCTTTTCTTAGTACTTGCCGATCACATCCTCCGAAGTAGTCCCCTCCCGGAAATTCAAATGAAGACTATTTTAACTCGGGAATCTTTTACTCCAGAGAATGCCATCGTTTTTAAAAATGTTGCCGGTACGCTGTGTACTTGGGAGGTAATGGTGGTTTTCCATTGCCTTCCACGTCGCAGTAAGTGTTTTAGAATCCATACAGAACCGACCTCCAGGGTTTCTGCCACTCTAAGTACCGAAAGAGCTGCTGCCCTATTTCGGAATCTGTCTTGGTCTGGTTCCTCACTAAAGACCCCACTAGTTTGATTAAACCTATAGTTCGAGTCTTTAGCTCACTGAAACACGCAAGCCATCCTACCCGTTCTAGTACCCCAGAACTTTAAGGTACGGGTCCGTTCAGAATGGAAGTTTTTTGAAAATCGAAAATAATATAATTAAAGTAAACCAAATAATTTATGAAATTTAAATTGAAGGAAATAAACTATTTACGTACTTTTGTTATTTTTCTATATTTATTTAATGTCATTTTATGAAGAACAACTCAATTCTTAAACGAAGGCTGGAGTTCTCTTAGTTTGTACAGCACTAGTAATCACTAGCGAGGCACTAACTAGAACAAACACAAAATCATGTGTTTCGTTAGTGTAAATAACCTTATGCACTTGTCCCAGTATTAATCTATAGATTTCCAAAATGAATATAAAGTAATCAAGGTATCCGTGGGCTAAGAATATATGTTAATGTTGTATTAATGTAAATACTAGCAACTTTCAGTTCACTGTCACGGACATTTAATCCTCGTTTGTTAACCAAATTGCAAGATTACTATTGTTAAGTATATTAGGTATACAAAATCTGTTCAGTTTACATAACCTTCAATTGTTATATTTGCCTCAGGTTTCTCATGTACGTTTTTATTCAAACCACCAAGCACTTACACACTTTTTTATGTATTTTTTGTTTTTACACTTATATAATGATGAGAGAGAGCTATATATCCCCAACGTTAAAGGTTTTTCACAACGAAAGACCTATTTACTCAAACTATTACCGATCTTGGCCATGGTCGTTCTCTTCTAAATGAATTTCTATGTTTATGCCTTGTTTTGTAAAGTACCATCAATAAAAGTTAATATAGATATACAGTCATTTTTAAAAACTATCTTGGAACTTCTTATAATCGCCTATAATAAACCAAAATTTGATTAGGTTAAACCATAGCTATTCTTATGCTACATTTTATAACAACCAAAAACGTCCTTCGCGCTCAACTAATCCCAGCTCAGATTTACCCATCTATTAGCATTCCATAAACACAATTGTCAACATTAATTGCTAAATTGACTGCTAGATATGCTCCACAAAATCCGCATCCGCCTAAACTGATAATTTTGTTTTTAACGTTAGTAAAGTCGGTGATTTAGAACCAAGTGATGGAACTTGTATTATCTCCTTTCATTGTGTTTGTTATTCTTATTGGTCAGCTCATAATTGGAGTGCTATGCCTATGTGTCCCCTATGTTCGAAATTACAAACCTTCTTGGAGAAAACGTGAGTAAAACCGTTTATGTAATTTAGTAAGGCATAAATAACATAATTTACGCTTATTTAACTATATTGTATAAGTATTCTTCTGAAATACATTTTTTCGAGTCCGGCGTACCTAAAATTCTGATTGCAGTATTTAATTTATTTGTGCTCATTCGTACATCCATGAATGTTTCGTATAGAACGTGTTTTAGATTCTTAGGAATACAGTCTATATTTAGACGTACTATACTTCTAATTACTCCCTGTATGTTGGCTGTGATTTGTTTTGAATTTTTCTTGATCTTCTTTGGGAATTAAACCACTCAGAGTTGTTAAAATCGTCTTTATTTACGTTTCGATCCATGAACTAGGTTCGTTGTCAAAATTATACAACTTTCAAGTTTGACATTTATGACACAAATTGAAGGTGACGTTGATTTATTAATGTTTGATTTGAATACGTTAAGTGAAAAATTTTAAGTTTAGAAGAATAAGTGCGTTCAATTTGTGTTGCGCCCTGGGAACGACTTTCAGGTAGCCAATACGCTTAACGTGAAATCAGCTGATTATTATATAGTTAAATTTAATATAAATTCATAACTTGAGGATTGGAAAACATTTTTTAACATGTTTCTATTTATACGATTCAGGGTATGGTTATTTAAGAAGTGTGGGATTACGTTACCGTAAGGCTTGAGCAGCCGTTTTTATATTTATTTTGTAACAGTTTAAATTTTTCTGTTACCAATTTTGTTAGTTAGGCAATGTGTTCTACTTATTCTGATAGATAGACAACCATATATACAGACCTTGTGGGAACGTGTTTGGTTGAAAACAACATTCGCTTTGTTAATGTTGAGAATCATCTGTGCATAGGAGGGATACTATCTACTTTGTTAGATACGCGAATTTTGTCTTCCTTTGATTTAAGCACTCCACGAAAATGGGTCTTCATAGTTGTGAATTTGAGCATTAGCCAGAAAAGTATCAGGTACATAGGTGTTCAAAAGTTAGTTTGTTTACTATGTTTTAGTGTGCAAAGCCGAAAGTGGGTAAGTTTACTTCGCTTTTATTAATTTGAAATTGTTAAATCTGACGAGTGTTTTTTCACTTCAGCATTTACTTACGGGTTCATGTGACGTTAAATTATTGCGAGAAGCACGCAATAATCAATTATTCCCGGGAGCACGTGGAAATAATTTCGACACTGCCGTATTAACTCTGGTATCAGAAATACGTATTATTTTAATAGAATTCGCACATGGTGAATTCTAACCAAAATGTTTGGGACGTGTGATTTTCCAATGCTCCACCCGAAAGTACTACATTGGCCAGGAAGCGAGTTTTTTTTACCTGAAAAATTTTGAATTTTGCCTAACCCTTGCTGTTCCAAGCAAGATAGGGATTTCTAACGTGCGTGACAACACTCACACACGGGATCTCCATTTTACCAGAGCGACGAGAGATTAATTTAAAGGTGGTGTGGTAACGGGTGTTATTTAGGTGGTGAAAAATCTAGCGTTTAACAAATTCCGACAACCATTAAACCCACGTAAAAAAATGACAAGTTACGTTGGTTAAGTTCCCGAGTTTACATTAAATGGTGACTGGATAATTTTTAAAACAAAATTATCACAGTATTTTGTGGCTAATAAAGTGACAACACTAGAAGTTAAACGGGCCATTTTTCTAAACAGTTTAAGTGACGACTGCTTTCAGTTAATCTTTAATTTATCCGTTCCCGATAATCTTACAGATAAAACCTACGACGAATTGGTGGAAATTTTTAACGGACATTTTAGTCCAAAAAAGTCGTATTTTTCAGAACGGTTTAAATTTTTTAACGCTTTTAAACACAAAGAAGAGAGCATTGCAGATTGGGCTGCAAAAGTGCGTAATTTAGCTAGCAAATGTGGTTTTAAAAACACTGGGCTATCGGAATTAATGCGAGACAGATTTATCATGGTTATGCAACCTGATGTAGTGATGGACAGATTATTGGAAGAAGATGCCACGAAGCTAAAATTTGAAGATGCTTTTCAAATTGCACACAACAAGGAAGCAGTTCGTGCAAATTATACGGTACCCGAACCAATAATAAAAAGTGAACCTACCAACATATTTCAATTACAACAATATCGAAAAAAGGGAAAGGTTCATTCGAGTTCCGCAAACTTTTGCGCCGGTGGTTACGGAAATTATAGTGGGTGTGTTTCAAATTTAATCAGGCAACAAGCAGGAAATAGCCGAGCTCCTGTCCCGGAGAATGAAGATAAAGCAATCAATGGAAAATGTTATGTGTGTGGAAAAATGGGTCACCATGGGAAGGCATGTAAATTCAAGACTAGCGTATGTTATTGTTGTCATAAGAAAGGTCATTTGGCAACGGTATGTAGAAAAATGCAAGGTAATCAGCATCATTATCTAGAGGAAACATCTGGTGAGTTTTTAGATCTAGATACTTTATTTACACTTGAGCAGGAAAATACTGTTGAAGTATTTCCTAATTTAAACACCTTTGTTGCACTCGACATTGCAGAGAAGAAAGAACAGATTTTAGATTCAGATACGCTGTATACTAGTGCGGGTAACAGTAGAAAGCAACCCATAGTTTTGGATGTGTTAATAAATAACAGAATATTTAAGTTTGAGCTGGACACTGGAGCCGGGTGTAGTGTAATTTCGGATACATTTAAAAACGAACATTTTCCTTATCTGAAATTAAACAAATGTTGCAAGGTTTTATACAACTATGATGGAAACAAAATAGTTCCTCTTGGATATGTTAGCGCTGATGTAACATTCAGAAATTTAACAAAGGTTATTAAGATGTATGTTATTCAGGGCAACGGTCCTGCTTTATTAGGACGTGACTTTTACTACGATTTTAATTTATGTATTAACAAAGTCAAGAAGATCAAAGTGCACAAAGATTCAAACGTAATATTAGGAAGATTAGTTGCAAAATTTAAAAACGTGTTTAGTGAAAAGTTAGGTCTTTTTAAACATGACGTTATATCTTTAAAATTAAAAGAAGGGGCTCAGCCAAAATTGTTCAAGGCGAGACCCTTACCCTTTGCATTAAAAGAAAAGGTGGATGCTATTTCTTATAGTCCATGGGGCACGCCAATTGTGCCTATAGTAAAAAAGGATGGAACTCTAAGAATATGTGGTGACTACAAAGTAACGCTTAATTCAGTACTTGAAATTGACCAACATCCACTTCCGAGAGTGGATGAGCTTTTTACAAAATTACAAGGTTGTAAAATATTTTCAAAGATAGATCTTTCGAACGCTTATCAGCAGATTCCTTTGGATGCAAATTCTTAGCTCTACACTACGATTAGCACACACCGAGGGTTATTTTCGTATGCTCGCTTACCTTTCAGTGTAGCTTGTGCGCCATCTAAATTTCAAAAAATAATAGAAAGTGTTTTAGAAGGTTTAAGTAACACGGCAGCTTTTTTAGACGACATCATTATTGGTGGTTTAGATTTTAACGATAACGTACAAAGAGTAATTAAAGTTTTAAACATATTAAGCGAGTGTGGTTTAACCATAAAGAAAGAAAAATGTAGTTTCTTTAAGTCCTCAATTGTTTATTTAGGATATCAAATAGATGGTGAGGGGCTTCATACTACCAAAGAAAAGGTGGATGCGATAACTAACGCTCCGAATCCAACTAACTATACGCAATTAAAATCCATTCTTGGACTTATTAATTATTACAATAGGTTTATACCTAATAGTTCCATTTTATTGCAACCTCTTTATAGTTTATTAAAAAAGGATGCAAAATTTTTATGGAATGAGGATTGCGAACACGCATATCAACAGGTTAAAAATATTTTAAGTGCGGCTGGCACATTAGTACATTATAATAATCAACTACCCATTAATTTGGCTGTGGACGCCTGCGAATATGGCGTTGAGGCAGTTATATCTCATATTATGCCAAATGGAGAAGAGAGGCCTATCGCTTATGCTTCTAAAACTTTAAATGAAAGCCAAAAAGCTTACTCTCAAATCGAACGCGAGGGGTTGGCTATCGTTTTCGGAATTCAAAAATTCAGTCAATATTTATATGGCCGTAAATTTTGTTTGATTACGGTTCATAAACCGCTAGTGGCTATTTTCGGTTCAAAAAAGAATTTACAGATTATGGCAGCTAACCGACTTCAACGATGGGCATTATTATTATCTTCTTATAATTATGATATAAAATACGTGGCCTCAAATAAAAATAATGCCGACTATTTTTCACGTTTGCCATTAAATAGCGTTTTTCAAAACGATTTCGAAATATACGTTATTAAGTATGTAGAGGAAAATACTTATATGCCTATCGACTGTACAAAAATAAAAACGAAACGCATTAGACCCTGTTTTAAGGCAGGTTAGCGCTTTTATTAAAAAAGGTTGGCCAAAAAAGGTCAATCTAGAATTTAAACCTTATTTTCTACATAAAGATCATCTGGTTATGGAGAGAGGATGCATACTATTCGGTTATAGAGTAGTTATTCCAGATTCTTTGAAAGAAAATATTTTAAATGAATTACACACTTCTCACATGGGAGTGGTAAAAATAAAAAGTTTAGATCGATCATTTGTGTGGTGGCCACAAATGAGTGTTGACATAGAAGCTAAAGTTAAGTCTTGCAAGGCCTGTTTAAAATTTCGTCACAGTCCCGCAAAGGCACCATTAATTAATTGGCAATATCCGGATCATCCTTGGGAGCGAGTTCACGTAGATATCTTGGGGCCGTTGTATGGGAAACATATACTGATATTAGTAGATTCCTATAGCAAATGAGCCGAGGCCTTGGTTATAAACAGTTTACATAGTAAAACTATTATAAAGGTTTTACGTGAAATTTTTGCTCGGTTTGGGTTACCCAAAATTGTAGTAACAGATAACGCAACAAACTTTGCTTCCCAGGAAATGGTTACTTTTTTCAAACAAAATGGCATTTGCTTTAAAACGGTACCTCCTTACCACCCAGCGTCCAATGGAGCAGCCGAAATTTCGGTAAAAACTGTTAAATACGCAATTTTGAAGGCTTGCCATCACCGCAGAAATATCACAGACATTGATGTAATATTAAATAGATTTTTATTGGATAACCGGAACACAGCTCACTGTACTACCGAACGCGCACCAGCCATGTTAATGTTTGGACGATTACTGCGAAATCGGTTAAATTTACTTTTTCCCCAAAGGTATAGTTTTGCAAACAAGGAAAACAAAACCTTAAGACATACGGTGGAACGTAAACAGGCGGATCAAAGAAAATATTTTCATAAAGGGAAAGAAAGAGTATTTAACCTTAATGATATTGTAGCGGTTAGAGATTACCGATGCGTTATTAAACCCTCTTGGATTAAAGTTATAATTGTTAAAATATTAGGCCCTCGTACTTACTTAGTTTTTGTACCGGAACTAAATAAACAGTGGCGTAGACATTTAAACCAAATTATTGATTATGGACACGTTGGTGATAGAGTAAGGGAGGCGTACAATACAGTGACCAAGGATATAAATCTAGAACGTGAACTAAGTGAGGAACCTAGTGCGGTAGACGTTATGACGGGAACGCATCCGGGTTCTGTTGTCGCAGAATCTAATCTAGATGTAGACGATTCAGATCCAAATTATACATCTTTACCAGATTCTGAAAATAATGAAAGTTCACCGGTTTGGTCTAAGCGCAAACGTAATAAACCAAAACGGTATGCGGACGAGTTTTGTTAACTGCAAATGATTGTTATTTATTTTCAGAATAGGGGAAGGTGTTGTAATGTATTTAATTAAGTATAATTAAAGGATAGTTGTTTGTTTAGGTTGTTATCACATTACTTTTATAATGATATATTTGACAGATGGTGATTACTATTGGTACATATTAAAGACATGTAATAAAACAGTATACAACGAACTCGCGTTTAATTGGGAACTGAGACCGGTCGAATATTACAACCTCTCATCCGAACAAGGGCGTATTTTTGTGAAAAATGCTCGCCTAATATTTTTCAAGCAGACCGTGTCGGAATTCGACCCCGGAACCTTGGGCGTAGTAGTCACACGCATACCAACTATGCCACGGAGCCGTCTGTATAAACTGGACCGCGGACCCCTTAATTACGGCCCTTAAATACTGAAATTTGTTGGTAACTGGATTTGCGGAAGCTTTATAGAATAGATATGCCGATGTACCTGCTCGGATTCAACAATCGAACCGGCCACAGATACCTGGTTGCCATAGACTCCACCGGTATCGTTCTGAGATTTAATTATATTCTTTGCTTTGGAAATACCAGTATAATAGGCATCTGCTTCCCGTTCAATAAGTTGAGCATAGAAGTTCGAGTCCAATAACTCAATGTTAGATTGGAAAGAATCATACTCACTGAAAATATTTAAAAAATTTTCAACACGTGCTTTTAACTCAATTAACGTAGTTGAAGCTAACACTAGTGTATCAAAAGTATCTAACTTCGTTTGAATTTTGATAATAAATTAATTAAAATTTGTGGATTTTGCCTTTAAGACTATGTTTAAAGATTTTAGCTCCTTTGAAATAATGGCATTCTACTATAACTAACACAGATGGAAATTATAGGATACGAAAAGCAAAAGTCTTAAATGAATAATGTTAAAATTAGAAATCTCTCACTAAATTGTGTCTATTCCTTGATGCTATATCCCTTTGTATTTATCTTAAATAATTCAATATGTAAATACATTGTTTGCTGTATTCTATTGGTGGTGCTAGAGCTGCTGCCGACCTACAGATAGATAAGAGAAGCGCTGCACACGAGTCACTGTTAAGTCAATATTTGCAATAAATATTACTGGATTAATTGGGGTGAATGAGGTGATAAGATATGTTAAATTATAGGGAAAGACCAATTACTTTTTTGGCAATACTGATGGCGGTGGAGCGGTTATGTAATAACTAAGAACAACTACACCAAACTACTTAATAAAGGGTATAAATACCTTTTATCCTGTGCCGCTGTGGGCAATAAACGTTCACACACAAAGAGCTTCCGCGAACAACTAAGCACGCTCCGTTTGGATGTCGGTGTCGCTTTCGAAAGCTCTCACACAACCGTCTTCTGCAAGGGTTCGAATGCAACTCACTTTACGCACTGTTACTGCCGGTATAAATGTTTCACTCAAAACTGCAGGACACCCGCACCACTCGTGTTTATTGTCACAAATTCCAATGAATGTTCGATGATGACGTAACATACCGCCCACCAAATTCATAGAATTTTGAAAAGGAGGGAAGTAGGTTGGATGAAGGAAATCACATGGGATTTGACCTTGCTAGGAAAGCAGGTAACGAAAGATAGGGTGGTACACTACAGCGAGCGATATTACCAACTATTCAAAAAAAATAAAAATATATATGTAAATAAGCAAATATGTAAAAATAATATACTACTATACATGTAAGAAATGTGTATATACATCTAAACATAAAAAATAAAATTAAAATACCGGTAGCGGCGCTAGTTTGACCAAAGGTCGTTTTAATGTGCCATGTGCAGTTTTGATCTGGATAATACGTGCTGCCGGTAGGTCTCCCATAGGAAGAGTTACCAGGACCGGTTTGGTACGAAAACATCTATGACATGATGATAAATAACTTCGGATTGAATTTTTAATAGAAAGGATCCAGAAATTCTGTTGGATAAGATACGCTGTGGTATTAACACCGGGATGGCAATACCTTTCATGAGTTGACCGAATGATAAGTTCGGTTAATCGGTGCCGCTGAGGCAATAACGCGGGAAACTTTTCGAAATAGGAAAGCGAAGAATGTGTCAAGCGCCCTCCTACTCTTAAGATATTTTGTGGATCAACAAATGGAGAGAGTTTTCGCAAGCTTTTAGGTAATTTACGGTTTGCCTTGATCGAAGCTATTTCCTTTGAAAATGTAACATTTTGTACATGCCGAACGATAATCATGAGAGCATTGTGTAATTCAATGTCTGTTAAGGGACCCGCATGAGGTTGAGCCATGGGTTTAGAAAATCTATAAATGTAAGCCACGATGCCTTGGATTTTATATAACGATGAAAAGCGACTTAGTAAAATGTCAATGACGTTTGGATCTGTTTGAGCGACAAATGTTAGGATCTTCTTTTCCGTAGTTACCTCAGCAATTGAGGTTGACAATGTTGGTTGAGGCGGCCACGAGTCACTAGGGTAGTGAAGCCATTCAGGCCCCGCCCACCATAGCGAACATGAAATAACCGCGCTTGGCATTAATCCCCGAGATGCAGGATCAGCCGGATTATGCGAAGATTTAATATAAAACCATCGGCTAGGTGCAATGATTTCTTAAATGTGGCTAACACGGTTTGCCACAAAAGTTTTCCAACGAAACGGTGGAGAACGTATCCAAGTGAGAGCGACCGTAGAATCACTCCACGCTGAAACATCGGAGATTTCAATCAAGCCTTGATAAGACCGAATGGTAAAAGAAAGTAAATCGATTAATAAAACGGCGGCACATAATTCCAAACGTGGAATTGAAATGCGCTTAATTGGAGCTACTTTTGTTTTAGCGATTACAAATTGTACAGTTATTTCTCCAGTAGTTTGATTTATGAACTGAAAATACACTACCGCTGCATACCCTACCTCGCTAGCATCGCAAAACCCATGCAAATGACAAGTAAAAGGATCCGAAGGGGGTAAACAACGTGGTAACTTTAATGACGATAATAACGGCAACTCTTCTTGGTATTGCTGCCATTGAGACGAAATGTCTGCTGGTGGGATGTCATCCCAATTTAAAACTAACATCCACAGATGCTGGATTAGGCGTTTTGCAAAAAGTGTTAGTGGGGCTAAAACCCCTAATGGATCATATATTCTGGCAACTTGCGAAAGTATGTTGCGCTTTGTACATATTGGGTTTAATGGTTTAACCCGAAATGAGAAAATATAGGTGACCATTGACCATTGAAGACCTAATATTTTTATTGATTCGTCCGAATCGAAATCGAGTGAAGTATATTGGCAAAAATCTGACGGAATGCCTTCCAAAATAGAAACTGATTTAGAACTCCATTTTCGAAGTTCAAACCCAGCCGAATGTAAAAGTCGGATAAGTTGATCTTTAATTTCGCGGGCCGATTGTATAGAATCTCCACCAGCGACGAAATCATCAATATATAGATTTGACCGTATAGCCTCAGCGGCTAACGGAAACCTTTTGCCTTCGTCAATGGCTAATTGCTGAAGAGTCTTTAATGCTAGATAAGGCGATGACTTAATACCATAGGTCACTGTATTAAGCTGATAAGTCTGAATGGGTTCTTCTGCGGAGAACCGCCAAACAATTAATTGAAACTTTCGATGTTTTTCGGTAACCAAAATTTGTCGATACATTTGGCGAACATCACAAGTAAAAACGAAACGATGAGAGCGAAATTTAAGTAAGATTGACGAAATGTCGTTTTGGAGACTAGGTCCAGCCAATTGAGTGTCATTAAGTGACACGTTGCTTTTAGCCTTTGCAGAGGCGTCAAAAACCACACGAATTTTAGAAGTATGACCTTCCTCTTTAAACACAGGGTGATGAGGTAAAAAATAATTATCGTTCCCAACGGGCGGAGAATCGAGTAATGCCATATGACCCGCATCAAGATAGTCCTGCATGAAATTGTTGTATTGGGCGCGTAGCTCCGGTTGAGCATGCAATTTGCGCTCCAACGAAAATAGTCTTTTTTTAGCCATCTCAAAGAAATTATCAAAAACGGGCAAAGTATCGTTGAACGGTAACGCAACAATAAAACGACCGCTAGGGTCACGAGAAAACGTGTTTTCAAAAATCAAATCTGCCTTTTCTTCTTCTGGAGAAGTATAAGGCTTGGATGGAACTCTTCTATCTCCCAAAACCGCCTTAGGTTCTGGTCGATAGGATCTTCTACAGAAGTAAAAATGCTTGGACAGTATCAGACTGCAAGCTTTTGTGGGACCAATAATAGTCCAACCAAAAATTGTATTTATGGCGGCAGGCTGAAGAAATTTGCCATGTATAACACCGCCATTGACGATGAACGGATAAACATCTGCTCCAAGGAGCATGTCAATGGTTCCTGGGGAGTTCCAGGTCGGGTCTGCAAAGTGCAGGCCGCATAAGTGTTCCCAATTATTAGGAACTTCAACGCTAGGTAATTTGCCAGATATTGACGAAAGCACAAAAGTTGTGACTTCTAGAGATTTTTCAGAGTCTAACATAGAGCGAATGGTGCAGCTGACGGCACCCCTATTGACTGCTGAAGTTGTCTGCCCAAGTCCATAAATCGGAACTTGAGAACGTATGCGTGGAAGCCAAAGTTTGCTCACGCAATCGTCTCGAATAAAGCTAGCTTGAGAGCCAGAGTCTAAGAGTACCCTGATCTGTTTGTATCTACCAGACCGGTCTTGAACTTCCACAACAGCAGTGGAGAGTAAGACAGTAACCCCAAGATTTGAATTCGTCTGTGAAGACAAAACATTTGCCGGAATAGGAGAGGCTGATTGCGTCCTATTGGCATTTTTATGCATAGGTGTAGCGGTCGATTCAGCTGAACGGCTAGAAGCAGGTTGCGCTTCAAAATGTAGCAAGGTATGATGCGGCTTGGCGCAAGTTCGACAGGAATTATAAGATTTGCATTGCATGGACGCATGGTCTGTTCGTAAGCAATTTAAACAAAGGCGTAAGCGTTTGACAATGTCGAAACGTTCCGTCGGAGTTTTCTTTAGAAACGATTGACATCTATAAATTAAGTGATTGCCTTTGCAGGAAGGACAATGGTGCGAAAATGAATTATTTGAGTCTCTGGAGCTACTTGGTGTATCCAGTGAAACTACGTTAGAAGAAACTCTTGGTTTAAATTGAAACGCTGAGGATTTCTTAGGCACTGATGTGTGAGATGTATGGACAGTCGTCGAATAAGAAACAGGTGCAGTTGAAGAAAAGGTTTCCAATGCTGCACATTGTTGAGTTAAAAAATATCTCAAATCATTGAAATTGGGTATTTGCTTCGGATCCGATTGGAGTTCGAAGCGTTTTCTAGTGAACGGATCGAGTTTTTCTAAAAGACAATCGACCAGAATAAAGTTCCAATGTTCAGTGGGAAACTTTAAGTTAGTTAGAACAGCAAGGTTCTCTGAAAAACAATCAATAAGTGCCCTAAGTTTCTTAGGGTCGTCTGATTTTAAAGGTGGAAAGTCTTTCATAGCTTTCCAATGCAAAATTGCCAATAAACGCGGATTGCTAAATCTCTCACGCAAGGCGTTATAGGAAATGACAAAATTATCTCCCGAAATGGGTACCGATTTAATTTTTTTCAAAGACTCCCCGCTACAAGAATTGATAAGATAATTTAATTTTTCGATATTGGACAGCGACGCGTTATTATAGACCAGACTGTCAAATAAATCGATAAAGATGAAAATCAGTTACCTCATTATTAAAACGTGGGAGCTTTAACGGTAACAATTTTGATCCCGTGCTGCTTGGAGCATTTTCCGTAATTTGTGCCCGCGTTTCTGGCATCGTTTAGATGCAGCAGTATGCAATAATAAGCGGAATCTACTTCCTTCCGTAAAGCGTTGTAATTTAATGATTCTACCTCGTCACATGACGCCAAGACAGCAATTAAAATTTTGTTGAAATTTGTATAAAGGTCAGTTACTCCCCTTGTTTGAATAAGGAACAACGTTTTTAAACTTGAATTACTTTGTATAGTGTTGCACAATTCCAACATCTCCATAATGCGTACCTTAAGTAATTCGAGTTCTGTTACCTGTATTTTCTTCGGAGCCATTCTGAAAGCCTACAATAAATGCTGTAACCGTAACGCTCAGATGTGCGCGAAAAATGTAAAATAGCCTATAAACCAATAAATCACGTTTTATGACTATTAGCGTGCAATGTGGTC
Source organism: Platerodrilus igneus (assembly GCA_036346225.1). Classification (NCBI taxonomy): domain Eukaryota; kingdom Metazoa; phylum Arthropoda; class Insecta; order Coleoptera; family Lycidae; genus Platerodrilus; species Platerodrilus igneus. Next base: position 6,595,580 of record JARFIW010000447.1, on the reverse strand, counting down.
TTAAACCACGTAGAGAACCTAACGGTTCGTGAAACAAAGCGTAAAGATAAGATTTACAACTTAATCCCGGGCGGCTTTTACCATCAAAAGATCACAGGAAAGTTGAAACATGTGGCTTAACATATTGCAAGAAGAATGCAGCTTTTACATTCTATTACTCCTGCAAATGTGTTAAATATTTTACGTTGTAAACCGAACGAAAGTTGTATGTGAAACTGAAACGCGCAATGGCTTTTAATGCAAAGAACATCCCTTTACCTTTCTTATTTGAGAAGTATAAAGCGATTTATAGTTTTCAGGTTGCTTTGTGTTTTATGCCGCTAAAATGAATTTAAGACTGAAAACTAACAAATTTGATGCTAAAGTATTTGTATTTAATTTAACGAAAGTATGTAGCTAATATTGTACATATTTTAACCCGCTAAATATGGGGTTTGAACACAAATTTAAGGCTAAATCATTAATTAAAAACGCTCGCTGAAATGCAAAATTTAGGACATGCGTATACCATAGAACTAGTTAATCCGGCTCGAAGGATCAATGGATTAATTGGGGTGAATGAGGTGATAAGATATGTTAAATTATAGGGAAGGACCAATTGCTTTTTTGGCAATACTGATGGCGGTGGAGCGGTTATGTAATAACTAAGAACAACTACACCAAACTACTTAATAAAGGGTATAAATACCTTTTATCCTGTGCCGCTGTGGGCAATAAACGTTCACACACACAGAGCTTCCGCGAACAACCAAGCACGCTCCGTTTGGATGTCGGTGTTGCTTTCGAAAGCTCTCACACAACCGTCTTCTGCAAGGGTTCGAATGCAACTCACTTTACGCACTGTTACTGCCGGTATAAATGTTTCACTCAAAACTGCAGGACACCCGCACCACTCGTGTTTATTGTCACAAATTCCAATGAATGTTCGATGATGACGTATCAATTACTGTAACGCACATAAAATGTTTTAAGTTCGAAATAACATTAGTTTAATTACTCGAACTGAATGCTTGGAAGTAGCAAAGGAATTTCGCAAAATCATTATAAATACTTAAATGTTGCACTGAAACTAGGTTGTTTGAAGCTGATGAATTAACATCCGACTCTAAGGTCCACTTCTTGTGTTAAGAAATTAATGCTCTGAAGGACATTTTAGTTTTGCATATCGAATTAATACAGAAAAAAGACTAATGATATTGGAATTTGACATTTCTTACTAACAACTGCTAAGTATCTATGTTTTTGTCTCGTTATAACTCAACCCGCTGTCTTGCTTTCTCATAATCAAGTACATAGAAGAGAAGGCGCGTGCGTTGCTTGCTTTTATGTTTTTTAAATTATTTTTAACAAAAAGAGATACTTTGAAATTATAAATAAAAAGTTAAAACCCCTGTTTATTTATTCGACGTTCCCCTTGTGCACTTTTAATCCCCACTCTTCCCAAAAAGGTATATTAAGTGTTTTAACATTGTATGATTGACATAATTAGAAGACCACTTTTGTTTTATCTATTTCGTATACAAATTATATTCAGTTTACTTAATTTTTAACTACTACATTTATCTCTATGTTTATTCATGCTAAGCATTTGCATATTTGTTTATGTGTATTATTTTCCACCTATAAAATTCAGAGCTGTTTATTCCCAACGTTGGAGACTTTTTGTCCAAATTATAATCACCCAAACTGTTATCAATTTTAGGCGTAGTCATTTTCTTCTAAGGAATTTTTGTTATATTTTCTAAGGCACCACAAATAAAAAGTAATTTAGGGATCGGCCATGTATAAAAGTCATGGAAAAAACCCATTACGACATGAAAATACTGAATTCTGATATTTAATATAAAACGTAGAATAATGGGAAATTTGATGAGGTTAAAGCACAACTATTCTGATGCTGCATTTTATGACAACAGAAAACGTCCTTCAAATAATTCCAGTTCAGATTCACCTACCTATTAATTAGCATTCTATAAACACATTTGCCAACATTAATTGTTAAATTGACTGCTAGATGTGCTTTACAAAATCCGCATCCGCCAAGTCTGATTTTTTTTTTAACGTTAGTAAAGTCGGTTGTTTAGAAACCAGAGTCATGGAACTTGAATTATCTCCATTCATTGTGTTTGTTATTCTTGTTGGTCAGCTCATAATTGGAGTGGTATGCCTATGCACCTCCTTTCTTCGAAATTACAGTTCAGCTGAGAGAAAACGTAAGTAAAATTATATAATTTAGTAAAAAAATGACATAATTCATACGTACTTGACCATATTGTATAAATATAAACATTTTCCTGAAACACATCCACTTAACTCCGGGCCACTTAAAATTCTGATTGGAGCATTTAGTTTATTTTTGCGCATTTGGAAATCCATGAACTTCTTTATGCTGTAAACCATTTGGAAGTGAAATGAAGTACAGTAATGTACAAAAAGCAATATTGGTTTTGGTCATTATTTTGTAATCTTTTATGCTTTGTTTGTCCAATGAAATTTTGAGTTATACAACGGGTGTCTTCAGGAACATTATCAGATGAGAATCACTACTTCAAAACATGCAGAATCAGATGCCCAATTAAGTTAGATTAGTGTCTGTTGCATAGCAGTAATGTCAAGGAAGTTACTTCTAAACAAACGTCGTAAAAAACTTGAGATTAAGAATAAATGTTGCCTGGGCTTTTTTATGTGTAGACAATAGTTACAGGTAAAGCAAGCGTCAAACAAATTAAATTTTGATTTGCCCTCAAGACGCGGGGACCTCCTATCAATATAAGGGTGCGTTGGCTAACTGAAGTGGAGCAGGAGTGGGTTCCTATGGAAAAATTGCAAAAGTAAATAAAGAAATACAAAATAATAAATAACATTGCTAAATTCTAAAAATGCTACGTTACATTAACACTAACTGTCGAATATCTTAGTTCAACTTTCTATCAAATATCTAAATACTCCGTCAAATTATATTTAATCATTTATGTACATATCTTGTAGAACCAGTTTTATGTATTCAAAGTTAGCATAATGTGTTACTTAAACAGTTTATACCTGTGCGGAATTTTCCCTCCTTTGAGCTTCCTGGAATCTTGCTTTGTTTAACGTTAGTTATTCTTATTTTACTAGCACGAGTCTTTATGCAGCCTTCTTACGTTGTAGATGTAGAACATTTAAATTCGTTTGTAGAACTCGCCTAGTAACATGTAATAAATTTAGTTTGTTCTTTATCGTTATCATTTATTACATTACAAGACTTGTTACGTTTTTCATGGCCCCACGTTGGGCGCCAAATTTGTTAGGTTTTTTTTTTTGTGGCAGCCACGTTGGGCGCCAAAGTTATGTTACGTTGGCTCGTAGCCGTGCGTAACAAAAAGAAAATCAAAGAAGAAATGACCGGCTCAATCGGAGAGTAGGGGGGGGGTCGTAGAAAGCAGACCAACATATCATGTACGCGGCTGTAAGAAATTAGTGACAATACCTGCAAGAAAAATAGTTAAGCAAACCTGAAAAAAAAGAATAAGCATAGCAGCAATGATAAGTCTAAAATTATTCAGTACCTTGTAGAATGTAAAAAAAGAACTGTTTGGATAATCTCTATAATATAACAACGGTAAAAGCAATATAAAATTTTTTAGTACAAAGTGAGATAATATTGGGGAGTAGCAGAAACGTTTCCTCACACACCAATTAAACATAAATCAGACAAAATGTTTAAAAAAATAAATAGGTAAGACACAATTGAAATGAGTAATTCAGTAAATAAATAGGTAAGACACAATTGGTATAAGTAATTTAGTAGTATTGATTTTTCTTTCTTTCTTTTTTTTTCTATGTTTTAAATTCGCATACAAGTCTATTGTAAAAGGTATCAGAACGACGAAGATATGGTAAAAACAACGGGTAGATATTTAAAGTAATACTAAGTAGGAAATAGTTCAACTTACAGAAAGTCCTTCAGTAACGCTTTCTTGTAATTGGAGTGGGGGATTCACGATGTCCTACACTAACAAAGCACTGCACCCTTGACTGTGAGGGTGTGGATGGAATTTCTTACATTTTACACTAACTCACACCTACGCGTTTCACTGGTGTCAGCAGCAGACATTATCATGCTGATGGAACTAGGTAGCAGGGATAAATTTCTTGTGAATTCTATTTCCTGGGACAGTAATTTCAAAATATTTTATAACACAAACCGTACAAATTGTAATAACAATTTAGAACTACGGCCTTTCAAGGCACGATGTAATGCATGTCATCTGATAAGTTCTTGCATTAAACTAACCGTAACGTGAGGTGTTTTATTTGCTACATATGGTAACAACGAAAAATCCAATGCTTTCTAATAACGAAATTTGCGCAAGCACTGATCTATTTTAGATTCTTTGGTGTCAGAAAATTCCGCAACTACAGTATCAACTGTATTTACCAGTGAATGAGATACATATTTACAAAAAGCAACCTTTTTCTTTTTCAGATTCCTTTCCCGGAAATCCGATCTTCACAGTTTAAATATCACAAGACAAAGCAAGAAACAAAAACCATAATGAGTAAAGCACGTGCAGGCAATAAAACCGTCTGTCAATGTTCCGTACAACTTTTATCTCACAAGCAAAACAACAAAAACTATCAGTAAGCACGCGTAATCACTAAAGACTGTCCGTCAATGACCTTACAACCGCACTTGTGGTTTTTAAAGCGTACTTCCTTAAAAAGGCATCCGAACTACACTGCAATCTGTTAATATACAACGGTTATTTTACAAGAGAAACGACTAAAATCGTGCCGCGTTTATTAATGAACAATTCGAAAATTCATATCGCATTAATTCTCGCTATTTTTAAAAGCAAAAGCGAAACAGTATTTTTAACGTAATTAAATATATCGGAACCAAGAACAAACTACAACTCCTCATCTGGTTATATAAACTCGTTGCTATTACAACTTCTTATCGCTTATCTAGACTTGTATATCCACATATTAATTACAGCGGTTTTATTTATTAATGATAAGTTGGAAAGTAATTTAAGAGTAATTCAATTTACAATTAAACTATCTTTTAAAATTACTACACACGAGTTAATAAATATCAAATACAGAACTAGTCATTGTAGAAAGGTACTTACGAATTGAGTATAAAAGCGTAAAAAGGTTAAAACTATAAAAATTGCCCGTTACAAATTCAACACTAACCCTGAAAAATTTTTCTATTTTGTCAAAATCGAAGAATGCTAAACCTTGTCATAACAATTTCTTATGATAATATTTCTGTACGGAAGACGGTTTTTTGGCATAAAACTCAGTTCCTTGGTCATAATAAAATAAAATTGTAAAGTAGAACACTTCTTTCAAATAAGATACCATCACTGGGGAAGCTGAATATCTGTTACAAGTAACTGACTTTACTGATTTCCTAAATAATTTGAAATAAAGTTCAACCTATACTTAAACTTTCGTCATCATCATTAAGTCTTAAGTCCTAGAACTGGTTGAACGCGCACCTCCATTGTTTTCTGTTCTTAGCTAACTTACACATTTTCCTGAAATTTCCACACTATCTGTGTGCAATGGTCTAATCTAGATCTACCTCTACCTCCTTTTTTATTCATTCTGTTCTAATATACCCCACTCCATTCTCCCAGGCCTTAGAGTGTGTCCTATCATTCTATCTCTTCTATTTTTTTGTTTTCAAAAGATCTTCCCCGACTATTTTTAGAACCTCTTGTTTTTAACTTTGCTGTTCATGATGTCTTCATCATACTTCTGTAGCGCTACAATTCAAAGGTTTCTATTTTTTTCCTGTTCGCTTTTCCTAGTGTCCACGTTTCACAACCGTACAGTGCTTGACTACATACATATACTTTCAGCAGTTCTTTTTTGTTTCCATATTTATTTTCTTCGAACATAAAAGTTGCTTTTTCTTATTAAATGCAGCACGGCCTTTTTGTTTTATATCTTTTGCACTTTTCTCATCTTGCATCATTTCGGTTCCTAAGTAGCAGAAATCCTAAAGCTCTTGTATCTTCTTATTTCTATTTGTATTCTGGTTTTGGACTTTTTTTTGTTATTTAAGCAATTATTCAATCGGAATTTTTAATAATTTTTTGAATATTATAAATATAGTCAAAAACAGATAATAAGTTAAATATTGAAACTATAAAATAAATATTTCTTCCATAGTAATTTTGGCTCAGGTAGAGTTTCTAGGATGCTAGCTGCATTTCCAAGTTGTATTGCTAGTGAAATCCTTTGGAATAAATAGTACTTCGCTTTGGGGTACCTTGATTCCTTAGCCAATATCGAGACTAATTCATCTATAACTTTGATTCTTCGCACCACGGTCCTAAGGTCTCGAAAGCTAGTCCTTTGAAAATAAAATTGGATGTTTTGAGGTTTCTGTATTTGTCGTGTTTATGCTGGCATGCTGTCTCGGCTACAGATCCAGGTGTCACTGATGTCTGTGTTAAGTGTATTATTGCCAGGGTGTCGACACAGGTCATATCCCATACTAAACGTTTGCGTTTTGACCACGGAACTAGAGTCACTCCATCCGGTTTTTTGTCATCATCTCTAAAAAGTCCTGTTGGTTCTAATGTGGAATGAATATGAGCGGTAGACAAAGCACTTTGGACAATTTGGTTAGGTTCATTATGTCGTGTCCAGCGTCATTTACTTTTCCTGCATGATAAGCCATGCACTCCTTCTTCATCAACTAAGATACCACAGCTGCACATGTGACTCTGGAAAAGTTTAAACTCAACCTTAGACCAACGCAAATTTGTAAAGTCTGGTAATCTGGTAGTATTCCCACATTTGCAAACGGGAAAGTTTGTAGCCAAGCTCCTGATTCCTTTACTCCTAAAACAGTGAACCTGGCAATGTCCGTTGATGATGTAAAAGTTAATTTTTCTCTGATTGTTCTGGTAAGTATGCTATTGTCCCAGTTCTTCTGAACATGGGGAATAGGGGTAACGATGTCATCTTGTTGCTCTTTCCACATCAGTAAAGCATCTTCCAAGAAACGCATATTGACCGTTACGTCCATATTTTTGAGACAACGTGAGACGAGGTCATTGCATCCGTAGACAGAAGCCAGAAAGGTCGGAAGAGCGATATCTGAAATTTTTCTAATTCTAATTCCACTATATTTCACAGGTAATGTCGCTTGTATCCATTGTTTATCTGTCAGTGAAAGGTTGCGGATTTTCTCCAAACATTCATGTAGAAGGTCATCCATCTTTTTCATTTCATCAGGGAATTGGAAAAATGGATATGTACGTAAAAAGTATCTCATCTTTGGAATAAATAGATAATTTTTAAGTAGGAAGTATGCGGTGTGAGTCGTTAAATTTTCTAGTCGCTGCGTCAGCAAAACAGGCTTTTTCATCTTCTTTTCAAATAAGGTTTTTAATGCATTTTCAAAAACAGGAGATCCAAGAATTTTAAGTGAATCTTTTCTTTGATTCCGAATACCTGGTGACAAAGTGTTAAAGCGACTTTCTATTTCCGGGTCCACTTCATCAGAACAGAAAAATAGTTAACATTTGTTCGAGTTAATTTTCAAACCGATGTCATCGATTCAGATCGATTATTTTTTTTAAATTTTCATAAACTTCTTCTGGATCTCCACCTAGAATAGCGTTGTCTAAGTACCAAAGGTTGAGCTCTGTTGAAAAACTTTCAACAATTGGATGAACAAACAGGCAGAAGGCCAAGGGTCCACATGGATCTTCTTGTTGGCATCCGGTTGCAGAGGAAATTAAGCTGTTCCCGTAAAATAAATGTTCTGGCTTTGCATAGCACTGTTGCATGAAGTAGAAAATTGATGGGGTCTTAGCCTTTATCTGACATAACATTTGCTCTCTGTCGATCGTGTTGAAGGCTTGAGGAGGATTTTGTTATAATTTGTGGGATGAGTGACGTAGCTTCGTACTGCATGAATGCAGTTTTCACAGTCCAACTTAGTTGCCACTCCAAACTGATTCGGCCACAAATAACTCGGTAAGTCTTTTTGAACGTCTCTGCAAGCTAATTTTTCAGTTAATCTGCGTATTGGATTTCCTACAGCATTTGGGCAAAGTGCACCATTTTTCTTAGTAAGCGCACATAGCGAGGTTCCGTAAATAATTGGGTATATCTTTTCATTCAGTTTGCCTCCCAGGAGAAAGGTGCACAATGACGTAATACTAGCAAGTGCCCGTTGGCCAGCTTCTCCATCAGAAGTATAAATTACTTCATTAAAGAACTGAGGTCGAAGACCGTCGACACCTGAGGCCGAACCGGAAGGGAAGGAGTTGATGGCTTTCTTTACGGAAGCTTCCATGGGAGTGAAAAAAAACATTTCTCGTTGTCATTCTCAAAGGTTATTACTTTTATTGTAGAAGGGCATTTTTGTCACATGTAGCTATAGAATCTTCTGAAGTAAGGATTTTTATGGAACCTTCAACATCACAGTGATCCATTTTCGCTTGGATTTTATCTTCAAGGGATGCTCGGTAAGTTTCCTTTTTTGTGGCGATTGATGGTATCAGGAATGATATAACATTTTCTTTTACTTTTGCAGTAAGATTTCCTTTCGGCGTCTTGTCTACATGTAACGTTTTGTAAAAGAAAAGGAGGAAATTGGCCCAGGATTGGATAGAATTTTCTTTAATTGCGTCGTTAACTAGGTGTGTGAATTTATTTGCAACGGAATATCGTGCTCTTTTAGGTATATGTCGAAGTATGGTGGTTCTTGATTTTGATTGGGTTGGTTCCGTAATTAATTCTTCAAGGGAGTTTTTGTTGGGTTAGGCAATTCATCTGGGTGAGCCTTTTTTAGATGATTTTCAAGTGTTTTTGAGTTAGCATAGGTCTTTTGACAGCGTGGACAAGGAATTCGAGTTGCTCCATCTTGGGATTGTCGTTGCTGGAGACATTGGGAACGATGCCAATTTTTATGTGGCATCTCCAGTTCAGAGATTAAAGTGAAAGTTAATATTGTACGACTAGTTTAAGTCTATAGAATTCATGAGAGCAGTTTTTAAATACAATTAATCTAAACTTTCCAAATTTAACAGCCAGATTTTACTATAATTTTGAATGTCTGCTAACATCTGTCAGATTAAATATTATAAATTCGTATAGTCCAAAGGTTTCCAATGTTTATCAAACTATAACTGTTTCAAAATTCTTGTATTAATGTGGGGTACACTTGCTATTAAATTAAAATATTAAGCAGCACTTACAGATTAATTCAGAAGTGGCCCTAATCAGTACGTCTGTTACTACATCTACAAAATTGAATAGACACATTCCTCCCCTTTGCACACTAGTAGTTTAATTTATTTTTGTTAGATGTTCATACCGTATCTGTCTGTTATAGTAGAAACCATGAAAGGAGACATCTACGTCACAGATGTCTAATTAAATTCGCAACGTACCTCTTTACTTAAAATACGCTCAAATTGTATTGCTATCTGAATCATATGCATGGTTAAACGTTTAAAAAACCTTAATGATAAGTTGTAAATTTAGTCAGAGACCAATGACGTAGATGCCTGCTTCTCAATCTTCCTTGCTAGATGCTAATACCGCTGTATCATTTACATATCTAAGCATATGAATCGTTTGTCTCTACTTATTAATAGCAAATGTCTTCCTACATTTGACAGTGTTCATTGCCTCTTCGATGTATAGGTTAAAAATTAACGGAGATAGTGCACATCCCTATCTCATACCTTTTCCTAATATTTACTTCTCTACGTTCATGCTCCAATATATTACAGCTATACTCAGTGACATGGAAATTCCAACACCAATAACGATTGGGAATTTTTTGACTAAAGTTGGCAGATATGTGTAACTACTCAAAGATAATAATAAATTAAAATTTCATACGATAGAATAAGTGGAACCAGTATATCTGACACTTCTGTCACTTCTTTTTAAAATTATTATCCGGTGTATTTCTTGCAAATTTGTGGTTGAATTTTGTGTTGTATTTGTTAAACTTTAGTTGCTCTTCGTGTTTTGTGGACGTGATTGGGCCTAGAATGCGGCAACGTGGAAATTACCGCCAGCTGAGCCAATTGGACAGAAGTCGATTTGCTGGGCTGCGTGAAGGTGGTTTTCTTTTTCAGCGAAACTGCAAATCGCCTTAATCGGAACCAATCCACAATTATTTGTTGTTAACAATTATGAACTAGGGAGGAACACGAATGTCGTATAAAAGGAACGAGTAGTCGAAGACAAACTAATTAAGTGCAATACCGCCATCTTTGCCTTATAGCTCTAAGAGACTGATTCTTCAGTACCAGGTCAATTGCTGATCACTGGCTATATATTGAACGTCATTCTGTAACCTCTCGAACGGTTTATCGCCGAATTAGGGCTTTTGGCTTGCAATCCTATTGACCACATTTTGTGTTATAGGCAAATCACTTTAAGAAGAACCCAACGTCATATGCCAGATTGCGCAGAAATGTAATAACAGTGGCGTAGTTGAATTATTACAGTATAAACGGAAGATATGGCGTTAAATAGTAAAAAAATAAACAACCAATTAAATTATAATTTAAAATTTTTAATATAATATCGCCATATGAGTTGTGTGCATCAATATCCCTAAAAAATACTGCTATAGCAAGGTTATTTTGTAAAATCCGATAAAGCAAATGATTGAATACCATGGCCTACTTAAGTGGTTTCTATCTCATTCTAGTGTTCTGCAAACACATCTGTTGAGTAACTTATTGTTTTATTAATGTTAATTGTTATATACAAGATATTTTATATTAGTTAGATGGCGGTTTAAAACTGTCCGTCTGTGTATCAAGTAAAAATAAATAGTAATGAAATCTAAAACTTTTACAAGCTAATTTCCGATTGGTTGATCATAAAACTCTACGCCACCAAATCCTGATTACTGCCATCCCTAATTACATATAATGAACTGTTCCTAACCAATTTTTGCTTTGTGCGCATGATGACGTTGGGTTCTTCTTAAAGTGATTTGCCTATACCGCTTACAGCTAAACACCGACAACAACGGTTAGAGTGGTGAAGTTTGCGATTACACTGGAACCTGGAGTGGCATATGGTAGGATTCAGTGGTGAATCCCAATTCTGTTTAGGTATGCATGATGGCTGCATGAGAATCAGACGAAGACATGGAAATCGTGCCAATGTTAAACTTCTGTTGAAAGGCATGTACACCGTGCACCGCGGGGGTTATGGTATAGGGTGTTATGGCATATGGAAATAGGTCTCATTTGGTGTTCGTTCGAGGCAATATGAACGCCGAGCGCTACGTTATTGAAGTTGTTAAACCCAACATCCTTCCATATCTCTAACAGCTCAAAGAACTACTTTCACAGCAGGATAATGCCCGTCCAAACGTAGCGAGGACGGGCAGGGTAATGCCATTCTTCGTGTAGCGAGGACTAATCTCAACCGTTTGAAGACGCCCAAGTCAATATTTTACCATGGCTACGTAGATATCCTGATATTTCGCCAATTGAACATGTGTGGAACATTATAGAAAGAAGACCGGAATTTAGCAAATCCGTATACACTGAAAGCTCTCCAACATAAATTGCAGGTTGCTTGGGACACAATACCCCAACAGGACATCAACCATCTATTGGATTCGATGCCACTGAGGGTATGTAACAAATACGGGGGTCCCAAAATTAAAAATTGCATTAATCTTTTGGTTTTTTCTTTGAAATTTTAATTAATTATTACTTTTTAGTAGTTAAACATATCTACCAAGTTTGGTCAAAACATTCTCAACCCTTCTTGGCGTTGCAATTTCCATGTCACTGGGTATATTTGCTCATTTTATAAGCTATGTATAATCCGTCTATCCCTATAGCGCATTCTAATCTTCTTGTGTATTTCAAACATTTTTTCCCATTTTACATTGTCGAATGCTTTTTCCAGGTCTACAAACCCTATATACACGCGTTCTCCTTTTTGTATTGTCTTCTCCATTATCACCCTCAGAGCTAAAATAGCCTCCTGTGTTCCCCTGTTTCACGTAAACCCAAATTGATCTTCTTCTAGTATTTCTTCCGCTCGTCTTTTCATTCGTCTCTGTACAATTCTAGTTAATATTTTTGATACGTGTGCTGTCAAACTTATTTTTACACCTATCAGCGTCCCACTTTTTTGATATAATGACTATGATGTTACTTTTGAAATCTCTGGGTGTCTCACCTGTTTCATACATGTAGCTTATAAGTTGCAAGAGACATTCTGTTGCTGCTTGTCCAGCAGCTTCTATAGTTTCTGCTTGCACCTTATCTTTACCCGGTGCCTTAACATTTTTCGAACCCTTTAATGCTAACTCAAATTCATCTCAAAGTATAGGATATCCCGAGTCGTCCTTTTCAATGTCTTATTCCTATTCTAGTGCGGCTAGTTCTTGTCGGGCATATAAATTCCCTATATATTCTTGCCATCTAACCACTTTCTCTACATTTTCCGTGATGGTGTCTCTTTCCACGCGTCTTATGTTTTTTACTATACGGTTTTATATCCCTAAAATTCCTTCAAATTAGTTTGTACGCTTCGTCTGTCTTTCCTATTTCCATCTTAGTTTGTACCTCTTTGCACTTTTCATCAATCAATTGTTCTTTAGCTTCCCTGCATTTGCGAATAATTTTCCACTTTATGGCTCCGTATCTCTGTTTTCCTGCTTCGTCTGGTCTGCTTTTGTACTTTCGTCTTTCTTCTATTAAATTCAGTATATCCTTTGTTATCCATAGTTTTTTATTTTTTTTTTGTGTATACCCATAATGTCTCTGGCCGCCATGGCTAAGCTGGATTTAATGTTATTCCTTTCTGTTTCTACTTTCTTCGTATCAGAAATTTTCCCGATGTCTTTTAGCAAGTTATTTGACTTTTTTTCGAATCTTTTAGTTTCTTAAAATCAAAGTGCCTTTTTCCATTCACTTTTTTCAAATTTTTAAATTTAAGCGCGGCCTTCATAATTACGATATTGTGGTGTGTCTATATCACCTTCTATGTAGCTTTTACAGTATTTACTTGATTTTTAAACCGTTGTCTAACAAGAATGTAATCTATTTGATATCCTCTTATATCTCATGGCATCTTCCACGTGTATCGTCTTTTAGCATGATGTCGAAATAATGTGTTCGTGATGGTTAAATTGTTTTTGTCGCAAAATTCTACCAGCCTAATCGTGCATAATCCAAATAAACTTACTACCGCCCCTTCCTCACCAACCACTGCATTAAAATTCTCCGTAATTATTAAATTTTCATGTCCTTTTACGTGGATATCTTTGTAGATTGCCTACTGCAGCTGGAGGTGGGCATGTATAATTGAATTATTACTGTATTGACCTGTTTAGACTCTAATCTAACCATGAGTACTCTTTCGTTCTTTTGTAATTAGTTTTCTGCACAGTGTCCTATCTTTTTTCGCATAACTATATCCACACACGAATTTCTTTCCTCTGATCCTGTATCAATTACCCTAAAGTCTCTGCTCCAAAAATCTCCCACCTCTGGCCACCGAACTTCACTAATCACTACTATGTCTAATGCTAAACCATCCATTTCAACGTTCAAGTTCTCTAGCTTGCCTACTTACTTCATACTTCTGACATACCACTCACCGACCCGCAGAATATTCCCGGTTTTTTTATGATTTCCCATCACATCCTCTAAAGTAGTCCACTCCCGGAGTTCCAAATGGGAGGACTATTTTAACTCTGAAGTCTTTTACCCCAGAGGATGCCATTACATTATTTAACAATTTAAGTACGCTGTGTTCTTTGGAGGTAATGTGGTGGTTTCCCGTTGGCTTCCACATCGCAGTAGTGTGTCTTAGAATGTCATACCGCCCCTGTGGTCTCTAACACTCTAAGTACCGAAAGAGCTGCTGCCCTCTTTCGAGGACTTCTCTTAACCTGTTTCCTCACTAAAGATCCCACCAAATTGGCAAAACCTTTGGTTCGGCGCCTTAGTTCATTGAGACACGCAAGCCGTTCCACCCGTTCTAGTAATCGAGAACTTCTTAAAGGTACAGGTCCATTCAGAACGGTAAAGTTGGGTATCGAGAGTATAAAATGCAGAAAGTATTCGGACTATAATATGGAATGTAACAACTTAGTAAGACGCGTGAGCTACTTCTCTATAAATAACTTCTTGCAAACACCATCTGGTTATAAGACACCTTTCGGCTTAGTAGGAAGTGTATGTTTACGCATTCAAAAATAATAATCCCTGTATTTTGCTGATGACATCCATTGCAAAAATTTGCAAAACCTGAACTTCGTTAGTATGTAATATAACATAAGTCCATACGCGAAACCCGTGCTAAAGTTCAAGCAATCTAATATCCGATTAACATCATAGATGTGATTAATAGGCATACCAACATAAACCAATATTTTTGTCTTTTTCTATCTTCAACAAATTTCACGAGTTATGTTGGTCAAAAATCAACGTTGCCGACTGCTCTAACAAATTAGTGTTCAATTAAAGTAGGGATATTCATGCCTTTCGTGCTAAGGTTGAAAAGGTTGAATCAATCGCTATTCGCGTAATACTTACATTCCCGTCCGTCTCAGTGGCTTATCTTTAAGGGCCCCGCTTTCCATGATCTAGTCCCAAGCAAGCACGTAGCCAAAGGAGGGGCTTGAGGGGCTAAAGCCCCCTTCCCCCGAAAACTAAGGACCCATGTCGCTGACCCCCGCAACATACACCTTTAAACCTAGAATACTAACGTGGTTTTACGACTTTATAAAAACGATGATTATTATCAAAAGTTTTGCTTTTGTGAAAATAAAAAATTTCATCCCTTGTTCATAATTTGATAAATATGCTTTGCATGTTCCATATTGCTTTATGCACTTAATTCAGTTTGTTTCCCCGGTGACTTATCATCCATTTTTTATCTTAAATAGCTAACGTTCGTTTGAAGATTGCACAAATTACAAAGCAATTGCAAATGCAGCCTGCAGCAGATCATAAAGAAACCAGTAACAAAACATTATATACTTTAATACAATAATTAGTAAAATTATGTCGTAAAATTTACGATTAAGATTTGTGATAGCAAATTACCTGCCTCTAATTAAAATTTCGTAACTACTTCCTGTACGATGGGTTTCGCCTAACTAAATTACTAAATACCGCCTGCAGTCGAATCCAGCACGAACTGCATCTTTTTACATTGACATATTCTTTATTGAGCTACAATTACCAATCTTTACTCAATCTAATTGGTATTTTGAAATTTAAGTTTGGAAAAATTTTACATTTTGTTACGTGCTGAAAATTTCGGCATTAGACATTTTTAAATAAGTGTTAATATGTGAGGATTTCGCGGCATAAATTTAAAAGACTCGTTGCGCGTATTTCCGTCACTTTAGAGAGTGCGTTGCGCGAGATTCCCGTCAACGCGTGTGGAGGAAGAAGAAAGTGGGGAATTTCCGAAAGACGCGTTGGGACTTGCCTCCGAAACGCGAAGAGAGTGGTATCGTGTCTTATCGTATCTTTTTGGGTTATGTAGGTTCCTTTTTGCCTTTTTGATTATCGTTCCCTATAAACCCGTTCCTGTCGTTCCCTACATATAGAAAGAAAACCAAATTGGAATTTGGATGCAACCTGGCTCAAGATTCACGACCCGAGAAATAACGAATCCACGGAGCCGCGCAGCCGCTATCATGAAGTGATCCTGAAGAAAGCTCTACTTGTTCACGTAAGTACCCCTTAGGGGTTTTCTAAAATTTGTATACTTCGTAAATCGCGTCGCCCTAATATGCATATTGTGTGACGTAATCTAAATTTGCGCGTCAATTTTTACATTATCGAATACCGTTACCAACTGTCATTTGTGTCGCATGTACCGCGTCGACGGGACTGTAATGATTTTAAGTCTGACTAATGCGAAAGAATTAATAAGAATATCTTAATAAACTCGAAAGCTTTTCAGTAAATCCACAGCGCATGGCTGAAGATTCACTCAAATTTTTCGCACGCCTGTAAATACGTCCTCGCCTAAATGCGGTTACGTAGTTACCGCGCCTGAGTCAAGCCTTAATAAAACAATTCCCTCAACACTTTCGTATAAAGTCGTGAAAGCTTGTATTCCTACAACAATCACGCGTTTATACCGAAAGCTGAAGCAAATATTCTATTTAAGACGAATGTATTGGAAAACACGAAAGCTTTTCAGCAAATCCACAGGACTTGGCTAAAGATTTGTTAAAAAACCCCACAGCACGTGTATAAATGCGTTCCCGCCTAAATGCGGTCACGCAGATATCACGCCCCTGTCGAGCCCTACAATACAAATTTGTTCAGACACCTCTGTATAGAATCGCAAACGTATGTATTGCTATAACAATTACGAGTATACACAGAAATACTGCAAATAACGATTATTTTGCACTAAAAGTGCAGTGAATACGATGGAATTTTCCGCAGCTGTGGATTCCTAACGGTCGTCTGCGATGTGATGAACGGCGGCTATGATGAGACGATGTTCTTGACCCTTGATGGCACCAGAGGTTTGTAGACGTTTAAACGAATGGTCGAATTAAAGATGCGATGGGATTTGTGAATATGTTGATTTTGGAAACTCTGTCGATTTGTAAACGTGTGCTTTCTGCTCTCCTATCGTCGCTGGAATGAATAAACTGCATTTGCGCGCATGCCTGTCATTTGTATCCTTTCTGTACCACCTACCTGCACCGCATTGACATGTACACGGCCACGGTAATAAACAGTAATTTTATTCCGTTCAGTCGGTTCGGTCATGCTAAATTACATGGAATTCCTCTGTCTATACTATACCTGATCGAATCCTTACTACTGTTACACATTGTTTTCGTATTCAGTATTTACATACTTATTATTTTATAAACATTTCTGAATAACTAAATCACGTTTTTGTACTGTAATGCAATAAACAACATCAAGTTTAAAGAAAGGTTTATTTAAATATAAATCAAGCTAAGCGACTATACATCATGAGAACTTCTTACGTTCTTCTGTATCTCTGAACAACAAGTTACAGCAACCCCTTACTTCTCCTCTACTACCCTTAGGTCTATCGACGCACGCAGAAGGCCTGAAATATTTTACACATCCTCCGGCGCGGCGGAACAACTTAGCTTATCACTTCATTTAAGGTCGATATTTCACGTGATATTCTTTTAAATGTTTTAGCGTTATCTGAGTAAATGACCTTAGGAATCCCTCTACGGGCAAAGAACCGTTTACATGCACTGATTGTAAACGCAACATCCATTTTCAAAACAATCTCTAGATGAAGTGCTCGTATAACAGCGCAGGTCAATAAAAGCACATAACATGGCTTTGAGTGATAACTATCTTTATAATACAACGGTCCGGCGAAGTCTAAACCTGTCACTTCAAAGGGCTTTGTTTGCTGTATTCGATCTCTAGGTAACGGCACGAAGGAATGCGACACTGATTTTCCACGAAATCGTTTACAGATAACACATCTTGCTAAAACGGACTTTATTAATTGCCCTCCTCGTACAATCGAAAATCGTTTACGTGATTCATAAAGTGTCGCATTTACACCAATATGATGAAGAGTTTTATGAAACTTTATTATTAGTAGTTTACTTAAATGTGCATTTTTCGATGGAATAACGGGATGCTTGAGGTCGAAATCTTCTCTTAAATTATGAAGACGCCCACCCAAACGCAGCAATTCATGTTTATCCAAAAAAAGGGCTTAAAGTTGCAATACTCAATTTCCGTTCAATGCCCTTACCCCTTTGTAAACTGTTAATCTCCGAATAATAAACTTCCCGCTGAGCTTGCCTCAGTAAACATATTTCGGCCCTTTCAAATTTGTTTACGGTTAAGCTCTTCATTTCTTTATTATTTCTAGTTTTTAAATTTCCTATAAATCGTAAAACATACGCCGTTATCCGCACTAAACGATCAAAATCACTGTATCTGGAGGAATATATAAATTGATTGCTACCTTTTATAGTGTCGTTAATTAGTAAAGACATTTTTGATACTATATCTATCGTTGACGTAGATTTCTCTATCGTATTATCTGGCGATGTTTGTTCACTTTCTAGCAACCACCTAGGACCGTGTAACCAAGTTTCGGAATTTATTAAAGTACTTGAACTTATTCCGCGGGTTAATAAGTCCGCAGGGTTCTCGCGACCCGGACAATGTCTCCATGTTATATCTTTCGATATGGTCTGAATTTCTTTAACACGGTTAGTCACATATGGTTTCCACTTTGACGCATCACTTTTAATCCAATGCAACGCGATCAGAGAATCTGTCCAACACACTACCTTTTCAATTTTAATTCTATCGTTCTGATTGCACCAGTTAATTCCTAACACTTTTTGACTTTGTGCATTTTGCGATTCAACCTTGCTGTTTACTTCGAAATCGTTAATCGTCCATTTGCGATAATTCATGGAGGCTCCTTTAAAAAGCTTACTTGAAAAGTCTTTTAAATGTTCTGCAACATTTCGATTGTTTACACTGACCACTAGATCGTCTACATAAAATCCCCTTTCTAAGATTTCATTAAATTCAGGATTTTGTTTTCGATTATTGATTAAATGTGTTCGTGTCACGGAATTTAAAAGAAACGGGCTACATGTAACTCCGAATGTTACTCTATTCATACGATACGTTTCCAGTTCATTGTCGTTATTGTACCATAAGAATCGATGTGCGTCTTTATCGTCGGAATATAAATAAATTTGTAAAAATGCTTTCTCAATGTCAGCCGTAATTCAGATTTCGCCTACACGAAAATTAAGTAAAATTTAATTAAATCTGGACTTAAATTAGGCCCCTTTTCTAATAAGTCATTCGACAATTTTTGTCCCGGGGCCTGTGAAGAGGCATCGAAAACCACTCGCAAACGCGTTGTTTGTTTATCTTCTCTAAAAACAGGCCTGTATGGCATGTAGTAAACACGATCGCCATTTGTTTTTTCAGCATCACCGCGGGAAATTAACTCGGCATAATTATTATCCAACATTCCTTTGATAGCAGCGTTATATTCACATATTTTGTTAATATTAGTCAATTTAAACTTTAGCCTCTGAGCACGAACTCGCGCACTAATTAAATTATCATCTTCATTCACTGCATCCTCATTCTTCCACGGTAACGCTACTAAATATCGATCATCGCATTTACGAACGTTATTTTTCAAAAAATTATCGAAAAATCTTTATCGTCGTCTGCTTCTTTGGTTATACCTATTGTTTCCAAATCCCACATACTTTCGATCTCGGCTTCTGTTTTTATAACTGCCGCATGTAACACTGTCTGCAGATTTACTCCTATTGTTGTAGCATCAACTGGTATGGGGTCATGCAAAGCATAATCAAATTTCGTGTCCACTGCTACTAAACCTTTATTAAGACGAATATTCTTTCCTGTCACTACTGTCCAGTAATGGTCTGCCGCAATAAGTATATTAATTCCATCAACAATTAACGCTCGATCTATATTAAACGGGATATTGTCAGCAAGTTGCAAGTTTTGATACTCTACCACGCTTTCTTTAGGTATATGTAAATTATCCATGCAAATTTCTGGAACTTCCACAGCCTCAATCGTTAAAATTTCATCTGTATATTGTCCCTTCAAAGTAATTAAAACGCGGTTGTAAAGTTTAGTCGGTATAGATGAACTATTTCCAAACGCGGCAATACGAACCCTATGTTGTTCAACAATAGGTAAATTTAATACCCTTGATAGATTCTCCTTAATAAATGAAAGTTGACTACCCCCGTCCATTACTAATCTAATTAACTTCTTTGAATTTTCGCCAAAGACATAAACACAAGCCGTTTGCAATAGCACATTTTTGTTTATGTTTGTCATCAAACTGGACACCGACGGCGCCGAAGTGTTCATTGGACTCTCGCCTTTCGTTAATTTTACTGTAATACCTGTCGTCTCAGCGTTGTATCTATCTTTACTTGGCTTAAAACTTGGGTCGTACATTATTGTTGCGTGCCTACCTCTGCATTCCTTACATCTTAAGAATCTATTTTTACAATATTTAGCACTATGGTTATTTCTCGTACAACGGTAACAATTTCCTGCTGCCTTTAGAATTTTTCTCTTCCTTGCCAAAGGTACATCTGCGTCACACATTTCGGTTTTATGGTATTTCTTGCGGAAAGCGCAGCATTCAAGACGTTTGTTCGGGGTGACTAATAAACTAGACGCAGTTCCTTTGTAATGCGTTCTCTTTTCTGTTGGGAGCATCTTTTCTTTACAATCTGCATCCGGTTTTAAAGCTTGTTCTAACGACTCGAGTTCATTTTTAAGAAACTGTAATAAATCCTTTACCTGGCGATCTGCATCTTCCTCTGACCTTGATGATGAACTTTCTAAATTATTCGTAATAATTTCTTGATAATTGGATGATTTCATTTTCATTTGTCGATAAAATCTTAAGCGCAATTCCGTTGTCAACGACTTCATGAGAGTCGACTTTACGATTATGTTATACTGAGAACTAGATACTTCTGAGATTTTAAGAGCACGCATAGCTGAAGTGATTAGATTGTAATTCTTCCTTAAAGCGCTTACGTCATTTCTGGATTTTACAGGTTCGATTTTCATAATACCATCAATATATTGTTCAATTAGCCGTTCCCCATTTCCAAATTGATCTTTTAATATATTCAAAGCTTCTTCATAGAATGCTCCAGATGGAGGAAATCCCTCAATTGCTTCAGCGGTCCTTCCCGTGACATACATTCGCAGGTAGTTGAATCGATCTCCGTTCGTTAATTGTTGATTGTCGTGGATCATACTTCTGAATTGTTCCCAGAAAGGAAGCCAGCCCTTTGCAGTACCATCATACTTTGCTAACTGTACACACTGACGTAAAGGACGGCCTACTTGCTTCGTTACTTACTGGTACCGTATTCGTTAATTCGGGTCAACCTCTATCTGCGATCTTTCTGGGCATTTTAATCTAAATTCCAACTTAGACATCGTAGTTACAGCAACCTCTTCATATTCATACCTTTTCATTAACTCGTCCTCTAGGTTTTCTTTAAGCAGAGGTTCAATTTGCTTATCAATTTCTTTCAGATTGTCACTCGCAATCTTTAACTTTGACATAGCTGTATAAATGTCTTCAACACTGAAACTATTTTCTAGCATAGAATTTATATTATTGACTGTTTTAGTTAAGTGCGTTCTACAGATTGTCCGTTTTACTTGTTCCATCACGAAGCCTGGATAGTATAGCCGTCTGTTAAATATTCGCGTTCACGTTCCGTTATTCCGATTATTTACGTTAAAGCTAGTTTATATTTATCACCAGATCTTCTCGGGTTTCGGCACCAAAGTTGCTGTAATGCAATAAACAACATCAAGTTTAAAGAAAGGTTTATTTACATATAAATCAAGCTAAGCGACTACACATCATGAGAACTTCTTACGTTCTTCTGTATCTCTGAATGACAAGTTACAGTAACCCCTTACTTACTCCCTCTACTACTACCCTTAGGTCTATCGACGCACGCAGAAGGCCTGAAATATTTTACACATGTACGTAGGTTGCGTTGCGTCGCTCCGTCGTCGACGACATCGTACCCAGTTAGTGTTGATCAATCGTCATTAAATTGATTGAACTACACGTAAAATTTAGTCTTTGTTTAAATTAGTACAACAATGAAGCGCCAATCAAGTATCGTTTCATTTTTTTAAAAACTTGGACAAGATAATGTTAAGGGTAATCATGACAGTAATACCTATAAATTAAAATCCCTACTTAGTAACTAATTTGATTTAAATATTTTATAGAGTTATCAAGTCCAAGCAATGTTGTCGCGCCTAGCAAGAGTGATAATGATATATTAAATATTTCTACGACTACCTTTATAGCACTTCAGGTGTGGCAAGCAGATCTGTTTGATATTGGGGACGCCAAGAGAGATGTTTTGGATGATAACTTTAAACAAAACATCCTTACTGCTATATTGCTCCCTAGAAAATCCTATACCTTTTCTATGACTGAAGGAACAAATCAAAAAAGAAGATTTCAAGAGAAATGGATAACAGATCACGAAACCGGATTTCATTTTCTTGCGTGTTCTAAAACAAAAGATTGCGTATATTGCAAGCCTTTCTGTTTGTTTCATCAAGAAGGTGCAGGAAAAAGGGATTATGAAATTCCAGGGAAATTAGTAGCAAGTGAATTCAGAGATTGGCAAAAGGCTAAAGAAACATTCGTTAATCATTCCAAAAACAAGTACCGCAAAAAATGTGTCGTTTTGGCAGACAATTTTTTAAAAGTTTATTCTGGAAAATGTCAGGACATTATGTCAGAAATAAACTCTCAACGGGCCAAAGAAAAAGCAGAAAATAGAGCAGTCATCAAACCCATTATTGAAACAATTTTATTTTGTGCACAACAAGAATCACCTCTTAGGATCTTTACTGGATTAACCCGAGAGAAGGGATGAAAAATTTCGAGCACTTCTGGGATTTAGGGCAAATTCTGGTGATGAAGATTTAAGAAAACATATTATTAACAGCCGTAGAAACGCTACGTATTTCAGCCCTGAAATACAGAACGAGATTATTCAAATATGTTCGAAATTAATTATTGAAGAAATTGTTTTTAAAATAAATAAAGCTGGTTGTTTCAGTCTGCTTGCCGACGAAACAATGATATTTCAAGCAGAGAACAACAATCCATCTGTGTTCGTTACGTAGACCAAGTAACATGTGAAGGTAATTCGCAAATTCAAGTAATTCGTAAAGTTCTTTTGGGATTTATTCCATTTACGATCTGCAGAAAACTTGAGTCGAGTCATTTTACAGAGATGTGAAGAGCTTGGACTTGACATGACTAAAGCGTTGGACAAGGTTATGATGGTGCAGCCAATGTGACGGGACACATCTCTGGTGTTCAATCTAGAATTAGACATATATATCCAAATGCAAGATATGTTCATTGTGCTAGCCACCGATTGAATCTTGGGCTGTTAAATACCTTGACATTTTCCTCGCTTAAAAACTGTCTTGGTGCGGTCAATGAATTAGCTAACTTTTTTATAAATCATCCTAATGCGAACAAAACTCTTCAAAATGCTATTTCAGTATATACTCCAGACAACAGAAAAAAAAAGACTTCTCCGTCTATGTGAAATAGGATTTATTGAAAGACATGATAGTGTCATTACATTTGTTGAGCTGTTCGAACCCATTTGCGTCAGCTTGGAAGAAATTTCTAAAAAATCGTGGAGAATATCTTCTACAGCCTCAACTTTATTGGCGGCTGTTGAGAAAAGTGACTTCTTAATTAGACCACTTGTATGTGATAAGATATTTAGCTTGACCCTCCCATTGTCTGTGTTTCTTCAAAAACAATCTTTAGATTTAGCAACAGCTCTTGACCACGCAAAAATCGTTATAGCTAGTCTTGTAAAGCGGCGCGAAGATGCAGATATTGTTTTCAAGCAGATTTTTATTTCTGCATCACATCTTGCACAAGCGATTTTTCAAACCGAGCTTAAGATTACCAGACTGGCATCAAGGCAGAATGCACGTGCGAAATCTCAGGTTACTAATGTTGAAGAATATCACAAAGCGATTGCGTTCATTCCTTGCATTGACCACCTTATTTAAAATTTATCAGAGCGATTTATTTCAAACGAAGACATACTACAGACTTTTCAAGTGCTTCTTCCAGCTTATGTTTCACTCGACAACGTAATTAAATTGGAGAGTTTAGCTCCTTATTTTGACGACAAAGTATCACTTTCTGTAGTAAAAGCAGAATATTTACTATGGTGTGAACGAGCTGCCACTATCGACACAAACTTTGAGGTTTTATGTGTATTGGAAAATTATAATGTAACATATTTTGGTACAATAAACTACCTCATCAGCATTTTGGCTCCATTGCCAGTGAGTACTGCTAGTGTAGAGAGATCTTTTTTTACGATGAATAGTAAAATCGTTTTCTCGCAGTGTGATGAATGATGAACCTCTTAGTGCACTTGCCGTGGTGTCCGTTCACTGGGATATAGATGTTGACCCTGATAAAGCCATCAACATTATGGCGGCAAAAAAATCAAGAAAACTACTTTTGTAAAAGAATTTGCCGAAATATAGTTTCACAAAAACTGTTTTATTTTATCGAATTCCAACAAGCCACCCTCCAAAACAAAAGTCAGCTACGTGACAGGTCCCGAGGTTCGATACTCAGTTAGTTCTGGTTTTTTTTTAATTTATATTGCATTCTTTTTAATTATTCATCTTCTACTATATATAGAAGGAGCAAAACGAACTTTTTAGTGCTGATGCGGTCTGAAATATCTAAATTATCACTTTGATAAAATGTATGTTATATGTTCGAAAATATTATGTAACCGCTAATCGTGCTTGTAGTCACAACATTTGAATATTTTCATAGCGGCAACGGTAATTCTGCATGACATCATAAATATTGATGACATACATAGGATTTTAAATTGCTTGAACTATAACAGAACCAATTATAACTGCAACATTAAATTAGTATGAAATGCGCTCAAATAGTTTTATACCAGGGCTGAAGCCTTTGAAAATGGTAAAAAGTTGAAAAAAATAATAGTAAGATGAAACCTATTGGAAAAAGAAGAGAGTATAACAAAAATGAAAGGAAAAATAATTTACGGGCGATTTGAGGTCGGGAAGTGGATGGGGGTGAGTTTTTAAGGGTAGAAAACTGTTTATCTCGATTTCCGGCAAAATTACAAGTCCTATGGAAAAAAGTGAAATAGCGAAGTTGTAGGTAATAAAAAGATCTACAACTTTTATATTTACACTTTTTTCACATAACCTCAAAATTTATGTGAAAAATTCAAATAACCAAGTTTTTGGTTTTTTATTTTTATCTTTTACAAAAAATTTCTTTTTTCACGAAATTTGGTGAAAACGTACATTTTTATATTCCAAACACCCTGTAATTTTTTTGATTAAAAATATTAATTTTTTCACCTTATTTTGACTTAACATCGAAAAACCACCCTAATTTTCAATCAAAATTCTCACGTCAAAATATCTGCTTTTTAAAAAAGTCGGTGGGATTTTTGTTCGTTGAAATATCTACTTTCTGATGGTGTAAAAAAATATACATTACTATGGTAAATGTTTGCAAAAAATGCAAAGAAACGAAAAAAAATCGAATCCGAAAATTTCTTTTTTATCATTATGTACAATTTTGAGCTATTTATTACAATTTATACTTCAATTACTCGAAAAACGTAAGATTCCATGTTACATTGATACACAAAAAATTAAAAATCGCAATACACTACTATAATTAACAACCAAATAAGTTAGAAAGTTATTATTTAATAAGACATCTACAATATTTTGAGAAAGTTGTAGAATCTTCTTTAAATTATATGCGTAGATATCTTGTAACAAAATTTTTGTTACATTAAATATCTCTAAAGAAAAACAGTCTTAACTGTTGTTATTTTACGAATTTGTCATTTAGCGTGAAGTCGTTGAGTAGTTTATTTTACTATAAGGTAGAACACCTCTTTCCTTTTACATTATTTTTCACCTATACGGAGTATTCAAGGGCGACTCCTACACTTCTGATATCCGCAAATGCGTAACTTGAGTTACATAAGCTACAGGCGTTCTGAAGTCCACTTGTGCGATTGATAGACACAACGTCTGCGCGTAAAGGTGACGCGATAACTAGGGTGTTGGCAAGGAATGCAGCCATCTTGCAAGCAACTACGAAGAAGTACGCTTCGTTGAAAAATGAAGAGCCTTGTTTGCAGGTGGAAGCTGAGAATAGCTCTACCATAATGGAAGGGCTAGAGGTTGCCGTGCGGAGGCGTCACGATAGAGCTCTCGTGAGGCTGCCCAGACAACCTCGAGCCACAGTTACAACACGTGGTGAGGAAGTCCATTAGTGGTGAGCATTGTGTAATTAACCAGCATTGTATAAAACTAATACATGGTTCAATTTCCCTAGCACATTTAGGAAACACGCTAGACAATGGGGTTGGAATTTGGTTGTGTATTGTGTAATTACTCTTTTTGAAGCTTTCCGAAGAATGCTTTTAGTAAAGGCATATTTCGCATCTTTCTAAATTTCAAGGAGATGGAATGTTATGCGTTTTAGTTGGTCTACAACGTTTGTCTGCATCACCGTTGTATAATTGGGGCAGAGCCAATCAGGTACTTGTAAAACTATTTACTGAAAATTAATTTTACGTACTAATTACGGTTAAAGCTTTAGTTTAATATTTACTAAATCATAAGAAACTTTTGTTAAAGAATGTAAATTTCAAGTTTTTCTATGCAAGATGTGTTTATGCTTAAATCTTACGTAAAAATCAGTTTGAGAATTATACCCTAGAAATTTAATAGGTCAAATACTTTTTTGTTCAGAACTAAATTTTTTCATAAGAGGAATTTTTGAACTTTTAGATTAATTAAATTGAGGTGTTATTCAAGGCACTTAAATAATGCACATGTTGATTGAGAAAATAAGTGTAAAGTCCACTTTTGATTGAAAGATGTTTACTTGTAATATGTTATGTGATTAGTAGAATACCTATGCTGCTTCTAACATATGTTGAAAAGACTTTCTTTAATTTCATATCATGCTTAAGCCATATGAACTTTTATGTAACAAGTTCTTTAGAGAAATTTTGTAAGCCAGAACAGATCTGTTTTATGGATGTTTAAGGACCCGACTGTATTAAATAATTTATAAATGCTAAGACCTCTCCATGTAGAGAAGCAAATTTAGAGATTTTTGAAACTTACTTTATGTTGATTATTTTGATTATAAAGAAACACACTAAGAAATTTTTGAAACTTATTATATATTGATTATTAAATTTTTTTATAAATAATTTTTGCAACAAAAGAGAATACCATTTAAATTATATTTTGAATTAATACTTTCGTCTTTTTATTTCATTAATTGAAACTAACATTGTCCAAATTAGATAAGCAAAATTTTGAATGTGGAACTTAGAAAAAAGTTGATACAGTACCAGGTAATAGAAACGGAATAAGTAATTTCCAGTAGAGAATTTTTTCATAGGTAAGGTGTTGTTGAGATTTTGAATTCAGGCCAATCGATCTATAAAGATCGAAATATTTGTTGTTGTAAGGCACAAACAGTGTCTTATATTTTATTTTTTTGTGTGACATTTTCTTGCAGGTCCGACATCGCAGAAGCTGGAGCAGAGGTCCAAGAGGTTTCCAGAGGTATTGCTTATGGTAATTTGTATGTTTTTTGGTAATCATTATATCCTATAGGTTTCTGCGTCTTCCTGTAGGATACTTTAGTTTTGTTTATTGTCTATATAGATGCAGTGGCGTCCATTTACGTTTTTTTGTTCCCGTTTGTAGTCGAGCCCACCCTATATCCACGCCCAAACTTATTGCTCACCCTTGGGGTAATTCCCAGACTAGGCCGCGAATATAGTAAAGCTCGTGGGTCCACCGAGGTTCTGTTCACTAATTGACTCACTCTATTAGAGAAAAGCTTTACTAAATTACACTTCAATCTATTTATTTCTATTTTAAGATAACTTATATACATGTGTGGACAACAGAAAATTTTAGGCTATCAAAGGGTATTTCATAGAGAAGTGGGGAAGGGGCTAGGATGGTCTGGGCCTTACTACCTGTTATTTCGTAGCAGCTGTAAACACCGTTAGCCAGTATTCGAGATACAGAGCAGTGAACAACATCGTTCATTAAAATACACGTGCAGGCTGAGTGACTTTAAGAGAATTGTGACAAATTTACTTCACAAGAAACTTGTGGAATCTACTTTTTGGAGTATTATTAGCAAGGTAAATATTGCCTGTATTTTAATCTGTATCAATGAGCTCTAAAATAAAAATAGTAGTATATTTCCTTTCATAAATAGTATGTTTAACGTAACATAATCTACAAAATTAAAATCGAATGATATTTTAGTACAATTTGATTTTGTCTTTTCAGTATGGATGAATCTGTTTGTATAATCTGCAAAAGGCTGATCATAAGCAAGTGTATGAAATAATAAAAGCAGCTCTGAATCGTTTAGCGGGGTCTCGCAAGAAAAGAATCGACAATAAATACAAAAAATTTAAAACTCACATCAGCTTTTATTCATCGAACTTTTCAAAGTTAATATAATGATCAGACTGCAATAGCTACATTCTGGAGTTTCAGACATAGAAAATCAAGCGAAGGAAAGGAAATAAATAAAGATGCTCTTAGATTTAATTTTGAATCTCATTGCTTTCTCTGCGGTAGGTTTCTCAGTAATATTTCAAAAAAAAAGTCATCTGTACAAAGTAACAATACAAGAGAGAATATATTACAGTATATTCAAAAACAAAACACATCAAATGATTTTGATAAAAACATTTCAGCTCGTTTGAGAAATGTGCCTGATTTAGTCGCAGTTAAAGCGCATTATCACACTGCTTGTATGTCTACTTTTTATAACAAAAGAATTGAAAGAAAAAGGGTCGCTCAACATGTGAAAACATTAAGAATTTCATTAACTATCTTATTAATTATATCTTTGACAACGAAACAGATTTTCTGTCAATGAAATAAAAGAGGGATTTTCAGATCTTCTAGACTACACAACTATTAAGAAAAATTGAAAGAGCATTTTCAAAACGATATCGAGTGTCATTTAATAAAAAGGGATATGATAATTTTATACAAAAATGGTACTGCAAGTAAGAAACTCTGCAAAGACTGGTACGAAAAAAGATTACAAAGTAAAGAGGGCGAACGAAGTAGAATTGTTCAAATGGCTGCTGAAACTGTTTTAGAAGATATACGTTCTAAAGTATACGATATGAAGTACAACGAAATTCCAGATTTTAACGAAGGGTGTTCCTGAAGCTTTGCACGTTTTTTTGAATATTGTGTGTAAAAGTTTTAAAAAAAATAGTACAAATAATGTTCGTAGAATGGATAAAAAAGTGGCCACAATGTCTCATTGCATCATTACATCTGTAAGGCCGCGTTCTTTTTTATCTCCAATTTTACTTGGTTTGTCGTCGATGATTCACAAAAAATATGCCTCTAAAGGGTTGATCGACCCATTATTTAATTTAGGTTTGTGTTCCTCATATAAAGAAACTTTGCGCTTTGAAGCATCGATTATCAAGGACCCTGCTAATTGTAATTTTTCTCCGGATTCATACGTTCAATTTATTTATGACAATGGGAATCATACTACATACACGATTGATGGCAAGAATACTTTCTATGCAATGGGTAGCATAATGGTTGTTACTCGGCGTCTAGTGTTACCTTAAAGAAAACCATCTCTAGATTAAAACAGATTCCATCTTCTGAAGAGATAGGCGAAATTGGATTTGTGAAATTGAAAATGTTTTGAAGACAAAAATTCCGATGGATTGACAACAGTTCAGATAGAAGATATTTTAGATGTTACGGACATCTATGAAATTTCTTCACTAGATTTTACATTGTCTTATTCAAAATTTGCAAACAACAAATCCGATGGTTGGAATGGGTTCGTGGAGAAGTTACATCCTAATTTAACTTATCATACTTCAAAAATTATTCCTATGCCGTTTATTAAAAATCCACCGAGTGAGTATGATTCCATTTTTACATCGTTGGTAGAAGCGGTTAATCAATGCCAAAAACAAGAGCAAAAGATTGTGTTCGTAACGTTTGACCAACCGCTATACCATAAAGCTCGTGAAATTTTAGCCAGTATTGATTTAGATAATGATCCCTACAATTTTCGTCAATCCAAGTAAGAATTGGGGGATTTCATTTATTGATGTCGTTCCTCGGAGCGATTGGATTCATCATGGATGGCAATGAACTTAAGGAGGCTTTTTGTGAATTATATGCAGAAAATTCGTTTGATAAAGATCTTTTCGGGCACGCATATGCACCAGCTATCGGAGAACATTTTTTAGTTCAGCTCGCCTTGTCTGAATTAATTTTTTCATCGATGGAGTTGTCGGACACAGAAAAGGGGCTAATAAATACATTTTTGCTGGATTTAGAAACAGACAATTTTGAAGACAATTTGCACACGAAGATTTTAAGATTATAAAAGACAAATTTATCGAGCATCTAAAATTAGTACAAAAAAGAGGTCCTACCGGAAAACTTTGGACGTAATACTGACAAATGGTGTCGTTAGTTAAAAATTTCATACGGGCTGAACGTGCAGGTAATTGGGAATTACATTTAAAATGCGTGGAAAGAATGCTTCCCTATTTTCATGGAAGTGAGCACTTTTTATACGCTTTTTATCTGCTCATCTTTGTCTCCAAGATATACGTAAGCTTAAAGACGTAATAAATGATGATTATGAATTTACGCGATTCACCGAAGGATTACTTACGATTAGAAGTACTCATAAGTTTTGGTCGGGAGTTTTGACGGATATGACGATCCAGCAAGTTTTGATGAGATCTATGAAAACTCAGGGTGGACTTACACATGGTCCTGGTTTGTCTAAAAGTGTTTTAACAAAATTCGTATTAACAATGATCATACTTGTCGAAGTTTGCAATGAAATGGAAGATTTTTGTAATGTTTCCTTTACAACTACAGACCAACACATTGATTCCAGGGCATATCGAATAAAAAGAGATGTAGCTGATTTGCAAATATTACAAACATTTTTTAACAGGTATGATCCTTTTCCAAAGACTGATAACATGATGTCAATATTTTCCGGAATTATTGGCAGTAATTTTGTAAATTGCTACGAAGCGTATGAAGAAGGAAAGAAATCTTTGCAAGCTATTGTTGGAATGAATTTTGGCAGTGTCAAATTTAAAAGAAAAAACAAAGTCTTATCTCTAAAAGCGGTTCAATCTTCCGTTAAAGTAAACGGAGATATAGCCATCGATCCATTATTGCTATTTTAATGAATATCGTTAACTATCGACAGTAAAAAAGAAGATGGAAACTTATTTGCAATACGAACTTGCACCTTTTGCATTGTCACTGTTTACAGAAAATGGCCTCAGGAAAAATGTTAAATCTCAACTTTACGAATTATTTGTGAGTGCGAATGGACGAACGCATTCTGACGGCATTTTGCATGTCGTCGACGGTGGATTTTTACTGCACAAAGTAATTTGGCAGAAAAATTAAACGGTGGAAGAGACCATGAATAAATATCTGCGCTATGTACAAAAACATTACGCAGCTAGCAGCTATATCGTTTTTGATGGGTACCCCGAAATTGAAAAATCAGTTACTGTGACAACAGTACCAGCAGTTAATTCAACTAAAAAAGGAGAACGTAGTCGTAGAAAAACCTCACACATTATTCAAGAGTTCAATTATCAAAACCCTACAAAAATACCATTTTTACAAGAAACATTTTTATCTAACGAGAAAAACAATGTCAAAATAGTAAAAACTTTAATAAAAAGATTACAGTCAGAAGGCGTTTCCTGTAAATAAGCAAAAGAAAATGCTGATGCTGACATAATTAAGACCTCGATAGAAATTGCCAGAGATACTAATAAAACTGTCATTGTTGTGGGTCAAGATATTGATTTCTTGGTCCTTTTGAATCAATTAAATTCAAATAATCATGACGTTTATTTTCTGAAGCCAAGTTCTGAAAATGTAAAAGATCTATTTTTCACGTCTAATAGTTTCAAATATGAATCCTTCAAAAACATCGTTGCATTTCTGCATTGTTTTTCTGGCTACGATACAACATCTAGATTTGCCGGAAAAGGAAAGAAAGGTATCGTAAATTCATTATTAGACGATAAAAATTTGTCAAATTTGGTCAATTTTTTTTTCAAAAGATGCAAACAAAGAAGATATCGAGAAAAATGGATTACAATTAATCAAATTTGTTTATAAATGTCAAAATGGTAATATAACACTGAATCAATTAAGATTTTAAAAATATCAATTGCCAAAAATTAAATCATCTTTCATATTGGCAAATCTTTCACCCACAGAAGGTGCAGCAGAACAATATTGTTACAGGGCATATTATCAGCTTCAAACTTGGTTGGGTAACGAACAGCCAGCAACAGATTGGGGCTGGAGGCAACATTAACAGGGCATTATGCCCAAATTTACAGAAAAGGAATTAATTCCGCAAATATTGCTCAAAACTATTTGCTGCAGCTGTGAAACTGGAATGTAACAGTTTAAAATGTGGCTGCTGAAAACATGGTTTAAAATGCTCAAATTGTCATGGTTCTGAAATATGCTCCAATGTGGAAGAAAAAAGCTACGAGAAAGTTAATGATTCAGATGAAATTGTGGATGAAGAACAAATGCAGGCTGGAAATAATATTGAAGACGAAGATGGTGATGGTCTTGAAGATATCGAACATCTACTAGAATCGGGAAGGTTTGTCGAATCTGACGGTCAAGAAATGCCATCAACGAGACAAAAACTAATGGATAAGTGATTAGAATTCAAGATAAGGTATTTATAAATAACAAGATTAATGTATACGAAAATATTATAATGAATAACGTAATCAGTATCAAGTATCCAAATTCAGTAGTGCGTTTTACATGTATATTTATATATGATGAGATTTTGTATGACATAAATGTGATTGTCATTTAGTAAATCAACTTTTTTACCGGAAAAAATAGCAGCAGTCACATTTTTTAGATGAAATCCCTTTTAATCCTATCTTTAATTATATTTAGAACAACTATTTTTCTTAGGTTTTTGCAATCTTTATGTTTTATGGATTTGGAATTCTTTATTTATCAATGTAACATGGAATCTTACGTTTTTTTGAGTAATTAAAGTATAAATTTTAATAAATAGCTCAAAATTGTACATAATGATAAAAAAAATTTCGGATTCTAGTTTTTTTTGTTTCTTTGCATTTTTTGCGAACAAGTAAATGTATATTTTTTACACCATTAGATAGTAGAGATTTCGACGAACTAAAACTCCACCGACTTTTAAAAAAACAGATATTTTGTTTGACGTGAGAATTTTCGATTGAAAATTAGGGTGGTTTTTCGATATTAAGTCAAAATAAGGTGAAAAAATTAATATTTTAAATCAAAAAAATTACAGTATGTTTAGGATATAGAATGGTACATTTTCGCCAAATCTCGTGAAAAAAATTTTTTTTGTAAAAGATAAAAATAAAAAACCAAAAACTTGGTTATTTGAATTTTTCACATAAATTTTGAGGTTATGTGAAAAAGTGTAAATACAAAAGTTGTAGATCTTTTTATTATCTACAACTTTGCCATTTAACTTTTTCCATAGGGCTTGTAGTTTTGCCGGAAATCGAAATAAACCGTTTTCTACCCTTAAAAACTCACCCCCATTCACTTTCCGACCTCAAATTGCCCGTAAATTATTTTTCCTTTCATTTTTGTTATATTATCTTTCTTTTCCAATGAGTTTCATCCCACTATTGTTTTTTTTTCGTTTCAAAAATTTTCGACCCTACTCTATTTTACATAATTAAACTGAATAAGTTACGTAAATATATCAGTAAGTAAATATTATATCGTTCCTGAAACTAAACTGTTTGATTCAATTATTGATAACAGCATGCGTAATACACGTATGGTATATTGACGTACCTTATCATTTGGTTATCAAGAACAGAATAAACTTTGACGTTAGTTATCAAACTTCTACAAAGTTAGATATTTATATACAAAAATCTATGTTTTAAAGTAGTAATCTTCCGAAAATGGCAGAAGTATGTGCTGAAGTATGTGGTGTTTGTGTTTTTCATTGTATAGTGCAGGGTTGCTGTGTGCCTTTATGGGAAGTAACATGCGGTTCAATGTGTCATTGTTGCAAACGTGACAATAAGCCAACCAATGTGAATACGCCACCAGAATTCGAGCGTTATAACAACAGGCGAAGCTTCAGTTCTGTTCATAGACTTCAATTCGAAAGAGACGATGGTGGCAATTCAAGCAACACTCAATGTAAGTACATATTATACATTATTACGGGTAGATATAGATATATGTAAAAACATAAAGTTATCAGGAAATTACAATCGTACATGAAAAAGGTAAGACTCAGCTTAACTGAATTAATGTCAGAATATAAATGAATTCAAATCTTGTTTGTAATCTAGAATAGACGTCGAACTGGCAACATGCATCACTCACAATTACTTTTCTAGGTTATACTTTACAATAACTTTGATTGAAGTAACGTTTTTCCCAAAAAAAAGAAAACTCACCATCTGCGTCATGCTAGTCGGGCCTGACCCTCTTCGAGTCAACTTACTGTTACAGCCTTAATCTTCAGATTCTTGCTGTCTTGTCGATCATGTTCAAGTGCTGGCGGAACTTGGCAGCCACAGGCTGCTTACCCCTCTTCGCAATCACTGAATGTCGGAGAAATAGGGTATATAATTGTAGAACAATAGTAGGGGACCGAACTGTATTTAACAAAAAAGAACAGCGCCTATGATGAAAGACAACAAACATAAAACAAAAAGTTGTTGAAAACATATGTGTGGAGCACAGCACAGACAATATGCCTACGAAATACGGGCAGTTTGAAAAGCAGACAAAAGAACAGTAGCAGCCTTTGAAATGCCGTGCTTCAGATGTATGAGGATGGACAGACAAAGGTAATAACAAATAAGATATAGAAACAGTAGGGGAACAAGGATTTCTTTGAAAAAAAAATAGGAGAAATAGAAGGGCAGAATACGTTCTAAGGCATTTTTGGGGAATAGTATGGGATACATGACAAGCAGAGATAGGAAAAAAGAGGTAGATGTAGACCTAGATCAGATAGTTATAGATGCAGACTGTGCAAATTTTAGGAAAATCTGTAGATTAGTTCAGAATAGGAAACAATGATGGTACGCGTCTAGCCAGTTTCAGGACTGAAGACCTAATGATGATGATGTATTTTATATCAGTGAGAAGAATTTTGTAAGAATAAGGAAATCAGGAATGAAAGATGACAATGAGAGAATTTAATGTGACAAAAAAATAGAGTTGGGGTATGTTAAGTTGAATATAAAATTTTATGAAGTAAACTACTTACGGAAGAGAAACACTACTATACGAAAGTAATTATGCGTGTATACTATAAGTGTAATGTAACTAGTTGTATACAGTAGATAGAAATAAAAATAAAAAATTACCCATCAATGCAGAAATATGGCACTCAACGTCACCTTAGGGAAATTGATTTTAAATTTTATATTTTAGTTTGAAGTAAATGACGTGATAAGGATTATATAAGGGATCATTGGCACGGCATTCTGTAAATAAAACCACCCAAAAAATATGGAAATTATATTCTAAATATTTAACTTCTGCCCTGTATAATACTCCAATAAGCCTATCATTATTATAGTATTTATTTCAATATATAAGTAAACCCCTTAAAAATACAAAATCAGTCCAGGATAATAAGTCCAATTTAAGAACAATTTTCTGATGCATGTTAAAAGGACCCAGTAAAACGAGTTCTAATATTCGTTCTTTTAAAGTAATACTGTGTAAAAACGTCGTACGTGATATGAACATTAGAATTCCTATTGAAAACATGAAAGTACTCGCTGATTCTTTTCATTACAAGTATTTTAATGCCGAAATTTAAAATACTGCATTTATATGTATTCTTTCAAAAAAACAGCTTTAACTTGAAACTGGTGTTTATTTTCTAAATTGTTACAAGGCTAGCCTCGCGCATGGGCAAGTGTAACGAAGTCTTCCGACATAACTAGGGGTCTATTCCTTGGGTAGAGCTATGAGAAATGGGGGGGTAAGTCGAAATCTGATTGTAAGTCAAACTTAATCCAAAACAAATAGGCGCCACCAAGTCCTGACTTATTTATGATAATTGCGTGGTATATTTCTAGGAGCGGACGTGGAAACCCAAAGAAAAAAATCGCCTTCGATGACAAAAACCCGTCTTAACAAAATAAGACGCTGCTCCTGTAAGAAATTGTAATAATTAGATTAATAGAAAGGTGGAACACTATTTGTGTCCCGCAAACATACCTAAAGAAATATTAAAAAGATATTTTCTATATAAAATTGGCATCCAAATTCTACTCTTAAGGATATTAGTTTCCTGTTGTTAGGTTTGACCATATTTGATCAAAATAAAAAACTTTAATCTTGAACCAATAATTTACTCAAAAGATTCTCTTTTAAAACAAAATGCAATGCAACAAAATTTCATAAATAATTAAATGAGTTCGTGAACTTTAAATTAAGGTTTATCAAAATAGTTGATAATCAAACATTTTACAGCTTAGTGTAAACTTGTTACACTAAAAAGGTCCGACCCGTTCAGATCTGTTCAGGAGGATTACATTTTAAAAACATTGTTACTCAAGTTTTTGCTTTTCTAAATTATTTGTATTAGTTTTAATTTCTACTAAAAAAAAGCAGATCACAAAAATATTATTGTTTACTCAACTTGGGCAAACGCTGTTCGAAGCATTTGTTTCCTAGAACACATCTGTCAGCAGTATACTGCAGACAAACAGATGACGTCAGTAACACCTGTAGCTGTTACTAACGGTACATAATGAACCACGTGTGTGGTTTCTAAAACCATCAAAATAGTGAATTATAATTTTAACACTGGAAAATTCCAGCACAACAAATAATTGAAATTTTTATAACATTCGTACTTTTACCTAATCAAACAAATTAAAGTGTTTCTAATGTATAAACCATCAAAAAAAGATTCTTAAAACTAACTACGAACCAAAACTGCTTTTTGTGGCCTTGAAGAGGTACTTGTAATATCAAGCGGAATTTACTGTATGTTGTGTGAACCCAGCTCATCCTCAACAGCTCC
This sequence comes from Platerodrilus igneus, assembly GCA_036346225.1. Lineage (NCBI taxonomy): Eukaryota > Metazoa > Arthropoda > Insecta > Coleoptera > Lycidae > Platerodrilus > Platerodrilus igneus. The sequence continues at coordinate 6,558,779 of JARFIW010000447.1, read as the reverse complement.
TAGCACATGGAATTGCTCCAGGTGTCGAATTAAATGCAGTCACAATACATCCGTCAGCTGCTGCAATATGTTGAATCACGCTGCCTTACCAAATAACATCTTTACGTTGTGTACTAAAATGGTCTTCTATAAATTAGTCAAATTTTCCTTCTTCTAAGTTGCTTTTTACAGGTTGTAATACAAAGTGGTTTTAACATCAGTGATTGGATTTGTTGATTTCAAAGTTGCATTTTATAGTGTTGTTTTTGCGCTAAATAAAATATCTCAATTAAACAATTTAATAACGTTCTTAGGATACCAACCGCTATTTAAAGATGTGTCTTGACTGCTCAAAATTTATACGCAAATTGGCGGCCTGCGTTTTTTCGTACATCTTGACTCTACTATCTCGCATGGCCGACTGGTTATCAATCTCGCTCGGACGAACGTAGTGTCCCAGGAGGGGGCTGTCAACCAAAACGCGCTTGCAAATTGCTATCGAAGACACAGATATTTGACTATACATAGAATGCTACATAAAGATGCCGCTTTAGCGTAATACCAAAGTTGTTAAATGTATTTTACTTATTATTTTAATAAAAAGTGTTCTATAATTCTTGCACTTTTATGAACGGATTTAATAACCAAAAAATAAAATTGTTACAAACTTTTCCAGATCGTACGAGAATCCATTATATTTACGTTAGCAGCTAAAATAAATGAAGTAGTAATGGCGGTTATACATTTATGTCCCATTAATGTGATGAAGCAAAGTAACTTATGGGTATTTTATATTCATTCTTGGTAGGAACGGTTTTATTTTTAAACCAAACAATTTGATAAGTTCGTGGAAAACCACAACAAACAGGAATTTTCAATTAGAGAAAATATTAAGATTTCTACGACTTTAACTAGATAAGATAAGACGTTTTATTAACCATAAATTATAATAGGGAGCGATAAGCAGCTATAAGCTCCATCTGTTAACAAGGGATAGTAAGAATTTTACGATCATAAAGTTATTTATTCTTGGAAATACGCTAATTAGAGGAACTATTTTTATGACCTAATAAGTGCGAAATGAAGAATTCCAGGGTAACTATTACATCAGCTGGGTGAACCATATAATCTGAATAAATACCGAAGATTCCGGAACTTAATCTTTTAGTATATAAACCCTAAAAATGATTAGAACGAAATCATTCATTTACCAGTGGTTGGTGGAGCGTTACGAGTTGTTTATTTAAAAAACACTTGTCGACAATTCTTTTGGTCAGTGAATGACAAACTGTAATAAACCCTAAATTTTTGTACAAGGGTACGTCAGTTATATTTATTAAAAACAAACTGTTTTGAAACTTATAAAGTAAAACCTTGACATATAAAAATTTACTTAAGGTACATGAAAATATAAAATGGAACAATTGATTCCTGAGACTTCTATGGGTAAAACTATTTTCTAAATTGAATAATTTGAAGATAGAGGTTTGATCAATCAAGTATCAATCCTACAATTAAAGGATCCAGAAACGCAAGTATAATTTGTTTAGCTCCTTATAGAGACAGTTTATGATATATTTAAGATAGATAAGCATAAGATTTTGGCATGTTGGTTGTGAGTGGATAATTTTTCTCAATTTTGAAGTCAAACCTCGAGGCAATTTGAGCCTTACAAAAGCTTCTCTCGGGAGTCACTGATCAGTTACACTTGTACAATTTTTGGTGAGTCGGGCGCGTCAATGTTACTATTCTGACGTTGGGCGTCGATGAAGCTATTTTTATTTTTATTATTTGATTAGAATTTATTCTTAGTGTTATCACTTCCAATAAACTTACGAACTTCACGATATTCACAGCTTAGTTTAGAAATTACCCCAAGGGCGAGCAATAAGATTGGGTGTGAATTTAAAGTAAACTCATCTATAAAGGAGAATGGAAAAAAAGGGGGAGAAATGAGCGTCACCGCATCTATATGGACAATAAGAAAACAAAAGTATCCTATGAGAAGATCCAGAAACCCACAGGCTATAATGACTATCAACACCTACAAGTTGTACTAAACAACACTTCTGGAAACCTTTCAAATGTGTCTACTTCAACTACTGCTGCGATGATCCTGAAAGTAAATGTCACACAATAAATTTTTACTCAAAGACCCAGTTTGCGTTTTGTAATAACAAAAATACAACAATACTCATAAATTAATCATCATGAAACTATCACACTAAAAATGCTGTAGTTAAAAATAGATATCAAAAAGAAGTCACTTACATCACTTCTATAAACATTACTCTGTTTGAGTGTCCCTCAAGTTTCATCACTCAAAATTTATTTTCTCAATAGTACTCTCTTTAAATTTAAATACTCATAAATAAATACTTAATGTTTTGAACCAAAAGTATATTATAAAGTTTTCTCTTCTTTCTTTCAAATATATGTAAACAAAATCTAAGTTTGATATTCAAAAGTAAAATTAAACTTCTTCCATAAAATAAGGATTCGTCTATTTTCTCTTTAAATAATCAAATTTGGGTACTAGATACTATTTTCATAAACACAATTTTATAACCCCAATTGGCAGATCTGTTAGATCGGTTTTCAATAAATTTCTGATAAATCTCACACGTAGTATTGGTTACTATAAAAGTATTCAAAAGCATATAGATTAAATAAATTAAAATCGTTCAAGTTAACATGGCACAAAAATACCACAGTTAACGTACTAATTATCAAGCACACAATAAGTGACATGTTTAGTTGAAAGTGAACTTTACAAACTTTTTATAAGGCCACATGCATATATCACGTGTTTCATAAGATACTTCGAACTACATTCAAGGAACAAGGTTTCCCTTTCTCTTATAAACCTTAAATTTCAACTCTTAACAAACTGTCTGTCACACAATTTTTAGAACATTATAACTTTTAAAAAAATTTTTATACTAAATCTTAAATGCAAAATTAATACTCTTATTAAATTTAATATTTTTAATGATTGTATGAACAGTTTCATATGTTCACAAACACAATAATTAAGTTGCAACCGCACACAACATAAAAAAGTCAAGCACTCACCGACATCGATTTCCGTTCTAATAAGGGTTCTAAATACCTGGTTTACATGCAAGCAAAAACTCCAGCCTTCAAAAAAGTTCCAAACCAAAAGTATTAAATTTTATCTTGACAACTAAATTTCTGTTATGGAAATTTCGAACTGAACGGCTGACATCATGACGTGTCACATACCAGTCAAACAAACACTATGTTTCATGACATTTGTTCTTCTACGTGTAGAAGTGGGTCGTGGTTGTGGATTTTCAAGCGTCTACTATGCTTCTTGGTCTTCTTATTTTTCGTCGGAGGCTTCCTTCTAACGGTGCTATTGCGCGGATGGGTTGGTGTTCTGATGTGGATATTCTGTTGTAGATTTTGGTGGCTAACATCTTGCAGTGTTCTTGGATTGTGGTTGTTTGCATATCCTGCAGAATGATGTCGTTTCTAACAAACCATGATGCACCGGTGATGAATCGAAGCACTACATTTTGAAAGGTTTCCATTTTTTGTAGATTCGTTCTGCTAGGATATGCCATCCATGCGGCTGAGGCGTAGGTAATGACTGGTTGTCACTTGCTAAAATTGGCAATGTACATGCCTTAGGGTTAGTTATAATTTGTAAATAAATTCCTGCGGATATTTTTTAATGAACTTGTCAATTTCCGTCATTTCGGACAGTTGCGTTTGCGCAAAAGAATGCGCAGGTTCGGGTAGTGTGAAAGGACGCCATTAAACATCTATCTGTTTGGTGTTGGTGTCTTTTCTCTTTTTAGGAGGGTAGGTTCCTTATCTTGCCTTATCGTGTTTCCTACCTGTGTCCTTGTCGTTCCACCTACGAGCTTAGAAGACCTAAGATAGACGGACTGGCAATTTGACTCAGTAATAGCATAATCTACCCACAAACATGGATCCTGAGATTTAGCTTGAGCCTTTTTTAAATTTCTTTAATGGGGAGTGAGTCAATTAGTGAACAAAACCTCGGTGGACCCACGTGCTTTACTATATTCGCGGCTTCGTTTGGGAATTACCCCAAGGGTGAGCAATGAAATTGGGCGTGGATATAGGGTGAGCTCGACTACAAACGGGAACTAAAAAAGGGAAATGAGAGCCACTGCATTTTTATGGACAATAATTAAAACTAAAGTATCCTACAGGAAGACGCAGAAACCTATAGGATATAATGACTATCAAAAAGCATACAAATTAAAATAAGCAATACCTCTGGAAACCTCTTGGACCTCTGCTTCAGCTTCTGCGATGTCGGACCTGCAAGAAAATGTCACACAAAAAAAATAAAATATAAGACACTGTTTGTGTCTTACGACGACAAAATATTTCGGTCTTTATAGATCGGCTGTCCTGAATTCAAAATCTCAACAACACCTTACCTGTGAAAATGTACTCTACTGAAAATTACTTACTCTGTTTCTATTACCTAATGCTGTATCAACTTTTTTCTAGTTTCCACATTCAAAATTTTGTTTATCTAATTTGGATATTATTAATTTCAATTAGTGAAATAAATAGACGAAAGTTTTAAACCAAAGTATAATCTAAATGTAATTCTCTTTGTTGCAAAAATTATATATAAAAAATTTGATAATCAATATAAAATAAGTTTTAAAAATCTCTGAATTTTTTCCTCTACATAGAGAGATCTTAACATTATTAAATTCTTTAGTACAATCGGGTTCTTAAACATCCATAAAACAGATCTGTTCTGGCTTACAAAATTTCTCTAACGAATTTATTATACAAAAAGTTCATATGGCTCAAACATTATATGAAATTAAAGAAAGTTAGTTCGTCATATGTTAGAAACAGCATTGATATTCTACCCATCATATGGCATATTGTAGTTAAACATCTTTCAATTAAAAGTGAACTTTATACTTATTTTTCTCAATTAACATGTGCATTCCTTACGTACTTTGAATAACAACTTTAAATTAATTATTCTAAAAGTTCAAAAATTTCTTTTATGTCAAAAAAATTTAGTTCTGAACAAAAAGGTATTTGACCTATTAGGTTACTTGGATATAATTCTCGAACTGATTTTTATTTGGGATTTATGCATAAACATATCTTGCAAAAAAAATTAACATTAACATTCGTTTAACAAAAGTTTCTTATAATTTGGAAAACGTTAAATCAAAGCTTTGACCGTAATTAATTCATAAAATTAATTCACTCAATAAATAGTTTTATAAGTACCTGGATGGTTTTGTTTTAACTGCTTGATGGTGATGCTGCAAAACACTCTAGACCAACCAAACAACATTATACTCCATCTTATTGAAGTTTTAAAAAGGTACGAAGTTGGCATTTGCTAGATACAGCATTCTTACATGAACAGCCCTACAGACAGCTTCAAAACGAGTGATTCCACAATACATAATTACGTTCCAATAACATTACATAGAATTCTGCTCGACATACAAACCACTTGAATTCTCAATTCTACCATTCCCAAACGTGCTTTCTTAAAATTTTTATTCTTTAGATGAGCATACTTAGATGTGTCTACTTAGATGTGCATTAACGGACTTCACACCAGCACGTGTCTCATTGTCCGGGGCGGCTTTACAAGAGCTCCTTTGCAAAGCCCCCCATGACAACTTTTACACCCTCTTCGATAGTAGGGCAATCCCAATGCCCCACTTGGAGCTTGGAAAACTCCGCATCTTAAAAACGAACCGTACCTGCTCGTTGTTGCTTGCAAGATCGCCGCGCTCTCGCTCGCCTTGCTGTCAACCAGCCAACACCCTACCTGTAGCGTCACCTTACGCGCAGGCGTTGTGTCTGTCCAGCAATTGCACAAGTGGGCTTAAGAATACCTGTAGCTTATGCAACACAAGTTACGTTCAGGATATTTGCAGATATCAAAAGCGTAGGAGTCACTACTAAATGCTTTATATAGGTGAAGATAATGTAAAAAAGGAAAGAGGTGTTCTTCCTTATAGTAAATTAAACTATTTAACGATTTCACGCTAAATGACAATTTCGTATGCTGTAGAATAACAAACAATGGCTAGAAATGTTTTTCTTTAAAGATTTTAATATAACAAAAGTTTTTGTAACGATTTTTTTTCTCTCTCTCTTTGTTGGCTCCGCTAGCCTCACGCATGGGCGCTAGTGAAACGAATTTTCCTGGCCGACACTACTTTATTATCACCATGCTCCAAGTCAGGTGTCTGCAAAACAAAGTCTTCCGACGTAACTAGGGGTCTATTCCTTGGGTAGAGCTATGAGCAATGGGGGGGTAAGTCGAAATCTGTGGGGGGTCACACTCAAACTAAAACAAACAGGCGCCACCAAGTCCAGATTGATTTATATTAATGGCATAGCAAATTTCTAAGGGCGGACGTGGAGACCCAAAGAAAAAAAGATCGCCTTCGCTGACATACAAACTTGTCTTAACAGAATAAGACACTGCTCCTGTAAGAAAGAATAATAGTTAAGTCACCTAAAAAAAATGGGAACACTATTTGCGTCCCTCAAGTATACCTAAAATGCATAGAGAATATTTCCTACATACTGGAATCATAAAAATTTAACTCTTGCTGTCTTTTGTTTATCAGGTCTGATCAAACCAGATCAGAATAAAAAACTTTAAATGTAGATTATTAATTTACTAGAAAGAATTTTCTTTGTTTCAGTAAATAAAATTTCATTATAATTAAATAAAATAAATATTTGATATTCTTGCAAAATTGTTGTAAGGTTTATCAACTGATCCTTACTCAAATATATTACAGTTCAGTGTAACTAACAATATTAAGGTTTTTTTATAACCCAACCAGATCTGTGTAGGTCACTTACAAATGAATATACGAAATTTTCTCATTAATTTAACAAAATTAATATTAGTTTGAAGTCAAAAGAATCACCAAGATATTCTCTAATTTTATCAAAAGTGGCAGTACTGTAATGCTAAACATCTGTAAGCCATTGTGCAATTGTTGACGGCATTGTTCAAACAAACAGGTGACGTAATAGCAGCTGTTAATTTACGTTGTAGCCACGTGTAGTCACATATTTACGGAACTAAGTGAAATCAAACCCGATACTGGGGAAAACCAGTCTAATCACAGGTAAACTGAATAACAATTTTGTATATCCAACAAACAAAATGAAATAATGTACTTTCAGAAGGAAGTACTGAGGAAATTCTTAATTCTATTACGAACCCAAAACCGGCTGTCGTGCTTGGTTGCAATGGAAACAACTTCGCAGTGCGGGGCCTGCAGCTAAATATGCTTGTTTGCCATGCTTTAATACAGATGTAGGAGCGAAGCGGATTTCTCACATTGGTTCACGGCAGCATTACTTTATAGCGTACTCCTCCGTTGTCTAATTTTATTTACAAATATAATCTTTCATTGCGTAGTCCATAAGTTAAGGTTTCTAAATTGTAACTTCAAAGTGGTCGTGCGGTTTCTAATTTATCGTTGCAATTTCTGACGTATTGTTGCGGTTTCTGACATATCGTTGCGCTAAATAAATTTTTAAATTAGCTAATATGATAACGAATATGCAAAATGTGGATTAAGTACTAACCGTTACTCAGGAAGTGTTTCACCAAAATAAGGCGACCCGGAGGTCACTCGCCATTCTTTTGAATGCATCTTCACGCTGCCTTTAACTATCGACGAGTGCGCTCGCTGCGTTCTTGCATGGTGGGAGGATCATAAGTGGGGTTCTCGAACCTCTCACGCGCGCGCCAGTGGCTGTGAAATTGCACCGAACTCCGAAACAAATAGACTACTAATCCTAGATATAGTAATACTATAAAAATTTGATTGGTACTCGAATCTTTATTTTAGTTAATAAAGGTATTTCAATATTCATTGTACGTTTAATGAATAGGTTCTTTACTGCTAAAATAAAATTGTTACACTACCCCTTTCCTAAAAGAAAAAATTTTTTTAGAAAATCTTCAAATATAACAAATACAAAAAATTTTTATAAAAATACTAGCCTTTCCTACCTTCCTAACTAACTATGCAATTTTATAAATTTATTCAAATGGGGGACAAATATTTACAAATGAGTGTGTTGGTAACTACGCGTACCTGACGTCCATCGGGAGACAAAATCGGGAGTCACAATCGGTAATAATCAAAATTGGGAGGGGTCAAATTAGAAAGTCAAACACTCCACGGGACAAAAAATTCAAATTTACAATATTTCCTGACTTGAGATTCATACTTCTAACAAGGCTAATATTTCTTACCTATAACCAAACACTTACGATTTACTTCTAATTTCAAAAAAAAACTTCACTTCCAGGAGCTCATTTAGCTCTATCTACAAAAAAAAGGAATGCTTCCTCATCAAGACAGCATAACTATTCAAAACATCATCACTACAAGGTGATAATCAAAAGTAAGACCCTACTAATAGGTCTATATTTAAACACCATCATCACAAAGTGATAATCAAAACAAAAGTGACCTAACCATAAGGTTACTTATCAAATGCAAATACAAAATATCATCGCTTCATCGTAAAGAGATGATCAAAACAAAGGTAACCTAACCATAAGGTTACTTATCAAATTCAAATACAAAATATCATCGCTTCATCGCAAAGAGATGATCAAAACAAAGGTAACCTAACCATAAGGTTACTTATCTAATCCAAATACAAAACTGAGCCAGTCAGGGCTGTACTATCCTACACCCTACTGAATATCCTATCACTAAGTTCTAACAAACAACTGATCTCATTAGTGATGGAGCAAATGGTGAGACTCACCAAGCCAACTTTGACCTTATCAAATCAAAGAACTTCGAACGGTCAAAAGGAATAAGGGAAAGAATAATCTAATATTCTCTCTACCTCGATATGTAGAAATCAGGACCAACAATTAAATAGCCCACCTACTTCTACATTGTAAGGATATCTGTCAAAGACATCCTTCAAACACATCTCTGAGCAACGCGCGAGCAAAATGTCCAGCGTGCACACCAAGGCACACCTCAAACCTACAAAATTTACAAAATCTCTAACCACTTATTTCACTTCTCAAATAAAATACTCAAAATTAGTGAAACGACACTAAATCAAAAATCGGAACAAAACAAAACAAACCACTACGTCATTACTTAATATCAAAGAGATGATCGGACCGGAATTAATCGTCAGGATCATATTTTCCTTTGGATACGACGCTTCAACTGGTTTCAAGTCCTTTATGTGCCATTTCCCTGCTCTTGTCCCATCTTCGTTCTCTAACTCATATACTAAATTGGAATGTTTTTTCCGAACTTTACTCATAACGAACTTAGGGGCTAACTTAGCGGAAAATTTATCACTAGCACTCGAGAGGACCTTATTAGCTCTCCAAACACTTTCTCCGACTCGGAATGAAATGTCTCTTCTCCTAAGATTGTAGCGTTTACTCGAACGTTGGTAAGCTACATGCAAATTTTCACGGACATTTCCAAAATATCAAACAAAGGTTGACGATCCAAAACATAAGAAGGTCTACTACTGGAGACGACATCAACATCTTCACCCGGTATAAAATTATCATTATAAGCTTTTCCACTTAAAGGTACCTGACGACCAAAAACTAAAAATTTGGCGAATAGTTGGTGGACTCATGTTTTGCTGAGTTGATTGCGTATTGGATCTTTGATATCTCCATATCCCACGTATCATGTTCTTCTACGTATGAACGGATTGCTGTACCAACTGTCTTATTGATTCTTTCCACAAAATTGCATTGAGGAGCATAAACAGCATTATACCAAATCTTTTGAATTTCGTACCTTGCACACAAAGCTTTAAAAATACGTCCGATTAATTGTGGACCATTATCACAAATAACAAACTGTGGTACTCCATAGACAAGAAATACTTTTTCCTCCAAAAATTTCTCGATCAAATGTGCCGTGGCACTACGTAAAGGTTGCAAAATCGAATATTTCGAGAACCAATCACCAACAACTAAAAGTCATTTACCTGCTTATGAGTCATCAATAAAAAAAACTAATCATGACAATAGCTAACAAAAAAAATCAGTGTTCAGGTACACTCACACCCTACTACCAATCGAACTGTCGAAACAACTACAATGCTTCACAACGCCTAAATATGCTAGAGTGACAAACCCTCTACGAGTCTCACCTAGACTAACAATACCAAAAGTTTACATCAAATCAAAAAAGATGCAAAAATTCTAGAGCGCCTAACTCACCTCGAGTCTCGTCTAGACTTATGTAAAGCCGAGCGACCAACTCTTCCTGAGTCTCGTCTGGACTGACATACTGCTGAGCGACCAACCACGACGACAAGTTCAGCCTAGACTAAATTGCGTTGCAATGCCGATCTAAACAAAATCTGCTAACAAAATCAAAACGTGCTTATGCACAAAGAGCAATTCTCAAACGACACAACGACAGCTCACTCCAATGTACCTTCAAAATAGAATCTCTAGCCTTATCATCAAATTTCGACAAAGATGTTCTTTATTGACTCAAACAAATCAAACAACAGGCTTATCAGCTTCTTTAGCTGACAGTCTTCCTAAAATTTTCCTCAAAACTGGTTTCTCACTCACTACTCCCGTTCTTCTTTAAGCAGACAAACAATTCGGAATATCCGACATGATTACAAAAGCCTAATGGAATCAAACTGAAAGATCTAAATGATCTGAACCTTACAAAAGTGATCAAAACAAATTCGTACTGCTAAAGGTAAAAATCAAAAAATGTTTTGGTAAAATTATTTTGCCAAAACAATATCAAAAAAATTTAAGGGTCAAAACAGAATGAAAGTTAAAATAAATTTAACTAAGTTAATTAATTGATTGACTGTGGTTTAACGTTACAACCAATCTTTTATCAAAAGCGAACAAACAAATCTAAATGTCAAATAAACTTTAAGCAAACAAATTTTGGAGCAAAATAATTTTTGGACAAATGGACTTCAAAGCAAAATAAATTTTGAGCTAACAAATTTCAAAGCAAATTAAATTTTGAATAAACAAATTTCGAAGCAAAATAAATTTTGAACAGACTATTTCAAAGTAAAATTATTTTTGAACAAACAAGTTTCAGAGTAAAAAATAATTTTTGAACGAACGAATCTCGAAGTAAAATTAATTTTGAACAAACAAGTTTCGAGGTAAATCAAATTATGAACAAACAAATTTCGAAGTAAATCAAATTATGAACAAACAAATTTCGAAGTCCCAAACGTTGCCGGCGCCAGTGTTACGTATTGCCCCACGTTGGTTTTTTGTATGGGCGTGGTAACCCAACCAAAAAAAGGTTGCCTTCTTTAACAAAAATATGTCTTAATAGAATAAGCTTTTCCTGTAAGGAAAAATAATAGTTAAGTCACCTAAAAAAAATGGGAACACTATTTGCGTCCCTCAAGTATACCTAAAATGCATAGAGAATATTTCCTACATACTGGAATCATAAAAATTTAACTCTTGCTGTCTTTTGTTTATCAGGTCTGATCAAACCAGATCAGAATAAAAAACTTTAAATGTAGATTATTAATTTACTAGAAAGAATTTTCTTTGTTTCAGTAAATAAAATTTCATTATAATTAAATAAAATAAATATTTGATATTCTTGCAAAATTGTTGTAAGGTTTATCAACTGATCCTTACTCAAATATATTACAGTTCAGTGTAACTAACAATATTAAGGTTTTTTATAACCCAACCAGATCTGTGTAGGTCACTTACAAATAAATATACGAAATTTTCTCATTAATTTAACAAAATTAATATTAGTTTGAAGTCAAAAGAATCACCAAGATATTCTCTAATTTTATCAAAAGTGGCAGTACTGTAATGCTAAACATCTGTAAGCCATTGTGCAATTGTTGACGGCATTGTTCAAACAAACAGGTGACGTAATAGCAGCTGTTAATTTACGTTGTAGCCACGTGTAGTCACATATTTACGGAACTAAGTGAAATCAAACCCGATACTGGGGAAAACCAGTCTAATCACAGGTAAACTGAATAACAATTTTGTATATCCAACAAACAAAATGAAATAATGTACTTTCAGAAGGAAGTACTGAGGAAATTCTTAATTCTATTACGAACCCAAAACCGGCTGTCGTGCTTGGTTGCAATGGAAACAACTTCGCAGTGCGGGGCCTGCAGCTAAATATGCTTGTTTTCCATGCTTTAATACAGATGTAGGAGCGAAGCGGATTCTCACATTGGTTCACGGCAGCATTACTTTATAGCGTACTCCTCCGTTGTCTAATTTTATTTACAAATATAATCTTTCATTGCGTAGTCCATAAGTTAAGGTTTCTAAATTGTAACTTCAAAGTGGTCGTGCGGTTTCTAATTTATCGTTGCAATTTCTGACGTATTGTTGCGGTTTCTGACATATCGTTGCGCTAAATAAATTTTTAAATTAGCTAATATGATAACGAATATGCAAAATGTGGATTAAGTACTAACCGTTACGCTGTATGTTGGCTATGGTTTGTTTTGGATTGCGGTCGCTTGCGAGGAAAATGGTATCGTCTGCGTAGAGTCATGGAACGTCATAAATGTAGGCTTTGTATAGTGACGCTAATAGACAGCCGCCCTGTGTCACTCCTGCTGCCATCCGTACTGACGTGGAAAGATTGTTTCCGATCCTTACCTGTAGTTGTCGGTTTTAAATAACTGTTGAGCAGTTATATGTATGGCGTTGGTACTTTGTGAAATTCGTGATGTTTCTAAAGTAGATGTTGTGCCATACCTTGTAAAGGTGTTTTTGATTTCAAGTGATACTGCGATGGTGACTCTATTGTAGTTGTTAGTTCTCAGCTACCTAGTCGATGACTCTGTTATTTGTAGTGTAGTGGAATGTTCTTGTTTGAAGGCGAATTGTTCTGACCGGTCTTGGAGGTGATTTTTTAGGCCTTCCAGTAATAGTTTCTTGGAGATTTTTGAAATGCAGCAAAGTAATGAAATTGCTCTGTAGTTGTTGGGGTGGGATCTGAACTTTCCTGGTTTTGGTTCCATGATTGCTGTTTTCCAAACTTTAGGATAAAATCGTTGTGTGAGGATACCTTTAAAATGCGTGTAATGTACGCCAGCGCACATTTAGTGATGTTCTTCAGCGTCTTGTTACCGATCTCGTCTTTTCCGGGTGCCTTCCGGTTGCCTGCTTGTAGTATAGTGTGGAATTTGAAGTCATGGTGCACATGTTAGCAGTTGCGTGATGCGTTGATTGACTATAGTTTCAAGGTCTTCATCTGTGACGGAAGTTAAGGTTCGTGGCTTCGAGCGGTCCTTTTTTAAAAGACTTCTTTTAACTTTAACACATTTATTTGTTTTAAACAGATTTGAACAATGGAATTTTACAATCTTGAATTAAATTATTCTAAGTCGAAATACATTAATTAATAATTGTACAAGTGAGTTACCGACGGACTGCAATGTGAAAGCTGAACGTTGATGAACTGACTGCGAGTGGAGCTCCCGGGCCTTATATAGTCTCCCTACCCCCTCACAGTTCTGTGGGAACTTGCAGACCTAATGTCTGTTTACACTTGACTCTATTCATGATACATAGTTGCTATCTTAAAAGCTATTCATAATTACAATGTTGCAGGCTTATTCTGCGTAATCTCGGTACGTGACTTCCTACGACCGTCTGTGACCTGACAGTGTCACTTATCCTTGTGCTACTTTGTAGCGCTTCCGTTCATGGAAACGTTTATAAACTGTAATAAATTGTCTTTTAATTACATTGTTGCATTTTCCTAATATTTCCTAATAACTTTATTAGTTTCATAGGTATAACAAATGGGGGATCACATAACTCGGGGTTTGGTGTAAATGTATCTTCAAGAGTGGATGCGAAAGGTTGTGCTTTCTTTTAGTCATTGTATAGTTTTCCGGCTGGTCCGTCTAGCGGCGTTGGTGCCTGGCGGTGTCTCATCTTGAGCTGCCTGTTTAGACTGAAGAGGTTTCCTTCGTCTTTTAGTGTGTTGTTCACATATGTTCACAATGTTTGTGATGTGTGTTCATTGAGAAGTATTTTCAAAACTGCCTGTTTGGCGTTAAGTCAGGTTTTGATAGCAGGATCGCGGGTTGTTTGCCAGTCTAACCAGTCTTCGTTTGTCGTTGATTGCGTCTTTGATGTATTGTGGGAGTTGTGGTCTTCGGGTGTTGCGTTGATGGGTGGTTGTATTCTGCTGTAATGCGTCTTGAATGGCTTTAGTAGTGTGTTCTGTGGCGGTGTCTATTTCTTCTGGGCTATTTATGTTGGGATTTCCGTTTGTGATTTTCCTCTGAAGTTTTTCTTTGAATTTTTTCCAGTTTATGGTATTTGTTGTTTTTTGCTGCTTTTGTAGTACCGGATTGATATGCAGGGTAATAATAATCGGAAGGTGTGTAACAGTTTAAATTTTTTTGTTAACAATACTGTTGGTTAGGCAATGTGTTCTACTTTGTTCTGATAGATAGACGACCATACATACATACAGACCTCGTAGGAACGTGTTTGCTTGAAAACAACGTTTTTGAAACCATCTGTGTTTAAGAGGGATATTATTTACTTGGTTAGATACACAAATTTTGTCGTCCTTTTTTGATTTAAGCACTGCACGAAAATGGGTCTTCAGCTTGTATAGTTGAGCTGGGCCTGAAAAAGCAACAAGCACGTTGGTGCTCACAAGTAGTTTCTGCACGTCGTTAAAATATGCAATGCCGAAAGTGGGTAAGTGTTGCTTCGCTTTGATTAATTAGAAATTGTTAAATCTAATAAGGGTTTTTTCACTTCAACACGTAATTACGAATCCACGAAAGTGGCACTTAATTGCAGATTCACGAAAGTGGAATTTAATTGTGGGCTCACGTGACATTAAATTATTGCGAGAGACACGCAATGCTAAATTTTTCCCGGAAGCACGTGGACATAATTTTGATTTTTTTATTTACTATGGTATCCCGAAATGCGTATTCTTTTTAATAGAATATGCACATGATGACTTCTAACCACTACGTTGTCATTCTGAACACATCCTGCCATCATTTCTGAAGTTTATTGTTAGCAGCTGTCAGTACAACAAATCTACCATTTAATAAGTTATTTCGCCTGGAATCCGCAAAATTACATTTTTGTGATGGAATCTTAAATTATTGAAAGTCGTTAATCAAACACGCTGTTCAATGGTGTTTTTGAAGCTTTTATCTGCACAGATGTTGACCTTAGTCGATCAATCATAGGAAGTTCTGGTTGAGGCCCAACAGGTAACAACGCTATGCAACTTATCTATCAGGCGATAACAATTATCTACTTACCACACATGCAAACAGGTATTACTAATTTTATTCAATAGCAAAATTTTAATTTTATGCGTAGATAAAACTGTCTGTAAAATTTTTAAAACAGCACATGAAATTTCATTAAACTAATTTTTGTTGAATTATTAATAACTTAGAGATTTCAAGTTTGTACACGTCATACAATTAAAACGAGCTCGCTTTAAATACATGACGACTTCATTCCAAACTAAAATATTTTTTTATAAATCTGATTATGCTCTTTGCATTGCAGCAATTTGTTAATTTTTATGTTCAGTTGGCAACATTTTCCGTTGTAAATATTGTAAAAACAAAACTTTTTTTTGTATAAATTTGGTTGTAAATAACATTGGTTACAGAATTATTACTAATATATTTTTTTACACACTAAAATAGTGGCAATGTATTATTGTTTATTGAACTTGGATTAAATCAAGTGTATGGTTTTACTAGTAGGAATAACAATTCAAAGAACCCACTGCAGGCTTTGAGATAAGAGTGTAGTTCATGTCTAGTTTAGCAAGAAAATTTTAACCTCAATAATTTTTTAGAAAGGTAAATAATTTAAAAGGTTACAAGTGGTCGGAGCTCAGATCCTCGATGACGTTCGTAATGATGTTGTATGGGATGTCCAGAATGTCTGGTTTGTGGTCGGCGTTGGCTGGGATTCTGGTAGGCGATTCCGGTTCCGTGATGTCGTAGTCTTTTCCAAGGACGTGTGCTTGTAGGATTTGTCCGCGTCTGTTGTTGGTGTTGGATCCCCAAGATGTATGTTTGACATTGAGGTCTCCGGTAATGATAGTGTCGATGTCTGCTAGAATAGGTTGTCTATGTCTTCTGTTTGCAGATGTGTGTTTCCTGGGCTGCGGTATGCATACATGATCTTGAGTAGTTTATTGGTTATTTCTGTGTGTATGTCAATTGCATCCATGAAGGTATGTGGTAGCTCTACGGTATGGTGCATCATTCGCCTATGTACAAGAATGGCGACGCCTCCAGCTGCTGGATGTCCTTGTGCTGTTGGTCTGTCATGTCTGTAGACGGTATAGTTTGCCATCTTCAGTGGGATGTTGGATTGAAGTTTTGTTTCGCCAAGAATACTACGTCTTTGTTGAATTCCTTTAAGAAGTGTCGGAGTTCTGTGGTTTTGTTGCGAATGCCGTTGGCGTTCCATGAGAGAATTCTGAGTTCGGTGTGGCTTGTATTATCCATTGATTGATGTAAGAAGGTCTCCAACTGCAGCCCATATTAGTGGTTGTACAAGACCGCTTGGCGAGAATGATGTGATGATTTTTTGAATCCAGTGTAGAACTTTTGTGAGTATTGACGATGTATTGATATCGAGATGACTGTTTGTTTCGCTGAATCGGATATTGTTTGTTGGAAGAGTTTGCTGTTGATATTCTGGAGCTGTGATTATCTGTGGAACGGTGGCTGATTGTGCGGAAGCGGCTGGTTTTGTAGTTGCAGGTCTTCGTGCGTGTTTGTGGCGACAGTTTTTGCCCTTTTCCACCGCCTTCTGCGTTGAGTGGTGGCGGCACTTTCTTCACTTTCTTTGGAAGAAGTCGCCTGTCCATTTGTTGGTGTACTTGGGCTTATCTACTGTTGGCTGGTGTATGTTTTGGGTCTGTGGTGGATGGCGTTTGTTGAATGACGACGTGCTTGTTTCTGCGTCCGTAGGTTACTTTCGTAAACACATCTTCATCGGTCTCAGGATCGTATTTTTGGAGCAGCGGAATTGACGGTTGCCTTTGTATTTCCTCTAGGTACTGCGGGCATCGTCCATAATTTTCTGGAAGCGGACCTAGGCAATTGACGCAAGTCGATGTTGTTTTAGGCTTCTTTGTACATTCTGCAGCAGTATAACCTTTGCTGTATTTTACACACTTGGGTTTGAACCCGCAGTAGAGGCTGAAATGCTTATATCGCTGGCATAAAAAACATCGAGGAATCTCTACACGAGATTCAAATGCGACGTCTTTCACTCCGTGGCAGTATAACAATTCCCGTAGGTTGTAGATAGTTTTAGAGAATTCGACATTTTACATGATTACCAGAAAGGTGTTGCTGTATTCCTTGTCGCGACCACGTAGTTTATTTGCATGCGTGACGGTGTATCCTTTGAATGTGAGTTCTGCTTGGACGTCTTTCTGCTGAGATGCAGGCAGCGAGTCCTTTGATGACTACCTTTAGTTCTCGTTTTATTTAAGTCCATATGTATGAAATTCAATAGCTTCTCGTTTCAGGTAATCCTGAACGAACCTGAATTCCGTGGCGTCGATTGCGTGTATGCGGGTTCCTGGGCCTTAAGCTCGTATATCAATGTCCTTTTTTAAGAGTTGAGTCAGGTTCTTTGCGTGTGTAGCAAAGATTAGTAGCTCGTCGATGTGGATTGGTAGTATTCGTGATTTTGTGTAGAATGCTGAAGGCGTTGTTGGTTTGGAAGTTTTCGATGAGGTGGAAGATGCGGCCTCAGCATAGTTCGGCGGTTATGTTGTCGTCAAGTTCGTATTGTTTGCAGCGTTGTCGTCAGTTTGCATCTCGTTGGATGAAGGCGGAGGCGGCTTCGGTTGGTTGGAGGTTCTTATTCGTTTTGTGTCCGTTTCGGAGGTTGATGATAGGTCTTCTATTTGTCCACGTTTTTTGCTGGTTTGGAAATCCGTACGGTGTCCCAGAAGTTTACGGCGCCCTCCGTGTCGAATTTGCCTTGGTAGACGGCATGTTCGGTAAGAGCGCTTTGAAGCTCATTAATGTTCTAAAAGGAGCAGATTACAAAGGTGTACGGCAATCCAAAATGTCGCTTTATATCCTTTTTTCTAGATAACCCGGGGTTTACTAGAGCCCAAAGTGACGATAAAGCAATTAGAAACTAAATTAATTTTAAATTGCTTCCGCTGCCACTCTGGAACCACTGTAATACACATCTAACCAGTACTGATACCAAATTGGAAGAATTCAGCAGTTGAAACGTAAAACTGAGCGCGATGTGGTCACATCCGTTGCTCGGGTTGTACTCCACCAGCTGCTCTAATCCTATCTAATTTACACACATGAGTTTTAACCATGAACAGACTTTTTATTTCCCAGGCGGATCCTTGAGCCACGTAACTGCTTCTTTCTAAAGTAATCTTTTAAAGAAATAAGAACTATTTAATTAAATTGGTCAATGACCTGTTCTTTTAAATTTATTACCCAAATACATTGAATTCCAAATAAATTGAATCAGGTTGTTGGCCAAGTGCATGCATTTGGGGGTTAACCGTTGACTTAGATTATATAAAACTTATGAATTTTATTTTTCAAATAAAAAGATACCCTTAGATCTAAAAAACATAACTGAAGTTAAACAATCATTTAAATTAATCGTTTTATGAGTTGCTGAAAGCAGTTTGAAATAAGATGTAAAAAATTATCTTTTAAAATATGCCATGGTCTATGGCAGACCATTCGGTAGGGTACGCCCACTTCAAGTAAAGTTCAGGATATATAAACTGGAACCAGGTAGTCCTCGTACAAAGTTCCATACAATAACCAAATTCTTGCATAACTGATAGTGCCAGAACCAAGTGTAGAATCTGGGAAAGACTGCTCGTGGTGGAATTAAGGGCAATAATGAACGCAACTATGTGCAACCATATATAGCATAAAGTAAGGCGCACAAAAATAATTTTCTAAACGTGGATAGTTTATATTTATGACACAATTAAAAAAGCAAAAAGTTTTGAGACTATTAAGTAAGGGTGTAAGTTGCCCTTTAGATGGAATAAAACGTGGTCGGCTAAAATCACTATCCAGAAAATGCTGATTTCCCAAAATAACATTAGCATCTGGGTCTATAAGGCTACAACAACCAACAAATCCAATAAATAACACTGGATGGTCTCTTATGCAACTGCTTAATTTTCCAATTGTCGAGTCCGCGACCGTGTAAGCTTGCACCTTACAGACAAAAGACAAAAATGGTTGTCCTATCAGCAAAATGAACAAAACAAGAAATTACTAATATTGACCTTGGAAATAACAAGGAACTTTTATGAGAGTGGCATAACATACGTAATATGAAATAAGATTAACTAAAGAAGTGTAAACATATTGTAAAAACAGATTAATAATAAGAATAATGAACAAATTTTTTATTTTCGAAAAATATATAAATTCCTCTCAATTAATAATTAAATCAAATAAAGGATGAAGTATATAATTAATCATTAAACAAAGTATTCCTCTAATAATCAAAAGATGAGGCACCAATGAACATAATCTTCGAAAATAGTATATATACAAATATACAACTGATGTGCAGTTGGCAAACTGCAAATAGATTTTCGATATTGCCAAATGAAACTAACCTTCAAAGGTAAACAAATAATCGATGCACTAAAACTTAATAATGAAACAGAAATTACTATAAGAGCAAAACAGAAAGTAAGTAGCAGAAAACTTGAAATTTCAGATTTTAACCTCAACTTAGAAAACACTATCTACATAAGCAACAACATGTTTTTTTTATTTCATGTAAAAATTGAATCACAAATTCAGACCGTCACAATAGTCATATTCGATCTTAAAAATAAATTTATTTGATACAAGACGTTTCAATAATGTTTCGTTAAAAACAAGCGAAACAAGTAGAGTTCTTGAATTATCTGCGTAAAATACGCTATAGATTAAAATTTTGGTTTGGTCAAATTTTTAAAGCATTATTTAGTATTTAACATTTAAAAATCGCCTCTTTAAATTTGTTTATATTTGAGGTCTCCTCTTGTCCTTTCGGTTAACAAAACTGTCTATAGCTATGGCATTCCTATTATTTTTCAAGAAGCCTTTTTCTATACTTTTCCTTGCTTAGTCGTAATTGGCCTATAATATTTTTACATATCTCCTTCTTATGGAAAAGCCTAAAAGAAATGAAGAACTGTCTTTTTCTCCGACTGATGGTCTAAGAAAGGGCAGATCTTCCGACTAGCTCTATGATTTACATTTCCAATGCTCCACCCGTAGGTACTACATTGGTCAGGAGGCGAGTTTTTTGTTGCCTGGTAATTTAGAATTTTGTCGAATCCTTGCCGTTCCAGGCAAGGTAGGGATCTTTAACGTGCGTGACAACACTCACACACGGGACCTCCATTTAACCTCTCATCCGAACGAGGGCGTAATTTTTGTGAAAAATGCTCACCTGTCATTTTTCAAGCAGTCGGCCGTGTCGGGATTTGAACCCGGGACCTTGGGATCCGTAGTCTTACGCTTATCTTCCGACTAGCTAGAACTTTAACTTCTACTGAGGCCTCGGAGTTGTGGGTTCCTATTACTCTATTATACTAAACAATTTATGAATCAACAAAAAAAAAAAAGAAGCGCCACCAAGTCCTAAAATTAAAAAAAATATGCAGTGCGTACCTTGGAAGAGGACGTGAAATCTTAAGTGTAAGAAAATAGCTTCTGCTGAGTGAAGATCTATCCAGAATACAAAAGGATGCAGGTTCCCAAATTAAGAAAAGAGAGAACACTAAGTGCTCTTAAATGTGTTTACATTTTTTAAAAAAAAAATAAAAAATAAAACAGTAGACAATAATTTCATTTATATAGGTTAACGGAGCAGTAGGCCAAATCATGAACAGGACCTCTTAATGGACTTAGCTGTTGGTTCTATTAATACCATTCACACTTAGTATTTCTCTGAATATGAATTATTTTTCTTACTTTCATTAAATATTATGACTGAAGGTTATATACTTTAAATTACTCAGCTTTGAACTACTTGTCTAAAATAAAACAGCAGCATAAATGTGAATCTTGATTTAATTTAAACTTAGATATTTTCTTTTTTAAATAGTAAAATTCATGTTTATAACATATGTTTCATAAAAAGATTCACCTAAAGAGTTATTTGAGATTTAACAATTCATCTCTACTTTAATTAAGTTTTCTCTTTTCTGTACTAGAATTCGTTAATACTGTGTTTAAACCAGATCTGTTTTAATTAACAGTTTACAATCATTAATCCAGCATCAATAAATTTAAAATTAATATATACTAAACAAAATTTATATAACCTTCAATCCAAATGTTAGAATTCAATATTTCTTATTTGCCTCTATTCACCTGCAACATAATTGTTTGCTTTTTTGTACAACATCAATTAATGTAAATAAGATTTTCTGATGTTCACTAAAATATTAGTGGAATTAAACCTTGTTAAAATATTAATATCCCTTTAACTTTTAAACGAATACTTGATGAAAGCAAACATTTTAACAAAGTTCTTGTAACATGTTTAATTTCAGCAATAATTATTCGCATTGAATTACGAGGATAATGCGCTAAGCGTGCCTTGATCTTTATTAATCTTCTTATATTAAAATATTTGTGTGACATAAGGTAACTTCGTCAAGCATCTCTAGGTGTTTCTTTCGTATTCCCCACCTCTAACGTCGATATCATTCGGTTCTCGCTTCGTTGAGTTAGTCGCTCACTAGCAACCGCCTTATCAAGATGTATTCCCGGCTAGAGGCATGCGACCTTCGGATAAATTACTAATGTAAGCAGGTCAGGTCGTGCTAGACCTGAAACTATTTTGATACCTTCTACTAACGGTTGGTAAAGTATACATTTTACGAACTAATTTAATTTGGTTTCATTTATTTAGCGCGTCACTTAGGATTTGTCAACTTAAAATTTGTCAATTTAGAATTTGTCAACTAAGAATTCGTCAACTAAGAGTTTGTCAACGAAGAATGATAGATGTTGGTTTTGATTGCAGTCGTCCCAAATTAGAAATGGCTAGTAACATTGGTTGGAGATTATGAATTTCCATCCAGATTTGTCTTGGAGCAACAGCGGCAGTTCGGTTCGTTATTAGATATAAGAAATTTCTTGCATGTGTTTTGAATGTCGTAAAAATTTGATAAACAGACTATCATATAAAGCAGGAAAAGTTGCTACTATGTTTTCGAACATGTAATCTGTTTAATTCTCAATTATTGTTGAACTGGTTTTACAAGCCGTAGAACGAAATGTTGTCAAGTTAGGTTTATATAATTACAAGCTTTGTTCCATTTGAACCTTAGATAATTTCAAGGTATGTTTTCGACGTCATGCTTTTTTGTGTTGCACAGTTGACAGATGTTGTCATGAAAGCAGATGCTTCGTGCAGCTGTCATAGAATTTAAACTAAACAATCCTATTTTTGTGATTAGCTTTTATCTACATATAAATTATAAAATCTAAATATGAAACTGTAAAGACACGCGTAAGAATTTAAAAACTGTAATCTACCTGAAAAGATCTGCCCAGGTTAGAAACGTATTGTGGCTACAAATTATTTTTAATCAAATGTTTAAATCAAGTTTATGTTTGAAGAGCAGTTGTTTGTTTGAAAAAGCCCAAAACCTTGACTTTGTTATAGATGTTAATGATGAAATTTTTTTACTTGTTAAAAAGTTTCGAAATTTTAAAAAGAGTTTTTAGTAAACAATTAGTTAAACTTTACGGCTTTTATTTTGGTCAAATGCGATCAAATCTGATAACACAAAGGTAGAATTTTTGAGTAATAATTTTGTGCCAATATCATATTGGATGTACATTTTTTATTTTTGATACCTTTATAGGACACAAATGGTGTTCTACTTTTTTATTTATTTAATCTTTGCAATTTCTTACAGGAGCTGGGTCTTATTTTTATCAGACAGGTTTTTGAAGGCGATCGTTTTATCTTTGGGTTTCCACGTCCGCCCTTAGAATTGTGCTCTGCTATTATCGTGATTATCTCATGACTTGGTGGCGCCTATTTAATTTAGTTTAGCTTCGACCTACCCCTCCACTTCTTATTGCTCTACCCAGGAATAGACCCCTAGCTATGTCGGAAGATTTTTGTTCACTGGCGCCCATTAAGAAAAATAAGTTTCACTAGCGCCCACCATAATAAAAACTACAAAACTCGGATCATTGACATCCAAAGTGGAGCTAGCAAGATAAAAAATTCGTATCATTCTTACAAATCTAAATGAAAATTTGTGGTATCCTGACAGTAGGCGAAGCGAGCGAGAAAACCACAGTAGCCTTAGAAATGTGGTGCTATAGAGGTATGAAGTATCATGGGCAGAAAAACTTAAGAACGAAGAGGTTTTTGAAATGGTAAGCAAAGAATCAAATATATAGAAAATAGTAAAAAGAGAGATACAATGATAGGTTACATATTAAGGTATGAGGGAATAGTGCAGAATGTATTAAAAGCAGGGACAGAAAAAAAAATATGTAGACTATTACATCTAGTTAGCTAAAGAAGTAGGCTCTGAAAATTTCAGTGAAGTGCGTAGGTTATCTCGGAATAGAAATCAATGGAGTTGCCTATCTAACCAGTTTAGGACGGAAAAATCTAATGATGAAAAAAGCAATTATACTTAAACCTGATAATTACTGTAAATAACTGTAAGGATTGCTTTTGCAATATTCTCAACAATGTTGATTGTGCAAAAGAAGTAATTGGAAACTATTGATTTGGCAAATGTTTAAGTGGTGGTGGGTCTTGGTAGCCGCAAGGTTGCTTAAACCCCTCGCGTAACACTAAATATTGGTAAAACATCATATATTTTTAGAAAACAACAGAAAGGGAAGGTGTAAAAGATATAAAAAAAGAATCAGCACAAGGCTGCGCTGTATCTAACGAGAAAAAACAGCTGCTATGTTGAAAGACAACAAATATAGAAACAAGGAAAAAATTGTGATATCAAATATGCTGAGCAAAGCACTGAACGAGTGTGAAACATGGTCAATCGGAGAAGCAGACAGAAACAAAATGTATAGTGATGATACCACAAAGTTAAGAGTAAAGAGTTTCTAAAAATAGTATGGATAGAAATATATCTGTGGAAAACAAAAAGAAAGGAGACAAATGATGGAACCCGTTCTAAGGCTTGAACGCCAGATATACTAGAAACAGAGAAAGAAAAGAAGAGAGGTAGAGGTAGACGTAGAATAGACTGTTGCACACAGATAGTGAAAAATGTAGGCTGTCGAAATTTCAGGAAAATGTGTACGTTAACTCAGAATAGTAAACAATGAAGGTACGCATACAAACAGATCTAGAAATATACTTGTAAGAAAATCCTTAAATGTACACTAGTAGCAGTTTCTAGTGGGTGTTTCGTAATATAAATAGCGCCTATTACGTAACTGCACCTAAATACTTATCGATGAAACACTTATCTTAACCTAAGTTTACACTTGAAACTTTCAAGTCAATTTCTGTGTGAGGTCTAGATATAAAGCTGGTAAATAAGTAAAATTACCAATACGTACACTACAACAATAGTAAGAATGGATGACCATATGCTGAGAGTATGAACTCATCATATACTAAACACCAACAAGTACCGTACAATTTCCTAGAAAAAGCAGCACTTGGTATTTCTAACAGAGGAGCTGAATAATAGAGAATCGTTTTTTTTTATTATACTGAAAAATACGGACTTTGTTGACTGACATGGTTTACTTAACCTATTGCCTGCATTTTCCAGGTTTGTTGCAAGATTCCTTGATGTACAAAAGACAGATGTCCAACTAAATTTCCAAATTGATCGAGCTTCAATAGTTGGAAACAGAATGCAGGACGAATACTCAAGAATCGATTACAGCAAACGTAATAAATAAAACGGTAAACTGGATTCAAACAGCTAGAATAAAAATTCGTCTTTGCTAATAAAGTGTAGAATGTGCCTTACCAAATCCATGCCGTCAAAACAAACATAGAGAACAGGTAACATGCGTGAATTTGAGGTCTATTAATCTGTCTGAGACAATTTATCAGAACACATCAAAATATATATAGGAATTATTTGCTAATTATTTGCTTTTGTTTGCTGATAAAACCAATTTTTTTGCTATTTCTGTAAAAAAGTTACAAATGGCTAGATAGTTTAATATTAAGCTATCTAGCCACTTGTAACTTTCTTTACAGATATAGCAAAAAAATTGGTTTTATCAGCAAACAAAAGCAAATAAAGCAAATAATTAGCAAATAATTCTTATATATATTTTGATGTGTTCTGATAATTTGGGAGTTGCATATTTTAAGAGCAAATAATTCATAAAACGTAGGTATTCTTTAGTCATGCCAGCAATTAATTCCTTTAATTTATGTTATTATTTGAAAATTTGATTTTTTTCTTTTGCAAATGGTAGCAAAAAAATAGCAAATAATTTATATAATGTTAATTTTTTATTTTATTTTGTGTAGGTATTTTTCTTAAATTGGCTAGATAGCTTAATATTAAGCTATCTAGCCACTTGTAACTTTCTTACAGATATAGCAAAAAAATTGATTTTAACAGCAAAAAAAAAGCAAATAATTTCTGTTTATATTTTGATGTGTTCTGATAATTTGCGAGTTGCATATTTTAAGAGTAAATAATTCAAAAAACGTAGGTATTCTTTATTCATGCCAGCAATTAATTTCTTTAATATACTTTACTCTTGTAGGTATTCATATTTATTTTATTATTTGAAAATATGATTTTTTCTTTTGCAAATGGTAGCAAAAAAATAGCAAATAATTTATATATTGTTAATTTTTTATTTTATTTTGTGTAGGTATTTTTCTTAAATTGGCTAGATAGCTTAATATTAAGCTATCTAGCCACTTGTAACTTTCTTACAGATATAGCAAAAAAATTGATTTTAACAGCAAAAAAAAGCAAATAATTTCTGTTTATATTTTGATGTGTTCTAATAATTTGGGAGTTGTATATTTTAAGAGCAAATAATTCAAAAACCGTAGGTATTCTTTATTCATGCCAGCAATTAATTTCTTTTAATATACTTTACTCTTGTAGATATTGATATTTATTTTAGTATTTAAAAATTTGATTTTTTTCTTTTGCAAATGGTAGGAAAAAAATAGCAAATAATTTATATATTGTTAATTTTTTATTTAATTTTGTGTAGGTATTTTTCTTTAGTTGTAACTTTTTTACAGATATAGCAAAAAAATTGGTTTTATCAGCAAGAAAAAGCAAATAATTCCTATATATATTTTGATGTGTTTTGATAATTTGACTCAGACAGCTTAATAGACCTCGTGAATTTGCGTGTTGTACAATTTCGAAACACTTCCAAGAGAAATTTTATATATTCCAATGTAACCCAAAGTAGAAGTGATTCAGTTTTCAAAAGCGATTTTTAAATTAATTCATACAGATAGTGATATCATGAACGAGTATTGGGCAGCTGTTTGGATAAAGGAAAACTGGCCTTTTATGTATGAATGCGGTCAACTCGTAGCATTGGTACAATGAGCATGTACAAAAGGGGTTTCTAACAAAAGCCAAATATCAATTTAGAATTTACGGAAAGTAATGGAATATTCAATTAAAAGAATGCAGAAAAGTTCTAAAGTAGCGAAATGAACATGACAAATCAAATGAATGGTAATTTGGGCATCTTCAAAATGGAAAAGTTGTTACTTTAATTTAAAAATACAGTACGCACATGGCTACATATGATTCGGTCTAGGACACTTCATTGTCGACATGTCATTGCAGGACCATTTCATTGCAAGGAACCATAGGGAACCCCAACCCTGATTCTTTGCCTTGTCGACCGTACTTCGTTCAGCCTGATGCAAAACCATCTATCGTAAAGATAGGATCTCGTCAGTTGGACGAGAGCGCATGGTAACTCACTTTCCAGCATCTTGTAGAGTAGGCTACAATACCATACCTTATCGAAAGCTTTCGATGCGTCCAGGAACACTGCGCCTGTCGACTATCGCCAGCTGAAACCTTCCACGATGTGCTCCACCACTCGCAGTATCTAGTGAAAGGTGGAATGCCCCTTACGGAACCCAATCTGCTCGTCCTGGATCACGTGATATTCCCATATCGCTGCCTGCAGTCTTATTAGGAAAACGGCTTGCGCTATTTTCCCAACCACCGACGGCTAACTAATTGGCCTTACATGTGATTTTCCAATGCTCCACCCGAAGGTACTACATTGGCCAGGAAGCCAGTTTTTTACCTGCAAAATTTGGAATTTTGCCGAACCCTTGCTGTTCCAAGCAAGGTAGAGATCTTTAAAGTGCGTGACAATACTCACACCTCTGTTTTACCTCTCATCCGAACGAGGATATATTTTTGTGAAAATTGGTCACATTTTTCAAGCGGATCGTGTCGGGATTCGAACTCGGGATCTTGGGCGTAGTAGTCACACATACCACTACGCCACGGAGCCGCCTAACTAATTGGTCGGTAGTTCTGTGGGATTGTCGCAGATTTGCCTGCTTTCCGTAGCACTACCACGTCCGCAGTCTTCCATGGAGATAGAAAATGGCAGTGTGTCAGCATGGCGTTATCAATTCCGGTTAACATCCGAATAGTGTTTTTCGGTAGCGTTTTCTAAGCCTGATTGGAGATTCCGTGTGGTCCAGAAGTCTTTCTTACCCCTAAGACCTCGATAAGGTCCTTGACTTCTTTACCTGTGTGAAATCGATCACGTGAGGGTCGTCCTCCATTAACCTCCTTAGGACGTCGCGGAAAACCCGCTCAATGTGCCGCAGATCTGCGTGGGCATAGTTCGTCTCGAAGTGACGTTCTATGCTGTCTGCGAAGACTCCTGTCCTTTCAGAAACTAAACAGGCTAAGCCTGTTTCGTCATGGATAGAAGATATTGGGGACGCCTTGTTCATCGGTACTTCAAAAGCTTTCACAGATAGTTGTCTTCGCCTAGGAGTTCCTCCAGTTTGGCTTCCCAAGACTCGTTTTGGTGCCACCGAATTGCTAATAGTATTTCGGTGACCAATCGATTGCACCGGCGTCGTTCCCCTGGATCCCAGATTCCTTGCCACTGGCGCCTGGCACGGTTCTTCTTTCGGATGAGTTCGCGGATGTGCAGAGGAAAAATGCCGCTCTTATCCGTTACCGGTCTCGTGAAAGTGACTCTACAGATGAAGTCTGTATGCACTCTCAGTCGCGCCAGTGGTCAGATTGTCGTTAGACATCTCTTCGACCGGTTTGTGGTATGAACTGGGCTGGCTGACGGCCCGGATCTCCGTGTTCAGTGTACTTGGTGGAGTATCGCGACGTCTAGTGCATCTGGCCTGCTTCTGTTGTCGTATTGAGTGGGTTTTACTGGTCCTAAGATCTCGACCTCACGTCTGTTAGCAAACTGTTGCAGTATGCGTCCATTGCGATTTGCTACCCGACTGTTCCAAGACCGATGTATAGAATACAGGTCCCCTGCTAAAAGCACAGGTTCTCTCGCATCCAACAATGCGTTTATGTTCTGCATGCAAAGCGGTTTGCCGCCTGGTCGGTTATAAACCGAAACCAGACGTAAAGGGCCAAAGCCCCTACTACGCATATCGGAGTCGTTTTAAGTCGTTTTAGGTCCCTCGAGTCCACTACGTAGTGCTCCAGGCTTGCCTTGACGTACGCCGCTGTGTCTCCGACGCCATCTCGATCGTTGTAAAACAGCTAGGTTTATGCGGCGGCTATCCATTAAAATCAAAAAGTTTGCTGAAGTCGTTGCCGCAGACAATGAAACCCATGACTAAATCCCCGAAGTTTTTGGCTCCGACGATTATCGACAGCAGTTTTCTAGTGATCGCGCACAGTTTTTGGAAATCGACTTGAGCGAGAAGTCCGATGAGTGAACTTCACTGCATGTTTCCGCTGGATGGAGTCTTTTTGACTGCCGCACCATCACTGTGGGTAAATGGGGCTGGCGTTCGTAAGGGATTGGCTTTTGACTGTCGAAGTAGAGACAGCCGTAGCCGAGCCGCTGGTATCGCTGGCGTAGAAGCGGGCTCTCACCGTAACGGTTCCCGGCGTTGGACTTTGCAGGATGACTGCTGACTGTCGCATTAGGTGCCGTCATATGCTGCCGTTTTGCAACCACCCGTAACATGGGGAATGCTGAACATCTCTCATACCTCGCTGAATGTGCGCCGCCACAGTTGACGCACACCGCTAAAACTTCCCTGCTTTTGGGGCAGGTATCGTTGTGGTGATTGTCGGCGCACTTGACTTACTTTGGCGCGGCCTTGCAGTTTGTTTGCGTGTACCCAGATCGCTGACACCGGTGGCATTGTCCAACTTTGAATCACCGGTGCGGTATTTCTTTCTGTACTTGTAGGTAGGGCACATGCTGCAGCTTGAAGATTCGCTTCGGCTTTGTGGACTTGGTCAAAGTGACCATGACCAGGAGAAAGAGTTGTCTTGGCTGCTCCTTGTACGTGCGTGCACACGATAGCACTGGAAACCCGCATTTTACGTCCATGGCGGCGATATCCTCCGAAATACCCCTCAAGTCCAACTTGAGCGGCCTGTCGTCTTGGAGACGGAACGTGTATTACTTTTAGCCTCGCTCAGATAAAAAGCCATGATCCCGCGGAAGTCGGTCGCGACCGCCGGTGTAATACTTATTCCATCCTATGTGTTACATGCCCTTATGAAGTGTAGTCTGCGACGACCAGGCTTCTTTGCAATCGTCGCCCACTTGTCCTTCTTGCAAATGACGACTTGGGGAGAAAGCTCCGGGTTGATGCTAGATTATCGCTGGGTTAGCGTCGGATTGCATTTCTTTTGGCTGCGTGGCGCTGATCGGTTTAAACTGATTCGTCGTGAGCAGGTCGGTGGCGGCAAACGTCTTGGGCTGCTTGCTAGCCTTTTCTTCGACATCGTGAAACTGTCGTTGCAAGTCTCCTCCTAAGCGTCGTCAGTGGATCACCTGCGGGATCCTTCACGCTGGCCTTAAGTGCCATGGTGGCGTCTTCAATATCCACGGTTTACGCTAAAAGACACGGGTCGTAGTGCAATCACTATGCCCACGAGATGTAACGAAAGCGTTCTATCCAGACGCGTGCAATCGGTAGAATTGCTCCTGGAGTAAAAGACTCACAATCACAATCAGCGCTCAAGGTGTCTTAAGCGAGTAATTCAAACCAACGCCCGCGGGTGGAATGTGGCGGACATGAAGACTGCTTTCTGTAAAAGTTGGGCCGCCGGTACGAATACTGCACCCACGCGTTTGCAAGAAACTTTTTCAGATTCTACTATGGTTGTTCGCTATAGATTAGCAGATTGACTAGCACAATTACTGCCCAAGGTGTTTTAGTTTAGATAATCGAAACCGAAACTCGTAGCAGAACTTTTCAGTATTCAATTTTATAAAAGCGCGAAAGCTAAGCAAAGCTCCTGCGCGTTTACAAAACTGAACGTTACAATTCTGTTATATTGCACTGAAAAGTCCTGCAGTTGCTGGACGCGACGCTCTCAGCTCTGAAAAGTGCAAAGCCTCGGTCTTATAAAAGCGCGAAAACAAATAATTATTCCCGCGCGTTTACAAAACCAGACGCGTTTCAAATCTTTCAAGATCGTTCAACTAAACAACACTAAAACGTATTGTTTAGTTGAAAACCCTCTCAATCCTGCAAAAGCACGAAAACTGTTTAAAGTTTCAGCATGTTTAGTAAAATCGATTAAGATAAGACGGTGCCCTAGGCATTGTAAATGATGACCGTTGCACTGAATAATACTGGAATGTTTTATTTAACTGAAAACCCTCCTGGACGGACTGCTCTGCTGGATTGGTATGGATTACGGCGTAGTAACTGACGTTTGTTGAAGTAAATAATACCGAAATAGCTATTTATGCACCAAGTGTGTTATTAAGATGATCACTCCCGGAGGGCGACTCATCCAGCCCGAGAGCCTATGGACCGAGGGATGGATTGAGTCGCCCGATGGGCGTTGTCATCTAGTAACACAAGTGTTGCATACAAGATTTTATATTTCACCTCATATATAAAATAAAACATAGGTGATAGGTAAGTTTTCTATTTTAGAATTTACCTCGGATTTTACTATATCACTATTAAACACTCCTACATCCTGTTTTCCATGATGACAATAAACAGTTTGACGTTCCTATGTTTTGGACATTTGTCACATATTTATTTAATATTAATAGTGCAAAATGGCTGACCAAGAGTTGCCAACAATAATTGCAAAGCAAGCTCTAAAAGCAACTGAATGTTCGCGACCCATTAAATCTAAACAGAGCTATGAGAAAGCTTAATAACACACTTGGTGCATAAATAGCTAAAAAATTGATTTGTTTCTGAGGGTATAATAAGCGGGAGCTATGGAACCATTACGTGCTCCATTACGTATCCTAGGTGTTATGACTAAATTAGAAAGAGGTGAAATATAAAGTACTATTTAGCTTGACTGAAATGTGACACGTGTTCTCTTGATGAAATCTGGCGGAAATCCGTTTCTCTGGTCCGAAAAATCAGTAGCTTGTATATATTAAATTACCTACGCAGAATTGTGAATAGAAAATTTCTATTCTTCAAATTGCTATAATTCCTTAAAACAATCGAAACAATGTACTAAGATATCTAATTTGATGACACTAGAAATAATTATTTTTAATGTTCTAGAACCTTACTGTAAAGTTACCATAAATTTCATCCCAAATTTATTAAGTAATTTCAGTAACCTATTTTAAAAGTTTATACACCAGAATACAAGGAATATTTTTATTCACAACTTAGTATGAAAAATTAATATAATTTTTATAAGAATTAATACTTTTTAAAGCTATACATTCTTGGAATTTATAAAGACTCCGCCCAACAAAAAAGTGATAAGGCTACTTTATCGTCAAGCCGTACGATTATTCATAATACCTATATTAAACTGGGATAAACTCACACCCATGAGAATTTCAATTCACTGTGTTATCTCTGAAAACTTATCAATTATCTAATGTTTAAATAAAAATAGATTTCTGTGAATAAAGCGTTGTTTGCTGATTTATTAATCATCAACTTCGCTTTGAAATGGATCTTAGCAACAATCTCCTAGATTTTTGATAAACTTGATGCTGCGTTGTAATAATTATACCCACACTTCCAGCACTCCGTTGTACGCATTAAAAAATTTCTTGCTTTAATTTGGTGCTGAATAAAACTGCGTATTTATTCTATTGGTTTTCGTAGAAATAGGTTTAGAACTAAACCTTATAATTACTTCTCTAAGCTGCAATAATTACATGACAACAATTGGTCATTTTAGGTGTAAGTGTTTTAACCTTAAATTAATATATAGTGAGTCAGAAATTACACACATACACGCACGTACGCACGCGCGCACGCACGCACGAACGCACGCACGAACGCACGAACGCACGCAGGCACGCACGCACGAACGCACGAACGCACGGATGCACGCACGCACGAACGCACGCACGCACAAACGCACGCACGCACGCAAACACGCACAAACGCGCACTCGCGCACACACACGCATGCACGCACGCATGCACGCACGCAAGCACGCTCGCACGCAAACACGCACGCAAACACGCATACACACCCACACACACACGCACGCACCCACACATGCACTCACACACGCACCCACACACGCGCACACACACGCACGCACACACGCACGCACAATACACATACATTGCAGTGGTTTTGCCCTAAAAATCGTGGCCCACTATTCCACCTTCTGAAATTAAAATAAAACTGTAATTTGTACCTAAATAAAACTTCGTTACAAATTTCTTGAATTACGATATGTTCTAGTTTGGTATTTACAAAAATTGCTTCTCCAAGTTGATCTACCACGGCTAGCTCTGCTCCCTACTTTCTACGATATACTCACCACGGCTACTCATTCTCTGAACACCTTTCTAATAAAAGAAATAAAAAATAAAATATTTCCAAAAAACATACACCCTTTTATTCATATAACTCAAATAATTATTGGCATGATCTCAATATTTACAAATCATTTCACGATAAAACATTTCACCCCTTTGGTTCGTTGTTGAAACATTAATCTAAAATTCTCGTGAGTTTTTATGTTGCTCTATATAACAAAATTTTATTCGAAGCAGATGGGCCTCTCTTAAAACCCTAAATTTACGTTCTCCAGGTCTATGTTGATCTCGTTATAAACCTTTAATTTTGTATGCTTAAAATATTGCATCAACAAGTTATTCTAAAGACCAGTTTACTCCTTGCACCATAAAAAATTTGTATTCAAATTTTTACCCTCAGATTTAAATTATTGTCTTTTACATATGTCAAACAAGTTACTTTTCGGTTTCCAAAAAGATTTCACCAAATAACTCAAAGCATACAGCGTTTTTGATAACACCATATCATCACAGCAGTTCAATTACAGAAAAAAACGTCATCTGGAATATTCTTCTCAATCACCACTTTGGTAGTTGATTTTCAAAAGACCCACGTTCCTTGATTCGCAATCGTGCTGCTTTCCAACTCTGCCTGTAATTCTCTTAACTCGTTCATCCAGTTCTCCACCGATTTGTGGACGTCTTCCACACGACTGCCCGTACAAAATTCAAACTTCGCTTCCTCCTCCAACTACCTCGTTCATCCAGTTCTCTACCAATTCGCTTACTTACTTATCATCCTACTTCAATGGTCTTAAATTATTTATAATTATATTCGACCCGTTTAATTTACTTGCACCAACTCGTGCATTTCAAACACTTGTAATTATTCGGACTGCACTATTACACAATTTTCAGCTAGGATGGTCTTCTCTATACTACCACAAGTAAGTGATGCGACTCAGAAAATAAGAGAAAATAAGAGAGCGATCGCCCCCTCTGGCAATCCTTATAGAGCCTCAAAAACCCCCCTTTGTGTCACGTATTTTCACTGCATTCTCTGAACTCCCGTAACTGGCACTTATTTCCAAAAAATTTAGATGTACACAACACATAACAAACTTTGAAAACCAATAATTTTACCACTACAACGACATTATGCTTTGAAAACACGCTAAAACTAACCAACCGTCCAATTTTTCTGTGAACTGTCTCGCTTTCCTATCGCCTATCACTAATCCTAACACGCCTCCTTAATGTCCGCGTCTATATTTTTATTCCACTCGTACGTTTATAATCACCTTTCCTGTTTTAGTCTTATGGTCCCACTATTGCTCTGTCGTCTACGTTTAAAGCTCCCTTCTTCTATATGTGCGTCTTGAAAAATCGATGTCGTGTGACGTAAAACCTGTTGCATCTGCGTTCCTATCTTAGTCTCAGCAAATATTCGTTTACCGCGCTCTTGAAACTGTTTGCTACTCAAACACCTGCTATATTTTCCATCTGCCTCTATTACATCCTAACGGTTCTCTGTCCCTTACATTTTTATCGATCTGTGTATAAAATACCCGTCGGTTGAAGCTAACCTTGTGTTTTTCCATTGAAATGTTTTGTTAACATCTTCGAGCTTTCACAAGAAATGCTTATCTCCTCAGGCTGTTATTCCGTGAAACCTTGACTAGTTTTGCTGTCTTATACTTTGTAAATTCTACAAACTGCTTTAATTTACTATCTTATATAAATGTCCGTTGCTCAACTTATTGATTTTTACTCGCTTACGTATGCTTACGTTCATCTTAATGTATACAAATTATTGATTTGAACTTAAATATGCCCTTTTATCCTCATTTAATTAATTTGAAGCGTAATACATAATTTATTGTTTTGAGCTTATATTATAATATGTTCGTTTTTATTCCAATTTTATTTAATTGAAGCGTAGAAAATAAATTATTGCTTTCTATGTACAGGATGTTTACACGAATACACATTTGATTTATTTACACATATTTAGCTTAACCCGTCACCGTAATATATATATATATATATATATATATATATATAACTGTGATTTTTGAGTGTTAAAAGGGCATTAATAATACATTTGGTAACTTAGTTCGTGATTCAGCATGTAAAACAACAAATTACAATTAGAAATGCTTATCAAATCGTTAGTGTAGAAATAAACTAAAAATTCATTTTCATAATCCTGCAGATGTAAATATTCATAAGGTGTAGCGTATATAAGATAGCATTTCAAATTTGATAGTTATAAAAATATTTTTACAATCGTATTTAAGTACAAGAATATTTTCCAAAAGCTTTTAGAATGTGAAAGGGCAAAAGCGAGCATCTAAATTTCATATTATAAACCAATTTAACCTTCATAGTTAAATTATAGCAAAGGTGGAGGTATATTTTCAAAAGAGTTTCTAAGATTTCAAATCGTTTATTATACAAACAAGGTTGGCCGTTAGATTATTTACGAGAAGTTGTGAAAGTGTTTTGAAAAAGCTTTCTTAGGATCATTAAGTAATAAACAGATGTAACCGTTGCATGTTTTCCTCGTATAAGGAGCGATAAGATTTCACAAACAACAGACATTCCAGGTAGTTGTTAACCCCGACGTCAATTAGAGAGATTAATAGCCTCTTAAAACGACCTAAAACTTAAGAAATGGTGTGAGTTAATGGCAGCTCAGGTCCGTTACGAAAGAAGCTTGCAAACAAGGAAACAAGGAGAGATTATTAGATAGAATATGTTCAAGTGAGATAGGCGTAGATAGAACGTTAACGTTCGTTGGCAACGGGAAAGGCAGACAAAGTAAAGGATAGTTGCTTTAGCGTGTATGTTAGAACAAAATGAGGATAACACGTGTTATGAATATAAGTTAGTGAGTACAAAGCAAGAGAGAGATGATTTTGTGGCGTAGGTTGGAGTGGGATAGATAATACATATGTTGCATTAGGGGCGTATTTTAAATGTTTACTTTGTCAGTTGGGGTGAATATACAAGAGTGGGATTATTGAAATTCGACGAAAATCGGTTAGTTAGGCGTGCATGTTTGTGATATTCAAGTGATTTTCAAAAAAGTGAGTTTGTTGGTGTGGAGGCAATTTCTAGAATTTCTGTGGCGGTTGGAGTTGTTTGTGTACGTTAGTGAGAGTGTTTTAAGAATTGAATGTTTGTATTGTAGAAAGTTTGAAGAATTCCAACATGCTTTGAACTAGGAGTTTACTTGTGATACGGCGTGTATTTTTATCTGAATATGTAATAAATGTATGTG
The DNA here is from genome assembly GCA_036346225.1 of Platerodrilus igneus. Classification (NCBI taxonomy): domain Eukaryota; kingdom Metazoa; phylum Arthropoda; class Insecta; order Coleoptera; family Lycidae; genus Platerodrilus; species Platerodrilus igneus. The sequence continues at coordinate 6,522,523 of JARFIW010000447.1, read as the reverse complement.
ATTTATCGTAGCAGCTATTTTTTTAGTAGTTAGTTGAATTGCAGAAGGTAGCTGAGCAGCCGTGTCAAACTTTATTGCGAAGCAGAAATGTTTAAGCTTTTTAGGTATATAAGTAGCACCAAAGGTTGATAGCATTTTGGCTCCCATAAACAACGAACATAATCAAAACCAGAGTTCAAATCAGAGCAGCTTTTGCAGTAGTTTTGGCGCCCAAATCGTGGGGCCGTCGTAGGGGCATTTTAGGGTTTTTTTAAACTGTCTTTAACAGACCGAAGTTTGCAGTATTATGACGCCCAAAGACGGAGCTCGAACTAGTATTGAAGTATACGGACTTCACAGTAATATAAGGGGACACGAGAGGTCATTGAAACCCAAATTCTACTAATAAGTCCCACTAAAATATAAAACAATCCTGAAAAACGGAAATTTCAGTCAATTTATAGTTAGGCTCTGTATAATACAAGTGTGCTTTTATTCATTGAATTACAAGCAGAAAATCAAATTCCCCAATTGAAAGCTTCGTTGAACAATCAAAAAATTATTCCTCTTTTAACGTAATTTTTACGTACCAACCAAGATTTTTGTTGACTTTTTACACAAAAATTACCTATATTACATGTGAGTTTTATGCTTATGAAATATTTGAAATAAGACATACAACATTCAAGAAATCATAAATTTAAATTCTGACCTTGTATATTTCTGTGGATTTTTACGGAAGCTTCCTAGAAGCTTTTTAGAACAATACTTAGATGATTACCTAGATCCTTACTTAGAGTCCTAAATTAATAAATGGTAAAGATTAGGATTGCATTAATTAAATTTAGACTTACGTTTTTAATACTAACGGCAGATTTTCACTAATAAATACTTCACGCGCACTTCTACCATTTTTCACTTAAATTTTATTTTGTCACTTTTGACTTCACTTAATTTCAGATTCAAGTAATAAATTTGTCTAGACTGGTACAGCCGTGCGTCGTTAATGGGATAAATGACTTTTATCAGTTTAGGTTCCTTATATAGACCTAGTTCTTTCCCTCCTATCTCTTAATCGGTTGGGTTTTATTTAAAATTGCTTACTCTTTGCACGTCATTCAACGTTTTGTATTGGAATTTGCTAACAAGTTTTGTTATTAATGCTTGAGACATTACGTAAGCATAATTTTGTACAGGAATTTATTAAATTTTCCATTTAATTCTGCACGTATACCAAACTTATAATTCCATATTTTGTTTACCCAAGCCGGGCTTTACAAAATTGTGGCAATTTCTACATTTATAATGTCACGTACGCCTTTTGCCCCAATATCTATACCTTATGGCGTTATGAAATATGCTCGTTTTTCTAAAGCTTGTTTTAAGCGTTTTATTGCTTCTATTCCTTTCGCAGTGAGCCGAGTTAGAAAGAGATTTGTTTCCTGTTTAAATATACATTATTTGTATTTATTTGGAGTTTATGAATGTGTTAAATGTTTCTAAAATGAATTGGGTTGCGCCCAGAATTATTTATTTTACTAAATGTGGTGCAGTTATTACAGAATCAGCTTCCTTTTATTAACGTGGCTATTTGTTTTTATACAAGGTGATTGGAATTTACTTTTTGTATAATGGACGATTTATGTACTTTTATGATTTAAATGTTTGGTTTTCTTTGTTTTTATGATGTTCACATGAAGTATATCTCCCTGTGACCTTGTATACCTACATTTGATTTTTTTCAATGCTTCTCCCGAAGGTACTACATTGGCCAGGAAGTGAGTTTTCTTTTACCTGGAAAATTTGGAATTTCGCCGAACCCTTGCTGTTCCAGGCAAGGTAGGGATCTTTAACGTGCATGACAACACTCACACACGGGACCTCCATTTTACCTCTTATTCGAACGAGGGCGTATTTTTGTGAAAAATTCTCGCCTAACATTTTTCAGACCGTGTCGGAATTTGAACGCGGGACTTCGGGCATAACCTTGTATACCCTTGAATAACCCTACTATCATAGCAATATCTATATATATAATGCTGTGATAAGGGGTTGTTTAAAGTGTATTGTATAGCAAGGGTCGTGTAGTAATCAGAAATTGAAATAGGAAGCAGAAAACTGCATTTATTTAGCAGAAAATTAAGTAATTTGGATGTTAGGTAAATAGTAAGCAATTGACACCCTGTATATAGAGCATAATTAGTTTTAAGCGACGCAAATAAACACATCTTACAACAATAGGACGCATATTTAGCATAGAAATAGGTAATTCATACATTAGGTAAATAACAAGTATTCAGCACTCGGTATATAGAGCTTTATTAATTTTAAGTAATGCAAATGAGAGTATCTTTCAGTAAAAGTACGCGCTTTCAAAAGAAAAGGATAGTATATGTAATTAAACACGCATTGAAAAGGGTTCTAATTAGTTATAATATAATACGGAGATAAGAGATAAAACTTAAAGAAGCTTTGTGTAAGTGCGTAGAAACAATAAACATTTTGATAAGAAAACGCAAGGTTCAAAATAAATAAACATACACGAAAATCAAAATTGAAATTACATCATGTATTTTTGTGTAATATGGAGAACGCGATATCTAAACAAAACAACGTATGGTTTAAATAACGAGGCATCTGTAATAAACAACCATTACCCGGAAAGCCAAGTATGTTACATAAGAAGACCACTTCAAGATGCATCAAATACAAAGACCTTATTGGTTAAGATAGCGACAGACTTGTTGAAAGCCCAACTCACATACAAGTCGGATGAGCATATATTAACAGCAAGCAATGATAACAGAGTTCGGTTTTAACTCAAGAGGGCCATGCTGCGCCACTCTGAATCTAAAAGTCACGCGTAATTTAATATTTAATAGTATAATAACCTAGATTCACTATCATACTCTTTATCGTTCACGCACAACCTCAATAAAATCACAAAATAATACAACAATCATACAATATTTATTTACCACTATTTACAAATAAAAATCCAATATTATCTACATTTCAGTGCTCAAGCTACACCTCAATAAATTCTATCTTTGTAATGTCCACGATTTTAAATTGAAATATCAAACACATTGAATGTAACAGGAGTAAATGGGCCCTGAATAATACCTTATTATTAATTTTTTTCTCTAATTTATAATTATTTCTCATTAGTACACTCTGGAGTATGGTGAGCTCATGATTACCCAGTTTATTTTATTAATGTTTGTTTTTTACTTTGCATATTCTTACTACAAACACAAAAAAAACCCATGTACTCTTAACAATAAAATTTTAAATTCATGAGGAATGTTAATAAGTTTTATATACACCTTTAGATTTATATTCAAATACCATAATAAAAGTAAGTTTACGTATTCTTTTCAATACGCAAAATAATGCAAAATACCATCACAGTTCACTCTTACACATCACAATAATTTTCATAGTTTATAAAACACAGCAAATTCTAATGCGTTATTTGGAATTTCTTGAAGATCCCTACTCCGCTGACGATGAAGTTAAGTTCCTGCCCCTCGGTCTCGTGGTTCTGCTCTGCTTGCCGCCTCCAGCTATTTTAGATGAACACCATCTAAGTTGTGCTGCATGCTATTCATTCAAGATCCATCCAAATCCAAGTATATTACACTTTGTTATTGCATAATTTAATTTACGTTACTTTACTTTACTTTACGAGCTTGTTAAAATATCTGTTGCACCTCAGTTAAAACTACACTCGACACTTTCCGCGTTTCAAACTATGAGGCCAACAATTTAACACTGTACTATTTAATTTAAAATTTTTAATACTTACAAGGTCGTTAGTAGATTTCTGTACGTAGTAAGCAATGCAAATTAACGAAGTCAAAGAGCGAAGTCAATAGAGAAATCAGAATACCAAAAGAGCGATGTTAATTCTCTTAGAGTATTTATACAATTCAAAATGCCACCTCTAGGCCACTCTTCACGCGAAACACTTAATTAAACTAACTCGTTCTTCAAATTTTGGTATAACCGTTTTCAAAATCTTGGAAATTTAGCTCGTTGATACGATATTTTCCGAAAACCCCGCATTCAATTTTACCGTGCTTGTCTGTTGTACAACTAACTATTTATACCAATGATCCTTTCAGTGACGTCTTAAAAACCCCGCCTATATTAACTCTATTCTTCTCTTACGCATATTAGATGTTTCCTTCTAACCTTGTTTGAGTGGTAGAAAATCGATATTACTGTCTGCGTGCTATCTAACCCACGTGGACTGAATACGTGTTTTTCGAAGTGAAATGCTATTATGCCTGTCCCATTCCGAAGCATATCATTGATTGTCCATCTTTTCTGCGCTTTAAGGAAACTTTTGGTTAGCATTTATGCGAAACATCCGACCGTTTGCACAATATACCTCAAATCCTGTCTTTTATCTACACAAATAACGAGAAGTTGACCTTTCAAAACATGCACCTGTGCCTAATTAACGAACGTTTTAAAATAACATTTCTTGGAGTTTATATTTCACCGTATCTGATAAAACTGACGTTCTTGTTTGTTAGTAAAGCGTTTCGCCTTGGAATTATCGATTTTTCACGCTTTTATGCGTTTTAGACCTTATATTCCTTTGAATTAAACTTATACTATTTATTTTCTTTACGAACCTAACTAAATTTTAATCACTAATTCTAAAATTATGGTAATACTTGTTACTTTAAATTAATTAAATGAAGTAAATTTCGCACGTAAATTATGGTGGTTTCCTCTATACAGGGTGTTTGAAATTGCCTTGTTCATACCTAAATTTAACCCTTTAAAACCACTACAATATATATATATATATATATATATCATATATATATATATATATATATATAAAGACAAGTTATTTGCAGTCCGCAATAAGAAAATTGTATAAAAAGTAAGATGTATCTGTAAACAAACTCTTATGAAAATAATAAGAGCCATTGACAAATACAAATCGGGCTGGTAGTTATATAGCCATTAACAAAACATAAGCTTTATTACTTCATAGGGGAGGAAACATCCACTGACCAATGGTTTCGGGGAACTCTAACTCTAACTACCAGCCCGATTTGTATTTGTCAATGGCTCTTATTATTTTCATAAGAGTTTGTTTACAGATACATCTTACTTTTTATATATATATATATATATATATATATATATATATTACTCAAATTTAGACCAGGGTAGAAAATTAATTAATCACATCAAATAATTTTAATCACCGTGTATAAGGAAGCTTTGGGAAAAGGTACGCGTTATTAAAACCGTGAAGCATAAAAATTTATTCGTTTCATTAAAAAAAAAATAAAGGATTTAAATTATACACTAGACGCTTTCTATAAAAAGAAGCCGTATTAAAATGCTCAACGTGTATTTAATTTAATTGTTTAAAGAATCAAATAGAAATTACGTGCAAAATTTATATTAATTAACTCAATTTTAAGTAACCGGTATTAAACAAAATGTACAAATAATAATTAATATTTAATTAGGATTCACTAAAAATTAAAGGGTAGAAGTCAACGCCATTCATTATTATTTTAATTGGAGTTAATTGAACCGTTAGTAACATATAATATGCATAAAAGCGTGTAAAAACCCAATAGTATTCAAATCGTAGAAGTGTTATTTAGAAGTATTATGTTTGAACACCTGCGTATTTTTAAATGTTTTATGTTCTGCTTAAATTTTGTAGATAACCAATGGTTACAGAGAATGTTGGAGAAACCGTCGCTTAATATTCACGGGAAATGCTAATAAAGTGGGTTATTTAACAGTTCACGTGGATTTAAATAACCGATAATAAAGAATATCGATTTGTACCACTTAGAACAGGGTAGATAGAGACGGATAATATGCGCAAGACAGAGACACATATAGTAAAAGGCGTGATTTGAGCAACGTCACGAGGTTGCGATTGGTTGAAAATCAGATGCAGATATGAGGTGTAAACGTAACGATTTCGATACAAAATTAATTAGTTATTCTCGGACGTGGTTGCGTGCCGTGTGGAAAATTTCTCAGATTTTCAACTGGCGCGTGTCCAAAGTTTATAGAATCGCGTGCCCGACTATCGAAAAGGGAATGTAGAATGCGAAATTCTAAGAATTGTCCGTTTTGGGGACAAAAGCGACGAACGGGCTAGCCGATATATAAACCCGGACGTTAAACAGTTTCGCTCTCTTAGATTTTTGATGATTCGATGCTTTAAAAAGTGCTTTTAGATTTACGATTTTGATTTAATACTTTAAACAGTTTGCTCTTATATTTTGGTGATTATTGAACACTTTAAAACAGTTTGCTCTTTACGTGCTACGATGAATGTTAGTTAGAGCATTTAGAAAAGAAGATACAAGGTAATAAAGTCTAGTTATATTGGCGAGTATTACTGTACCAACTATCGAAATTGTAACGATAAATGAATAAACAAAAGTAGGCAGTTTTGGCGTATAGCGTGAAAGAAGTATGAATTTCTTTGCTATTTGCGGGGGTGTTAATAATTAAATGACTCGTAAACGTGACTGGATCCACAAAACAACATTCAGATATACACAGATGAGTTCCGGAAAAGCCCTGAAACAACTTTAGATGAATGGTGGTGTAGAAAATTTTTAAAGGCGACCAGTAATCCGAGGACCTAAACATAACCCAGTTGGAATGGTGTGATTAACAGAGGACGATGTACATTGGAGACACGAGTGCATTAACCTTCAGGTAACTTATGCTTTGTTGTTCGATTTTTGATGTTTTGGTGTGTGTTGAATAACTTTATAATTTATTTACTTAAAATGGACAGTAGTGAATTTGTACTAACAACAAATTTTTAATTTTAAGGTGAAATATTCTTGTTTAAGTAGAAAGGAGTATTTAGTATTTATGTTCTTGATTATGATGAAACTTTGGGTTTGTCTTTGAGCTCAATTAGACGAACCTGTTTAATTAAAGTAAAGGGGTGGAAGATGCTCCTTTGTACTCAGACTCAGGTCTGCATATATTGTTATATTAATTAGTAGGCATCCTACAAGGACTTTAATTCTGGATGCACATTAAAATGATAACAAATTTAATCTTGAAATTTTCTGATACTGAAATTTATGCTGAATTTTAATTTTGAAATTTTAATGTATTGTGAATATTGATGTAAATAAAGTTAACGTTGATGTTTGTGGTAGGAATGTGTCTGTTTTTTTTATGAATGAACATGAGAGTTTTAACTAGGTAAGCAGCCGAGGCGGAAAGAGTAAAGAAACGATTATCAAAAGAGGATCACAGCATTTTATGACGGCCCAACGCTGGGGCTCGATTCGAAAACCTTAGTTCCCGAATAATGGTGAGAAGCACAGCAATATATATATATATATATATATATATATATATATATATATATATATATCTTAGTTTTCTAGGACCATGCTTTTACCAATTACTCCACCGGGACCGATGACGATAATTGGATAATTTACAAATCTAAATCGTGTACACAACCATACATGAACCTAACTTTCAATTACGTTTCGCATTTTTGTCAATCATATCTGACACTGTTAAGTTTTTGACTTACGTCAGTTATAGACAGGAGGCAACGCTCAAAACTACGGCTATAAGTCAAGTATTAAATGGTCCTAGAAAGACCAAGATACAGGTTCAGGTCCTGTCGCAGAACTTATATTTTCCTTCTTTCAATGACTAGCTCGATTTAAAATGATCTTTTGGGCTTTGCATAAAAGTCTAAGTTATTATTTCATCTTATTCACTGTAATACGATAGTATTTATCAACTTACCTTGTGTAAATAACTATCTAAAATATTCATATATTTAATGCTTGGCTTACAGCTGTAATTTTGATCGTTGCTTCCAGTCTATAACTGACATAAGTCAAAAAATTGACAATTTCAGATATGATTGACAAAAATACTAAACGTAATTGAAAGTTAAGTTCATGTATAGTTGTGTACACGATTTAGATTTGTAAATTTTCCAATTGTCGTCATCGGTTTCGGTGGCGTAATTGGTAAACGCATGGTCCTGGAAAGACTAAGATACAGGTTCCATTCCTGTCTAAGACCTTATATTTTCCATTATATATTAAGTAACTAATTACACAAGGTAAGTTGATAAATACTAAGGTATTATAGTTAATAATATGAAATAATAACTTAAGCTTTTGTGCAAAGCCCAAATGTATATACATGATAGATAAGGTTGTTGCACAAAGGGAATGTCACTATTTCCAGAATCTAAACTGAAATATTTGAGTTATCAATAGGAGAATGAGTAATGTAGGCACGGTTTTCGTTATCATATAGCGATTATATCACTTTTAAAACATATAAAATATCTGCCACTTGCTTAATGTGAATTGGTGATGTTACTACAATGTCAGACGAGTGCGGTGAAATTTGTTTTGAAATATGTTGTCGAGGTCTTGTAGAAGCTATTGCGGAAGTCTGCTGTGTACCGTTATGTAAAAATTCACGTTGTTGCTGTTGCAAACGTAAAACTTCGTCAATTAATGAAGAAACGCCGCAGCCCGAGTCTGAAAGTTTTAATACAAGGCGCAGTTACAGTTCTGTGAATGGGTTTGTAATCGAAAAGGACGTTTATAGCAGCTTAACCAATTCCCAGAATGTTGGTAATGGATACGCACGTAAGTATTGTAACTTTTTATTACATTAATTCAACAATAATTTTTGAATTTTATAGTTAATCGAGATATTTTAAATGTTCATTTGACGGTTATATAAAGCGCTATAAATGACGCCTATTGCAACAATATTTATAAACAAAAACGCGAAGTTAAAATGACTAATTAACATAAGATAATGGGTATAGCACAGCATCCAAATTCACTACTTTTACCCCAACTTCTACAATACAGTTGTCAGGGTGGAGTTCGTAGTTATTTAAATTCGATGCAATTTCTTGATAGCGGCCTATGAAAAGGATAGATAAAGGGAAGTGAAGCGGTAAGGGAAGACGGCGACCTCTGAACAGCCCGCATTTTAAGATACTGGTAAAAATGTTCCTTCACTGCCAGGAAAGCCACAGTCCTCCCCACTAATTGTGGCCTTATACATTTCTGGCTTCGAGTTCAAAAACAATTATTTATTAACAAACGTGACTTTATTACTTTTTAAAATAATCTCTATGAAAAGTAATACACTTTTGTATGCGTTTAAATCCCTTTTTCCACTCGATTGAGACACCCCCAAACCTGCACTTTGAGCGTATTAACTGCTCGTTCAAGTATCAAAAAACGTTGTTCTCGCAATTTATTCTTGATACACGTTAATAAAAAGAAATCATTGTATGCCAAATCAAAACCATAAGCCAGATAACCCATTAAATCGACGTTTTAAGTACTCAAAATGTCACTCGTCTGAGTCCGATTGTGAGAGCTCGCCTTGTCATAGTGGAGAATGACTCGTCTTGGTTTTCCATATTTCTTCAATTATTACTGGCAAACAAACGGTTCTGTATCATTAAGAATTGATTGTTCTACGTTTCTCTAAAGAAACGGTTGCGACGTGTCCAGTTTTTCTGAAACAACAGGCATCATTTGCTTCGAAGTGCTTCATGTACAAACAACTTTTGTTGAATTTGGTACATTTTGAAAGACCAATACAATAGGCTGCTGTTTAGTTTCTAATTTATACGCATATATTCAAAATTTGTCACGTGTCACAATATCGTAGACGTATTTGGAGGCGCAGAGCTCGTATTTTTTAATCATTTCTTTCGACCAAACCTGTGTTTGAGCAATTATCAAATTATAAATATATACCCCATTTCACCGATATTCAATGGTATGTGAAGGGGGTTAGGCAACCGGCGGCTGCCAATATCCCCAACACTTGAACATTTGTCGAATTAATAGTTTTCCAATAAAATCCGTTCTCACAATCAATATTAGATGAAAATATTCCAAAACCAACTCCTATAGTTGTTTATAATAATCATCAGGTTTTAGTGCAATTATTTTTTTATCATTAGATTTTTCGTCTTGGAACTGGTTGGACGCATTCCTCCATTGATTTCTATTCTGAGCTAGCCTACACATTTTCCTGAAATTCCCATAACCTGCATCTTTGACAATCTATGTGTAATAGTCTAGCCTATCTCTGTTTCTAATTATTCCACGCTATTCCCTCATGTCTTAGTATGTGACCGATCAATCCTATCATCCTATCTTTTCTATTTTTTGAGGTTTTTTACATATTTTTTTTCCTACCATTTCTAGAACCTCTTTGTTTCTAACCTTGTCTGTTCATGCTATCTTCATCATACGCCTGTAGCACCACAATTCAAAGGCTTTAATCTTTTTCCTGTCCGCTTCTCATACTATCCAAGTTTTATAGCCGTACAGTGCTGTGTTTGACACATATGCTTTAAGCAACCTTTTCCTTGTTTCTATATTTGTTGTCGTTGAACACAGTAATTGCTTTTTCTTGTTAAATGTAGTACGACCTTGTACTAATCCTTGTTTTATATCTTTTGCGCTTTTACCATCTTGCGTTATTTGGCTTCCTAGGTGGCAGAATCCTTAACCTCTTGTTAGATATCGTTTCCTATTAATATTCTAGTTTTTGATTTATTTTTCCCTCCTTTGCATACTTGTTAATTTCCATACCGCATCTCTCAGTTAGAACTGTTTCCATTTCATTAAGAGCAGCTTCTAACTCTTCTTTGCTAGATGTTAATATCGCTATATCATCTGCAAATCTGAGCATATCAATATTTTGTCCCTGCATAATAATTCCAAATGTCTTCCTGCATTTGACAGTATTCATTGCTTCTTTGATGCACAAGTTCAAAATTAACGGGAAAAGCGCACATCCCTGCCTCACCCCTTTCCTATCTCTTACCAGCTCTAATTCTATTACAGCTATCTGTATCAGCTATTTAGTATCAGTCTATCCATAAAACTCATTCCAAATCTATTTGAGTACTTAAAACATTTCTTTCCATTTTACGTTGTGGAATGCTTTTTCCAGATCTACAAAACCCACATACACGCTTTCTCCTGATTCTATTAGTTTATCCATTACCACCCCTGTTTCGCCTAAACCCAAATTGGTCTTCCCGTAGTACTTCTTCGGCCCGTTTTTCCATCCATCGTTCTGTAATTGTAGTTAATATTTTTGATATGTGTACTGTCAAATTTAGTGTTCGAAAATTTTTGCATCTATAAGCGCCCTTCTTTTTTGGTATAGTAACCATGATGTTACTTTTGAAATCTTTGGGTATCTCGCCTGTCTTATTCATATAACTCACAAGTTGGAAGAGATGTTCTGTTACCGCTTGTTCAGCGGCTTCTAGAGTTTCTGTTTGCACTTTATCTATACCCAGTGCCTTACCATTTTTCAGATCTTTTAATGCTAATCCAAACTCATCTTGCAGTATAGGATATCCCAAATCATCATTTTCAATGTCTGATTTCTGTTTTAGTACTTTTAGGTCCTCTCATGTCCTATATTTTCTTGTTATCTAATCACTTTCTCTATATTTTCTATAATGATGTCTACTTCTGCGTCCGTAATATTTTTGCTATACGGTTTTATATCCCTAAAATTCATTCTAATTAGTTCGTGTGTTTCGTCTGTTTTTCTTATTTCCATATTAGTTTGTACATATTAGTTTGCACTTTTCATCAATCCATTGTTCTTTAACTTTCCTGAATGTGCGAATAATTTCCTATTTTAGGGATTTGCATCTTTGTTATCCAGCTTCATTTGATCTGTTTTTGTATTTTGGTTTTTCTACTATTAAATTCAGCGTATTCTTTGTTATCCATTTTTTATTTTTTTTTGTGTATTCCTAGGAATACCTCTGGTCACCATGTCTAAGCTGGATCTAATGTTATTCCAATCTGTTTCTATCTTTATTATCAGAAATTTTACCGGATATCTTTTAGCATTTCATTTGACTTTTTTTCAAATCTTTCGTTATCTTTATTTTTAAGTTTCTCAAAGTCAAAGTGCCTTCTTCTGTTCCTTTTTTTTTTCAAATTTTTTAATTGAAGAGCGGCCTTCATAATTACGATGTTGTGGTCAAGGTCTATATCTGCTTCTGGGTAGCTTTTATAGTCTTTTACTCGATTCCTAACTGTTGTCTAACAAGAATGTGAACTATTTGATATCTTCCTATATTTCCTGACATCTTACACGTGCATCGACTTCTAGCATGAATGATGTGTTTGTGGTAATTAAATTGCTTTTGTCGCAAAATTCTACTAGTCTATTTCTCCTGTCGTTTCTCGTGCCCAAACCAAATAAACCTGCTACCGCTCCTTCCCTACCCTCACCTACCACTTTATTAAAATCCCTCGTAACTATTAAATTTTCATACTCTTTTGCGTATCTTAGTATGTCTTCCATAGCTTTGTAGATCGCTCTATCTTTTACTCGCTATAGCTAGAGGTGGGCATGTATATTATTACTATATTTACTGGTTTAGACTCTAATCTAAATATGAGTACTCTTTTGTTTTTTTTGTAAGTAGTTTTCAACAGAGTGTTCTATCTTTTTTCGCATAACTATGCCCACCTCCGAATTTCCTTCCTCTGATCCTGTACGAATTACCCCAAACCCTTTGCTTCAAAAATCCGCCGCTTCTGACCACAGAACTTCGCTAACCCTTACTATGTCTGATGCTAACCTATGCATTCTAATTTTCAAGTTGTCTAATTTACCTAGCTGCTTCATACGTCTGGCATTCCAAGCTCTGAGTCGTAAAATATTCCCGGCTCTTTTTTTAAACTTTCCGATCACATCCTCTGAAGGAGTCCCCTCTCGGAGATTCGAACGAGGGATTACTTTAACTTCTCAATTTTTTACCCCAAAGGATGCTATCATCTTAAGTAACACTTTAAATACTGTATTTAGGAGGTAATGTGGTGTTTTCTACAGGTAGTTCAGCTCTTCAGCTCACTGAAACAGGCAAGCCGTTCTAATAATCTAGAATTTCTTCAAGCTGCAGGTCCATTCAGAACGGGAATTTTACAGGCCTTGATTTATTAATCTTTTGTATTTGGTTCTATAATTGTGTATCTCATTGTTTTCAAAAACCGACTCCTTAAATAAAATAACAAAAAATGATGAATATCTTTATTCTAAATCACCTTTCGATAGTGGTGCTACACATCAAAACTACTTGCGAAGAAAGACAAAAATCCCATTAGGGGTTCTATAAACACCAATGTCATAAATTCTCTCAAGCGTTAATATTAAGAATTCCGTTAGAATCTGTTTTCCAAGACATGGAAAAGGTACACATGGTTTGTATTTTTTTGTTGAAAATTGCACTTCAAATCAAATTCGATTTCTAATTATTAATGTAGACGAGGTTCAGTCATGCACCAAATGGTCCAAATGCTTATCAATGGCGATGATTGATATGGAGATTACATATTATTTATTATTTATTTTTTTCTACTTGTAAAAAATGATTAGCTTAAAATTAATTACTCCATATTGAAAAGAAAACTAATGTTATTCAGACCAGCATCTAACTTAAAGACAAAAGAGTTTATTATTTCTTCTTTAGGGTTCCGTACTTTATAAGGTATAACGGAACCTTTATAAGATCACTCTCGTGTCCGTTCGTCCGTCTGTCACAGAGGTTTTTCTCGGAAACTATCTAGCGTAGGAATTTGAAATTTGGCTAGGTCTTTATAGCGCGCACATATATCGAAAGTTAGAAAATAGAAAAAAATATTTTTAGATTAAAATGGCGAGGGTTAATTCGGTTAAAAGAAAAAAAGTTTTAATAAATTATCGTGTGAGGTATCATTTGAAAGAGGATTCTAAAAGGCTTCTAAAAATATTTTTTTTATAATTTTCGGTCGAGTAGTCTTCATGATATAGCTCAAAATGTGCCATAATGACCCCCCCCCTCCCGTTCTCCCACATTTCCAAAGCTAAACTTTTTATTTTAATAAGGATAGTACCTATTGAGTCATAGATTATCGGAAAACTGCAGGTTTTTTGACAGTGACAGTGACAGTGTAGTAGTTGCTGGGAAAAATTTTTAAACACAGTAATAGACAACGTATTTACTAAGTGTACCAGTACAATGTGGGACAATATATTCATTTTTCAGTTATCACAATCAAATTTGGATAAGATTTAAATACACATAAAAAATAAAAACAGTTTAATTTGGTTTATTGATTGCTCACTGTAGTATCGGTACGGAACCCTAATAGTGTGAGCTCGACCTGCTCTTGGCTAACTATTTTTAATTATAACAATAATAATAATAATAATCCTAATAATATTAGTAATTCTTGTAACTCAATCGTTTGTTATTTTTGTTATTAGATGCTGCTACGGCAACAGAAGATAAGTCGCAAGTGGGACGCAAAGATCAGTGCTGTTCGGATGAAAATGATTGTATTTCTGATGACGGAAATTTTGCAATGTGTTATACCGATTCCAACGATAGGACTATTGATGATGAACATAGTCATCTCGACAAGAATAAGGGAATTAAGTAATATTATATTACTTCACTATATGTATAAAAAGTATAAACAATTTCTTATTTAAATGTAAGGATAATTTTAAGAACTATAAACACTTTCTGAGTTTTATTTCTCTTTAATCCTTTGCTTTTAATAAAAAAAATCGCGTTCGGAGCCGTCGTTTAAATTATGATCAATAGCTATTTTATATTTCAACCAGTGCGCTTATTAGAATAATTGATACATTTGATATATTTGATCTCGTGCAGCCATATTTGGTCGCGCATATGTAAGTTCCTAATGCTTCACTTCGAGGTACTATATTGGTCAGAAGATTTGAAAATTTAAAATTTAGCTGAATTCTTGCAATAGCATGCAAGGTAGGAATCGTTAACGGGCGTGAAAACTCACACTCACGAAACTTACATCTAACCTCTCATTCGAACGAGGCCGTAGTTTGATTGCCTAACATTGTTAAAGTATTTCGTTTTGTGAATCAAACCCGGCACCTTACGATTGGTAGTCACGCACGAAGCAACTAAACCAGGAAGCCACCTTCTTATTTGGTTCTTTACATTGACTTTCCAATGTTTCATCTGAAGGTACTACACTGGCCAGGAAACAAGTTTTCCGAACTCATTCTATTTGAAATTTTTCACGTGCGTTACATCATCCACACACGGGACTTACATTTTACCTCTCATTTGAACGAAGTCGTATTTTTGTGAAAAATGCTTGGCTAACATTTTTCAAGCAGTTCGTGTCGGAAATCGAAGCCGAGGCCCTGGAAACAGAGGTCATGCGCATACCTAAATCTATCTAACCCATTGAACCGCTACATATTTGCTCCCACAGATAAGCTTACAGACACGAGGTATTATTGAATATTTTCTCTCTACTAACGATTAAAAAGAATTAACTTAAGTGATATTAGGCAATGGCATTTGTTTTGTATACACAACACACTCCTGTTGTGTCTTGTCATGTATGCCATTGTAATGTTTTATTTTTTTTTCTAACTTGGATAAACTAACGTTACTCATGGGCGCTAGTGTTACGTTTTTTCTTCTTAATATATATATATCTGACTCTAGAAGTTGGGTGTCAGCAAAACGAAGTCTTCCGACGTAACTAGGGGTCTATTCCTTGGGTAGAGCTATGAGAAATGGGGGGGCTAAGTCGAAATCTGTTGGTGGGTCATACTCAAACTAAAACAAATAGGCGCCACCAAGTCCGGATTGATTCACGTTAATGGCATGGCATATTTCTAAGGGCGGACGTGGAGACCCAAAGAAAAAAAGATCGCCTTCGCTGACAAAAACCGGTCTTAACAGAATAAGACGCTGTTCCTGTAAGAAAGTATAATAATTCGATTAATAGAAAATTGGAACACTGTTTGTGTCCCGCAAACATACCTAAAGAAATATTAAAACAAATATTTTCTATATAAAGTTGGCATCAAAATTCAACTCTTAAAGATATTAATTTCCTGTGAATAGGTTTGATCACATTTGATCAAAATAAAAAACTTTAAGCTTGGACTAATAATTTACTAAAAAGAATCTCCTTTTCTTTAAATAAAATGCAATGCAACAAAATTAAATAACTATTTGAATTACTTTGTAAGTTTAAAGTAAGGTTTATTAACCTTATTCATGATCAAATATATTACAACAAGGTGTAACTTATTACACAAAGATATTCTAACCCATTCAGATCTGTGTAGGTCGATTACATTACAAAAGTTAATATACAAATTTTCTCTTTAAGTTAAAAGTACTAATTTTAGTTTAAAATGAAAATGATCACAAAAATATTCTTGTTTTCAAAAGTGGTAGTAACGCAGTGCTAAGCATTTGCTTTCAAAGATACATGTGTCAGCAGCATATTCCAGACAAACAAGTGACGTAAGTAACACCTGTTGTTGTAACTAACAGTTTATACTGAAGCAACGTGTTGTTTCTTACAAAATCAAATGAGTGAATTTTAAGTTTGATACTGGGAAATCCAGCTTAGCAATAGTTGAAGCAAATAGCAAATTCGTACTTCTACACATCCGAACAAAATAGCGTGTTTCTAAAGTGAAACACAAAAGAATTTCTTAGAACTACTACGAACCAAACAAAACTGCATTCCTGGCCTGGATTAGGTACTTGTTTTACCATGCAAACTTTACTGCCTATATTCTACCAAAGTAGCATCTTTACTCGGTGTAACAAACGATCTTCTATAAATTAGATCAACTTTCCATCTTCCAAGTACACCGTACACGTCGTAATATGAAGCGGTTTTCTTAAAGTCGATTATACTTTTCAAAATTCTAACTGCATCGTAGATTGTAGTGATGTTTCTCGTCGCCTAATCTCTCGTCGCCTAATCTCTCGTCGCCTAATCTCTCGTCGCGCTAAACAAATTTTTCCAAATTAAATAAGATAATAACGTTTATACTTTACCAACCGCTATTCAGAAAATGTGCTCACTCATTAAAATTGATACGCAGATTACTGGCCATCGTCCTTTCATACATCTTGCTACTTCTTCTACGTATGGCCGAGTGATTGTCACGCTCGCTCGGACGATCGGAGGATCCAAAGGGGGAGGTTGTCACACCTAAACGCGCCTGCGACTGGCTGTGGAATACACCGACATCCAACCCAAATAGACTAACAAATCAAGATGCTGTTTTAATGTATTATTTTACTTGTTAAACGTATTACGACATTATTTAATAAAAGTGTTTTATTATTTTCGCATTTTTAATGAAGGGATTTATCAACCCAAAAATAAAATTGTTACACTACCCCTTTCCTAAAAGAAAAAAAAATTTTTTTTTTATTAACAAGGAATAAACTTTAAGTATAACAAATACAAAAAAAATTTTTTTATTAAATATACTAGCCTCTTCTACCTTCCTAACTATCAATATGAATTCTTATGAACCTATCAAAACGAGGGGGACAAATATCTACAAATTTGAGTGTGTCGGTAACTACGTGTACCTAACGTCCATAGGGAGACAAAATCGGGGAGTCACAATCGGTGTATGTCAAAATTGGGAGGGGTCAAATTAAAAAGTCAAACACTCCACGGGACAAAAAAATTAATCAAAATCCAAATTCAAAGTAATCCTTTAACTAGAGGTTCTTACTCCTACCAAGGCTAGTATTTACTAACTATAACCAAACATTTTACAACTTATCTCTACTTTTACAATTAAAAAAACTCCACTTCCGGGAGCTCAATTAGCTCTATCTACAAAAAAAAGGAATGCTACAACATCAAAATAGCATAACTATTCAAAATATTATCACTATAAAGTGACAATCAAAAAGAAGACCCTACTAATAGGTCTAAATTCAACATAATATTATCACACGGTGATAATCAAAACAACGGTAACCTAACCAAAAGGTTACTTACAAAATTCGAATACAAAATATTGTTATCACAAGGTGATAATCAAAACAAAGGCAACCTAACCATAAGGTTACTTACCAAATTCAAATACAAAATATTATCACTTTATCGCAAAGAGATAATCAAAACTAAGGTAACCTAACCAAAAGGTTACTTACAAAATTCGAATACAAAATATTATCACAAGGTGATAATCAAAACAAAGGTAACCTAACCATAAGGTTACTTGCAAAATTCAAATACAAAATTGAACCAGATAAGGCTGTAATCTCCTACACCCTACTGATTATCCTATCACTAATTTCCAAACAACACATCCTATTAGTGATGGATCAAATGGTGAGGTTCACCATGCAAACTTTTGACCTTATCAAACAAAAAAATTTTGAACGGTCAAAAACAAGGGAAAGAATAAATCAATATTCTCTCTACCTAGATATGTAGAAATCAGGGCTAACAACTTAAATAGCCCACTTACTTCTACATCGTAAAGATATCTTTCAAAGACATCTTCTAAACACATCTTCGAATAACGCGCGTCTAAAACAATTAGCATGCACACCAATGCACACCTCAAATCTACCACAAAAATCCTTAACCACTTGTTTCAATTATCAAACAAAATTTTCAAAATTAGTGAAACGACGCTAAATCAAAAATCGGAACAAAACAAAGCAAACCACTACTGTTTTGCTGAACATCAAAGAGATGACTAGACTGGAACTAACCATCAGGATCATCATTCTCATTTGGATACGATGCTTCAACGGGTTTCAAGTCCTTTACGTGCCATTTTCCGGCTCTTGTTCCATCTTCATTCTCTAATTCATACACTAAATTGGAATGTTTTTTTCGAACTTTACTCAAAACGAACTTTGGAGCTAACTTAGCGGAGAATTTGTCACCAGTACTCGAGAGTACCTTATTAGTTCTCCAAACACTTTCTCCGACTTGGAATGAAATGTCTCTTCTTCTAAGATTGTAGCGTTTACTCGAACGTAGATAAGCTACATGCAAATTTTCACGGACATTTCCAAAAATATCAAACAAAAGTTGACGATCCAAAACATAAGAAGGTCTACTACTTGAAACAACATCAATATCCTCACCAGGTTTAAAATTATCACTATAAGCTTTTCCACTTAAGGGTACCTGACGACCAAAGACTAAAAAGTTTGGAGAATAGTTGGTGGATTCGTGTTTTGCTGAATTAATTGCGTACTGAATTTTTGATATTTCTTTATCCCACGTATCATGTTCTTCTACGTACGAACGAATTGCAGTACCAACTGTCTTATTGATTCTTTCTACAAAATTGCATTGAGGAGTATACACAGCATTGTACCAAATCTTTTGGATTTCGTACCTTGCACACAAAGCTTTAAAAACACGTCCAATCAACTGTGTACCATTATCACAAATAACAAATTGTGGTACTCCGTAGACAAGAAATACTTTTTCCTCCAAAAACTTCTCAATCAAATGTGCCGTGGCACTACGCAAAGGTTGTAAAATCGAATACTTCGAGAACCAGTCACCAACAACTAAAAGCCATTTACCTGCTTATGAGTCATCAATAAAAAAACTAATCACGACGATAGCTAACAAAAATCAGTGTTCAGGTACACTCTCGCCCTACTACCAACCGAACTGTCGAAACAACTATAATGCGTCACAACGCCTAAATTTGCTAGAGTGACAAACTCTCTACGAGTCTCACTTGACTAACAATACCAAAATTTACATCAAATCAAAACAAAATATGATGCAAAATTCTAGAGCGCCTAACTCACCTCGAGTCTCGTCTAGACTTATGTAATGCCGAGCGACCAACTCTTCCTGAGTCTCGTCTGGACTAACATACTACTGAGCGACCAACCACGACGACAAGTTCCGCCTAGACTAAATTGCGTTGCAATGCCGAACTAAACAAAAATCTGCTAACAAAATCAAAAACGTGCTTATGCACAAAAGCAATTTTCAAATGATACGACGACAGCTCACTCCAATGTACCCTCAAAATAGAATCTCTAGCCTTATCATCAAATTTGGACAAAAATGTTCTTTATTGACTCAAGCAAATCAAACTCCAGGCTTATCAGCTTCTTCAGCTAACAATCTTCCAAAAATTTTCCTTTTCTCCAAAACTGATTTCTCACTCACTACTCCAGTTCCTCTTTAAGTAGACAAACAATTTGGAATTTTTCCGACATGATTACAAAAGCCTAATGGAATCAAACTGAAAGATCTAAATGATTTGAACCTTACAAAAATTATCAAAACAAATTCGGGCAACCAAAGGTAAAAGTCAAAAAGTGTATTTGGTAAAGTAATTTTTGCCAAAACAATATCAAAAAAATATATATTGGGTCAAAACAGAATGAAAGTTAAAAATAAATTTGACTAAGTTAATTAATTGACTGAATGGGGGTTAACGTCTAAACCAAACTTTTAAACAAAGAAATCTTAATGTCAACTAAACTTTGAGCAAACAAATTCCGAAGCAAAACAATTTTTGAGCAAACAAATTTCCAAGTAAAATAAATTTCGAACAAACAAATTTCAAAGCCAAAAAATTTTGAACAAACAAATTTCGAAGCAAACAAATTTTGAACAAACAAATTTCAAAGCAAAATAAATTTTGAACAAACAAATTTCGAAGTAAAAATAATTTTGAACAAACAAATTTCGAAGTAAAAATAATTTTTGAACAAACAAATTTCGAAGCAAAAATAATTTTAAACAAACAAATTTCGAAGCCCCACGTTGGGCGCCAGTGTAATGTTTTATTTTTTTTTCTAACTTGGCTCAACTAGCGTCACTCATGGGCGCTAGTGTTACGTTTTTTCTTCTTAATATATATATATCTGACTCTAGAAGTTTAATGTCAGCAAAACAAAGTCTTCCGACGTAACTAGGGGTCTATTCCTTGGGTAGAGCTATGAGAAATGGGGGGGTAAGTCGAAATCTGTTGGTGGTTCATACTCAAACTAAAACAAATAGGCGCCACCAAGTCCGGATTGATTGACGTTAATGGCATGGCATATTTCTAAGGGCGGACGTGGAGACCCAAAGAAAAAAAGATCGCCTTCGCTGACAAAAACCGGTCTTAACAGAATAAGACGCTGTTCCTGTAAGAAAGTATAATAATTCGATCAATAGAAAATTGGAACACTGTTTGTGTCCCGCAAACATACCTAAAGAAATATTAAAACAAATATTTTCTATATAAGATTGGCATCAAAATTCAACTCTTAAAGATATTAATTTCCTGTGAATAGGTTTGATCACATTTGATCAAAATAAAAAACTTTAAGCTTGGACTAATAATTTACTAAAAAGAATCTCCTTTTCTTTAAATAAAATGCAATGCAACAAAATTAAATAACTATTTGAATTACTTTGTAAGTTTAAAGTAAGGTTTATTAACCTTATTCATGATCAAATATATTACAACAAGGTGTAACTTATTACACAAAGATATTCTAACCCATTCAGATCTGTGTAGGTCGATTACATTACAAAAGTTAATATACAAATTTTTCTCTTTAAGTTAAAAGTACTAATTTTAGTTTAAAATGAAAATGATCACAAAAATATTCTTGTTTTCAAAAGTGGTAGTAACGCAGTGCTAAGCATTTGCTTTCAAAGATACATGTGTCAGCAGCATATTCCAGACAAACAAGTGACGTAAGTAACACCTGTTGTTGTAACTAACAGTTTATACTGAAGCAACGTGTTGTTTCTTACAAAATCAAATGAGTGAATTTTAAGTTTGATACTGGGAAATCCAGCTTAGCAATAGTTGAAGCAAATAGCAAATTCGTACTTCTACACATCGGAACAAAATAGCGTGTTTCTAAAGTGAAACACAAAAGAATTTCTTAGAACTACTACGAACCAAACAAAACTGCATTCCTGGCCTGGATTAGGTACTTGTTTTACCATGCAAACTTTACTGCCTATATTCTACCAAAGTAGCATCTTTACTCGGTGTAGCAAACGATCTTCTACACCGTACACGTCGTAATATGAAGTGGTTTTCTTAAAGTCGATTATACTTTTCAAAATTCTAACTGCATCGTAGATTGTAGTGATGTTTCTCGTCGCCTAATCTCTCGTCGCCTAATCTCTCGTCGCGCTAAACAAATTTTTCCAAATTAAATAAGATAATAACGTTTATACTTTACCAACCGCTATTCAGAAAATGTGCTCACTCATTAAAATTGATACGCAGATTACTGGCCATCGTCCTTTCATACATCTTGCTACTTCTTCTACGTATGGCCGAGTGATTGTCACGCTCGCTCGGACGATCGGAAGATCCAAAGGAGGAGGTTGTCACACCTAAACGCGCCTGCGACTGGCTGTGGAATACACCGACATCCAACCCAAATAGACTAACAAATCAAGATGCTGTTTTAATGTATTATTTTACTTGTTAAACGTATTACGACATTATTTAATAAAAGTGTTTTATTATTTTCGCATTTTTAATGAAGGGATTTATCAACCCAAAAATAAAATTGTTACACCATAGCAAATTACAACACGCATCAGTCATGCAATAAAAATAGCATAATATCATTTAAAAAATGGTAGTGAAATGGACTTTAAGTTTTTGTTTCCAGCCGGCAAGCTTTAGGTCATCATTCCCTTCACATGTTGTTAATAGACCTCCTCTTGTAAATAAGCACATGTTATGACGGTAGTTGCTTGCAAAAACTTACTTCAAGAGTGCAATACGAGCAATTAAATTTAATATTACATAGCACGTTTCTAAGTTCCGGTTTTCGTAGAGCTAAAAAGCAAGCATGGAAAAGTACTTTCATCAACAAATTCATTTTCAAATGTAACATCCTGAACTTTCCTAAACGTATTTTCTTAAATTAAACTCTACTTTAATTTTACTGACTGTGTTGGTCATTGTTTCGCATGTGTCATGTTCTAATACAACTGATTATTATTACAGCAGCTGCATATAGGTTAGGAACAGCTTAAAGAAAATTACAATTACTGTATTTCTCATTTCTTTATTGATTTTCAAGATGTCAGCAAATAGAAACCAATCACATTCTCACAAAGATTTATATAACTCTTTAACAAAAATGAAAAGTAATCAATGGCCAAGGTAGAGAACTTGTAGAATATCTCACGTTGATTAAAAGTTTTGAGTATTTTCATAAGCTTGACATATTCGATTGTTGGCATTGCAAATCTATAAAATGCATATTGTATTAGAAATATATCATATTCGCTCAAATGTGTGTGTGTGTGTGCGTGCGTGTGCGTGCGTACGTGTGTGCGTGTGTGCGGTGTGTGTAGTGTCTGTGCTGTGTAATGTGTGTGGTGTGTGTGATATGTGTGGTGTGTGTGGTATATATGATGGGTGGTGCGAGCGTGCGTGCGTGCGTGCTTGCGTACGTGTGTGTGTGCTTGCGTGCGTGTGTGTTTTCCTACCAAGCTTTTAACTATTTAAAATCTTCATCAGGGTACAAAAGCGACTGAATGTAATTACCTCTGACAATGAAACAATATAATATCACTTAGAGAACTATGAGTTAAAATACTGGGTTAAAATTAACGAAATACGTTGAAAATACTCTAGATAACCATATGCATTGTTTACAACTGAAAAACAAAGTTCCTATGTTGAACAACTTTAATACTGTTTATTCCATTCCATGACAAGACTGTAACAAAGTTTACATAGGTCAGCCATCTCAGGATCTGCTGTTTAGGGTTGTTTAGCACAAAAGCGACTATAAAATGAAAAAGAATTCATGTTCCTTATTGTGTCATAATAAAGACACCAATCATCTACCTAATTTTAATCATTTAAAAATTTTGGTCAAACAGAATCCTTACAAAGGTAGACTATTTTTGGAAATAGTTTACATTGTTACCAATGTGAAGGCCTGGATTTTTAAATCTGATACGAGCAATTTTAAAACCAAATATATGTGTTTATTAAAATATAGGAATTCCAACTACACCATATAAATACACGTGTTATACTTCATACACCTCGCATAGGTTGTTTGGTTTTTATCCCGTAATAACTTAATATAAGTGAATTATTACTTATCAGTCTTGTTGTAATTTATAGTTAGTAAATAGAAGTATAAGTATAAATAATAACATCGTTTACAAGATCAAGTGTAACTGTAATAATAGTTACATTGGGCAGACCAGTCATTGGTTAAAGAGTCACTTAACCCAACATAGAAGTGATTGCCAAAAAACTCTAATAAGTGTGCGTTATCTTCGGATGTGTATGTGTTATAGTTACTGTGTCATCCCTAACAGCCTTAAAATATTTCTAGTGTTAAGTTATGTGCAAATACTAATATACAGACTTGATGCGCACCACCCTTATATTATGGACTGGTCTAAGTGGCGGTTGTTACGTTCTGATCCGTAAGCAACCCGGGAGTGAGTAGCTCGAGAACTGTCATTGAGGGTGAAGTGCGTTGTACGAACTAAAATGTAGCGGTAAACTATTAAATGTTAATTTTCGCTTTAAGCGGGCGAATTCTATAATTAATCTATTAATCGCAATAAACTAAATATGTATATCGACGTGCATTTGTTTAAGTTCATTATTTTGCAGTTCACTAAATCGAAGGAATTTCTCCGCAGCCATTTGGCCCTATATCTGTGTTACTGAGCCCACCGCGGTTACTTTGCCGCCTCAATAAATAGGTAGTCTACGCAATCGAACTTAATACGATTGTGCTATCTACTAATCCAGTATGCAATCAATCATACACGTTTGTTCTATAATACTATCATTTTGGACAGCGAACCCAACTATAAGGCCAGGTTGTTCATAGAATCGTTTTATATTAGCAAGGAGTTCAATTCTATAAACAATAAAATGGCTTTCGATAAAGTGCATAACGTTTACTCTGCGTTATATAATATAGATCTTTTTAAACACCGTTTGAAGTGTAACTGTTGTCATTTTTGGAACGTACCATAGCATTATAAAATAATTATGCTAGACTAGTTCTTTCTTTCCGTTTTGAACTGTCTCCATCGTAAGATGTGACTTTCGTGAACTTTTTAATTTGTTACGTTATTCATCCGCTTATTTCATGTAAATCTGTAGATTTACTCAAAAATTTATACATTGTATGCGAATCAAAGTAAGGTATTTACGTCTTTATATATATTTTTCCATTTATTGCCTTTGAAAAAGACAAACATGGTTGCCGAAGCATTAAGATATTAATTAAATACATTCATTTGTTTGTTATATTATTAAACTATATCTCAAAGTATTAACAATCTTCATGTGTATTTGATATATATTATAAAATTCTTAGCTCCACGAATGCCTATCGTTATCTAAATCAAAATTCAAACGGTTTAAATTTTAAATGTTGTTCTGACTGTAATTATAGTCTATCAAATTGACATTGCATCTTCTGTTTTTATAACCCGGTTCGCATCCTCTAATAGTTATTCAATCACGGCTATCCCACACAAATACTTTTTCTCTCCCCCTCTCTCTCTTTCTCTCTCTCTCTCTCTTTATGTAATGTGTAGCAAGGTAGCGAATCAAAACCAATGAACTTACTCAGCTCAATCACAAAGTATAAATTAATGCAATACAAATTATATATTGACCGGTTCCCTATCCCTTTTCCTTTTAAATTGAAATTTGTGGTTATAGACCACTTAATCTTTTCTAGTCCGTGAATACGGCACAACAAACTCCAATCACCGACGTTAAAGTGTTTATTGAATCCTTGACATAATTAAAAATAATCAAAACTATCCCAAGATAAAGCTTTCTTAACTGGAATAAGGCATGTATGATTGGAATGGTTTATTATATGTGATATGGATCAATTTCCATGAAAATGCTTACTTTTTAAAACAATTTGAACAATTTTGAAGCATGCATTCTGGAAAAAGTCAACAACAAAGTAGACATGTAACGGTAAAATAAATACCTTGATTAAATGTCTAAAAAGACTCATATCTATCGATTAATTAATTAAGTTGCATGAAATTTTTTGTGTGAAAGTCTTGAATTCAAGTCTTAGAGTTGTGTGTAAAAGTCAATCTAATTTAATTGTTAGGGGTTTGGTAAACGTATGATACAGGTTTTCGCCAATCTAGCTGAATTCAGATAAGCTGGCTATGGTTTAAAGGAGAGGATATTAAATTACGTGTCTTATTCAGGTAAATGAAGTACCTAACTTAAAAAAGTTGTGTGTTTACTGTTAATCTGTCATTGATTTCTATATATATCTTGCAGTGATTAAATTCTTGATTTTGGATGGTTTAACATCAACAGAAATGTGTCTGCGATTGTTAAAAGTGTGTAAGGACACCTTCGCCATTTGCTGTGAAAAAAATCGACCGTTTCTTTTTAAATCTGATCGCTTAAACCTCGATGGTGGTTTATATCAAGTTCGTCCAAAAACTGTACGGTTCGGTATATTTTACTTAAAACTGCTAGAACCAGTGGGAGTTACCCGATTCGTGTCATCCATGTTCTACGAAAGACCTATAGAAATGCTAGGAGTTTAAAAATTTTAATTATTTAAAAACCAGGAACAGGACCAGATACGGCTAAAGAAACTGCAGCATGCGAGTATTTCTTAAACAATGTCGTGGATACGCGTACTTTGTAAACGAAAGTTATATAAATCCCCGATGTTAAGGTATAAGCAAGCAATGCACTTAGTAAAAACAATAGACAATTGTATAAATGCTTTTAATTACAGATATACGAAATCGAATACAGTAAAAAAATAAGATTTAATTTTAGATATAGAATTTAAATCTAGGGTATCGTCTTGTGAAGTTCATCCTGTTTAATCTGTTCGTTAAACTCAATGCACTAGTACACCTATTACTGATCAAACTAGTTAATGTTTAATTCTAAGTAGATTACTTTCTCTAAAGATCACCCCGTTTTGAGGTGCTCAAATTCCTCTGATTTTAGTCGCATAACATCGCACAAGTTCTCGTATTCGATTTGCATGTTGCTGCTAGATGTGATAATAGCATTTTTCGTGTTAAACGATTTTATATCATTAGTCTTGGAATCAAGACCTCCATTTCTGTTCGTTCGCAATTCAATTGTATCGCCGTATTATTGTTTACCATATTATGGACTAAACGAATAATTTGCTCCTTCTGTGTGTAACATTATTTTGTAATGTTAACGAATAAACACATTAATTAATTAAAATTCAGTAACTTGCATAAAGTATAGACAAAAATTCCCACAATAAATTATCTCATTTTATTTAGGACCCTTGTAATAAAAGACCACATTTATACCGATAGCTTCGGGCTAGTAAATTCCAGCGGCAGGTCATCATTTAAAGCTCTAGACCCCATCGTAAGTCAAATACAATAAACCCTTTAAAATGTATAGTACCTTTTTAGCGTAAATAAAGAAAACCAATTTCAGTTTGAAAAGCTTAACCTTCGTTGCTTGACAGCGGGTTAGACAAAACAAAATATTATAATAGCACAAAACTATTTCCAAGTTGATTTGTTCAAATATTACAAGTAATTTTAAGTAGTCTGGAGACATTCATTGTATTTAAAATCCATTTCGGCTCAAGTAGGTTTGCCGGTTTTTGTTAATGCCAGACTACGGCCGCCATAGGTAGATCCCACATTGCAATAATTAGGCAATTCGTAGAAGGAAAAGATAATTTAAATTCTTGGGAAAATAGTTGCTTCCGTGATTCTCATCTAAAAAAGGGGTTGGATTTGGTTTCTGAAATCTTGTTTTGTGGGAGGTTCTGTTCAGTCATTGGATAACAGAAAATGACGCTCATAATTATTAGGATAGGAATAGTCTATATATTTGAAGGCTTTAGCCAAAGACAGAGAGTTCTTCCAATGGGGCCGACCGTGGTTAAGAAGTAGAGAGAAACGTAGTTTTGCGGGTGGCGTTCTCTGGCATGACATAGAATATTCTACTTCGTATCACGTTAGAAAAAAATAGGAAAGAAGTGTTACTCTTTCAGTTTCGCGAGGGTTATGCCCATAGTTCGCGAATTTAAAGTGATGCAAGATAAATATTTAAAAAGCTTGTAGGCGTGTGACGCAGCAAGTAAGTTATATTGTCAAAAATTCTGCCGAGTTCGTGTGCCAGTCAATCTTCTTAAACATTACAAACAGAAGCAACAAGCGAGATTCTCTTCCCAAATTTAAGAACTGCTCTACGTTGGAAAACAAACCCTCAAACAATGGACAATTATTAGTAAGTAAGTCTTTATAGTTAAGTAGCATGACCAATTTTTAGTTAGTTTATTTGTGAGGACGTTTTGGCCATAAACCGTAGGATTAATTTAGTGTACGATTTATAATATAAGTTTCTTTCCTATACAAGTGTTTGATAACTACTTATGTACACAAAATTTTCATAAATTCCATAGTCACCTATTCACTTAAATTTAAAACTAAAATCAATGCATGTAAGAGGTTCACGTTTATTGCTCTGTGAATTAAATAGTTTTGTTTGCCGTTGATTAAGTCAATAGTTTTTCTTACTTTTTATATAAGTAGTAAAAAAGTGAGGAATTGATTAAAAGAAACAATTGTCCTCCTTGGGATGACAAACAAGTCTCTCAAGGTTTTGTACGAACATTTGGACATTCTCGACTTGTCTGGCGCCCTTGGCAATTGTCATTAAGCCACAATATTTTATGAAAGGTAAGTGCCACATTTTGTAGTATATTATAAATTAGTTTAACCCCTTTTTTTTCAAAATTTTAACCCTCTATATGATCCACGACCTTCCGCTAGCTAGTGCCGCTGACCCCCCTTTAAATTTTGTTTTACAGGCCGCCCCCATTTTATAATTTGACTGGAAGGATACACTTAGTAGCTTTTCCGCCTGTAACATGTGGATAGAAAAACTCGGGCACTTCGTCTCAGTTGGTATGGACGTTCTTTACGCTATAACTAATCGGGTGGTTCTTAAACGACGTACTAGTCATTTGGATGATATCGTCTCTCTCGGCGGCAGCACCTGAAGCGTTCTTATGCTTGCTGCTCCGTAGATAACCACCGTACGCAGGCTTAACCACGTCCACATCGTACGCATTGCATCGAATACTGCCATTCCTTTACTGTTTGGGAGTAGATTCTGCGACCGTCGACAAAGTCGAACGTTAATCCCTCGATGTAATAGAGATTACACCATGCTGCTTGACCTGATGCCTCCATAAGTTATACATTCTAGTAAAGGCGACACCGTGAGGCTCGCAGTTAAACTATTTTTTCACCGGTAAAGTCGAACATTTTAACTCCGATGCAGATGAGCAGGCGCCATGCTGCGTAACCCAGTGCATCCGTAAGTTACTTTTCCTAGTAAAATTGGCGTCACAGGGTTCGCATTTTAAAAAATTGCCAGATTCATTTTATACACTACAAAAAAGAGGCTCTGGTGCTACACTTCAGTAAAAGCATGCAATAAACCAAAATTATAACTAAAGATGTACAATAGCGGAAGCGGGTTTGTATAGAGCAAGGGTGGCCAACAAGTCGATCGCGATCGACCGGTCGATCGCGAGACCAATTTTGGTCGATCACTCGCAAGTTCGGGGTTTGCGAAAAGTATCTCATAAAAACTTGCAATTCTGTTTTCTATTTAAAGCTTTTGTCGGTAGATAACTTTTTTGCTGCTGCTACTTTTTGCTACCTATATAAAATTTATTTGAATTGGGATATTACAAAATCAGCATAATACTTCGGCTTATGATAAAAACTTATACAATACATATAAAAACGTATATAAATGATGTTTATTTAATAAATCTGAAATACAGTGCGTTTAAAATTGACTTGTATTTACACTTCTGAGAAATTTATGACTATTAAAATAATAACATTTGAATTGCATGCCATTAGGATTAATTCTTGGAATATAATTTTGCAGAATATAGTGTTAAATTTTCATTCTGAAGTTAGTGTTTGTACGCTACAGTCAATTTCTCTTGCGGATTGTTTCATTTGTAAGTATTAATGAAATATTAGTGTTCTTTAAATTAATTGTGCAAGTATATAAGAGATATATTTTAAATAAAATTATTTAAATCTTAATTAAATATTTATAAGCATTATTTAAAATAATAATTTAATTATTCGCAACTATTAAGTATGATTAGCTATTTCGTTTTATCGGCTAAACCTACACCAGGTATTAATTGTAATTTATATTGTTACTGTTTAATACTTTTATTACATGCCCTATTATTAAGTCGTATTTTTTTTGCATTTTAGTATACCTATTTATGAACATGGATAGCAAACCAAAAAAATCGAAAACATATCATTTCAATGAAGAATGGGAAATTAACTATTTTTTTACGATGGTGAATGATAAATGTTGCTGCTTAATATGTCTTAGCTCGGTAGCCATTGCTAAAAAGGGTAATTTGGAGTGACATTTCATATCTTTACATAACAAGTATCAAACAGATTATCCACCAAATTCCGAATTAACAAATCAACAAAATATTTTCAAAAAGCCAATATTGAAGTCACAAGCAGTAACAACTGCATCCTTCAAAGTAAGCTATCTATTAGCTAAAAAATGTAAACCATTTTCTGATGGTGAATTTGTAAAGGAAATGTTCTTGGAAATCTCGGATTCCCTTTTTAATGATTTTAAGAACAAGAGCGAAATTACTGCTGCAATTCAAGATCTACAACTGTCCCGAAACACAGTGATGCGACGAATCGAAAAGATGGGTGGAAATTTAAAGGAACAGTTACAAAATGATATTAACAGATGCTCTTGTTTTTCTCTTCAATGTGATGAATCGACAGATATAAGTGATACTGCACAGTTACTTGTTTTCATTCGTTTAGTTTTGAAGATTTTACATCTAAAGAAGAATTGTTGGGTATGATTTCTTTGAAAGAAGGGACTAGAGGTGTAGATATATTCAACGGGTTTAAAAGTCTGCTTAATGATAAGAAAGTACCTCTTTTTAAATTAGTTTCAATAACAACGGATGGCGCAGCTGCAATGATAGGCCGCAAAAATGGATTTATAGCCCTATGTCGAAATGACGATGAATTCCCAGATTTTTGAGTTACCACTGTATAATTCACTAGCAAGTATTATCCAGCAAGAGACTAAATACAAAGAAGTAATGGACATCGCGTTTGAAATTGTTAATTCAATTCGTGGAAGTTCTCTCAAACGTCGACTTTTCAACTAAAACTCGATGAAGGTCAGTCTGATTTATTATTGCATACTGATGTAAGATGGCTAAGTAGAGGTAAATTTCTGCAACGATTTCGTGATTTATTGCCTGAAATAATAGAATTTCTTAATGAACAAGAGAAAAATATGCATATTTAAATGACAAAACCTGGCTTAGTGACTTAGCATTCCTTACAGATTTTACTTCCATATTAAGCCATTTAAATTTATAATTACAAGGTAAAATAAAACAATAATTGATATGATTAGCAGCATAGATGCATATAAAACCAAATTTATTTTGTTGATAGAAGATTTACAACAAAATAATATGAACCATTTTCCAAATATGGCAGACAACTTACAAAAAAATAAAAGTATTATTTATGAGATTGACAAGTACGTGGCCGAAATACAAAATGTAATGGAAGATTTTGAGAAGCGATTCCAAGATTTTAAAAAAATTAAAGAAATTGTGGAATTTACATCTTTTCCTTTCAAAAAAGATTTAATTGTGAAGGAAATTAGCAAAAAAATTGCAGACTTATTTGATATGGAGCAAAACGCCTTGGAAAATGAAATTATAATTTTACAATCTGATTTAATCTTACAAGCCAGAAAATTTGAAGAAAATTTTTGGAAATATGTTAACCGAGAAAAGTATCCCAATATTATCAAATGTAGCGAATATATTTATTCTTGCTTTGGATCTACGTATCTGTGCGAATCGGCATTTTCATATTTACAATTGACTAAAACTAAACTTCGTTCCGTCCTGACCGATTCTCATACTGAGGACTCATTGTTATTGTCTTTGTCAGGATATACTCCAAATTATGATGCACTAGTAAAGGAAATGCAGACTCAGGTTTCGTAAGTCAAATACAATAAACCCTTTAAAATGTATAGTACCTTTTAGCGTAAATAAAGAAAACCAATTTCAGTTTGAAAAGCTTAACCTTCGTTGCTTGACAGCGGGTTAGACAAAACAAAATATTATAATAGCACAAAACTATTTCCAAGTTGATTTGTTCAAATATTACAAGTAATTTTAAGTAGTCTGGAGACATTCATTGTATTTAAAATCCATTTCGGCTCAAGTAGGTTTGCCGGTCTTTGTTAATGCCAGACTACGGCCGCCATAGGTAGATCCCACATTGCAATAATTAGGCAATTCGTAGAAGGAAAAGATAATTTAAATTCTTGGGAAAAATAGTTGCTTCCGTGATTCTCATCTAAAAAAGGGGTTGGATTTGGTTTCTGAAATCTTGTTTTGTGGGAGGTTCTGTTCAGTCATTGGATAACAGAAAATGACGCTCATAATTATTAGGATAGGAATAGTCTATATATTTGAAGGCTTTAGCCAAAGACAGAGAGTTCTTCCAATGGGGCCGACCGTGGTTAAGAAGTAGAGAGAAACGTAGTTTTGCGGGTGGCGTTCTCTGGCATGACATAGAATATTCTACTTCGTATCACGTTAGAAAAAAATTGGAAAGAAGTGTTACTCTTTCAGTTTCGCGAGGGTTATGCCCATAGTTCGTGAATTTAAAGTGATGCAAGATAAATATTTAAAAAGCTTGTAGGCGTGTGACGCAGCAAGTAAGTTATATTGTCAAAAATTCTGCCGAGTTCGTGTGCCAGTCAATCTTCTTAAACATTACAAACAGAAGCAACAAGCGAGATTCTCTTCCCAAATTTAAGAACTGCTCTACGTTGGAAAACAAACCCTCAAACAATGGACACTTATTAGTAAGTAAGTCTTTATAGTTAAGTAGCATGACCAATTTTTAGTTAGTTTATTTGTGAGGACGTTTTGGCCATAAACCGTAGGATTAATTTAGTGTACGATTTATAATATAAGTTTCTTTCCTATACAAGTGTTTGATAACTACTTATGTACACAAAATTTTCATAAATTCCATAGTCACCTATTCACTTAAATTTAAAAACTAAAATCAATGCATGTAAGAGGTTCACGTTTATTGCTCTGTGAATTAAATAGTTTTGTTTGCCGTTGATTAAGTCAATAGTTTTTCTTACTTTTTATATAAGTAGTAAAAAAGTGAGGAATTGATTAAAAGAAACAATTGTCCTCCTTGGGATGACAAACAAGTCTCTCAAGGTTTTGTACGAACATTTGGACATTCTCGACTTGTCTGGCGCCCTTGGCAATTGTCATTAAGCCACAATATTTTATGAAAGGTAAGTGCCACATTTTTGTAGTATATTATAAATTAGTTTAACCCCTTTTTTTTCAAAATTTTAACCCTCTATATGATCCACGACCTTCCGCTAGCTATTGCCGCTGACCCCCCTTTACATTTTGTTTTACAGGCCGCCCCCATTTTATAATTTGACTGGAAGGATACACTTAGTAGCTTTTCCGCCTGTAACATGTGGATAGAAAAACTCGGGCACTTCGTCTCAGTTGGTGTGGATGTTCTTTACGCTATAACTAATCAGGTGGTTCTTAAACGACGTACTAGTCATTTTGATGATATCATCTTTCTCGGCGGCAGCTCCTGCAGCGTTCTTATGCTTGCTGCACCGTAGATAACCACCGTACGCAGGCTTAACCACGTCCACATCGTACGCATTGCATCGAATACTGCCATTCCTTTACTGTTTGGGAGTAGATTCTGCGACCGTCGACAAAGTCGAACGTTAATCCCTCGATGTAATAGAGATTACACCATGCTGCTTGACCTGGTGCCGCCATAAGTTATACATTCTGGTAAAGGCGACACCGTAAGGCTCGCAGTTGAACTATTTTTCACCGGTAAAGTCGAACTTTAACTCCGATGCAGATGAGCAGGCGCCATGCTGCGTAACCCAGTGCATCCGTAAGTTACTTTTCCTAGTAAAATTGGCGTCACAGGGTTCGCATTTAAAAAAATTGCCAGATTCATTTTATGCTCTACAAAAAAAAGAGGCTCTGGTACTACACTTCAGTAAAAGCATGCAATAAACCAAAATTAAACTAAAGATGTACAATAGCGGAAGCGGGTTTGTATAGAGCATAGAAGCAACCGAAGGAAAGACATTCGAACACATTCGGGAATTGGGCGGGGAAAAACGATAATAATAGATGAATTTTGCATTTAAACACACAAGCACAACAGAATATGGTCTTATTCTTATACGGATTAGAATCTAACGACCAACGTCAAAAGACATTCAAATCACAATGGGAACTAATACAAAAAACACAATTTAGTTGAACAAAGGGTGCAGCTTTGTAAAATAATTTAGATATAATGACAGGCGTCTCTGATCATTCGGAGGTGATCGATAATGTAACAATTAAATATATATTTTAACACACGTCATTTCTTAACCAAGTATCACTTTACTATAAAATGTAGTGCTATTGGATATTTGATTTTTTATAATAGAAGAAGGAAAACAAGTTTGCAATCAAAAAACTATAATCGTAAGGTGGGAAATGGATGTATGTATGTATGTATGTATGAATATCCTTTATTTTAAGCTATACCTAAGCCATTGGCCCATCCTAGCGGGAATAGTCTAAGTTAAATAAAAAGGAAATAAACAATTAAGAAAAACAAAATAAATTAAAGTTCATTCGGTTTTAGGTGGTCTTCTGCTCAGACTCGCTTTTACCTTCGAGTGACGTCAAAAACTTGATACAGGGCAGGGGGGGTGAGCTTCTTGTGGTCCGATTCAGTATCAACATGTTGTTTTCATGTCTAAAATTTCTTGTAGGAAGACATGTAAAGGAAGGGGAAAGTTAGTGATTAGGAATTTAAAATCGGGTAGTGGGGAAAATAGGTCGTGATTTGTTTGAAAGTATTTCGGATGGGAGGGAGGGCGGGGTAATGGTATAGTAGATGTTCTGGGGTTTCGGGGGAATCAAGATTGCATGGACATAGAAGAGAGGGTATTAGGTGGAATGAGTGTAGTTTGGATCGAAATTTTCTATGACCAGTCGATAATGGTAGGAAATATTTGGTGGGTGTATTTGCCGGTATCGGAGTGGGATCATGATTCTTGCCAGAAGTGAAGGAGGGAGTTGTAGATACGGGTTTAAGATCGGAAGTAGGGATTGTGCGGTACGTTTCTAGGGAATGTTTCATTATGGAGGTGGATCGGACGAAGGAATTTTAGATTGAGGGTTTGCGCAAAATGATGTAGTTGGATTTCTAAGGAGGGAATTTTTAATATTGTGTATAGAGAGGCAGTGGAGGTGGTTCGAAAGGCTCGAGAGACGCATAGCAGGTACGGACGTATGATTGGTTTTAGGATTCTACGGGGATACCAAGAGTCAACAGCGTAGCGGACGATGATTTTTGAACGGATTTTTTAGAGGTGGGTATGCATCTTCAGACGAATTTCTAAATGGATACCGAGGTAGGAAACAGATTCAGAGAAGGTTAAGAGCGTTCCTAGGATATGGATAGAAGGACTGCGGCGGATGTCAAGGAAGCCTTTTAGAAGTAACATTCTTGATTTAGTAGGGGAGATGGGTTGCTTATTTAGGATTGACTATTGTTAGATATGTTGGATTAGGATATTTGCAGTGGATTGTAGTTGGAGGCGGAAGTTTCTGTGAATGAGGAACGTAGGTCGTCTGCATAGGCGAAGATATCTGTGTTTGGAATATTACGGTCAAGGAGTGCGTTAAGGGATAGGTTCCAAAGGGTAGGTGAAAGAATAGATCCTTGAGGACAACCTTGTGTTAGGGACATGATAGTGGAAAAGTAGTTTGTACGAAGGCTTGCTGTTCGAGAAGATAGGTATGATTAGATAATTTTATATATATTGGAGAGGAAATTCGGTATTTTGAGTTGGTTCAGGACATTGGGCCACCAAAGGAGATCAAAGGCGGAGTGGACAGCAAGGAAAATTGCTATGACGTATTTAGATTGTGATGATCGGACTTTGGAGATTAAGGAAAAGATTGTTTGTTCTGCGCTGTGACTTTGGCGGAAACCGTGTTGGTTGTGGGTAATCAGGGAATAATTTTCGTTGTGTGATTGGAGTTTTTGTAGGATAAGTGTTTCAAGGAGTTTACCGATGAATGAAAAAATGGCAATTAAACAGTAGGAACTTGGGTCCTTAGGGTGTTTTGCAGGTTTCAGTAGTAAGGTGATGTTAGCGTATTAAAGGTGTCAGGAAAGATACCAGTGGTAAGAGATTTTTAGAATAGTTAGATGATAGGTTGACGGATTACTGGCCATGATTTTTGGAAGATGGTGTTTGTGATGTTATCAGGACCTGGAGATTTATGTGGGTTTAATTTGGAAACAATGGAGTCAAGAAAGTTGGTGTCAAGGATATCATCTGGAGGTGTGTTAGGAGGGATTTCGCAATTGGAGATGATTTAATCGTGTTGGAGGGAAGGAATATCCATGGAAGTAAGAGGGATTACAGTGTTTAGAAGGAGGCATAAAGTATTTTGGATGGTGGGGTTTTGGAGTGATGTGGGCGTAGTTAGGATTTGATTTGGAGGGGATTTTACTAACCTGCGATAAGTTATCCAGGGATCGGCATTGAGGTGGTCGACGATGTTTCGTAGATGGTTCTTGTTAACCTCGTAGATGGAACTTTTGAAACTTGATCACAATTGTCGATATTGTGTGTGGAATAGTGCAGTGTGGTCATTTGGAACTGCGAGTCTGTGTAGTCGTTATATTTTGTGTTGTAGGGCGCTTAGGCGTCGTTTTGGTTTGTAATGTAGGACTCCACCAAGGTGTCGTGCAAGTAGTGTGGTATCTTATCGGGATGGTAGTGGATGCGGCACGATGGATATTTTGAACAATGGAGTTTGCGAGTAGGGTTGAATGGGAACTTTGTGGTAAGGCAGGTTGAGGGTTAGAGATGTGGTTTCTCGGAGATTTTAGGAAGCGGGGCCAGTCTGCTTTATTTGTGTTATAGGATGACGATTTGTGGAATTGGCGTGGTGGGAGGTTGGGATGGATGTTGAATGTTATTGGATTGTGGTCGCTGGAGGTTATTAGGTGGCATATATTCCAGGAGTCAATTAAATTACGGGCTGATGGGGTGGCGAGGGTGACATTAATATTGGAGCTGTGGTTTAAGGTTTCCCAGGTTGGAGTGTTTGATGGAGTATTTTGGATGGATAAGTTGTGTTGTAGGATGTAATCTTCAAGAAGGGTGCCTTTATAGTCAGTGGTGTCATTGTACCATAACGCAGAATGTGTGTTAGCGTCTGCACATATAAGTGTCGGTTTGTGAGTAAGGGTTTGTAAAATGTTGTCCAGTTGTTGTAAGTATGTCTGAATGTTTTTGTAATATTGAAATTGAAAGTAAGCTGAGATAATATAGATAGTACCAGTCTTCCACTGTAGTTCAGCAGTCAGTACTTGTGGAGTAGAGTGGGAGAGGATAAGGGATGGATCTATTTGGGGGTTGTTGATGATAATAGCTACTGATAGATTAGGGTCTAGTGGATGTGGGTGGATAAGGGATCTAGTAGGTGGTAGGTTGGTAATTTTGTTGTTTAAAAGGTAAGGTTCTTGAAGGACAGCTAAGGATATTTTTCGTTCTGTAAGGCGATGAGCAAGTTCAAGTGTTACGGAGCAGTAGTGTTGGAGGTTGGCTTGAATAACTGATATGTAGGAGGGTGCTAAGTAGGGATTATAGGTGGACATAGGAAATTGAGTGGTGGGATTAGTAGCCATAGTCAGTACGTAATTTAGATATTTCTAAGGATTGTTTGTACACGGGACAATCAGGGCTGGTTACAGAGTGGTTATGGGGAGGATTAATGCGTTGGCAGTTGGAACAAATGGGTTGTGAGGATTGGTTAGGACACGATCTTAAGGTGTGTTCTTGAGCACAATGACCACAGGTGGTTGTTGACCGACAAACCTTGGCTGAGTGTGCAAAGTGTTGGCATTTGTAACATTTTGTGATTGAAACAAGGTCTCGAATTCTGCAGGACTTATAACCGATGTACACGTGGGATCTTGAAGTTGAGATCGTTCGGAGCCTGGGAGAAACGTTAAGGATGAGGTTATCGTTGGAGTCGGATCTAGGGTGGCAAATAGCTACGGATGCTTTGGAACGGCATTCATTTTCGGGAATGAGATGTTGAAGGGAGTTTTACTGGTAGAGGAGTGAAAGGGTGTATGTCTCGGTCTATGTCAAATATTATCAGTTGGGGTTGTTTAGGTTTTGGAACGTGTATAGAACAGATTTGTTGATTTAGGTTGGAAATTATACTAACGTCATAAGGTTTATCAGTGCGGATGGTTACGGTGGTTCAGGAAGGGCGGATACTACGGATTGACATGCCTGATAAGAATGGTCGCAGGTTTCGTTTCACAATATTAAGGAGCTGGGTGGGGTTGTATCAGAGGATGTCAGTTTGAGAGTGATGACTTTGGGAGGTGGTTTAGTATAGTGGTGCGTGTTCGGAAGTAGTGGCTGAAACGTGAGCGTATGTAGGTAGTATGCGTGTGGGTGGTTGTTGTGCTGTTACCTGTTGTGCTGAAATTGTCTTAATGTTCTTTTCTAGCTGGTGGAGTCTGGCTTTGTATATCTCGCAGTCCTGAGTGGCGGCAGAGGCTATTAAGGCGATGTGTTCCATATATTGAGCACTATTCCGGTTGATTTTGTTGTCGTCCCTGAAAACATATTCGGTGAAATCTTTCTTAATGGCTGTTATATTTTCTAAGTTGATAGTTGAAACCGTGACGTCATCATCTCTAGCTCGTTTGGACTTTTGGGTATCGGAAAGGACCGAATTACTGATGAGGCCCTAGATCGTGATGGCGGTGGTGATTGGGACATCCTGGTTGACTTTTGAAAAGGCATAAGCGAATCGGCAGATGCTGAAGGCGCTAGATATGTGAAGGCAGTAGAGGTGCTAGTCGTTGGTGTTGTCCTTGGTATATCGTGTTTGCTTTCATCGACCAGGGCACTTATTGATATGAAAATTCCGCGAATTTATCAGCACGTGCTGATAATGGTGCTTGTTTGTTAGAAAGTTTGTGTGCAGCTGTCTGATAAATTTCCTAAGTTGTTGTTTTAAATAATTATTAAATAATTACGTGACTAAGACCTGGCCACGTGTAGATAATTATTAGGGCTCTAACCCTCTTACCCACTTGTAAATTTCTTCAGGATTTGATGATCTGGTTTGAATTGTTGCAATCCAGGCACTTGACCGCCGGAAGCACTCCAAAAGTTCATTTTGTTTATAATATTTAAGTGATTGTTACCCTCATTTTAGGGATTAACCAATTATGTACACAGTACCTTTTAGTAATTTTTGTAATTCTTATTGCGTTGGTGATGTACTGAATCATTAAAAAGATACAAATTATATTTAACTTAATATAATTTAAATTAAATATAATCTTGGAGAGCTCGTAAACACGTCTTGCTCTGACGAAGGTCTAAGCAAGGTGGGAAATGCGTGTCGTTAGCTAACAAAACATTTTTCAACAAAATATTCAGTTACTCGGCGAGCACCACGAGAAAGTCAAACCCGATTTTCTCGCCGGGGTAAGAAAATGGGTAATATAGACTGAAAAGTGTGAAAAAAATTACAACTAGTATATACACACCAATAACTGTATACAAAATACTTAGCCTAAAATTAATAAAAAGCGTCGTTTAAGCGCCATCTTAAAGTCATTTCTTTTTGACTTACCTTGTAGTTCCTAATACTCAATTTTTCATCGCCCATAAGATTTTAGTGCGTGATTTTTTAACGTTACATAACCACGCCAACTATCGACACATTTGTTGTCATCATCGACGCCATTTTGAGAGCCATTTCAAAAGTAATTTCTTTTTCGACTTTCCTTGTATATTTCCAATATTTTTAAATTTGTAGCGATCATCTTGAAAGTATACAAATTACATAAAAGCTATTTAAGAGGACATCTGCATAAAATTTGTGTATGTGTGTGTGCAATTTTATTTGAAAAGCTTTATAACTTGTTTCTAACAAAAGCGGAGAATTTTTACAGCTGGAATATCTGATAAATTATAAACTTGAACGGTTACAAGTATAGCTTTTGGTACGTTAGCAATCTTATCTGAATTCTTCCAGTTATGCGAGACTGAAAGTTGATTTATTTTAAAAGCTTTGTATATTTGCCAGAAAGCACAGTAAAATTAAATCGTGTATAAAATCAATACGTAATTACACGTAAAAATTAATTTTTTTTTTATTGAACCATCCTAGAGCTTCTTTTACTCTAATTAATTTAAATAATATTTCATACTATTCGATAAATTACATTGTTTATTTTAAATAGAAAATGTATGCCTGATAAAAATATATACGCTCAGTAGCATAAAGTTAAAGCATGTAGCTACCATTCTCGAGGTTCTGCTTTCAAATCACAGAAGTAGCTTGCATTTTCGTCTACTACAGTTACTGGCAAATGTAAATGGCATTTACAGAAAGTTCGAATAATTAGATTCGACGAGACGTTTCAGCATTCTATTGAATGCATTCCGACTAGCTGTCCGGAAGAGTATTACTAGGGCGGGCTCTATAAGTAAAGTAACGGGAGAAGGTAATCAGAAATTTCTTCAGCGCGCTTGAGGAAAGGCGGAGCTTATTTACATGGACCCTTATGAGAAAAGTGGTGAGAGGAAGTAATTGTGCGTCAGAAATCTCATCTTTACTTCTTTCTGAGATGGGGTATACATGTGTGTACGTATGTTTGATTATTAAAATTAATAATTGCGATGGTGCAGCGTTATGTATTGAATAATTAAACTTAAAACATAAGATACACTCACAAAATGGTTCGACAGTTAAATAGTTCCAATTGCCGGACTTGCTTAATAGGAATTAAATGTGCAGAGATCGCCTCCAAGTATATTACGCGTATGGGGTGTCCTGGCGGCTCCGCGGCGTAGTTGGTATGCATGTGACTTTTAAGCTCAAGGTCTCGGGCTTGAATTCGGACACAGTCCCTTTGAAAAATGTGAAGCGAGTCTTTTCAAAAGAATACGTCCGCGTTCGAATGAGAGGTAAAATGGAGGTCTCGTGTATGAGTGTTGTCGCGCACGCTAAAGATCCCTACCTTGCTTGTAACAGCAAGAGTTATTTTGCAGAAACAAAAAACTCGCGTTTTGGCCAATGTAGTACCTTCGGTTGGAGCATTGGAAAATAAAATGTAGGGGCTAGAGTGTCCCAAAGTTGGCCAAAAGCACCTATCAATCCTTGGTGCACGTTTTTGAGGCCTTCAAAATCGCAAATCCTCAAACCTATCAAAACCTAAAAATTTTAATGATATGCTTTCTGAGGGATTACTTGCAAAGTAGGGTCAAGTACTATTTTAGAAGAGTTTTAAACTTTTATACTCTTTTTTCTCGTTAGCTTAATGAAAAGAAATTTAAGTCTTTATAATCTTCAAAATGGTCGCTATTGTGATGAGTTCTTAATGAAAAAATTACCGAAGCTATATACTTTTGCGGTCTACAAATACAAGGAAGGTTAGTTTTTCTAACGTAATCTCACGATAGAAATACTAATTGTACTACATCTACGTATATATCCTCCAATAGATGTATACATATTAAAATATAATAATTAGGAAATTATTAGAAATGTAATAAAATGTTAAGTGAAGTGCAACAAAGTAAAGCCAAAGACAATTTGTAAAGTTTATTAACGTTCATGAAAACGATAGTGACACTGCAGATGTCAGGTCACAGTCGGTCAGGTACCGTGATTGCTTAGAAATTAAGATTACAACATTGTAATTATGTATAATATTAAGAATAAGCCGACATGAGATATGCAAGTTCCCACAGCCATGTGAGGGGGTACGAACATTGTAAAAGGCCCGGGAGCCTATGGACCCGGCCGTCAGTCAATTGGTCCGTTTTTGCATTGCAGTTTACTTACTACTCAAATTGAAACATTTATTAATTAATTTCAATTTAAAGTAATGTTTAATTTGAACTTGTCAAAATTAAACATTTAATTTCTGTATTAATAAATAAATTTGTTAAGAAGTTTTGGAACTGGCTTTTAAAAAGGCAGCTTCCAAGGCCCGAACCTTAACTCGCCTTCAACAAAAGTTATATTCTTCAGTTTTTGTAAAATAAGTATATAAACAGGGGAATTTTATAATTGGACAGGTTTTGCCATTGTTATCTACAACGTGTATAGTGACATTCAATGTGGTTAGAGTATCCTCATGGAATAAATTGTCAATGAAGTAATGGATGGGATGAATCATTCATGGGGATTCGGTTTGTAGATTGCTTAGTTTTTAGTCGGTTTGTTAGATATTGAACTTCTGTAAAATTCGATGCACTTGTCACCTTAAAATGCAGCTACAAAGACACGAAGCTTTTTAAAATGTCATAATAGGCTAGTTTAAAGCTCACCTGCTAAAGAACAATGTACTAGGGTATAACGGGCTATTAACAATTGTGTGAGTAATCGAGATATCACAGGAATATAGCTGTAAAGTATAAATAGATTTGTTATCAGAAAGATATGATGAAGTACCTGAAATTAATTAGTTTTACAGTTCGCTAACTTCTATGCGTCGAACGAACGCTCTCTAGGTGCTATTCGTGTTACAATGGCAGATGAATGCTGTAAAATTTGTTTTGAAATTTGTTGTGTAGTATGTATCGTCAAGTGTGTAGGAGAAATCTGTTGTGCGCCGTTTTGCAACTTTTTTTGCGGTTCAATTTGTAATTGTTGTAAACGCAAAAATAAACCAAACACTACCACCTCTGAAGCACCGCCCGATATTGAACGTTTTAACCATAGACGTAGTTATAGCTCAGTTCATAGACTTGAACTTGAGAGGACTGTCTTTAGTAATGTAAATACCGCCCAAATTGTGGTAAATGAACCAAGATGTAAGTACGAATATATAGCTCCCATGAACATGAAGACGTTTTTATTTGTATTGAAATTGTTAATTGATTTTTAAACGAAAACTCCCATAGCTTACTACCCTTTAGCAAAAGAAACATTTTCGTAATAACTAGTATAGTGTAGAATGTGCCTCATACGAAGTTAAATAACTCTAACCTTCTTCTTTTTTTCCGACTTAAAAAATTTCTATTTTAAAGTGTTTTTATAACTTTTTTAGATGTATAAAACAATAGGAGCGACTCCGTGGCGTACTTGGTGTCCGTGTGACAACTGAGCCCAAGGTCCCGGGTTCCAATCCCGACCCGGATCACTTGAAAAATGTTACGCAAACATTTTCCACAAAAATACGCCCTCGTCTGGATGAGAGGTAAAATGTAGGTTCCGAGTGTGTGTTGTCACGTACGTTAAAGATCCCTTCTTACCAGCAAAACTTCGGCAAAATTCCAAATTTTCCAGGTAAAAAAAACTCACTTCCTGGTCAATTTAGTTCTTTAGTGTGGAGCATTGGAAAAATAAAATGTAGTGTATAGAATAACAACAACAAAGGAAGTTGGTTATCCTTTTCTACATAAAGATATATGAATTATAACAACTAATAACAATTCGTATCTATTTTTATTTTGCTTTTGTAGCTTAGAATGTCCCTGTTTAATTGGGATGTACCAATTTCTTCTGTATCTTGGTTTCTTACCTTACTTTGAACGTGATTAACAATCTGTGAATTGTTTTAGGTAGGTGCGCTTTATTTTAGTTTGTGATCATTTTTAACAGGAAAAGTGATTTAAAAATCTCCTTTTAATTACCTTGTGGGTATCTAGATATTTGTTAATTGTTTTACATAAATATCGGTAGATGTTGATAGGTCAATTTGTATCTTAGCTTTAGATATGTCGTGTTATGTTTGATTTTCGTAATGTTTTTAAGAAGCTTAGTTTGCAATTTTGTTGCGTAGAAATTATGTGCTATTTTGTTAATGTGCATATGTATAATGTCAATTTTTACCTGTTCGTGTAAGTCCATTATTCGTGTGTATCTGTTGGCTCCCTTGATAAGCCTTGGATATTTTTTTGGAACCACTGTAACGATTGCCATGTAGTTCTGTTTAAGTTACACCAAAC
Organism: Platerodrilus igneus; assembly: GCA_036346225.1. Classification (NCBI taxonomy): domain Eukaryota; kingdom Metazoa; phylum Arthropoda; class Insecta; order Coleoptera; family Lycidae; genus Platerodrilus; species Platerodrilus igneus. Next base: position 6,478,474 of record JARFIW010000447.1, on the reverse strand, counting down.
TGGTGATGTATACGTTATTGCCACGTGTATTATGTTTTTATATTTTTTTTGTGTTAATTTGTTGTTTTGCCATTAATGGGTTTAATTTTTCAGTCGCTGCATCAGCATCATTAGGTCTTCAGTCCTCACTATCAGTGTGCAATAGTCTAATACATATGTTTTCAGCAATCTTTTCCTTTTTCCATGCTTGTTGTCTTTTAACATAGTAGTTGCTCGTTATATTTTTGCTATACGATTATATATCATTAAAATTCATTTTAATTAGTTTGTCTGCGTCGTGTGTTTATCCTATTTCCATCTTAATTTCTACCTCTTTTCGCTTTTCATAAATCCGTTATTCTTTAGCTTTTCTGCATTTGCCTATAATTTCCCATTTTATGACTTTGTATTTCTGTTTTCCTGCTTCGTCTGGTCTGTTTTTGTATTTTTACCTTTTTAGGGATACGTACTTTATAAGGTATAACGGAAACTTTATAAGATCACTCCGTGTCCGTCCGTTCGTCTGTCACAGAGGCTTTCCTCGAACACTATGTAATGTAGGAATTTGAAACTTGGCACAATGCTAGGTCTTCATGGTGCGCACATATATCGACAGTCAGAAAAAAAAAGTATTTTAGATTAAAATGGCGGGGGTTAATTCAATCAAAAGAAAGAAACTTTAATAATACGTCGTGTGAGGTGTTATTTGAAAGAGGATTCTAAAAAGCTTCTAAAAGTATTTTTTTTATAATTTTTGGTCCAGTAGTCTTCATGATATAGCTTCAAATGTTCCAAAAATGACCGCCCCCCCCCTGTTGTCCTACATTTCCACCGCTAAAATTTTGATTTTAATAGGGATAGTAGCTATTGAGTCATACATTATCGGAAAACTGCAAGTTTTTTGACAGTGTAATAGTTGCTGGGGGGAAAATTTTTTTTAAATACAGTAATAGACAACGTATTTACTAATGTACCAGTACAATGTGGAAAAATATATTCATTTTTCAGTTATCACAATCAAATTTGGATAAAATTTAAATATACATAAAAATGAAAACAACTTAATTTGGTTTATTGATTGCACACTGTAGGATTGGTACGGAACCCAAATAGTGCGAGCTCGACTCGCTCTTGGCTAACTTTTATTTCTATTAAATTCAGAATATCTTTTGTTAGCCAAGGCTTCTTACTTTCTTTCTGTTTATACCCCAGAATATCTCTGGCCGACATATCTAAGCTGGATTTAATGTTATTCCATTCTGTTTCTGCTTCCTTAGTATCAGAGATTTTGCCGGTGTTTGTTAGAGCTTTGCTTGAATTTTTTCTCAAATATATTGGATATCTTTATCTTTCAGTTTCTCAAAGTCAAAGTGCCTTTTCCGTTTCTTTTTTTTCAATTTTTAAATTTAAGCACGGCTTTCATAATTACTATGTTGTGGCCAGTATCTATTTTACTTGATTTCTAAACTATTGTCGGACAAGAATGTAATCTATTTGATATTTCATTGTGTATCCTGGCATCTTCCACGTGTATCGTCTTCTAGCATGATGTTGAAATAAGGTGTTTGTGATGGTTAAATTTTTTTGTCGCAAAATTCTACCAACCGATTTACCAAATAAACCTACTACAGCTCCTTCCCTGCTCTCGTCTACCATTACATTAAAATCACCCGTAATTATTAAACTTTCATGTGCTTTTGCGTACCTTAGTATGTCTTCGATATCTTTGTAGATTGCTTCTACCTCCTCCTCAGTGTAGCTAGAGGTGAGCATGTATATGTGTATTATTATTGTACCTACCGGTTTAGATTTTAATCTATCCATGAGTACTCTTTCGTTCTTTTGTAAGTAGCTTTCCGTCCTATTTTGTTCCGCACGATTATCCCCACACATGAATTTCCTTCCTCTGATTCTGTATGAATTACCGTAAAGTCTCCTCTGCAAAAATCCTCGCCGCTCCCCAGGTCATCGAACTTCGCTGATCCCTACTTTGTCTAATGCTAACTTATCCATTTCAATTTTCAAGTTCTCTAGCTTACCTACTTGTTTCGGGGTTCTGACATTCCACGCCCCGATTTTCAAAATGTTCCCGGTCCTTCTTTTAAACTTGTCGATCACATCCTCCAACGTAGTCTCTTACCGGAGATCCGAACGTTGTACTATTTTAACTCAGGAATCTTTTACCCCAGAGGATGCCATCCCCCTTTTTTAGTACACGTGTACTTGGGAGGTAATGTGGTGGTCTCCCGTTGCTTTCCACTTCACAGTAGTGTGTCTTAGAGTGTCATATCGACCCTTAGGGTCTCTGCCACTCTAAATACCTAAAGAGCTGCTACCCTCTTTCGGGGACTTGTCTCAATCTTGAACACTGCCATTCACGGTCTCTTATCAGACGGGGGTTCGGGTTAGAAATACAACCTGAAACTCAAGTTGCAATCAAAAGCTGTCTGAACGTAGTTAAGTTTATTAAGGTTTAAGCAATATTCCTGCTACAAATTAGATATAATGGTAAATTTCCGGGAATCACCGGAGTAAATTCAGTAAACTCAATATATAAACCTAGCGAATAAATCAACCTAAATATTAAAAGTAAATAATATTGCAGTTCGCTAAACTTAAATATAAATCTTTTTCAGATAAACAAATCTGCAGACAACTAACTGTCGGCAACGGGTGACATAAGTGTCTCGGTTATTCCGCAAACTAACCAGCTCGCAGCGTTAAACCATTTCCGCCTTGCATTCCAAGAAAACGCCTTTAAAACTTAGGTCCGAAATCCAATGTTTGTATCGACGAAACAACTTAGTTTGGTTTCTTCAGTGAATCATTTAATTAGAATGTAAATTCAGAACTAACAGCGTGATTAAAGCTCGATCAGAACTGACTCAATATTTATGAACCGCAAATTTACATACATGTCAATAGTTCTTCATTACTCTAACATATACCAGAATTATGCAAAGCATTCTCGAGATTTTTTACTGTACTAAATAACTGTTAAATGCAAAACTTTTGTTCCCGCGAATCAAAATTCATTAGAAAAATATAACGCCGCGGAGGGAGACATAAATCATCCTTTGTGTACCAACACCTTGCTACGTTTCAATGTAGTTCTTCCGACTACACAGACTAAATGGCGGTGCAGTGATTCTAGGGTGTTTACGTGGAACTGTGTTTGTTGACTGTATATCATTGCAATGTCCGAATGGGCATAACTTATCGTATCGTCCGTAAAAAGTGTACTTTTTGTTTTGGAAAATTCTAGAAAATTATTTATATAGATTGTAAACATTTTTGGTCCGAGTATGGATCCCTAGGGGACACCTATTTCTATGGTTTTGGATTTCGATTTGCTTTCACCGACTTTTACAGTAATTTTTATATCGGTCAGACCTGAGTATAGTAGTCTTACCAGATATACTGGAAAATTCAATTCGATTAATTTATGGACCAGACTTATAATTCAAACCTTGTCGACTACCTTTTCTTTGTCTAACAAAGCCATTGCGGTTACTTTTTTCTCATCATAGCTTATGAGAGCGTTATTGACTATTCTTGCTATCTGTTTTGTCGCACTATGCCTAAGTTTGAAGCCAAATTGAGAGTCTTGTGTTATCTTGTTTTGTTTTCAGGTTGGTTAATTTTATTTAGTATAATCGTCTCTGTTACCTTTCCTAATGTTGGTAGCAAGTTGATCGAACGATAACTGGTTATTTTGCTGTGCCCTTTGTCGGGTTTATTGATTGGTACGACTATCGCTATTTTTCAATACTGTGGAAAACGCTGTAGTTTGAATATATTGTTTATTATACAGGGTGCCACTGAATAAATATTCCTAATTTTAAGAAATGATAGAGGGCACTTAAATAAACATTTTTATGAATAAACTAATGTCCGGAAATTTTAAGCTTAAACCTTTAGTGCCCAAGGACGGAATTTAACAAAATTATTCTTTTTTGTCATTTCCTTGTTTAGATATTACTCCATAAGCTATGTTATTTTTTAGAAATTTTAAATTCATTATCAAATCTTTTCAAAATTTTGGACTGAAAAATATCGTCAGGAATTAAATATTACTAAACAAACACATTAATTAAAGTCCAAAACAGCAAATCTTATATTTTATTACTGTATGGAAAATGAATCATTTTATTACAGAACAAGAAAAAATAACGAGATAAAAACTAAATTCCGTGATATTCAGCAAAGCTATTTTTTGCAAACTACAGCACAAAAAAACGCCACAAGTGAAACATTTAGATGCGGTCTCGATTGCATGCTCTTGCTGCTACACATTTCGCATCGTCCTATAGTTTTTTCAAAAATAACTCAATGTCATCCAAGATTGACAAGCCGAATATCTTCATGAACACAATAACTATATTTTCGACGTTTTGGTATCGAACATAATATAGAATTGAATTTCTAGAAGAATGTAAAATAAATCCCAATGCAATTGCTCTTCTAAATTCAAATGTCGCCATTTTTTCATCGAGTATATTATAAATAATGTTTGCATTTATAAAAGCTGTGTCAAGGAAGCCCCAAAATAGACGGCGCCACCATTTTCTCGACTTTTGGTTCAAATCATACGTTTTTCTCAACTGTTCTGCTCTAGCCGCTCTCCCCCATATGCTTATCGTAATTGGTCTCTATCGAAGGACGTTTTACATCTAGTCGGGAACCATCTTTTTGCGTTCTTTTCGCTGTGACTTCCTTTGTATCGTGAAAATTTGATGCAAAATACACCACACGGTTGTCCATTTATTTGAAAACCCTTATGTCTATTGTGGACACTCGAAAATCGTAATCATCATCTTTCAAATACTTGTCATCGACCCTAGTCTTTGGAAACTCTATTCTCTTTTGTTGAATTGTACCACAGGCTAAAACGTTTTTGAGCCGTAGTTGTTCTAGCAGGTAGATTGAGAGAAAGTAATTGTTAGCATAGACAATTTTATTTTTATTCCAAAGACAATACAACACGTTCACCGAGGCCAAAATCTTAAAATTTTTGTTGAATCCCTTCATTTTTACCTTGATGTACATCAAAGTCTGATATGTATGCTTTTTGTTTTGTTTTCGAACTTACTTAAGGTCTGTTTGACTAAGCTCTAAATTTTTTTCTATTCTGAGCTAGTCTAAAAAGGTCTACATACCCTTCACAACCTAAATCTATAATAATTTGACTAATATAGCTCTGTCTAGGTCTTTCTCCTCTATTTTTATTTGGTAGTCTATAATCTAAGACCTTACTAAATAGTCCCTCATGTCTTAACTGGTGACCTATCATTATATCTCTTCTGACCTTTAATTGTTTCCACATACAGGGTTCCTCAACTATCCTTCTATAAACTTCCTCATTTGTAACTGTATCTGCCAAACTAATCTTTAAGATTTTCCCATAACACCAAGCTTTAAAAGCTTTTATCTTTTTCTTGTCTACCTCTTTAATTGTCTAAGTCTCACTATCGTATAATAGAACTCTCCATACGTACGACTTTAAGAAACTTTTTCTATTATCTAAACTAATACTATTAGCTATTAGTAAGTCTTTCTTTTTTAAAAACATTTTTTTAGCTTGAACTATTCTAGCTACTGTATCCCTTCCGTTACGTCCGTGCTTTGTAATTATACTACCTAAATAACAAAATTCATATACCTCCTCTAACTCGGTATTACCTATTTTTAATTATGGTTTAGAACTAGGCTGTAACTCACTTGTCATTATCTTTGTCTTTCCTGAGTTAATTCGCATAATATAGTTACTCTGTAGTATCTCATCTAAAATAGTTAAAAACTCTCCTAACTCTTTTCTAGACTCTCCTATAATGGCTATATCATCTGCAAAACGTAACTTTTCTCTCTAGCTAAGTTTAAAGCTTCCTCAATATAACCATTAAAAATCAAGGGAGATAGTATACTGTCCTGTCTAACACCCATTCTGATCTTAGTTTCTTTTCTATATCATCAAATCTAATTACTACGCTCTGGTTTTTATATAGACTGTAAATAATTTTTCTATCCCTATGAGAGATTTCTATTTTTCGCAAAACCCTGAATATAGCAATCCAATTAACCATATTAAATGCTTTTTCTAAATCTACAAACGCGAAGAAATGAGTCTTCTTATTTTTTTGTAACCTTTTTCGTAAATTATCCTAATCATTGGTATCGGTTTTCTAGTTCCTCTGTCTTTGCGAAAACCACATTGGTCTTCGTCTAAATAATGTCAAAGCTTCTACTCTATTTTCAATTATTATTGTTAGTATTTTGGAAGCGTGGGAAGTTAAACTAACCCTTCTAAAGTTCTCACACCTATCAGCTCCTGACTTTTTTGGGATTGAGATAATAATATTTTTTTCGAAATCTATTGGGACCTCACCTGTGTCATTTATTACTTTTACTAGTTCATATAATCTATCTAAAGTGTTCTGACTTGCATATTTTATTAATTCTGCGGGTATATGGTTTATCCTAGCGCGTTATTTAGTTTAAGATCCCTAGCAGCTCCATCAAATTTCTCTTAATATTGAGAACCCTATTTCTACATCCTCTTCTTGGTCCTCCTCTAACTCATCCATATGGTCTCTCTTATATAAATCTTCTAAATATCTTTTCCGTCTATCTGCTACCTCAACTTTGTTTATTAGAAGCTTATTATTCTTATTTTTAATATCATTATATTTTTCCTATCTTTCCCGAAAAACTTTTTAACTGCCCTGTGAACCCTGTCTGTCTTACCTACTCTCAAATCATCTTGTACTCCCTTACAATTCTTCTCCATCCAGTTATTCCTAGCTTTTCTGCACTCATGTACTATCTTATTTCTAACTCTATTATATTTTTGCTTACTTTCACTATCCAATTCTCGAAAAGGTTTAAGTTTTCTTCTGTTCTCTATTAAATCTAATATCTTCTTTGTTACCCAGAGTTTTCTCGCTTCTACTTTTTTCTTACTTATAGTCTGTGTTGCTTTATCATGTACAGCCCTTTTTATTTCTTTCCATCTATTTTCTACGTTCCCTTCTATGGCTATCTCTTTGATCTTATTATCGAATACTTGTTTATATTCTTCTTTTACCTCACTATCATTAAGCTTACCTAGATCCCATCCCTCTCCTTTAACCTTTCTCAATTTTTGGAATTTTAGATTACACTTCATTTTAACCAAGTTATGATCGCTATCTATGTCAGCCCCTGGATAACTACGACAGTTTTTGACTTGGTTTCTAAATCTTTGTTTAACTAAAATATAATCCATTTGGTATCGAGTCCTATCACCTGGCGCTTTTCAGCTATATCTTCTCCTAACATGTTGTTCGAATAGGGTGTTTACAGTTACTAATCTATGTTCCTGGCAAAACTTAACTAATCTTTCTCCTCTATATCATTTCTTCTACCATACCCAAATTTTCCTGCCATTTTTCCCTCACATCCTTCCTCCACTGACGCATTAAAATCGCCCATAACTATTAAATTCTCATCTTCCTTTACTTTTCTCACTATACTATTTATATCCTCGTATACCTTTTCTACTTCCTCATTTTCGTACTGAGTTGTTGGCATGAAAATTTGTACTAAAATAGTGTCTGTGGGTTTTGTACTCAATCTAACCATAATTATTCTATCACTAAATTGTAAGTACTCTTTAACTTTACGTTCTAATCAGGGAAGTGTATTTACAACTTGTATGCAATATTAAATCACAGTGAGACGACATATAGAAAATATTTATATTCAGCACACTCTCGACATCCATATTCACTTGCATGGCATGAATGCAGTGACTCCATGGTAAGCAGTAATATCTTTTACAGCACTAGTAAGTGAGAAAGCGGATATGTTCTATGAAGTAAATTCTCACTATCGACTATAAACATTAATTTTTATTATTAATTCAATGTAATTTATTAAATAATATTTGAAATAAATCTGTTATATCATAAAAAAAATTCAGTAAGTGTTAATACTAGTCGTCTCTGTTTATTTTAAATAGTCTTTTTGTCAAAAATAGAAAACTCTGCTGCTAGTAAAAGAAGTGTTAGAAAAATGCCTGAACTGAAAATTTGTTATACCTTTAAAGTTCAAGTCAACAAAGAGTATTCTGTTTTGAAATACAACTTTAGAGTATAATAGATATTTATGAATAAATATGATTAATATACAGTGCTTATAGAATAATATCCAAGCATTTAATTATCTTCAGTACAATTTTAGCTAAACGGTTTTTGACGTAAGGGATATTCATCTAAATATAATTGCTTACTGTGTTACGGCTCTTTGTTTTTAAATTCGTATAATGCTCATCCATATTTGTAATATGGAGCCTCTGAGCTACTTTATTCGAAGCTCATAAGACTGTATGTGTTGTCACGTATAATCGTTTAGTTGTTATGGAAATCAAGTTCATATATTGTAATTTGGAATTCGATCAATAAATGTATATAGACGATGTTCATTGAATTACAAACGTCAGTGCATTCCATTCCACAAGCTTAGTTTACTTTTTATCCAGTTTAAGTAATTGCAATTAGGTTTCATTAATAAAATTCCACTTTGGCATCAAGTACAAGAGAATTGAAATATGGAAAACTGTCTTAGGTTTATTCTCGACTGCCTACATTTTGCAGACTGTTGGAGCGTAAGCGTTATGTACGCATATTGTATGTGTATACGAAAACAAGAAGATAGGTCTGTTGATACGTCGAGCTTCACAAACGAAGATCGCAACGGCAATGGTGAGTAAAATAAAAGATTTTTTCTGTGCCTTTAAATTGTCAAAGATTCTGAAATTATTCTACAATTCTACACGATCTAGATCATGATTAAACAATTTTTTTTTGGTCAGACTGAATTAAATTTTTGCAAGTGGGAATAAATCGCGTTTCGCGTACTTTAACACAAAAAAAGTCAGAACCTAAAAATGCTATTTACTTGAACTATAAAAAGATATTGCAATATTTAATGTCTAAATAATATTTGTATCATTATTTTGTTTTCGACCTTAACATGTTTACATGATTCCCATTTATAAGGAAATGAAATATTACCTGGTTATTCCTCCAAAAAGGAAAAGTACTAAATCATATGTTATGGTAAGACTTAAGCAACGAATCGCTACCAATATGCCAGACCGCTAACTAATTGTGAGTTACGTCATGGTGATATTTAGTTAACTAATTTTTATTTATTTTTTTTTGTTTTGTTTTTTAACTTACTTAAGGTCGGTTTGACGCAGCTCTAAATTCTTTTCTATTCTGAGCTAGTCTAAAAAGGTCTACATACCCTTCACAACTTAAATCTCTAATAATTTGACTAATATAGCTTTGTCTAGGCCTCCCTACTTTATTTTCATTTGGTAGTCTATAATCTAAGACCTTACTAAATAGTCCCTCATGTCTTAACTGGTGCCCTATCATTCTATCTCACCTGACCTTTAATTGTTTCCACATACAGAGTTCCTCACCTATACTTCTATAAACTTCCTCATTTGTTATTCTATCTGTCCAACTAATTTTTAACATTCTCCTATAACTCTTTTTCTTTTCTACCTCTTTAATTGTACAAGTCTCACTACCGTATAATAGAACGCACCATACGTGCGACTTTAAGAAACTTTTTCTATTATCTATTAAACATTAGCTTTAAGTAAATTTTTGTTTTTTAAAAACATTTTTCTAGCTTTAGCTATTCTAGCTACTATATCCCTTCTGCTACGTACTTCCTTTGTAATTATACTACCTAAATAGCAAAATCCATCTACCTCCTCTAACTCGGTATTACCTATTTTTAATTATGGTTTAGAACTAGGCTGTAACTCACTTGTCATTAACTTGTCTTTCCTGTGTTAATTCTCATACTATAGTTACTCTGTAGTATCTCATCTAAAATATTTAAAAACTCTCCTAACTCTTTTCTAGACTCTGCTATAATGGCTATATCATTTGCAAAACGCAAAATGTCTATTTTCTGTCCCTGAGCACTAATACCTTTCTCTTTTCTCTTTCTAGCTAAGTTTAAAACTTCCTCAATACAAACATTAAAAATCAAGAGAGATAGTATACAGCCCTATCTAACACCATTTCTAATCTTAGCTTTCTGTTCTATTTCATCAAATCTAATTACTACACTTTGGTTTTTACACAGACTGTAAATATTTTTTCTATCCCTATGAGAGATTCCTATTTTTCGCAAAATCCTGAACATAACAACCCAGTTAACCCTACCAAACGCTTTTCCTAAATCTACAAACGCGAAATGAGTATTTTTCTTTTTCTGTAACCTTTTTTCGATAATTACCCTAATCATTAGTATCGGTTCTCTAGTCCCTCTGTCTTTACGAAAACCATATTGGTCTTCACCTAAATAGTTCTCAGTCAAAGCTTCTACTCTATTTTCAATTATTATTGTTACTTTTTCGAAGCGTGGGAAGTTAAACTAACCATTCTAAAATTCTCACACCTATCAGCTCCTGAATTTTATGGATTGGGATAATATTCTTTTCGAAATCTATTAGGACCTCATCTGTGTCATATTACTTATACTATTTCATATAATCTGGCTAAAGTTTTCTGACTTGCATATTTTATTAATTCTGCAGATATATCGTCTATCTCCGGAGCTTTATTTAGTTTAAGATCCCTAACAGCTCTATCAAATTCCTCTCTTAATATTGAGAACCCTATTTCTACATCATCTTCTTGGTCGTTTTCTAACTCATCCATATCGTCTTCCTTATATAAATCTTTTAAATATCTTTTCTATCTATCTGCTACCTCAACTTTATTCATTAGAAGCTCATTATTCTCATCTTTAATACCATTATATTTTTTCCTATCTTCCCTGAAAAACTTTTTAACTGCTCTGTAAACCCTGTCTGTCTTATCTACTTTCAAATCATCTTGTATTCCCTTACAATTCTTTTCCATCCATATATTTCTAGCTTTTTTTACACGCATGTACTATCTTATTTCTAATTTTATTATATTTTTGCTTACTTTCACTATCCAATTCTCTGAAAAGTTTAAGCTTTCTTCTATTCCCTATTGAATCTAATATCTCTTTTGTTACCCATGGCTTTTTGCTTCTACTTTTTTCTTATATATTTATATTCCTCTTTAACCTCACTATCATTAAGCTTACCTAAATCCCATCCCTATCTTTTAGTCATTTCTCAATTTTTCAAATTTTAGATTACACTTCATTTTAACTAAGTTATGATCGCTATCTATGTCAGCCCCTGGATATCTAGGACAGTTTTTAACTTGGTTTCTAAATCTTCGTTTAACTAAAGTATAATCTATTTGGTATATCTTCTTCTAACTTGTTCGAACAGGGTGTTTACAGTTACTAATCTATGTTCCTAGATGTTCCGTTTATATTGTAAATAATTTACAGCTAAATTTATTTTCCGTTGAGTTTGTTGATTATTTACGTCCGCTTCGGTATATTTAAATTTTGTAATGTAAATTTCCATGTTTTACTGCAAGCACGCGCCTACAAATGCCGCGAATAATAAACTTTGTTATCCGCATGTACAAGAACAGTGTTTTAACTTGAAAACACGCGAAGCAAGTATGAGTATCGATTTGTCGTTCTAGCAGGCCGCATCACCGCTTACATGTTCTACGTAAAACCCTTAATTAGAAAAACCGCTTTCCTTCAGAACCACCGATATCGAAATAAATGTGCTTCGCTTTACCAGCCAAAAGACGAGTATATTTTACATATTTTTTCCGTTGGCACGGCTGCGTAAACAACAGGTGAGTGCTTGGAGTAATTGTTTGTTCTGATTAAAACCATTAATTATGTTATTTGTTAATTATCATTTTTCTGTCGTATACCGGTCCACTTTTCTTTACCGCAGAGCTATTCGAAGTTCACCGCAATTTTACACTAGCAAAACCCAACTAATCTTTCTCCTCTATCATTTCGTTCAATACACAAATTTTCATACCATTTTCCCTCACTACTTCTCTCACTGACGTATTAAAGTCGCCCAGAGTTATTAAATTCTTATCTCCCTTTACTTTTCACACTATACTATTCATGTCCCCGTATACTTTTTCTACTTCCTCGTACTGAGTTGTTGGCGTGTAAACCTGTACTAAAGCAGTAGCTGTGGATTTTTTACTCAATCTAACCATAATTATTCTACCACTAATTGTAAGTACTCTTTAACTTGACGTCCTAATCTTTTACCTAACACTATTCCTACCCCTGCCTGTCCATTAGTTGAAGAAGTTTTAATTTTTAATAATTATCTTTCCAAAAGTCATTACTATTTGGCCATCTCACTTCACTAATACCTAAAATATCCAGCTTTCCTTTTCTCATTTCGACTAATAAATTCCTTAACTTATCTACTCAAGTAACGATCTTACATTCCAAGTCTCTATCACTAATTCGGACCGTTATTTTAAATTCTTACGATGACGAGCCCCAAGTACCCACTCCCGGAGATTCGATGGGGGGGGGATTTTATCTCTGGACAAGAATTTTACTTGTGCGCTCTCCATCATACATAGTTCGTGTTTTAGGCCACGCATATCTGGGAAATATTGTGGTAGGTTCCCATATCTTTCCACAACGCAGATTTTAAAGATTTTAGCAAAAAGCCGTATCTGTGACGGCCAACCCGCAACAACCTTGTAAATTATTGAGGATCGCCCGAGACCAACGGACTCTGCCTTTTGCTGCGCCTTTTAATCGCCTTTTACGATAAGCAGGCTTACTATAGTAGTATTCTTTGTCCCCTACTATAGGGACAGTGTCGTTATTAAAGGAGGAATATTCTGAATTGAAAAATAGAGAGTCAAAAGTTGCAATAGATTATGAAAACCAGTTGAAAATTACTATTGCTGAACCATTTAAGACTAAAGTTTATCGATATAATGATGATTGATTGAAAAATGTCCAATGTGAAAATAATGTGAGTAGGCTAGATAGGGAAATTTTAGGCCACATTTTTTTTTATGTCAGCGTAGTATATCTAGGTAGGTGCTGTCGACAACTTCATGCATATTGTGTACCCCATATTTCTTCGAGATTATGATAGTTTAGTGGAATTTGCTACAGTATGATGAGCTATGTACGCAAATGAAAGGAAGTTTTTGTTCGAAATGAAACTTGATAAAACCGTGTGTAAATATGAAAAAATTAGAAATAAAAGACAGTGATGTTTGATTATAGGTGATGATAGGATAAAGATAAAAGAAGTTTAGTTAATTTTAAGATAGAAATAGATAGATTATAAAAGAGAAAGGTCACTTTAAGAAAAGGGATTATGCGTGTGTATTATAAGTCTTACAGAAATAGTTTGGAGATGTGTTTACGAGGACTAATCCAAATTTTTATGGACGTATGTTGTGGACCTTTATGTAACATAGTACGTTATTATTGCAAAAAAGGAAATAAACAAAACAGTATTAACATAGTAATAAATTATCATGATTTAAATTCATCAATGAGGTCGAAAGAGAAAGAAATGTTAATGGCAGCCTAATCACCGTATATGATACAGAGAATGAACATGAGTGTAAGTTGTTAATTTATTTTTGCAATACCATCAGTGGGGGTAACATGAGACATTTTCTAGGTTTCATACACGGTTGTGTTTCAATATTGTACCTACAATAATTTTTTCATTTATAGAATGTGAGTAGATCATTATATTCACACTGAATAGTATTCATCATCATTAGGTCTTCAGTCCTGGAACTGGTTAGACGCGTACCATCATTGTTTCCTATTCTGAACTAACCTACACATTTCCTTGAAATTTGCACAGTCTGCATCTATCACTATCTGATCTAGGTCTGCATCTACCTCCTTTTTTCTATCTCTACTTGTGATATATCCCATACTATTCCCCAAAAATGCCTTAGAACGTATTCTGTCCTTCTATTTCTATTTTTTTCCACTGATATCCTTGTTCTCTACCTTTCTACAACCTATTTGTTATTAACTTTGTCTGTCCATGCGATCATCCTCATACATCTGAAGCACAGCATTCCAAAAGGCTGCTACCGTTTTTCTGTCTGGTTTTCCGACTGCCTGTATTTCATAAGCATACTGTGCAGTGCTTCACACACACGCTTTCAACAATTTTCTTCTTGTTTCTATGTTTGTTGTAGTTTGTTGTCATAGACGCTGTTCTTTCTTGTTAGATGCAGTTCGGTCCCCATCTATTGTTTTACATTTATATACCCTATTTCTCCAACATTCAGTGGTTGTGGGGGAGATAAGCAGCCTGTGGCTGCCAAGTTCCCTCAGCACTTGAACATTTACCAATTTAATATTTTTTTCAATATATATTTTTGCAAAGTCAAAATTAGTTGCAGATATTTCACAACCAGCACCTGTAGTTACTTATAATAATTATAAGATTTATCTGCGCTTATTTTTTCGTCAATAAGTTTTCCATCCCAAAACTAATTGGACACGTACCTGAACTTATTTATATACTGAACTAGCCTACACAATTCCCTGAAATTCCCACACAGGCGGTATACGGCTCGGCTCCCCTTCTATTGTGTTCTAATTTTATGCCCTATTTCACCAAGATTCAGTGAAGGGGGTTAAGCAGCCTGTCGCTGCCAAGATCCCCCAACACTTAAGCATTTGCCGAATTAATAGTTTTCCAGTAAATCCTTTCACACAATTAACACTATTCGAGAATATTGCCCAACCAACACCTGTATTGCTTATAATAATCATCATGTTTAAATACAGTTACTGTTTTCGTCATTAATTTATCCATCTTGGGACTGATTAGATACGTACCTCCATTGATTTCTATTCTGAGCTACCCTACACATTTCCCTGAAATTCCTACAGCCTACATCTTTCACTATCTGTGTGCAGTAGTCTAACCTAGGTCTACCTCTTCTTCTCTTTTTTCCCATCTCTGCTTCTAATATATTCCGCACTATTCCCTCATGCCGTGGTATGTGACCTATCATCCTATGTCTCCTATTTTTTACCGTTTTCCACATATTTCTTTCTTCCCCTACAATTTTTAGTACCTCTTCTTTCTTAACTTTGTCTGTCCATGATATCTTCCTTATACGTCTGTAGCACCACATTGCTAAGGCTTTTACCTTATTCCTGTTCGCTTCTCCTACTGTCTAGGCTTTAGAGCCGTAGAGAGCTGTACTGCACACATATGCTTTAAGCAATCTTTTCCTTGTTTCTATGTATGTTGTCTTTGAACACAGTAGTTGCTTTTTCTTGTTAAATGCAGTTCGACTTTGAGCTAATCTTTGTTTTATATCTTTTGCGCTTTTCCCATCTTACATTATTTGGCTCTTGTAAGTTCTTGTTACCTATTTGTATTATTGTTTTTGATTTATTTTTCCCTCCTTTGCATACTAGTGCTTTAATTTTAGTTTTGTTAATTTTCATACCGTATCTCTCTATTAGAACCGTTTCGATTTCATGAAGAGAGACTTCTTTGCTAGATGCTAGATGCTTATATCATGTGTAAATTTGAAAATATCAATCTTTTGTCCCTGCATAGTAATTCCAAATGTCTTCCTGCATTTGACAGTATTCAGTGCCTCTTCAATGTACAAGTTGAAAATTAATGGGGTTAGGGCACATTACCCCTTTCCTAATATTTACTTCTCTACGTTCCTGCTGTAATTCTAGTACTGCTGTTTGTTCTTTGTATAAGCTATGTATTATTCGTATATCCCTATAACTCATTCCAATTTTTTTGAGTATTTCGAACATTTTTTTCCATATTACATCGTCGAATGTTTTTTCCAGATCTACAAACCCTACATACACGCTTTCCCCTTTTTCTATTATTTTCTCCATTAACACTCTCAGAGCTAAAATAGCCTCCCGTGTTCCCCTGTTTCGCCTAAACCTAATTTGGTCTTCTCCTAGTATTTATTCAGCTCATTTTTCCATTTGTCTTTGTACAATTCTAGTTAATATTTTTGACACGTGTGCTGTCAAACTTGTTGTTCGAAAATTTTTACATCTATCCGCGCCCTTCTTTTTTGGTATAGTTATGATGTTACGTTTAAAATCTCTGGGTATCTCGCTTGTCTCATACATATAGCTTACAAGTTGGAAGAGACGTTCTGTTACTGCTTGTCCAGCGGATTTTAAAGTTTCTACTTGCACCTTATCTGTACCCGGCGCCTTACCATTTTTTAGGCCCTTTAATGCTAATTCAAACTCATCTCTAAGAATAGGATATGTCAAACCATCATTTTCAATGTCTGATTCCTGTTCTAATGCAGATAGTTCCTCTCCTGCATATAAATTCCCTATATATTCTTGCCATCTACCCACTTTCTCTACATTTTCTATAATGATGTTTACTCCCGCGTCCCTTATATTTTTGCTATACGGTATTATATCCCTAAAATTGATTCTAATTAGTTTGTATGCTTCATCTGTCTTTCCTACTTCCATCTTGGTTGGTACCTCTTTGCAGTTTTCAACAATCCATTGTTCGTTAGCTTTCCTGCATTTGCGAATAATTTCCTATTTTATGGCTTTGTATCTCTGTTTTCCTGTTTCGTCTGATTTATTTTTGTATTTTCGTCTTTCTTCTATTAAATTCAGGATATTCTTTGTTGTTCATTTTCTTGTTTTCTTTTTGTGCATACCCCAAAATATCTCTGGCCGCCATGTCTAGGCTAGATTTAATGTAATTCCATTCTGTTTCTGCTTTCTTAGTATCAGATATTTTCCCGATATCTTTCAGCAATTCATTTGACTTTTTTCGAATCTTTCTTGAATATTTTTATCTTTTAGTTACTCTTAGTACCTTTTTCCGTTTCTTTTTTTCAAATTGTTAAACTTAAGGGCGGCCTTCTTAATTACGATGTTGTGGTCAGTGTCTATATCTGTCTCTGAGTAGCTTCTACAGTCTGCTTGATTCCTAATCCGTTGTCTAACAAGGATGTAATCTATTTGATATCTTCTTATATCTCCAAGCATCTTCCACGTATACCGTTTTCTAACATAATATTGAAATAATGTGTTTGTGATGATTAAATTGTTCTTGTCAAAAAATTCTACCAGCCTGTTTCCCCTGTCGTTTCTCAAGCCTAAACCAAATAAACCTACTACCGCTCCTTCACTACCCTCACCTACCACTGCATTAAAATCCCCCCTAATTATTAAATTTTCATGTCCTTTTACGTATATTAATATGTCTTCGGTATCTTTGTAGATCGCTTCCACCTCTTCGTCACTGTAGCTAGAGGTGGGCATGTATACTTATATTATTACTGTATTTACCGGTTTAGATTCTAATCTAACCATGAGTACTCTTTCGTTTTTTGTAAGTAATTTTTTACACAGTATAATATTTTTTCCGCATAACTATCCCCACATCCAAATTTCTTTCCTTTGCTCCTGTATGAATTACACTGAAGCCTCCATTCCAAAAGTCCCTCTCCTCTGGCCACCGAACTTCGCTGATCCTTATTATGTCTAGTGCTAACCTATTCATTTCGATTTTTTGGTTCTCTAGGTTACCTACTTGCTTCATACTTCTAATAGCCCACGCTCCGACTTGCAAAATGTTCCCGACTCTTATTCTGAACTTTCCGATCGCATCCTCCGAAGTAGTCCCCTCCCAAAGATTTAAATGGGGGACTATTTTAGCTCCGGAATCTTTTACTCCAGAGAATGCCATCATTTTATTACAATTTAGGTACGCTGTGTATTTGGGAGGTAATGTGGTGGTTTTCCGTTGCCTTCCACAACGCAGTAGCGTGTCTTAGACTGCCATACCGACCCCTATAGTCTCTGCCAATCTAAGTACCGAAAGAGCCGCTGCCCTCTTTCGGGGATCTGTCTTAGTCTGGTTCCTCACTAACCACCCTACTACTTTGGTTGGACCTGTAGTTTGGCTCTTTAGCTCATTAGAACACGCAAGCCATTTCACCTGTTCTAGTAATCTAGAACTTCGGCAAGGTGCAGGTCCATTCAAAATGGTGATTAGTATTATGAAAGAATATTTAATTTCATCATTAATTTTTTTTTATTTTGGATGTCCCATGTTAAAGTGATAAGGGGGTAACATAGGAAAAGTAATTAAAACTTATGTTAGAAGCTTTCAGGTTTACATAGGACAATCCTCTAGGTTTATGAAACTATTAAAAAGCATTTATGTACATTTTAATAAAAATTTAAACAATACGTACTATATTTAATTCAAATAAAGACACAAAATTAAATTAACATTGTTTGATTTAGGTACCTACCTACGTAAAATGCTTGAAAACTGATAGGTACTTACATAACGAAAGTATCAGTTACAAATTAGGAGGGAAAATAGTTTTCAACGATTAATTTTTACAAGTTTTATAATATTAGTAACGTGGTTTATTGTGACTTCATCAATATCGTCAATGTTTGGGAAAATATAACAATTTGTTATTTCAGAAGATAGGCGCAAAAGTTTAATTTTTTAAGTTTCTGGCAGTTGTAAAGAAAGTATTTGTCCATAAAAAATTTTTCAGATTCCTTCCTAGTTCGCCTATCATAGATATATCTTACAGAGACAAACATTTCCGAGTTTAAATCTTTTAATTAATAGTCTCACGTTCGCTGTCTAAAACTTGCTCTAAAGTTGTATCTTTTGACAATGAATCATGTATTTAAAACTGTAATTTCTCCCAATGTTACATCAATTTCAGGGTCAAACTCTTCTTCGCTTAGTAGAAGCTCTACTAGAGAATCTTCAGAATCATGGACTGAATATTGAGCATCACTGATATCGCTCTCTTCCAATGTGGCTTTTTTCTTTTTTTTCCACTTATTTTCGATCCATTATTTGTCATTCTAGCTTCGTTATTAGATTTTTCTTGCTATTAATGCTTTCTATTTTTTTCTTTTGTGGCTCCTCAGTTTTTTCGTCTAGCAGCATTTCTTCAACAACACTTTTACTCACTGCCAGGTTAAGTGTCTTCTTTTTAATTTTTAATGGTTGAGTTTTTCTAGCACGAGTTTCTTTCAAGAAATCCTCAAAAGTTCGAACTATATTAAGTCCTTCATTTCTATCGGGATCTATAGTACTAAGTTGCATTGGCAACCTTCTTTGTACTTCAGATTTATCCAGGGTATATATAACCTGAAGCCTTAAAACCTGCTCTAACGTGTTTTCTGTATTTTCCTGTACCATTTCTTTTAACCAAGGATTGAGAATCCTAGGGAATGTATCTTTTGGTACAGTTCCTCTATGTTTTGTCTTCCATTCAGAGTAGAGGATAGGGCCGATTCTGGGACACTCCTTCTCTCTCCTCCCTCCTCTAATCGCTTTTTAATGGGTTTTCTCATCAAAATCCCATTAGCACTAATCGTTTTTAATGGGTTTTCTCATTAAAAACCCATTAGCACTAATCGTCATTTAATGGGATTTTCATTAACGATGTAATCATTTTTCCTTACGTCACATCCCACAATACACATATAACTTAGGTAGGGCAACCCATAATGCACGGACAGCCCCTGACCTACATATTTGCAACTCATTGCAGACTCACTACGTTGCAAGCGCAATACTAATCACTTTTACACTGGGCGATCTGTTAATTGGACCTGAACCCTAATTTCCCAGGCAATCTAACCCCGTTTGAAATTTTAAATTTGAACCATTTCCCGAGGAGCTACTCCCATATTTAAATTTTTTTCCAAAACCGCTTGTTAGCAACATTTTCAGAGTGTAAATTTTTTAAGAAACACATAATTACGGAAAAAAAAATTTATTAACTGTTGTCAGTTCAACTGGTGCGTGTTATTGGTCAACCAGTATTTTGCACATTACATAGATAACTTACAAGAGGTTAAGGAAGCCAAATAACACAAGATGGGAAAAGCACAAAAGATATAAAACAAAGATTAGCACAAGGTCGTGCTACATTTAACAAGAAAAAGCAACTACTGTGCTCAAAGACCACAAACATAGAAACAAGGAAAAGATTGCTTAAAACATATGTATGGGGCACAGCACTGTACGGCTGTGAAGCCTGGACAGTAGGAGAAGCGGACAAGAAAAAGGTTGAAGCCTTTGAAATGTGGTGCTGCAGGCGTATGATGAAGATATCATGGACAGACAAAGTTAAGAACGAAGAGGTACTAAAAATGGTAGGGGAAGAAAGAAATATGTGGAAAACGGTAAAAAATAGGAGAGACAGGATGATAGGCCACATACTACGGCATGAGGGAATAGTGCGAAATATATTAGAAGCAGAGATAGGAAAAAAGAGAAGAAGAGGCAGACCTAGATTAGACTACTGCACACAGATAGTAAAAGATGTAGGCTGTAGAGGTTTCAGGGAGATGTGTAGGCTAGCCCAGAATAGAAATCAATGGAGGTACGCATCCAACCAATCCCAAGATGGATAAACTAATGACAAAAAGATAACTGTGCTTAAACATGATGATTATTATAAGTAACTACAAGAATTGGTTGGGCAATATTCTCGAATAATGTTAAGTGTGTAAAAGGATTTACTGGAAAACCATTATTTCGGCAAATGTCTAAGTGTTGGGGGATCTTGGTAGCCACAGGTTGCTTAACCTCCTTCACTGAATCTCGGTAAAATAGGGTATAACATTAGAAAACAATACAAAGGAAACTAGCTGAACACACATGTTGTGTGAGAATTTCAGGGAACTACGTAGGCTAGCTCAGAATATAAATAAGTGCAGGTACGTGTCCAACCAGTTTTGAGACGGAAAACCTAATGACGAAAAAATAAGCGCAGATAAATCTGATGATTAGTATAAACAACTAGTTGTTGGTTGCGAAATACCTACAACTAATGTTGACTGTGCGAAAAGATAAATTGGAAAATATATTAAATCGCCAAATGGTTAAGTGTTGGCGGAACTTGGCAGCCACAGGCTGCTTACCTCCCTTCACAACCATTGAAGGTCGGAGAAATAGGGCATATAACGGTAAAACAATAGAAAATGATCGAACTGCATCTAACAAGAAAGAAAAGCGCCTATGAGGAAAGACAACAAACATAGAATAAGAAGAAAATTGTTGAAAGCATATGTGTGGAGCACAGCACAGTATGCCTATGAAATACGGGCAGTCTGAAACGCAGACAGAAAAACGGTAGCAGCCTTTTGAAATGCTGTGCTTGAGATGTATGAGGACGATAGCATGGACAGACAAAGATAATATCTAGGGAAAAAGAGAAATAGTAGGGCGGAATACGTTCTAAGGCATTTTTGGGAAGTAGTATGTGATATATTACAAGCAGAGACAGGAAAAAAGAGGTAGATGTAGACCTAGATCAGACAGTTATAGATGCAAACTGTGCATATTTCAGGGAAATCTGTAGGTTAGTTCAGAATAGGGAACAATGATGGTACCCGTCTAACCAGTTCTAGGACTGAAGACCTAATGATGATGATAGATAACAAAATATTAGTAGTCCAGTGTACACCACGGGGAAGGTCATACGCACACTTCGTTCACCAGGATAGTAGTATGGCAGAATAAGGAAAGAGGTAAGGTGGAGGGAAAGAGCTTAAACTACCATAAACAAAATCTTAAAATTGCTATATACAAAAAACTTAACCTATAACAACTTAAAACAAAATGAAATAGAAATCGTCTATTTTACGGTGCCCCCCAGGCATACGTATTAACAGTTCCGGGAATGACGAACCGTTATCGTCATCCCCGGATAAACTGATCTTGTTTACTGCTTCTAATAGCTGTCATTGTATGTCTGAGGGCACCTGTATTATTATAAACAATGCTCTTAAATTCGGTGACATTAATCCCAGCCACCAGACTACGAATGACGTCTTTGATTTTCCACAATGTTTTTTTATTTTTAAAATAAAATCAACTCTAGAAAGCTCTATAGACAACCAATTATACATAGAAACTGGTTAGACGCGTACCCTAATTGTCTCCTATTCTGAACTAACCTACACATTTCCCTGAAATTTGCACAGTCTGCATCTATAACTATCTGATCTAGGTCTACATCTACCACTTTTTACCTATCTCTGCTTGTAATATATCCCGTACTTTTCCCCAAAAATGTTGTAGAACGTATTCTGCCCGTCTATTTCTCCTATTTTTTCCACAGATATCTTTATTCCCCTATTATTTCTAAAACCTATTTGTTATTAACTTTGTCTGTCCATGCTATCATCCTCATACATCTGAAGCACAGCATTCTAAAAGGCTGCTAACGTTTTTCTGACTGCTTTTCCTACTGCCCGTATTTCATAGGCATACTGTGCTGTGCTGCACACATATGCTTTCAACAATTTCCTTCTTGTTTCTATGTTTGTTGTCTTTGATTATAGGCGCTGTTCTTCCTTGTTAGATGCAGATCGGTCCCCTTCTATTGTTTTACAATTATATACCCTATTTCTCCGACATTCAGTGGTTTCTACAAAAATATAAAAATTGCAACAACTTTGAAACCGTGAACAATTGGATTACAACATTTATGGTTATTCTTGTAGAAAATTGCACCCTGTATAGTATGTGAAATTAGGGTATATCGGTTCAAGGTTTAGAAGTTTCAGATTTTATTCAAGAATAGTAACGAGAACATGAAGGTCATTGACTATCCATGTATAAATACTTAATTATAAAAATTACATAATTTTGTAACACAACATCTATCTAATCATGCCACTTGAATACATACATTTTCCTGAGTTTTCATTGTTATTTTCATGAAATATTTTTCGTTTTTCTTAGAAAATAACTATGAAATTGTACTATCAAGCTACTTGAATCCGTAAGCTTATCAGCAGCGCATGAGCGTTGATTTCGATAGGTTTCAAAATCTGACCGTCCCGGTACCATGGCTGTGATGTTGTAGTTTCTCAATTTATCTCGAATGTTTTTATCGGAGCACCACACTCCGCGATTGATTAAGTATATTCTAATTTTTAATGATGCATGTCTTGTAATCGCTTCTTTTCAATTACAAATCAGTTCCATTTGTTTCCTGTATACGTTAAATTTGATACAAGTAAGATTTTCGATTTTTTTACAATATGGAGTGTGTTTTGTGCTTTCAAGCTGTAGAATGTTGTATATATTCATTGGAGTTGTGTGGACTTATGTGCCAATTATGCGAGAATTGTAAGAGCAGACGAACACAAGAATATTTTACAACTGATACAATTAACAACGAAAACAGAGGTAAGGAACACTAAGCTAAAAGGTTACGGACTTTCGGTAAGATTTATAAAGAGTGTGTATTTTAAAACAATTAGTAAAATATTTTTACAATCGTAAGTATTATTAAGAAATGTTTCAGATAAAGGTTGGTTATGTTGTTAGAATAGAACAACTTATAAGTTTTGTATAAGATGATATGTCTGTTTGCTAACTCTGGACTTTACTCTGGCATTAGAGCGATGAGCAGGGGTTCACTGTAAAATTAAAATGTAAAACAATTAAAGTTAGGCGCTACTACACCCGTTTAACCCTTCAGTAGTGACGTTAAACTTTAATACATAAACAGTGACGTCGGTCTTAAAGACCGTAATCTATATATATATATATATATATATATATATATATATATATATATATATCCTGAATTTGTAAATTTTAGAAATAAAAATTCTTATATCTATATAACGTATTTATTAAAAATTACAAGACGATGATGTACAGAAGAAAACAAAATATATTCATTTATATTTGATAAGTAACAGTTCGTACAAACAGCATTAACATGATCAAGGCATAAGAATTTTTTGCACGTCTTGCAATAGTATTTTGTCTTTCGATTCTTCTTTGAACCGCAAGGTGCACATCTTCCCAACGTGCTTCTTTCCTCTTCATAAACATATACGGGCGGTACTATTTTACATATTTCACAAATCGCTAAACGAATTGATTGTGGCATGAACGAAGAATTTGCACGCATTCTAAGGTGAGCATCTAACAAGCTACAGCCTAAATTTTGAAGAAACTGTCTTCTAAGGATCCTTCGGTTGGTGTTTGTAGCATATATTACTTGAGTGTTGATTCCTGAAATATTTAGCAAACTATAAAAGATAACCATCTGCCATCTTCGAGTTGCTCTTGCACAGTTATAATTGGCAACAAGTTGATCAACAGCATCAACTCCACATTTGGTTTGGTTGTAGTCAATAATCATTTGAGGTTTAACACTTTCAGGATCTATTTGGTCATCGTGATACTACTGGAAATAAGATGAACGTTTTTGTTTCTCTTTGGAATGTACGATACAAGTGTACAATTGTCTCTAAATGAAAACATGCTAGAACCAATTGGTCGAGCATTTTTTTGTACAAGTTCTGGTGGAAGTTCCTTCCTATTGTACATTATTGTTCCTGTGCTTGTAAGTCCTAAGTCTAGAAGTGTGCGCGTCAGGTCAAGGCTGGTAAATCCTCTATCTGTTGTGACATTTCTGTTCGAACCATAAATTGGTTCACATGAACGCAAAACGACGGAGAGCATAGTATTACATTTCGAAAATGATCCTTCAGGTTGAGTTCCCACATATACTTCAAGGTTAGAAGTATAAAAAAGTTTAGCATCGCAAAGGGCATAAATTTTTATGCCATACTTATTAGGTTTTCTTGGCATATATTGTCGAAAACCGCAGCGACCGCGAAATGCCTCAAGTTTTTCGTCCACTGTTACTTGTTGAAATAGATGGAAATTTGCTTGACAGTTCGCAATAAATTTATCAAATAACTGCCGAATTGGAGCAAGTTTGTCAATTTGACATCTTTCGGCCCTAGTTAAGATATCATCAAATCGAAGATAACGTAAGAGAATCCGAAAACGCTGTAAAGACAGGGTGGGTCGATAAAGTGCTGGAGCTGTTCCATCCGTTTTAAAAATTTCGTCTGCATTCAGATGGTTATTTTTTTTAACACCCTTAAGAAGAAATAAGCCTAAAAGTGCTTCTATTTCTATACGATTTGTTGGTCTCGTATAAGTTGCACGACCATAATTATCAGTAGACGCCAAATATTCATTTGTGTGCATTACCATCATATCTATGATTTAGTCATCAAAAATATGTCTCCAAATTACTAGTGGATCGTCTAAGGCACGCAAATCACGTGCTACTACCGATAATTTCAGTTTAACAATGTTTTCTGCCCTTGTTCTTACAGTTTTCAGAGGCTGATGTTTTCTCCACAATGTTTTCTTATCTTTTCCTCTAAAGTACAGCCCTGCACTTGCAATATCCATATTATTATCTGGTTCAAACTCCTGTTCAGTATCTGAACTTTCGTCATATACTTCAATTTGATCGATTGCATCCTCTTCATCATCGTCAAATACATTTTCTGTCTGTTCACCCTTATTCAACACTTCATCTAAGAGCATCTGCAATCTTTCTTGCTCACTCTCATAAATTGCCATCTTTCTGTAAACAATATATGTTTAAAATTTTACAACTATAGACCATCTTCTCAAATTTACCTTAAAACAGTCCTGCTTTTTTAATGATTTATTTTGTACGTTGGAAGTGACGTCGGTCTCCACCGCCGAATTTAGTTGTAAAATGAAAACTGCTACATTCACACAACTGCAGCTCTGAACTAACACTAATGCGAACATTTTAGGAATGTACGTAGAGCGACAGCCGCCACGTCTCCACTCTTTTAAAGAAATCGTGAATTTAGGGTTCGGCCGGTCTACCAGACCATGCGTCACTACTAAAGGGTTAAACACAAGTTGTGATGACACTTGGGATGGTGTAATAACGCCTAAGTAAATATTTGAAATAACAAAATATTGACTGAAGAGGGTCTACCTAGAATAAAAACCAATTGAGACAGCAGTTTACGTCTCAAATTATAATAAACTAAATAATAATATTTAAATGAACCTCTGAGGGTTTTAACATTTCACTATAAACACTCATGTACATCAAGATCGCCTCAATAATAAATGTATACCCGCAAAAAGCATATACTAATTGTTTAACAAATTTCATTATTGAACAAAACAAAAGAAATATAATAAACACGTCTATAGTGTGTACATAAGGAAATCTCCCGTCTTAAGTTCTTAGAAAATTTCAGTTCATTATTATTGAGCTAAATTGAATCTAATTTCACTTTGTGTAAATAAAAATTTTGAAGGTTAAATTTGATAAGCCTCAGGTATTAAAAGTTTAGTTTATTAAAATATTATCTTTACGTTACATGATAAAAGACAAAAATATTTAATGGTCTATTTTAAATCAATGGCCAAATCTTAGATCTTTAAGTTATTAACGTAATTAACAGTGATTCAAATATGAAAATCATATCTGTCTTCCTCGCAAATTTACAAGCGACTTTTTAAAACAAAATCCTTACTCAAATTTTAATTACCGAGATACCTTCTTACGTAAAAAAATTGAACTAATGCAAAGTTGCATTTAACAACTATGGCAAGATATTCTAATATTTATTTTTAAGAATCAAATTTGCAACATAAGGAAATAAAAGCTGTCAAGTATTCTATAGTTGCTTTCTAGAAACAAACGCTGAAAGCTTATTACGTTTACTAAAATTTTTGATAGTTCTAGTTCTAGAATATTTTAAATTAACGTGCATTAAGAATGTTGTAATATCCTTAAAAACAAATGTCCAACCACATGAAATTTGCGATTTTCAGACGACTTGCAGATGTTTTCAGTTCAACGACCAAACAAAATAACAGCTTCGACTTACTCGTCGTATTTTACAAAACTACAAGGTTTCGGTAAGAGTGTTATAAAAATAAAACATTCGATCTTAAATCTACTTACAAGGCAACAACTGCCTGACGATTAAATAGATAAACCCGTTATGTAGATAATTCATAAATTATATAAAACTTTAGCAATACAAAATCATGATAATATTACTTCTAAAGGTGTTAATCTTCTAAAGATGTTAATCCTTGAATTATGTGAAACTTTAATAATATTAAATCGTGACAACGTTGTTTCAAAAAATGTTTATTACTGGTTAGAATAGAAAGCTAGATTTTCTTTAGAACATTGTTACAATAATCTGCGCGCACAAGGGAAAAGTAAAGTACAGTAAGCCAAGTAACAGTAGCCCACGTCCAGTACGGCAACCAAAATAAAGGAGAATCGAAAGAATTTATGCCGTGCTAGCCAAACGTCGTAGAGTGCGTGCAGTAGGTCACACAGAAAGACGAATTGGATACCTTAAGAAACGAATTTTATTTACGAACCTCTAGTTAAAACCATAATACAAAAAGAACATTTACAAAACCCCTAATTAGAAAAACATTTTACAAAAAAAAAGGAAAACCAGCCCACGGCGAAAACAATATTTTTTACCAAATATCCCGAAGGATTTATAGTACAAAAATTTTCTCAAAATAATAGATAGTCTTTAACTACCTCGTTCCTAATATTTATATAAACCAGCAATTGAATGAAAAATTTTACAGTGAGTTGTTTCCTTTACCTTAAATCTTACTATTTACGTGCTTACTCAGCTACAGCAGTCAATAAGAGTAGCAGGCCGGTATAAACGCGCCTTTCTCCGCCGCTGCAAACAAATATGATTTAAAAAAAATCCGTCACACCTAAACAATGGTGTAACTTTAAATTTATGTAAACAAATTTATAGGACAGTCACTTCTTAACTATTATTTCATAAATACTCAACCAACAGTCCCGGACAGGATTCGAATTTGTGTGTCTCTGCGTGTGCGTGTGTGCGCGCGTGCGTGTGCGTGCGTGTGCGTATGCGTATGTATGTGTGTGTGCATGCGTGCGTGCGTGCTTGCATGCGTGCGTGTGTGTGTAACAGATATATGTTTATACCGTCCAAATCGGTTGAGTATATATATATATATATATATATATATATATATGGAGGTGCCGTGTGTGAGTGTTATCACGCACGTTTAAAGATCTCACCTTGCCTGGAACGGCGAGGGTTCGGCAAAATTCTAAATTTCCAGGCAACAAAAAAACTCGCCTCCTGGCCAATGTAGTACCTTCGGGTGGAGCATTGGAAATGTAAATGAACGGTCGTAAAAGATGTTCTATTCTTTATTAATTCAATGAAAATCATGCGTTGTTATCTCTCTTGTACGACTTCACTACTATTAAATGCGCTATGTTTTCTATTTCATAACCTGGTAAT
This sequence comes from Platerodrilus igneus, assembly GCA_036346225.1. Taxonomy (NCBI): domain Eukaryota; kingdom Metazoa; phylum Arthropoda; class Insecta; order Coleoptera; family Lycidae; genus Platerodrilus; species Platerodrilus igneus. Next base: position 6,450,373 of record JARFIW010000447.1, on the reverse strand, counting down.
AGCGCTTCTTCGAATTGGAGTGCTTATTCGTACAAGATAATTAATTTGACTTTATGTATATGATTTATAACTTTTTCGAAATCTCTGCAAATAAATGCTGTATTCTTTTATTAAATAACGTAAATAGAATTCATTCTAGAGTTGTTCGGAAATGTGCTTCTTTGAAATAAAGCTACTTTATTAAAAACTAATAAAATGGTAATTTTAACGAGAATGAATGCATTATGCAACTTGTTAATTTTAAAATTGGTTTTTGTTCTTTTGATTTATAAATGCAATACGACTTGCTTTAAAGATATTTTTCTAGAAAATCATTATTAACACACGGATTAAAGTTATACTTCGTTCTTAAATGGCATTACAACACTATACGTACTTAAAGCGTGTTCATTTTGCACGGGAATATAATAATCTTGTTAAGGGAGTACGCTTATAACGTTTATACAGGGTAAAAGTCAAATATTGAGAGAACTTTAGTTTTATTCGTTTTGGGTCGGTTTTCTGACAGAATTCTGGTGTTCAATAACCTTTCTTGATCTCATTATAACATCAATATATATATATATATATATATATATATATATATAAATGATGATATTCTTGACCTTTCAGTATGATAATATAAGAAATTAAATTTTTTCTTGGGTATTAAGGTCTAATTAACTACGTAAATATTCAATAGGATGGTTTATTTTTTATATTACACTCCAAACGTTTCGGCTGAACATATTAGCCTTTTTCAATGGATATTCATGTCTGAAAGTAGAATTACATAACTAATTAAACTTTTTTATATATAATCATATTTTTGTTTGATGCAAACAGTTTCTTACCTCAAATATAAGATTACCAATAATTAAGTTGCCTACACAATCATTTGGTTTCAATAATGTTAATCCATATCTTGCTAGGATTATACAAAACAGTTTAAAAATTTTTTATTTATGTACACTATTTGGTTGGTATACATTAAATGATTCTTATATATTTTTGTAGTACAGCTATATGGCTGTTTGTCAAGTGCTAAAAAATTTTTTGTATTTATTTTTGAATTTTAATACTGGGTAATATTAAAATTTGTACACAAATAATTTCTAAACTATAAATTACTCTGTGTAACACAGAGCAGAACAAAATATACAGTTAAATTTTTGGCATAGCAATGGGCTCTCCAATATCTTCTACCATAGCTAACCTAGTACTGGAGGATCTAGAAGAAGAAATTATAAAACAGCTTAGCTACAAACCCGTATTTTTTAAAAGGTATGTTGATGACTGTATAATGTGTCTTCCAGATAACAAAATCGACGAAACGCTAAACAAATTTAATTCCTACCAGTCCCGTTTACAATTCGCAATAGAGAAAAAGTTAACAACACCATATCCTTCCTTGATTTACTAATTACTTACAATGATAAAGGAGAAACCACTACCAACTGGTTCAACAAAACAACCTGGAATGGTAGATATCTTAATTACAAATCTAACACCCCTATGATATACAAGAAAAATATGATTAACAACCTTGTCGACCGAGCAATGCATTTTTCACATAATAAACATAAGCCAAAAAATCTTAAAAAAGTTAAAAATAGTTTAAAGAATAACGACTACCCAAAAAGCTTCTACGAGCCAGTTATAAAAACAAAAATACGCAAGATATTTAACAATTATGATAATAAAAAATCAAAGGTAATAGACAACAGGATTAGTATCGACTACACCCCGGGACTATCCGAAAAACTAAAAAAATGTTTACAAAGTCATAATATTCAAGTTGTACACAAATCAAACAATTTTACAAAAACCTTTTTTACAAAATTAAGACCAAAAATAGAGCAAAAATACAAAACACACACCATATACAAAATAAATTGCAGCGATTGTCCCGGCGTGTATATCGGAAATTCCAAACAATATCTCCATAAACGAATATACGAACATAAATATTCAATAAAAACTAACAACAAAAAATGCACCGCTCTAGCAACCCATGCCTTAGAACATTTACACAAATTTTATTTTAATAATGTAGAAATTTTAGGTACTGAAATGAAAGATAGTAAAAGAGGATTTTTAGAAACTATACAAATCCAAAGAAATTCACAAGCAATAAATGCAAAAAACGATCAAGACAATTTCACACATTTCTACCAAAATTTAATAGCCTAATTGCACTTTGTTATAAATATCCTATTGCACATTTTTCATATATATATATATATATATATATATATATATATATATATATTATATATAAAACTCTACTTTACTGACCAGGAATCAATGTTTAATATAAAGATGAAATTAATTTATTGGGATATTTTTGGTCATAAATAAAACAACTGTCAAATAATCTTTCGTTTTAACTTGACGTTTCGATCATTATTCAGATCTTAATCATAAGCTAAAAGTTAGGTAATTAGAAACTAAATAATACATATATCAAAACTTACATAAAACTTGATTATTCTTAAATTTAAGGCTAGTATAAACTAATTTTGAATGACATAAGCAAAACTTGAGTGACAGAATTAAAATTGTTTTTGTATGCAATTTTGATGTTACAAAACCAAGTTAAGTTAAATAATTTTGGATATAAATACGATAAAAATGAAAAGAATGTATAAATATTGTTCATTAAATAACAGCACTACAATTAATGTTTATATAAATCGGAGTAAACAACACTTAAGTTATTTAGGTCCTGTTTGTTGTTGATGCACTTTTTTCTTTTGTATATGAAATGATTCGAGTAATAAGCGTTTCTTGTAATTTTGTTCTATTTCTAAAATTTTGGTGTCTTTGAGTGAAGGTGTGTGTTTGGTAGAATGTATATGTGTTGAGAAGGCACAATCGTTTTTTCCCAATTTTGCATCACTGCGGTGTTGAGTTAATCTGTACTTTAACCACTGACCAGTTTGACCAATGTAGGAGTGGTTGCAAATACATTGAATCTTATATACAACGTTACTGCACATTTCGGTGTTTGTTTTATCTTTAAGGGGCGAAAAAAGGTTTTTAATCGACTTCACATAGTAGTATGCAATGCCTATATTTGGTTTTTTTAAAATTTTAGTAAGCTGTGGAGTTAGTTTTTCAATGTATGGAAGCTTGTTGTAGATCAGTTGTTGTGTTGTTTTTTGTTCTGGTAAAATGTTGGTATTCAACAATCTGTTGACAATTTGAATGGGATAACCATTACTGATAAAGACTTGTTTTAATTCTTTAATGTTGTTATGTAGAAAAATTGGATTGCTTATTTTTGTAATTCGATTTTTTAGTGCTAAGATGGTATTGACTTTATGTTTATTGCTGTGATTGGAGTTGTAGTTAATATATCTATCAGAATTTGTAGGTTTTTTATAGTAATTAAAAATCAAATTGTTGTTCTCTGATCGAATAATCAATGTGTCAAGAAATGAAATTTTTCTGTCTTCTTCTTTTTTTAAATTGAATTTTAGATGTTCATTAAAGCTATTGAAGTGTACAAGAGTGGTTTCAACTTGATTGTGTGGTACAGAACAAACTATGTCGTCTACATACTTCGCTAAAAATATAACTTGAAATGGAAGGTTAGGAATGATTTTGTCTAGAAGTAAATCCATGGTAATCTGGGCTAAGATTGGTGAGAGAGGTGAACCCATAGGAGTGCCGTAAAGTTGCAAATAGATAGTTTTTTCATATGTAAAATATGTGTTGTTGAATATTAGATTTATAGTACTAATGAACATTTTTTCTGAAAATTTGCAGTCAGGTTGAATTTTGTCCCATTGTTCTGATATAATTTGTATTGTTAATTCTTTAGGTATGTTGGTAAACAAAGATTCAACATCAAGGGATATAAGAATGTGGTCTTCTGGTAATCGAAAGTTGTCATACGTATTTACAAAGGTAAAGCTATCTTTGATATTGTAACCTTCAAGAGGAAATGAATTTTTCAGAATATCTGCACAGAAATGAGCAATGCTATAAGTAGGAGTATTAATGGATGAAATAATTGGTCTTAAAGATAGTGTTGGTTTGTGTATTTTTGGGAGACCATAATACTTTCCTGGATTTGAACTGTTGTTGATTAGTTCTTTTTTCTGTGTTGTTGATAACATATTTTTTTTAAGAAGCATGTTGATGTGTTCATTCACATTTTTTTGTATTTTAGTGGTTGGATCTTTTGTTAAGATTTTATAAGTTTCTGCGTTAGATAATAAATCAAGTGATCTTTGTTTGTAATCTTCTGATTTCATTATGACAGTAACTTCACCTTTGTCTGCCTTGATTACCAATAATTCCTTGTGGTTTTTGAGAAACTTTTTTGCTTTGTAGAAGGTTTTGTTTATAAAACTATTGTTATTGTTATTGACACATTGATTATTCGATCAGAGAACAACAATTTGATTTTTAATTACTATAAAAAACCTACAAATTCTGATAGATATATTAACTACAACTCCAATCACAGCAATAAACATAAAGTCAATACCATCTTACCACTAAAAAATCGAATTACAAAAATAAGCAATCCAATTTTTCTACATAACAACATTAAAGAATTAAAACAAGTCTTTATCAGTAATGGTTATCCCATTCAAATTGTCAACAGATTGTTGAATACCAACATTTTACCAGAACAAAAACAACACAACAACTGATCTACAACAAGCTTCCATACATTGAAAACTAACTCCACAACTTACTAAAATTTTAAAAACCAAATATAGGCATTGCATACTACTATGTGAAGTCGATTAAAACCTTTTTCGCCCCTTAAAGATAAAACAAACACCGAAATGTGCAGTAACGTTGTATATAAGATTCAATGTATTTGCAACCACTCCTACATTGGTCAAACTGGTCAGTGGTTAAAGTACAGATTAACTCAACACCGCAGTGATGCAAAATTGGGAAAAACAATTGTGCCTTCTCAACACATATACATTCTACCAAACACACACCTTCACTCAAAGACACCAAAATTTTAGAAATAGAACAAAATTACAAGAAACGCTTATTACTCGAATCATTTCATATACAAAAGAAAAAAGTGCATCAACAACAAACAGGACCTAAATAACTTAAGTGTTGTTTACTCCGATTTATATAAACATTAATTGTAGTGCTGTTATTTAATGAACAATATTTATACATTCTTTTCATTTTATCGTATTTATATCCAAAAATTATTTAACTTAACTTGGTTTTGTAACATCAAAATTGCATACAAAAACAATTTTAATTCTGTCACTCAAGTTTTGCTTATGTCATTCAAAATTAGTTTATACTAGCCTTAAATTTAAGAATAATCAAGTTTTATGTAAGTTTTGATATATGTATTATTTAGTTTCTAATTACCTAACTTTTAGCTTATGATTAAGATCTGAATAATGATCGAAACGTCAAGTTAAAAACGAAAGATTATTTGACAGTTGTTTTATTTATGACCAAAAATATCCCAATAAATTAATTTCATCTTTATATTAAATATATATATATATATATATATATATATATAACACCACTATTAAACAAGTTTACTTATCACCACACATTACAATTTATATTATTTAACAGTTTAGACTAAATAATTAATGTTATTACATTCGTATACTTTAAGTGTTCTTCGTTCTTATATTTTTAAATGTAAAACATCATTTTATTTTTATGAAGTGACAATTTTAACGAATTTTATATCCGTGACAAATGTTTAAATGTTATACTTTAGCTTAGATACACAATCTGCAATTCAGTTTTAGGTATGTAATTATTAAAAATATTTTTCATATTCTATAGGTAATGTTTTGTAGAACATAATTGATAATGGTCCTGATGACCGAAACGCGTCTTAAAAATAAAAATAATAAACGCAATTACAAATTGTTATAGTTATTCTACCTACTTTTTGAAATAACTATAGGTATACATTGACCAACGTCCAAGAAATTACAATGTTATATATATATATATATATATATATATATATATATAGAAATTAATAAGATGAAATAATAACTTAGACTTTTTTTTAAGTAAAGCCCAAATGATCATTTTAAATCGAGCTAGTAATTGAAAGATGGAAAATACAGTATTGCCCGAAATAAACAGTACTGAAACTAAGTTGGCGGTGTTTTTATGCGTGCGCTGTCACACTCAAGTTAGCTAGTATAGACCTGTCAAGTAAACCTCAAACAAGTAATTAGTAGGGCCTAATTGTTAAAAATGGTGTTAAGTACAGAGGAGAAAGTGTTTCTGGTAGAGCATTATTTTCGTTCATACGGAATCGGCCGACGTAATGGTGCAAGTTTGCTATACGTGTCTGATCAATTCACACAAAGGTTTAATAAACGTTCTCCAAGTAATGCTGTAATTTTGAAGGTTATTGAAAAGTTTAGAAATACAGGTAGTGTATTGTGCCAACGAAAAGGAAACTCGGGGCGTCCCAGGACAGTTAACAACAACAATAACCATGAACGTGTTTTTGAGCAAATCTTAGAAAATCCGAAAGTCAGCCAGGCAAGGACAGCGTTACAACTTGATATAAAAAGAACTTCCTTTCAAAGAATCCTGAAGGAGCTGGGTACATTTTCGTATGTGATTCAGTTACATCAACAACTACTTCCTCGCGATTATCGCAGTAGAGTGGAATATGGCGCCAGAATTCTCGCGTTACAGTATGAAAATCCTGAATTTTTGAAAAATGTTTGGTTTTCAGACGAAGCACATTTTCACTTGTCAGGCTATGTGAATCGTCGCACAAATCGATTTCTGGGCTTTGCCAGACCCGATGAGGTTCAAGAGGTTCCTTTACATAGTGAAAAAGTGAGTGTCTGGTGTGCTGTTTCCGGACACGGAATCATTGGTCCGTACTTTATCGAAGAAAATGGTAGGCAAGTCACACTTAATCAACAGAGGTACAGACAAATTTTAACACGATTTATCCCTGATCTACGTCAATTTTGTCGTGCACGTAACTTGGCATTTCGAAACTAATTTTTTCAGCAGGACGGGGCAACTTGCCATACTGCTGCCGCAATTCGTCAATTTCTTCAAGAACATTTTCCAAGCAAATTCATATCACGATTTACTGACTTCCCTTATCCTTCACATTCTCCAGACCTCACACCTCCAGAGGCATACATTTGGGGCATGGCTAAAAATGCCGTTTTCAAACGGGCACCACAAACCATCGATGAATTAAAGGATGCCGTTAGAGTCTTCTTCGCAGCCCTGAGACAACCCTTATTCAATAACATGACCAGAAACTTAGAACATCGTTATGAAGTCTGTCTCGAACGAGGAGGTGCACATTTAGAACATATAATAAAGTGTCAATAATATGTATTTTTTAAATATACAAAACAATTACAATTTCAGTACTGTTTATTTCGGGCAATACTGTATAAGGCCTTGGACAGGATTTGAACCTGCATCTCAGTTTTGCCGGAACTGTGCGTTAACCAATTACGCTACCGAGGCCGATGGCTATAATTGGGAAATTTACAAATCTAAATCGTGTAGAGTACCATATATAAACCTAACTTTCAATTACGTTTAGCATTTTTGTCGATCATATCTGAAATTGTAAAAATTGTGTAAAAAACTACTTATAATATTTATATATATATATATATATATATATATATATATATATTACCGTGGACTCGGGAAACTAAGCTTTGAACATCGAGCCTCTTTTAAATGGGCCAACATAAAATTTTCAAAAAAAATTTTTAAAAATTCCTTACCTTTTTTTTAGGACGCCTTCGAATTTCTCTGCTTCCCTGGCTAGCTCAGCTGGGCCTCTTCTTGGATACCTAATTTTACATACATACCTCTTTCACACTCACACACCATCAAATGAAATTACCAAATTAATACGACAACCATACAACCTTTTATTTACACATATTAACAGATAAAATATATCTACACATGTGTACCAACAGTTTGGTACAATAATTACCAGCTCAATTTATTGAATGTTTCAAAGTTCTTGATTTTTTTAGAATGATTTTAAACAAATTCGAGTAGATATGAGTAGATGGGCCCCACATGTAACCTTAATTTGACTTCACACTGGTGTATTGTGAGCTCATTATAACCCAGTTTTGTTTGTATATGCTTTTTAAACCTTTCATTAATGAAAACAAATTTACAGACCCGTTTACTCCTTACAACACAATTTATAGCCTGAATAAATTTTTATTATATCCTAAATAAACCCTTTTCAATACTCAAAATTATTAAATTGTCCTGTACATATATCCTTTTAAACAAGTTTTTAAAACAATAAATATGCCAACCAATAAGTCAACCACATAAACACAAAATATTCACAAATGTTTATATAAAACAGAAATTAATTACCTGGAGACATCTTCACTCTTCATTACCGTCGAAGATGGCTACCAGAAACCTTTCGTCGTTGCGTCCATCCACTACGCTGATTGTCAGAAACACAGTCCTCTACCATCTGGTATCTCCGTTACCACTCCTGTTCTCGGCAAGATATACGCTTCGTCTCACAGTACCATTCCATACGAGATATTTCACGCATACAAAATTAATTTCCATTTCTGCTTACCCCAAATATCATGCATCCATTTAATAATTTTGTCGTAATAGCCGGACCTTTTATTTAAATACGCACTAACTCGTGCATCACTTCAATAACTTGAGGTCCGCTACTACAGTTTTATACCTTCAAATGATGTTAAATGTAACTTTACTACACACACAAATTCTAACCGAAAGCTTAACTATTATGTTGATCTGAACCCGTATTCAGAACTCCATGGAAGTAAAAGAGAAGAGAGCTTTAATATTTTCGCTCCGGTATTTATATTATAATCTTATCCCTCTATTGGACCAGTTTTAATTGAAAAGCTTATTTTCCAAAGCGATTTCTCAAAATTTTGAACGTAACCGTCTCTAAATTCTGCAAAATTTCTCGCGCCCTACGTGCTATTTACATCGAATTAGTTTTCTACCTTCCCGTGTGCGTTCTTTTCGAAAAAAGTTGGCTCTCAACCAATGACAAAGTTTTCTGTCGTCACAAAGCTCCACATAACCGCTGTTCATCTATGTTCTATGCATGTTCGTTGTCTCATTTCAAACCCCACTTGAGTTACAGAAAATCGATATTGTCGACGTCCTTCATCAACTCCACGTATATATCTTACGTGACTTTCAATCCAATGCTTCATTTATATTTGTCTCTATCTGTTGTATATTATTGATTGTTCATTCCACTCCCTCCTTAAAATGTTTGTTACTATGACTGCTTTACAAATTGACCGTTGAAAACAATTTCTATGAATTCTATATTAACGTCCGTTCAATATTCTCTGAACGTAACATTTTACAAACAGGTGTTTCCTGTAATTATCGACCGTTTAAAAATAACAATTTCTAGATTCTCTGCTTTGTAGTATCTGTGTAAATATACGTTGGCTTTTAAAACGAATATATTTGCGTTAGAAATTATTGATTTTCTTATGCAAGCACGCTCCCTTTTTGCTTCCGTGCGTTTGATTAAAAGAAATTATGATTAATTATGCGTATCCTTGAACTTCTATGTACTTTAAAGCTTTCTTCCTTTATGTAATTCTAACATTCCAATTATTTAAATATAAAAATACTTTAATACTCGTCCGTTTTCATTAATCAATTAATTTGGCGCGTAAATAATTTGTTCTTTTCTATATATACACGGTTGCTAAAATTTTATTGTATACACCTATTACCCCTTTAAATCCACAACATAAATATATAAACTTCTTTACAAAAGACGCAGATTCTCCTATCTAAATAAAAAGAACCACTTCTCCGACTATTTCAGTTGGTAGAACATAAACACTCTGGTGCTCGAATAAATTTACTGAAAATTCACAAATAATTACATTAAAAAATGAAGATTAGTGCAATATCAATCACACAAAAAATAACTAAAGTTTCAACTTACGCTCACAACAATGCTACGTGAACTTCTAGTGTCCGAGTACTTTTACCATGCTGATCTTGTACCAAAGATACTTGTAAATTGCCCCTTTGTTATAATTAATAATGAATTTATGATGAATTAATTTTAGCTCTCACAATAAAATTATTAGACACAAGGTCATTAATTTATGCGGAAAATAAACGTAACAAATCCCCTCCCCCCAGCAAAATTAACAGGTCGGGGTAGGAAAACAAAAGTAATGGGAGTGGGCAGGACCAAAAAGAAACAGAGAAAGAAAAAACCCAAACAAAAAGAAAGAAAAAAAAACCTCCAAAATAAAAAAAGAACTCTCGTCCGGCTCCAAGGACCAATAATAGAAGAGGAAAAAAAGGAAGGCAGGGAGGGAAGCAAGCAGCGAGGACTAAGATGAAACGGCATTGACACTGAAAAAGTCGTCGGAGGACGGATATTTCTTGTGAAGAACAGAAAATCTTCAACCTCAAAAGAAGAAAAGGAACAAGGAAGAAAACCGTCAGTACAAGCCAAAACAAGACCCAAGGGTCAAGCCTTAAGTAACCAAAGGGACAACAAGGGAGAACGAGAGAAAGAGAGGAAGAGAGCTGGTAAAAGGAAACGGTGTAATGCAAACTGTGGTAACCAAAATTCTCAACAAACGAAGGACCAAAGAAAAGAACAACTAACTAGGCCTAAAGTCGACTAAGTCATGGTTTCCGAAGAACGAAAAACGGACTAGAAAGCACCTACCACAGGAGCGGAAGGACGAAAAACAATCGGACTAGAGACCGACAACAAAGAACACCAGCAAAAGGATAGTGAAAGAAAAGTAGAACGAAAGGAAACGAGAAAAAAAGAAAAAAAAAACAAAAAGAATAACACCAAGACCAAGAACAAACCCCAAAAAAACTAAGAATCGTACCAAAGAAAATAAAACAGAATCCCAGTGTAGTTATGTATGAGTAGGTGTGGGCGGGCTCGTGTGTGTGTGTATGTGCGTGGGGGGGGGGGGGTATATGTGTGATGCGTGTATAAAGTGTGCGTGTGTGTATGTGTTGGACCGCTGTATTCGCCTCTTACGCCAGGGGGGTCGTCCCATAGGACTATTCTATTCCCGGACCCATACAGGGTCAAAAGAAAAAGAAAGAAAACCTAGCAAAACAGGGAAGTAAAATGAAATCGTAACGTATAAAAATCAAGTCCAAGGGAGAGCAAAGTCGGCAAAAGAATCTGGGGCACGAGGACTAGGTATTGAGCTTAAGACGTTTACGCACACAGAGGGAAAATGAAACGAGATTAAGGACATTAGATTTTCGTCGACTAATATCTTCCGGTTTGGAAGGAGCATCGACAAATTTTTGCTCCTTTTGGGCAGCTTTCTGCCCAACAGGAACAGCAGGGGATGTAGCAGTTGTAGCACGTAGTTTAGGAAGTGGCGAGGAAAGTTTAGGAAACTCAAAACGAGTTAAGGAAGAAAGTTGTTTGTTATTGGGATTGGAGGTAAGAAAGTCAATGGTAGAAAGAAAAAAATCATGGGTTGTCAGAAAATCCACGGTAGAAAGAGAAAAAGTATTGGCTGTACGAGAATCAACCTTACGAAGAGAAACACAAGCGGAGCACACTCCTGTTACGTTAACTAGAAGGACAGAAGTAGATAAAATTTAAACGACGTTAGATAGAGTACTAGAAGTATTGCAGTTGGGAAAGAAAACAGCATTGACTGTAGGAATATCAACCTTAGGAAAAGGAGCAGAATCCGCTAATACTTCAGTAACATTACATGAAGGAACAGAATCAGGTAGAACTTATCAACCTTACAGGAACAAACAGCATCAGGAAGAACTTCATCAACATCAGATAATAGGACATCAGCTAAAATCTCACCAACCTTAACTAAAAGCACAGAAGCAAGTATCATTTTGTCAGCATGAGAAAAATGAGTAAGAGTAGGTAACGAAACAGGATCAGGTAAAACTTTGACGACAACAGCAATAGACATCAGCGCTACGGGTTCCCTAATTTCAACAGGACCTTCTCTATCCGTATTAGAAATTATCTTCACTTCAGCTACGGCTGTGATTGCCGGCACAACAGAAATTTCTTGAGTAGAACAATTTAAGAAAACAGGAACTTGTAAAATTTTAACAGCAACAGCAACAGACATTAACGATACAGGTAAATGAACTTCAACAGGGCCTTCGCTGACTAAATTAGAAGTTATCGTCACTTCAGCGACATGTGTGCTTGCAGACACGACAGGAATTTCTTGGGTAGAATCATTTGGAAAGTGGGAACAAACTCTTGAGAAGCTAGCTGCAAGTCACTAAGTCGAAGAATGGGTTACGATGGTGGTGGAGGCACAGTTTGGGCTGAGAACGAATAAGTAGAACGAACAGAAGAAGGAGTAGAATAGAATTTAGAGCTAGAAACGGAAGAAATTTTGTTTAAAGTTATATTGGCAGAAGAAGGGTATGTTTTGATAGTAGTAGCAGGATGACCTGGATGAGGTACAGAAGACAACATAGAGTGAGAAGCAGAAGAAATTAAGCACCTAGAGGTGAGGACAGAATTTGAAGGATTATTTGCAGACCTATTAGTAGTAGGATGACAGTTGGGGCAGTTGGGACAATTGTGGCGAGTAACTCCCTTATGTCCGCAACCATAACAATGGAGTACTTTAGGACGAGTACAACGTGTCGAAACATAGCCAGGTTTGTCGCAATTAAAACATACAACCTGACGAGTAGAAGTAGAAGTAGGAGAAAGAACATTAGAATGTACGGAAGAAGTATCGGATCTACTCGTAGGTGTCGGAGAAATCTTAACAATTCGGTCATATGAAGCAAAAGTATCTTTCTTAGTAGTAGCAAACTTACAAGCGATATCCGGGGGTTCAAAATGTTGAATCAGTATATTAGTCAACGACTTTCAGTCCGAAAACCTACGCCTGTAACCACGATACCAAAGTAACGCTTTCGAGTTAAACAAGTCCACTGCAGACTCAAATAACTGCAATTCTGACACATGGTGAGTTCGTCGGAGTTTTTCATCCCGGCCCAAGAAATTATGTACGGAAAGGGTGTCTAGGTCCCAAGAAAATTTTAAACTCCACTCCCACGCAGAGAGACCTTGGTAGGAAGCCGGAAAAGAAGTAGCAACTGACTTAGGCACTAACAACAAAAAAAACAGAAGCAAAAATTAACTAAAACAAACTCGGAGCAGAAATTAATTAAAACCAAAACGAAGTAACCGTTAACTAAAACAAAATCGGGGCCAAAGTTACACGAAACAAAATTGGAGCCAAAGTTACACGAAACAAAATCGTAGCACAAAAAAAAATAACTAAAACAAACTCACAGCCCTACGCCAAGGCGTCAGAAATTATGCTACGTACCTAAACGTAGCCGGAAAAAAAGTAAATACCAGGCTAACTATCAAACGCGAAGAGAGGAGAGATTCGTCTACATACCAAGAGGAAACCAAAAAAGAAACACATCGCCCTCAATTATCTATTAACACTAAAAAATAAATAAAAGATTCTGTACAAAGAAGCAAACGGAAGATAAATTAAGCGTTACTATTTTACAGCAAACAATTATATTATACGAACAATTTAGAAATCTAGATACGAAGTGCGCATCTCGTTTTTACACAAAATAAAATTAATCAGTCATCATTTTGTTTTCGACCTTACTTAAGGTCGGTTTGACGCAGCTCTAACTTCTTTTCTATTCTGTGCTAATGTAAAAAGTTCTACATACCCTTCACAACTTACATTTCTAATAATTTGACTAATGTAGTTTGGTCTAGGTCTTCCTGTATCCTTCAATCTTTTCCTCTCCACCTGGCTCTACATAGATATTAGCAACCTGATGTTTGTTAAAGAACTCTAACATTTATAAGGAAATGAAATATAACCTGGTTATCCGCTTCAAAAAGGAAAAGTGTTAAATTATATGTTATGGTAAGACTTAAGCAACGAAACGCTACCAACATGCCAGGCCGCTAACTAATTGTGAGTCATGTCATGGTGACATTTTGTTAACTGATTTTTATTTTTTTTTGTTTTGTTTTCGAACTTACTTAAAGTCGGTTTGACGCAGCTCTAAATTCTTGTCTATTCTGAGCTAGTCTAAAAAGGTCTACATACCCTTCACAACCTAAATCTCTAATAATTTGACTAATATAGCTTTGTCTAGGCCTTCCTACTCTATTTTTATTTGGTAGTCTATAATCTAAGACTTTACTAAATAGTCCCTCGTGTCTTAACTGGTGCCCTATCATTCTATCTCTCCTGACCTTTAATTGTTTCCACATACAGGGTTCCTCACCTATCCTTCTATAAACTTCCTCATTTGTTACTCTATCTGTCCAACTAATCTTTAACATTCTTCTATAACACCAAGTTTCACAAACTTCTATCTTTTTCTTATCTACTTCTTTAATTGTCCAAGTCTCACTACCGTATAGTAGAACGCTCCATACGTACGACTTGAAGAAACTTTTTCTATTATCTAAACTAATGCTATTAGCTATTAGTAAGTTTTTCTTTTTAAAAAACATTTTTCTAGCTTGAGCTATTCCAGCTACTATATCCCTTCTGCTACGTCCATCCTTTGTAATTATACTCCCTAAATAGCAAAATTCATCTACCTTCTCTAACTCGGTATTACCTATTTTTAATTTTGGTTTAGAACTAGGCTGTAACTCACTTGTCATTATCTTTGTCTTTACTGAGTTAATTCTCATACTATAGTTACTCTGTAATATCTCATTTAAAATATTTAAAAACTCTCTTAACTCTTTTCTAGACTCTGCTATAATGGCTATATCATCTGCAAAACGTAACATGTCTATTTTCTGTCCCTGTACACTAATACCTATCTCTTTTCTCTCTCTAGCTAAGGTTAAAGCTTCCTCAATATAAACATTAAAAATCAAGGGAGACAGTATACAACCCTGTCTAACACCATTTCTAATCTTAGCTTCCTTTTCTATTTCATCAAATCTAATTACTACGCTTTGGTTTTTATATAGACTGTAAATAATTTTTCTATCCCTATAAGAGATTCCTATTTTTTGCAAAACCCTGAACATAACAATCCAATTAACCCTATCAAATGCTTTTTCTAAATCTACAAACGCGAAATGAGTCTTTTTATTTTTTTGTAACCTTTTTTCGATAATTACCCCAATCATTAGTATCGGTTCTCTAGTCCCTCTGTCTTTACGAAAACCATATTAGTCTTCGTCTAAATAATTCTCAGTCAAAGCTTCTACTCTATTTTTAATTATTATTGTTAGTATTTTGGAAGCGTGAGAAGTTAAACTAACCGTTCTAAAATTCTCACACCTATCAGCTCCTGACTTTTTTGGGATTGGGATAATAATATTTTTTTCGAAATCTATTAGAACCTCACCTGTATCATATATTACTTCTACTAGTTCATATAATCTGTCTAAAGTTTTCCGACTTGCATTTTATTTATTAATTTGCGGGAATATCGTCTATCCCTGGTGCTTTATTTAGTTTAAGATTCCGAACAGCTCTATCAAATTCCTCTCTTCTTGGTCGTTCTCTAACTCATCCATATCGTCTCCCTTATATAAATCTTCTAAATATCTTTTCCATCTATCTGCTACCTCAACTTTATTTATTAGAAGCTCATTATTCTCGTCTCTAATACCATTATATTTTTTCCTATCTTCCCCAAAAAAGTTTTTAACTGCCCTGTAAGCCCTGTCTGTCTTACCTACTCTCAAATCATCTTGTATTCCCTTACAATTCTCCTCCATCCATTTATTTCTAGCTTTTCTACACTCATGTACTATCTTATTTCTAACTGTATTATATTTTTGGTTACTTTCACTATCCAATTCTCCGAAAGGTTTAAGCTTTTTTCTATTCTCTATTAAATCTAATACCTCCTTTGTTACCCAGGGTTTTTTCGCTTCTCTTTTTTTCTTACCTGTAGTCTGTGTTGCTGTATCATGTACAGTCAGTTTTATTTCTTTCCATCTATTTTCTACGTTCCCTCCTACAGATATCTCTTTGCTCTTATTATCTAATACTTGTTTATATTCCTCTTTTACCCTACTATCATTAAGCTTACCTAGATCCCATCCCTCTCTTTTAACCTTTCTCAATTTTTTGAATTTTAGTTTACACTTCATTTTAAATAGGTTATGATCGCTATCTATGTCAGCCCCTGGATAACTACGACAGTTTTTAACTTGGTTTCTAAATCTTTGTTTAACTAAAATATAATCTATTTGGTATCTAGCCCTATCACCTGGCGCTTTCCAGGTATATCTTCTCCCAACATGTTGTTCGAATAGGGTGTTTACAGTTACTAATCTATGTTCCTGGCAAAACTCAACTAATCTTTCTCTTCTATCATTTCGTCTGCCATACCCAAATTTTTTTACCATTTTCCCTCACTACCTTCTCCAACTGACGCATTAAAATTGCCCATAACTATTGAATTCTCATCTCCTTTTACTTTTCTCACTATACTATTTATATCCTCGTATACCTTTTCTACTTCCTCATCCTCGTACTGAGTTGTTGGCATGTAAACCTGTACTAAAACAGTGTCTGTGGGTTTTGTACTCAATCTAACCATAATTATTCTATCACTAAATTGTAAGTACTCTTTAACTTTATGCCCTAATCTTTTACCTAACACTATTCCTACCCCTGCCTGTCCATTAGTTGAAGAAGTTGTAATTATTCTATAATTATATTTCCAAAAGTCATTACTATCTGGCCGTCTCACCTCACTAATACCTAAAATGTCCAGCTTTCCCTTTCTCATTTCGACTAATAAATTCGTTAACTTATCTACTCTAAGTAATGACCTTACATTCCAAGTCCCTATCACTAAATGGAACTGTTGTTTTATATTCTTACGACGACGAACTCCAAGTACCTCCTCCCGGAGATCCGAATGAGGGAGTATTTTACCTCCGGACAAGAATCTTACTTGTGAGCTCTCCATCATATGTATTTCGTGTTTTAGGCCACGCACACCTGGGAAATATTGTGGTAGGTTCCCATATCTTTCCACAACGCAGTTTTTAAAGATTTTAGCAGAAAGCTGTATCCGTCACGGCCAACCCCCAACAAGCTTGTAAATTATTGAGGTTTGCCCGAGACCAACCAACCCTCCTCCAATATCTTTTAGCCAGAAAGGCTGCTGCCCCTTGCTTTTAATCGCCTTTTACGATAAGCAGGTTTACTATAGTTGTATTCTTTATTTCCTACTATAGGGAGAAATCAGTAGCAAATAAAAACTGTGAGAGCTTTTGTCGAACGTTTTTAAAATTTCCCCTAATAATTGTTGTAGAATAATTAATTAGTAAAGCGAATAAACGTGTGCGTTCTTTTGACACGCATCTTTAAAAATAGTACATCGCACCTGTAGAGAAATAGTATCGATTAGCGGTCACAAACAATAGTTCCCCGATATCACGTTTCTACACCAAACGTTGATGCGGAATATGCCATTGACACACACACAAAGAAAACGAGTTGCATACCTGTAGGTGTCCAGATACTTAGCTTGCAAGTTGTCGGGTGTGAGTCAACACAGGAACGCCATGGTCGTCAGCATACATTTACCCTGCTACCATAATTGCTGCAGCGGTCTACGGACAAAAGTAGTTGGTCTGCAGACAAAAGCAGTTGTTCTACATAAAGAAAGAACCCATTTGGCCTCTAGCTAAAAAAAGCTAAAACAAGAATCTGATTAGAATGGGTACGCGCGGGGAAATTCGCCGAATACACGTAAGACACCTCTTAGTTGTTGAGCAGAAAAGCGTGCATCGCTTTTGCAATACGGTGACGAATAAATGTAGAAAATATTTCCGCGTACAAGCTGTAGAATCAAATTCAACAATGGTTCAAACAACACGAAGTGAACTGCAAATCCTAGTTTATCGAAGCGCCGTAAAACTGGAAAACTTGGCTTATATCGGATAGTGCACGACCTTATTTCAACAAGGCGTTACTTTGGAACAATAGAGAAAACCCATTATGCACGGTCGTAATGCTTAACAAATTGAAGGTGACCAAAAAAAAAGGATATGAACTTTTTAATTATAGCATAAACTTGTCGTTTCGAAATAAATAAGTTCAACATGGAAAATTGTAGAAAGCGTATTTATTATTGCAAACAGGATGTTAGTAAAGAATTTAAACGGTTACGGGATATCTAAAACAAGGCATAGACTATTTAATTTATAGAATAAGTTTTTGTTGTCAAAGAAAAAAGTATTTGAGTTAAGGAATTTATTCGAGAACGTGTTCATTAATAATTATGTTAAGCGGGCTTATACCAAACAGGTCAGTGGCGTAACTACACCCCTGCCAGCCCCCGCTATGCGGGGCCCCAAGTGCAAGAAGGCCCAAACGATAATAAACTCAACTTATTCATCTTCAACGTATTTGGCAGGTAAGAAACGGTCAAGAAAATATTGCAGATAATTCAGAAACCGCAGGTTAACGAACGTTTTCTTGATGTTACTACTAGGAACTGCTGAAATACAAGAAATAATAATTAAGATAAATACTGAACACCACATGCAGCCTGCATCCTTTCTTCTTTCTATCCGTTCTGTCCTATTTTGTAAGGGTTAATAAACAGATGAAAGAGACTGTAAACTTTAATAACAAAGATGTCTATATTATTCTTAAGTGATAAGTTGTATAAAGTGGTAAAGCATTATTAAACGACGTATAGTAGGGTTAGTTTGGTTTGTGGGATTTTAAATAGGAATAAAAGGGCTATTGTCTGTACAGTACAGATTCACAGGATGGCAGGTAGCTTAGTAACCTTCGCTTTCTAGAAATATAATACTAGAAAGAAATTCATTTTGTGGTTTCTAGTCAGCTGGTTGCAACGTATTTGCATTAGCTGCATTATATATAACGGAAAGGAAGTAAAAAGCATTCCAGTACGTTTTACTCAATAGTGTTGTGTTCGTATTACAGGAGGTCTTTCATATTTAAACGTAAGTATTTATATCTATTTTTATTAAACTACTATTGATTTGATCATAGTTGAAGTCGCGCTGAGAAATACATATAAATAAATCTTTAAGCATTCAATAACAATCATTTATATTTTGTTAATTAAAGCATTTAAAGCAAAGTATGTATGTGTTATTTGTAATTTCAAAAGGCTTTTAAATAATTATTACTTATCTAATTACATTATAATTAATTTCATTCAAAATTGCAGGAAATAATATACAATGAGCACTACAAGCGGCGCTGCAAAAAACGAAAAAGGAAACTATTGGAAGAATCAAAAGCAAGATTCCAAAAATAAGTTCCTTTTTTACTTCTAAAGAGTCCGAAAAACAAGAACAATCTATGAAAGAAATTGGGCTTTCGACAGTAGCATCTACTAGTTCAGGTACAGACGAACAGCAGTCGTCAACAATTTTAAAAACTCTCACCCAGGGCGCAAGTACATCACATAATGACGGCCGCGATAGAAATTTGGAACTAGATACCACTACAATTACAGAGGTAAATGTGAGTAGTACTTTTCACTTAATGAACTATCTATGGATCTGACGAAAGAATATCCAACCGATTTTGCACATTTTTAAAAATCAATGTTTTACAACATGACAATTTAAGAAAAGAAATAATTAATTACGGATTGTGTAGACCAGATGGTGCGTTTCCTAAAGATAATAAAAATAGAAGTTTTCAGTTCACTATTATTACTTAATAACTGCAAGCGAAAATAAAAGCAATACGTTAAACTTACCACACAATTCAAATGGGTGGTTGTGTTATTCTAAATTAAAAATTGTGTTTATTGTCAACCATGTTGGCTGTTTGCTTCAGTAAGGTCAAGTTGGACGACCGGAATTAATGATTGGCAGGGTTTATCAAAAAATTAAAGAGCATTTGCTTGCTCAATCTCATTTAACTTGTTGTTTTATTTACGATATGTGGAAAAAAATTATACCATAGATAAGAAAGATACTCTACTATTAAAACAAGAAACTGAATTTTGGAAAAATGTTTTACACAGACTTTTCAATGTTACTTTAACACTATCCCAGCGCATGCTGTCATTTCGAGGACATAGAAAGTTTTCTGATTCAAAAGACAGTTACAACGGTAATTTCTTAAGTTTAGTTCATTTAATTAGTAACTATGATCCTATATTACAAAAGTGCTTGAACGACCCAAAGGTTCAATTAAATATCTTTCCCAAAATTCAAAACGATATTATTAATACTTTAAGCGCACACTTAAAAATATTTTATTAAATAAAATTAGATCCGCTCCTTTTTCTCAATCATAATAGACACTACACAGGATATAACTAAGATTGATCAATTAAGTAAAATTGTAAGATATATTGATTTTAAAAAGACAGCTTGGGAGAGGTAACCAAAATAGATATTTGTGAAACTTTTGTGGGTTTTACAAAAGTAGAGTCCCAATCTGCTGAAGGACTATGTAATACTATATTAAGCAATTTAACCAACATGCAATTAGATATAAATAAATGTAGAGGGCAGGGCTACGATGGAGCTAACGTTATGAGCGGTACGTATTCTGGCGTGCAAAGAGAATTTTAAACATAGAGCCTGCAGCCTTATATATGCACTGTAGTGCCCATAACTTAAATCTAGTCATAAATGATGCCGTTAAAGGTATAAAAGAAATAGAATCGTTTTTCTATTTTTAGAAAACATATATACATTTTTGCTAATAGTATAGTAAGATGGAATTGGCTTTCTGTTTTTAAAGAAAATTTCACACAATTGAAACGCTTAAATCCGACACGTTGGGCGGATCGAGTAAAATCTTTAGCTGCCATAAGAATTCGGTATAAAGATATAGTAATGTCTCTTAATAAAATTATTATGATATCAAAAAACAGATGAACGAAATGACGCAAAGCAAATATTAACTAGCATGGATAATTTTAATTTTATTTTTTAAGTGTTTTTAAGTCAAATTCTAGAAGAGCTTAACAAGCTCTCACAAACTGCTCAGAGTGAAAAGGCGAATATTAATCAGATAACTCTCTTATTTCAAAAAACTTTAAAATTTTTCAAGGAAACAAGAAATAACTATTCCAACATCAAGGAGGAAGCAGCGAAAGTTGCAGGGCAATGGAATATTAAACCGGAATTTATAAAAAAGGCAACCAAAAATAAAAAGCATTACGATGAATTATCCAATGATTATCGATTTAATGATAAAGAATTTAAATTTAAAATAAATGTATTTTATCGCGTAATGGATATTATAATTTCACAGCTGTCGAATCGTTTTAAATCGCTTTTCATGTAAACGAAAAGTTTAATTTCTTAGAACCTAATGTATTTTGGAATTTAACTGCAGACGATATTTTATCTAAGGCAAAACAATTGCAAAATTTTACTACAAAGATTTAAATGATGCTATAGGTATAGAACTTACTACACTCAAAAATAATAGACTTATTTGTGATGAATTAAAAATGTTAACGGTATCTTACAATTTTAGAATATCTAGTACTTTCCAAATCTACAGGTTCTAGCAGTTTTCCAAACACCATAACAGCCTTAATGTTATACCTAACTTTACCCGTTAGCGTTGCAAGTGCGGAGATCTTTCTCAAAATTAAAAATTATTAAAATTATCTTAGGAACCGCACTTCACAAGATAGATTAGACGATTTATCCTCTTAGCAGTAGAACATGACACTGCCAAAAATATGAATATAGAGGATACAATAAACGCGTTTGCAGCAAAACATGCAAGAAAAACATAATTTTGAATTTGATTTGGAATGTCTGCTAGCTCATAGGTTTTTACTGTATCAAATTTTAGGTGTAAATAATTTTGTGCGGGTATAAATATGTAGATTTAATATTAATTAACTTATAAGTTTGAATTTATGTAATTTGGTTTTATAATTAATAAAGCACTTGATTAATATAGTATATGTATTTAATTCTATACTGCTTCCTTCTCTACATCATCATCATTTTGTTTTCGACCTTACTTAAGGTCGGTTTGACGCAGCTCTAACTTCTTTTCTATTCTGTGCTAATCTAAAAAGCTCTACATACCCTTCACAACCTAAATTTCTAATAATTTGACTAATATAGTTTGGTCTAGGTCTTTATATCCTTCTATCTTTTTCCTATCCAGCTTGCTCTACATAGATATTAGCAACCTGATGGTTGTTAAAGAACTCTAACATGTTTACATGATTACCATTTATAGGAAATGAAATATAACCTGGTTATCCACTTCAAAAAGGAAAAGTGTTAAATTATATGTTATGGTAAGGCTTAAGCAACGAATCGCTGTCAACATGCCAGACCGCTACCTAATTGTGAGTTATGTTATGGTGACGTTTATTAAATTATATGTTATGGTAAGGCTTAACAACGAAACGCTACCAACATGCCAGCCCGCTACCTAATTGTGAGTTATGTCATGATGACGTTTATTAAATTATCTCTTATGGTAAGGCTTAAGCAACGAAACGCTACCAACATGCCAGACCGATACCTAATTGTGAGTTATGTCATGATGACGTTTATTAAATTATCTGTTATGGTAAGGCTTAAGCAACGAAACGCTACCAACATGCCAGACCGCTACCTAATTGTGAGTTATGTCATGATGACGTTTATTAAATTATCTTTATGGTAAGGCTTAAGCAACGAAACGCTACCAACATGCCAGACCGCTACCTAATTGTGAGTTATGTCATGATGACGTTTATTAAATTATCTGTTATGGTAAGGCTTAAGCAACGAAACGCTACCAACATGCCAGACCGATACCTAATTGTGAGTTATGTCATGATGACGTTTATTAAATTATCTGTTATGGTAAGGCTTAAGCAACGAAACGCTACCAACATGCCAGACCGCTACCTAATTGTGAGTTATGTCATGATGACGTTTATTAAATTATCTCTTATGGTAAGGCTTAAGCAACGAAACGCTACCAACATGCCAGACCGCTACCTAATTGTGAGTTATGTCATGATGACGTTTATTAAATTATCTGTTATGGTAAAGGCTTAAGCAACGAAACGCTACCAACATGCCAGACCGTACCTAATTGTGAGTTATGTCAAGGTGACGTTTATTAAATTATATGTTATGGTAAGGCTTAAGCAACAAACGCTACCAACATGCCAGACCGCTACCTAATTGTGAGTATTCATGGTGACGTTTATTAAATTATATGTTATGGTAAGGCTAAGCAACGAAACGCTACCAACATGCCAGACCTCTAACTAATTGTGAGTTATGTCCTGTGACTTTATTATATTTATTTTTGTTTGTTTTAAATTAAAATCGGTTTCCCTTAAACTTTCATTTGGCTAATTAAAAGGTAATCCCTTCCCCTAAAAAATTTACAATAAGCTTTTCACCTTCCATCATTTTATTTTAGTCATAAAAACTTTATAAATATTATGTCTTAATTTATATTCACCCCTTGACCCAATTGCAAAATTCCTCAATTTTATAAATTTGTTTTTATCATTTCCAGAACTTTAACATTCTCCAAGCCCAAGTTTAAAAGCTTTATCCTTTTCTTATTACCTTTAATTTCCAAGACAGAATAAACCCCATAGAGAAAAAATTTTCAACAAAAATATAACGAATTTTTTTTAAAAAACACCTTTAACTAATTTTCAGTATCCTTTTAATTAAATAAATAAAAATTATTATTCTAATGGTATTATATTTTTAATTTTGGTTTTAATACAATATTTCTTACTTTGTTTTAATTAACTCAACATAAATTTTTTGCAAAGATATAAATGGAATTGGCTTTTGTTTTTAAAAAAATTTCCCAAAATTGAAAGCTTAAACCGAACGTTCACAGAAAACGCTCCTAAAATTGGTTAAAAGTATGTAATGTTCCTTAATAAAATTATTTGTATAAAAACAAGAACGAAAACGCAAACAAATTTAAACGATTAATTTTAATTTTATTTTTTAAGGTTTTTAATAAATTTGAAGGCTTAACAAGCCCACAAACTGCCAGAGGAAAACAATATTAATCAGATAACCTTTTATTTAAAAACTTTAAAATTTTTAAGGAAACAAGAAAAACTACCAACATCAAGGAAAGGGCACAAAGTTAGGGCAATGGTATTAAAAATTTATAAAAAGGCAACCAAAAATAAAAACATTCGAGAATTACCTATTTGATTTAATGTAAAGAATTTAAATTTAAAATAAATTATTTTATGGTAAGGTAAAACACACTGCGAACGTTTTAAATGTTTTTATGTAAAGAAAAGTTTAATTTTTAAATAATTTTTTGGAATTTAAGCAACGAATTTTACAAGGCAAAACTTCAAAATTTTATACAAAGATTTAAATATGTATGGTAAGCTTACACACTCAAAAATTAAAGACTTATTTTGTGAATTAAAAATGTTAACGGTTTTAAATTTTGTATTAGCTTTCCAAACAAGGCTACATTTTCCAAACCCTAACATTAAGTTATCCTAACTTTATTATTCTGGGGAAGCTTTTCCAAAAAAAATTAAAAATTTCAGGAACCGCACTTAAAGTAGATTAGACGTTTATTTTACGTAGAAATAAGCCAAAAAAGTAAAATCAAAAACGCTTTGGAAAAATGCAAGAAAACTTTTTAATTTGTTTGGAAGCTTAGCCAATTTTTCGTACAAATTTTAGGGTAAATAATTTTGTGGGCTATAAATTGTAGTTTAAATTAATTAATTTAAGTTTAAAGAAGGTTTTAAATTTAAAAACCTTATTAATTAGTTATGTTTTAATTTATACTGTTTTTTTTTTTTTTGTTTTCGACCTTACTTAAGGTCGGTTTGACGCCTCTAATTCTTTTCTATTCTGGCTAATCTAAAAGTCACATACCCTTCACAACCTAAATTTCTAATAATTTGACTAATATAGTTTGGTCTAGGCTTCCTATTTTTATTTTTTCCTATACTTGCTTACTAATATTCCCTATGGTTTTAAAGCCTAACATTTTCTGATTCCATTTTAAAATAAAATTCCTTTATCCCTTCAAAAAAAAGGGTTTAAATTATTGTTTGGTAACTTAAAACAATCCTTCAACATCCAACCCTACCTTTTATTTTTATGGTAGTTTATTAAATTATAGTTAGGAAGGCTTCAACGAAACCTAAACTCCACCCCTACCTAATTTAGTTATGTAGTCTTTAAAATTTCTCTTAGGTAACTTAAGCAACAAATCCCTGCCAGCCCTCCTTTGTATTATTAATTACTAATTAAATTATCTTTTTAAGGTTAACAAAAATAAAATCCAGCCGTACCTAATTGTATTATTCTTGCTTTAAAATTATTTTATTAAGGTTAACCGAAACCTACCAAATAACCCTCCTAATTTAGTTTGCATATGCTTTATTAAATTACTGTTATTGGCTTGAACAAACCTACCCTCCCCTACCTAATTTAGTTTTCAATAATTAAAATCAGGAAGGCTTAACAACCGGCTACCAACATCCAACCGCTTTTTATTTTTAAAATTTTCTAGCTTGAGCTATTCTAGCTACTATATCCCTTCTGCTACGTCCATCCTTTGTAATTATACTACCTAAATAGCAAAATTCATCTACCTCCTCTAACTCGGTATTACCTATTTTAATTTTGGTTTATAACTAGGCTGTAACTCACTTGTCATTATCTTTGTCTTTACCGAGTTAATTCTCATACTATAGTTACTCCGTAGTATCTCATCTAAAATATTTAAAACTCTCCTAACTCTTTTCTAGACTCTGCTATAATGGCTATATCATCTGCAAAACGTAACATGTCTATTTTCTGTCCCTGTACACTAATACCTATCTCTTTTCTCTCTCTAGCTAAGTTTAAAGCTTCCTCAATATAAACATTAAAAATCAAGGAAGACAGTATACAACCCTGTCTAACACCATTTCTAATCTTAGCTTCCTTTTCTATTTCATCAAATCTAATTACTACACTTTGGTTTTTATATAGACTGTAAATAATTTTTCTATCCCTATGAGAGATTCCTATTTTTTGCAAAACCCTGAACATAACAATCCAATTAACCCTATCAAATGCTTTTTCTAAATCTAAGTAGAGTAAAATTAGCAATCCTGGCGCCATATTTCCTCCAGAATCCCACATTTCCTCCCAAATTTACATGTAAATCCCCATAAGGAGGAAATGTGGTGGAGTAACATTTCCTCCAGAATCCCACATTTCCTCACACATCTGGACCAAATAGTTTTCTTCGACTAACCATTTTTCATCTTTCGAGATAAATGAGCATCCTCATTTGCTCCCACATCTAAACCAAATACTTTTCTTTGTCTAGCCAATGCATCTTTCGAGATAAACCTACCTTGTTTGGTATCAATCAATATTAGAATTTTCTCAGCTACCCGAATCTCTAGGAATTTTTCAGATATCATCACCCCCAAGGGAGCTACCCTAATTTTAAGATTTCTTACCTGTAGCGACTTTTGAGCGTTCTTATAAATTTTCTTAGTCATGCGATACATCTTGTTAGTCTAAAATTTTACGCAGAATCTAAATCTGCAAACAGATTTAAAATCGGACTACTCCTTACAAAGTTATACTTTAAGCTCTCAAACCTCTAAATTTTGCTCTTTGCTTTATAAGCAAAACTAACAAATACTTTCTTTGTCTAGCCAACGCATCTTTCGAGATAAACCTATCTTGTTTGGTATCAATCAATATTAGAATTTTCTCAGCTACCCGAATCTCTAAGAATTTTTCAGATATCATCACCCCCAAGGGAGCTACCCCAATTTTAAGATTTTTTACCTGTAGCGACTTTTGAGCGTTCTTATAAATTTTCTTAGTCATGCGATACATCTTGTTAGTCTAAAATTTTACACAGAATTTGAATCTGCAAACAGATTTGAAATCGGACCATCCCTTACAAAGTTATACTTTAAAGCTCCCAAACCACTTTAAATTGTTTTGCTCGTCTATGACATATGCTTTAACCAACTATTTCCCTAGAAATCTAAAACCGCAAGGATTTTAGAAACGAGTCCTTTATAAGCCATAAGTGCTTAGTATTTAAAATCATTTTTTCAAACAGTAATGTGCTTCTTTCAGAATGTCGCATAAAAACCCATGACTTAAAATTTTTCTGGTTTTAACATAATTACATGTACAATGCTAAATTGTTGGAAAATACATGAACAAGAACAAACTAATCGCTTTACAATTATGTGACGTATAGTGAAAGTAGTATAGAGGACAAACTAATTGCTTTACAATTATGTTACGTAAAGTGAAAGTAGCCTTTCTTTTATTAATTAGCAGCTATGTGATTTGAAAAATACAATAGATATGCTCAATGCTAAATGCTTGGAAAATACAAGTCGTTTCAAATCAATTTCTTAACGAGCATGAATCACATGTGAAAACTGTATATAATTTCTTTTCTTGGACTTTCTATTAATTATGTTTGTGTATTAGAAATTGATTAATAATTGCAGGATACAAATTTTAAATAAACACTTTGCTAAGGGAACACCGAACTTGTTGTATACAGAATACTTACTAATAAAGCAATTTAATTTTAAATAACTTCTACGCCATATTTTCGAAAATGGCATGCTTTGAAACAATCGAAGATTACCGAAGACACTCGAAGAGTGCACAAACGCGGTCAGTAAACCATAATTAATAATCGCCTTTATGGGTTCCACATTTCGACCATTTCCCAATGACTTTAATTTCTTATTAGAAAGAATTCTTATTCTCCCACGCACTGCTACGTAGTTGCATGTCCATTCCTTTTGAGTATATGCTCGTTATAGGTTGTAGCAATAGAATACATACATGTATTGATAACATCTATAAACCGCTGTGGTAACCAGAGTCTGGCGAATCTGGGATAGCCAAATCTCTAAACATTTGCGCAAGCGATTGCCTTGCAGTTGCATCTTTTAAGTACTGAATGGGGAAACATTTAATAAGTTCCAACACTGTCAAGTAATTTAAATTGCTGCAATCATTAGACAGAAAATACTGGCACTGCTCTCTCCCTCTAATAACGTTTGAACCCTTTCTTCCTCCGTCGTATTTCCACATACTTTTTTATATCACCAACAAATTTTTCGTAAAATTCTGGAAAGTTTCAACACCTTAACTCAACCATTTAAAACAGATCAATTCTCGCAAATTTAATAGCTTGATGCACTCGTACGCAGGTAGCACAATAACATTCCCATCTTTCGTAATCTCCATATTATATAAATTCTCTTTTTCAAAATTGTTCAAAACCATATACTTCTATTAAAGGCTGTGCTCAGCTGCAATTTGAAATCTTGATCCAATTGTATGTCAACAACATCGTTTCCAGTAGTCAGATCATTTAATCGTACTTGTTTTGAGTCTTGAGCAAATTAAGAAATTCCCTTGAAAAGTATTGGCGAATTTGAAATTCCACTTGAAAAGTACACAATTTCTTCCAATCGAAGCAAGAAATGTTATCGTAGAATCAGCACACATACCACTACAGCAAATAACTTGGATGGGGTTGAAGCCCCAAACAAAAATTTAATTATTTAAATTTAAAATTCCCTAACCTATGGTTATTCAACTATTTTGATTTTTTTTTCCTCACTTAACTAAAAAAATTCCTCTTTTTATAATTTTAATCAAACTACATTTAAAACACTAAAGCTTCCCTTTTTCATGGTCCTGAGTCTTTTATTAGTTTTACGTCTTGACTAAATGCTTAATTGTTTTATAGTGGGTTTTACCTGTATGTATTTAACCACCAACGCCATTTTAGAATTATTAAACAAAATTACTCTTAGCAGTATTTTAATATACCATCGTGTAAGATTTCAATTATTATTGTGTTTTCCTCAGGTTCTCAAATCCTCGAATTTTCAAATCGAATGACCCTTACTGATTTGCAGAATAACCTTTTGCAATCACTGTATATAATTCATCTTTAATCTATTTCTAAACCGTATCGCTCTGTCTTTTGAGATAAACCCTGGGTAACCTATAAATTAGTATAAATTTTCCTGGGGAATTGAAATTAATTATCACGTCTTTTAAAATTAGTTCAACAAAGACCTGTATATATTGTATTAATATTCAAAACCTATCAGCAAAACACCTTTGCATTTTATTTAGATTTAGCTCGATAATAGAGTTAAACTCCAAAAATATTTATTAGTGGCTAGAATTGTTAAAATTTTCAATTAGTGAATCCACATACAAATGATTAAACCAAAGGTATAATACATATATTAATTCTATACGGTGACCTAGAAAGTGGTTCGATAATCTATTTTAAATGTAGTTCAACATAAGACGTATATTCTAAATAAATTTAGTGAAATGTATGATCATTAGCCTTGCATTGTTTGTTGATGACGTCTGACTATTAATTTAATAAAAGCACTTTCCACAATTCTAGTTAATATCGAATTCTAGAATTTTAGATTATAAAAGGAGCACCTTAATTTTAAATTTCTTCCCTTAACGATTTTGAAGGTTTTATAAATTTTCCGCATTATACACTTGGAAGTCTAAAATCCAGAATCAAATCGAAACGTTTAAAATAAATTCTTTAAAGTTTACTTTATAAATTTTAATTTCCGGCTTTAAGCATTTTAATTCCTCTTTCAACCAGCAATCTTTAAAAACTAACGAAGGTACTCTAATATAGATCTGTTTCTGTTAGATGTTGCAATGGGAAGATATAATAGGAATGATGTCCTACAGAATCTCGCACATGATGTAATTAAAGCAAATACAGTAATAGTGATATTGGGATCATATTATACAATTTATAAGAACCTACCCAAGATTGTTTGAAAACAGTATTTGTAAACAAGTTGAGTATATGGAAGAATACAACAGGTTTCCATCCACGCATTTACGAGCGATGTTTAAATTTTAACCCGAAGACTGAAAATTTTGTAACACTATTAATCACACTTTTGTTTTCTTATACGTTTCTAAATTGTTGTATTTCAACTACAGATATTAATAGATGTCAATAAAATTATGTTATAGTTTTAAATAAAACAATTCTGATTAATAATTTTGTAAAACGTTTATAACACCCTTTTAAAAATAATACACATCTTTGTTATAATTCTTTTCATAATTAGTTAGATACCCATTTCAGTTACGTGGACATTTGAAAATTAAACAATACCAATGTATGCTTTATATTTTAAAACATAAACAAGCTAATATATACAAAAATAATTTCTAAATTCACATAATTCATTTCTTATGATAACAGTTGTGGTGGTTAAATTTTTATTCTAAAACTTACAATTTAGTATATATTCCATTTGAATATCTGCCAACAGTTTTATAAACCCCATCTCCTCGATTATTTCCATAAAATCATCTTTCTAGGCTTATAAATTAAATTTGTGTATTGTTTTATATTGAAATAAAATTTTTCCTTTAAGGGCCCCAACCTTTTTTATCGAAATTCAAACCAATAATTTTAAAAACTTTACATATTTTTAAAATTGGCTCTTTGAAACAATCCAAAAATTAACCAACCGAAAGTCCTTTATATACCATTAATTAATATTCCCTTTTGGCCCCATTTGCCACCCAAGGTTTAATTTTTAGAAAAATTTATTACATTCTAAGAAAATGCTAAGCTTTAAATTTTTATAATCTTGTTAATTTAGCCCCGTAACTTATTATTTATTTGGTCCCTTTTTAAATCTTTTAATCTTTTCCTTCTTGCGTACAATTGAGGTTAACCTTTACTCCAAAACCACCCATAATTCCTTCGTCTTTATTTCACACCTGTTAAAATGGACGGTTTTTGAAATTTGCTTAAACCCTTTAAAAAAAAAAGGATTTAACCTTTTTTATATGGGAATTTTTGGGATCAATTGAAAAAACTTTTCAAGGGAAATAATTTTTTGAAACTTAATTTTTGTAAATTAAAACCCCTTGGTACGCTAACTTTTGCCAAATCCTCTAAATTTGAAGATGCGTTTATTCCAATTTTTAAGTTCCCTAATGAAACTTTAATAATAACCTTAATAATTTAAATTTTTAATCTCGAAATTCTTCCATCCCTTTCCCTCAAAACTTTAAAACCCTTTTTTTGTTTTATCAACACCAAACAAATTTTTTAAAATTTCGGATAAGTTTCAACACTTAATAACCAAAAAAAGTCAATTTCCAAATTTTCTTATGCATCTGCGGTACCAATAAATTACTTGCGTTATTCCACAATTTTTTAAAATTTGGAAGTTTACAAATTAAACAACCATTTTATTAAAACGAAAAAGTGATTTTACTTTGCTCGTTTGCAGGTATCATCGAAAACCATAATTGAATCTTCTTTGATCTCGGGTTCGATCAAATCATCGTAATTTTCAAACTCATGGTAACCAATTTATTTTTCAATGGTGTAAAAACGTTAATTAATCAATTTTTAATTTCGGTTCCAACAAAGACTTCGTAAATATATTGACATTTAAAATCTAAGACCTCCTCGTGCATGATCAGAGATATTAGGTTTGGTCTTCGCATAACTCGATGGTCCCACGAATATAGCTCGTATGTTAGATGGAACTAGGACCATTTTACCATCCTCTTTGCATTACAAATATTAAAAAGATAATTCTGTATTGTATTTTAACTTCTGGTATAACATTGTTGGATGCATCGTTTTAATTATGTAGTTCCATAACGTTCTGCAACCTAACATTTCTGCATAATGTTGTTCTAGGTAACTTGCATTTTTTACTAGATGCGTCGAAACTCGACATTAAAAACATTTCCATTTGTAATAGATTGTTTGGATACCACTGATTGCTTGAATTGATTTTGAAAAAGTCTTATTATAACTTACTCCCCAAAACACGTCTTATATGGCCAAATTTAATCTCCCTGCTCACATAACCATGACCATATGACCATATGACCACATGACCATGACCATATGACCACATGACCACATGACCAATGACAATGACCACATGACCATATGACCAATTGACCATATGACCTTGACCATGATCACTTGACTATACCATATAGACCATTCATTATAGTGCCATAATTGACCTTGAATGGAATGACCATGGTCATTGTACAAAGGACTTAGAGCCATTGTTAGTGGTTATCTCAGATTCCAAGGTCATGGTATACTTAGAAGATTAATGGAAGGTGATCAAATAACTGTTTTTAAGATGTTTCAGAAATTATATAGGATATGATATGTCTCAAATATCACTGTGAATTAAAAGCTGTAAATACGTAAATAGTTATTGGACATATTATCGTTAAGAACCTACCAAGATTGATTTTAAACAGTATTTGTAACAAGTGAGTTATGTGAAAATACAACAGTTTCCACAGCATTTACGGGATGTTAAATTTTTAACCGAAGAAAATTTGTAAATATTAATCAACTTTATGTGAATTTCTTATACGTTTACAAATTTGATAACAGATATTAATAGATGTTAAAATTATGTTTGTGATTAATAAAGAGCAATATCCTCGATTAATAATTTTGTAAAAAATCGTTTTATCATACAACCGCTGTCTTAAAAAAAAGATAACGCTTGTTATTATCTTCGGATGAATCTCAGTTATCCATTTAGTGATACTTGAGACATTGAAAATTAAACATACAATGTATGCTTTAAAATTTAAAATAACAGTAATATATACAAAATAATTTCTAAATTCAAAATTATTAAAGTTTAAGAGACGTAACTTTTGCGTAAACGCATTTATCTTTGAATCGACAAATTTAGAAAAGGAAACTCAAATTCAAGAGGTCAAACAATTATCATTAAATTTCCAGCAACGATCACCGAAATTCAAAAAAATTTTTTTTAAAATTTTATTTTAAAGGGGGTTAAATTTTTTTTAAATTTTATTTGGGAAAAAATTAAATTTGAAAGTAAATAACCCAATTCGATTTTTTAAAAAATATAAAATTTTAAACTGAAAACCAAAAAAAGTTTTTTTAAAGAAAAAAAATTTTTTTTTTAAAAAAGTTCATTTTTTGAAATTAACATATTTTGACAACCCATTGAAATACAAAGTTAAGATTCAAATTATGGTTTTGATGATATACCAAACGAGCAATAAAATCACTCAGTTTTTCTCGTTCGGTCGACATAAAGCAAAGATTCGTTCATCTAGTCAAACTTACCTGTGCTTAAAATAGACTCAGAGATAACGCCAATGTAATCATTATGGAAACAGGATGAAACCAATTCGACATATCTTTCGGATCAAATGGTGACATGATTATCGATAATTTAAGAAATGTGTTTACAGTGTTGGTGACTCTAACATAATTAACTTTGTTAAAGATTTGATTTGGATAATGTCGATATTAGGAATGAATTTTTCGTACTGATAATAAATATTTATTTTCAAAGTGGTAGTTATCCAAAGTTTCATTATGACGGACGTTACATTGCGAATAAACAGCAAGTCTGATCATCAAATGCAGGATTGCTTGTACAAAAAGTCTTGTAAGGTACAAAAGGGAGATGCTAATCTCAGCAAAAATTCAAAGAGGTGAAAACAATTGATCGCACCACTGCAAATAACCTCACAGTGCAATCGATACCGAATATAATCTTTTACACATAATGTTAAATGGAAAAATGGAACGATATACAAATTAAGCAATGTTAAAGAATCATTTTACTATGCGGATTTTTAATGTAGAGACGTACAGAAATATATACAGTTTGTTAAGTGAGTAAGTATAACGTCAAGTTACCATAGTTTAGAAAAATGTAAGATTTAAGAAAAAGTTTATACAACCTATTAATAACTTTTCTGAGACTGAGGTCTAACAAGTTTATTATTTTTAAAGTCTTAGATTTCTTAAGAAAGTAATATCTTTGTTCATAAATACTTATACCCTTGCTAAATTGCACACATTTTGTTAATCTTCATATGATAGAGTAGCTCATATAAAGATCTGTTCGCGTAAATTAATATTTATGTATGGTTAAAAAAAATAACAAATATGTATAAAGATTTGTAAGATTTACGAATGATTTCGAATGTACAGTAAAAAAGAAATGTTTGTCAACGCTTTTGTATACGAATTTGAAAAATGTCTTATTGTCAGCATACGAGGATAGCAATAAACACAGCTCAGGTTATAACCTGAGATCGATGTTATATGGTTAATCGAGATGGTTTATAAGAACTGTTCAGTTTCATAAGAGAATATATACTAATTGTAAGTTTTAGAATAAAAATTTAACCACCACAACTGTTATCATAAGAAATGAATATTGAATTTAGAAATTATTTTTGTATATATTAGCTTGTTTATGTTTTAAAATATGACAACATTGTTAATTGTAATTTTCAATGATTACTAACTGAAATGTATCTAACTAATTATGAAAATCTATAACAAAGATTGTATTATTTTTAAAGTTATAAACGTTTTTACTTAAAATTCATTAATCAGCAATTTGTTTTATTTAAAACTATATACATAATTTTATTGACATCTAATCTAATATTGTTAGTTGTATCAACCCAATTAGAAACGTATAAATAAACAACAAGTTGTTTAATATAGAACAATTTTCAGTCTTGTAAAATTACTCGTGTTGCAGAGAAACCTGTTGTGTATTTAAATTTACACTTTTTAAAATTAACTTTATCAAATATACTTGTAAGTTCTATAAACGTATATTTTAGTATATCACTTTTCTAATTTTTTATCATCATTCTAATTGGATCATTCTTATATCTTCCCATTGCAACATCTATATTCAGACTCTATCTTAACATCCCTTGTAAGTTCTTTAAATTGCTATTTTACATAGTACCCATTAATGCTTAATTCTTTGTATAAATAATTCCATAATGTAACTTTTCATAAAGAATTTTTTTAAACGCAATTTGGAATTTGATCTATTTTGCTATAATTCATAGCTATAATGAAGATGTTATCGAATTCCTAAAATTGTTGAGAAAGTATAAGAAATTTGCTATAACTATTTAAATCAAATTATAAATGTGATTCTCCTATATACGAATTGTGAAAGGTTTATTAACAATAGTCAACTTGTTATACAACATCAATGTAATGATCATCATTTCACTAAATTTATTAATTACGTCTTATGTTGAAACATTTAACAATAGATTATCGAACCACTTTCTAGGTCACGAATTAATATGTATTATACCTTTTGGTTTAATCATTTGTATGGGATTCACATTGAAAATTTTAACAATTCTAGCCACTAATAAATATTTTTGGAGTTTAACTCTATTATCGAGCTAAATCTAAATAATGCAAAGGTGTTTTGCTGATAGGTTTTGAATATTAATAATATATACAGGTCTTTTTAATTTAAAAGACGTGATAATTAAAATTCCCCAGGAAAATTCTATACTAATTTATAGGTTACACCAGGGTTTATCTCAAAAGACAGAGCGATACGGTTTAGAATAGATAAGATTTTTACGTGATTGAAAAGGTTATTTGCAAAAGAAGGGTATTGATTTGAAAAAAATTCGAGGGATTTGAGAACCTGGGAAAACCAAATAAAATTGAAATTTAAGATGGTATATTAAAAAATATCAAGAAATTTTGTTTAATAATTCTAAAATGGCGTTGGTGGTTAAATACATACAGGTAAAACCCATATAAAACAAAAGAACATTTTGTCAAGATTCAATAACCCAAAATATAATAAATGAGTGAATGGCATAAAAAGGGAGAGATGTTCCTGATTAGTCGTCAAAGAGGAGGAAAAATTATAAATTAAAATGGATTTTTTGTGTTAATTAAATATGTGGAGTACCGCAATTAAATTCAAAATTTGGAATAAATAGGTTACAATTTTCCAAATTACACCACCAAATTAGAATTGGTTTTATTTATATTGGTTTAAGCCTAATTATTTGTATTAGGTGCTGATTTCAAAATTTTTGTTATTGGAAGAAATTGGTATTTTAATGGAAAAATTCCTAAATGGAATTTCACCAATTTGTAAGACCAAAACAATATTAAATGTGACTGTGGAACACGTGTTGTTGAACTTAAATTGATCAATGATTTCCATAATTGACAGTCTTAAAGCTGAATGCAAGATATCGTTTCTGAACAATTTTGAAAGAGAATTTTATCAATTGCAGACTTCTGGTAAATGACGGAATTTATAGATGATCATAACACATCATATAATGTTGTATTTATATGAAACATTTATTTGAAAAGTTTGTTGTACATATGTTGTATCGCTGAACAAGTTACATAAATTATTAATAGAATCGTATTAAATATTCCTGTAATTTTTTTTTGTTAAGAAAAACTAAAATGAATTAATTAGTGTATTGAGACTAGTAAAATAAGGAATAAAAGCACACCAAAGAGAGAATTAAAATAATGAAGAAGACAAGTTATGTTCTTTTGATTGGGGTTTTTTTTTATAATTTTAAACTATATAAGTCAAATTTACGTGATTTTCAACATTAATTGCATATTTTGTATTTCATCCAACTGTTTAATAAGAAAGGCTATTCTTTCAACATTTTAGATGTTTTTCATATCAATATCCAATTTAAATTGTTTTGTTAGTATTTCCAAAATGTCATTAATATATGTAAAACAGAAATTTAGATTTTACTTAAGAATTTTTGAAAAATTTAAAAAGTTATTTAAAGGACGTCTAAAATTGGTTTAATTTAAATTGTAAATTCAACAAAAATTTAAAGTTGGGAGTTAAATAACTTTGTAAGGATGTCGATTAAATTTGCAGTATTCTGTGTAAAATTAGACTAACAAGATGTATCATGACTAAGAAAATTTATAAGAACGCTCAAAAGTCGCTACAGGTAAAAATCTTAAAATTGGTAGCTCCTTGGGTGATGATATCTAAAAATTCTTAGATTCGTAGCTGAGAAAATTCTAATATTGATTGATACCAAACAAGATAGGTTTATCTCGAAAGATGCGTTGGCTAGACAAAGAAAAGTATTTGTTAGTTTTGCTTATAAAGCAGAGCAAAATTTAGAGGTTTGAGAGCTTAAAGTTAACTTTGTAAGAGTAGTCCGATTTTAAATCTGTTTGCAGATTTAGATTCTGCGTAAAATTTTAGACTTATACAATCGATGTATACGCATGACTAAGAAATATTGTATAAGAACGCTCAAAAGTCGCTCAGGTAAGAAATCTTAAAATTAGGGTAGTCCACATTGGATTAAAGGTGATGATATCTGTAAAGAACTTCCTAGAGATTCGGGTGCTGAGAAAATTCTAATCATTGATTGATATCAAACAAGGTAGCGTTTGATTCGAAAGATGCTTTGGCTAACAAAGAAAAGTATTTGGTTTAGATGTGGGAGCAAATGAGGATGCTATTGTATCTCAAAGATGAATATTTAATGGTTAAGTTCGAAGAAATCTATTTGGTCCAGATGTGTGAGGTAAAGTGGGATTTCTGAGAGGAAATGTTACGTCAACCACATGTCCTCCTTAGGGGATTTATGTAAATTTGGGAGGAAATGATTCTGGAGGAAATGTGGCGCCAGGATTGATCTATATTTTGACTCTATAAATTACAAATGCGAAATTGAGTCTTTTATGTTTAAGTCGTGTAAAACCTGTTTCGATAATTACCCTAATATATGTAGTATGGTTCTTAGTCCTCGTCTGTTACGAAAACCATATTGGTCTTGCCTAAATAATTCTAGTCAAGCTTCTACTGCTATTTAATATAAATATATTGTTAGTATTTTGGAAGCATGAGAAGTTAAACTAACCGTTCTAAAATTCTCACACCTATCAGCTCCCTGACTTTTTGGGATTGCGATAATAATATTTTTTCGAAATCTATTGGAACCTCACCTGTATCATATATTAATTTCACTAGTTCATATAATCTATCTAAAGTTTTCTGACTTGCATATTTTATTAATTCTGCGGGAATATCGTCTATCCCTGGCGCTTTATTTAGTTTAAGATTCCGAACAGCTCTATCAAATTCCTCTCTTAATATTGAGAACCCTATTTCTACATCCTCTTCTTGGTCGTTCTCTAACTCATCCATATCGTCTCCCTTATATAAATCTTCTAAATATCTTTTCCATCTATCTGCTACCTCAACTTTATTTATTAGAAGCTCATTATTCTCGTCTCTAATACCATTATATTTTTCCTATCTTCCCAAAATTTTTAACTGCCCTGTATGCCCTGTCTGTCTTACCTACTATCAAATCATCTTGTATTCCTTACAGTTCTCTTCCATCCATTTATTTCTAGCTTTTTACACTCATGTACTATCTTATTTCTAACTGTATTATATTTTTGCTTACTTTCACTATCCACTTCTCTGAAAGGTTTAAGCTTTCTTCTATTCTCTATTAAATCTAATATCTCCTTTGTTACCCACGGTTTTCTCGCTTCTATTTTTTCTTACCTATAGTCTGTGTTGCTGTATCATGTACAGTCAGTTTTATTTCTTTCCATCTATTTTCTACGTTCCTTCCTACAGCTATCTCTTTGCTCTTATTATCTAATACTTGTTTATATTCCTCTTTTACCCTACTATCATTAAAGCTTACCTAGATCCCATCCTTCTCTTTTACCCTTTCTCAATTTTTGAATTTTAGTTTACACTTCATTTTAACTAAGTTATGATCGCTATCTATGTCAGCCCCTGGATAACTACGACAGTTTTAACTTGGTTCCTAAATCTTTGTTTAACTAAAATATAATCTATTTGGTATCTAGCCCTATCACCTGGGGCTTTCCAGGTATATCTTCTCCTAACATGTTGTTCGAATAGGGTGTTTACAGTTACTAATCTATGTTCCTGGCAAAACTCAACTAATCTTTCTCCTCTATCATTTCGTCTGCCATACCCAAATTTTCCTACCATTTTTCCCTCACTACCTTCTCCCACTGACGCATTAAAATCGCCCATAACTATTAAATTCTCATCTCCTTTTACTTTTCTCACTATACTATTTATATCCTCGTATACCTTTTCTACTTCCTCATCCTCGTACTGAGTTGTTGGCATGTAAACCTGTACTAAAACAGTGTCTGTGGGTTTTGTACTCAATCTAACCATAATTATTCTATCACTAAATTGTAAGTACTCTTTAACTTTATGCCTAATCTTTTACCTAACACTATTCCTACCCCTGCCTGTCCATTAGTTGAAGAAGTTGTAATTATTCTATAATTATCTTTCCAAAAGTCATTACTATCTGGCCATCTCACCTCACTAATACCTAAAATGTCCAGCTTTTCCTTTCTCATTTCGACTAATAAATTCGTTAACTTATCTACTCTAAGTAATGACCTTACATTCCAAGTCCCTATCACTAAATCGAACTGTTGTTTTATATTCTTACGATGACGAGCCCCAAGTACCCCCTCCCGGAGATCCGAATGAGGGAGTATTTTACCTCCGGACAAGAATTTTACTTGTGAGCTCTTCTCCTTCTCTACATGTACTATAATTTAAAAATATGGCTAAATATAAGCCAGTAAAAGTAATACATTTTAAAGAGAGCCCACTTTAAAATTTTTGCGGGGGGGCCCAAAAATCGTAGTTACGCCACTGAAACAGGTACACTATATAGGGGGTTGTTGAAGAACTTAATGATTGAAATGGAGTTTATTCGAACGAGTAATGAATGAACAAGAGAGAAAAATAAGATAATTAATTTATGCGGAAAATAAACGTAACAAATTCCCCCCAGTAAAATTAACAGGTTTGGGGTAGGAAATCAAAAGTAATAGGTGTAGGTAGGGCAAAAAAAACAGAGAAAGAAAAAACCCCAAACAAAAAGAGAACAGAAAAAGAAACACCCAAAATTTAAAAAAAGAACTTTCGTCCAGCTCGAAGGACCAATAATGGAAGAGGAAAAAAAGGAAGGAAGGAAGGGAAGCAAGCAACGAGGACTAAGATGGAACGTCATTGACACTGAAGAAAAAGTCGTTGGAGGACGGATATTTCTTGTGAAGAACCAGTAAAGTTTTCAACCTCAAAAGAAGAAAAGGAACGAGGAAGAAAACCGACAGTACAAGCCAAAACAAGACCCAAGGGACAAGCCTCAAATAACCAAAGAGGCAACAAGGGAGAACGAGGGAAAGAAAAGAAGAGACGCTGGTAAAAGGAAACGGTGTAATGCAAACTGTAGTAACCAAAATTCTCAACAAACGAAGGGCCAAAGAAAAGAA
Organism: Platerodrilus igneus; assembly: GCA_036346225.1. Classification (NCBI taxonomy): domain Eukaryota; kingdom Metazoa; phylum Arthropoda; class Insecta; order Coleoptera; family Lycidae; genus Platerodrilus; species Platerodrilus igneus. The sequence goes on along the minus strand of JARFIW010000447.1, from coordinate 6,410,198 downwards.
CAGCTAACTAGACCTAAAGTCAATCAAGTCATGGTTTTGCAAAGAACGAAAAACGGTCTAGAAAGCACCTACCACAGGAACGGAAGTACGAAAAACAATCGGACTAGGGACCGACAGCAAAGAAGACCAACAAAGGAATAGGGAAAGAAGAGTGGAACGAAAGAAACAAAAAAAAAAGAAAAACCCAAAAAGTATAACACTAACACCAAGTACAAAACCCAAAAAAAAACTAAGAATCGTACCAAAGAAAATAAAACAGAATCCCAGTGTAGTTATGTATGAGTAGGTGTCTGCGTGTGCTTGCGTGTGTGTATGTGGGGGGAGTGTAAAAAGTGTGTGTGTGTGTATGTGTTATGCGTATATAAAGTGTGCGTGTATGTATGAGTTGGACCGCTGTAGTCGCCTCTTACGACAGGCAAGTCGTACCATGGGACTATTCTATTCTTGGACCCACACGGGTACGTAACAAGTTTATAAAAGAAAGTGCTAAATCCGTGGAAAGACTTGAACCTAAACTTTCCGAGAGCCTGTAAGCATTGCAAGCCAAATTCAACGGCAGGTTACACAAATTGGAAAACAAGTTTATAGATGATTCGCATGATTCCAGAAACCTGGGGTTCAGATTTTGGTATGCGGTTACAATCCATATGGTACGACGCCAGCTGCGAAAGGTGTTGATTGCTACTTCTATCAGCATGAAACCTACTTATTGCCATAGAGACTTACAGCGTTCGGGTCACAGAGTGTTCTGGGACAGAACAGCTTTAAGAAGGGAGCAGTGTAACGCCGATTGGTCCGTCCCCGACCAGAATAATTACTTTAGAACGCAAATGAAGCATCTGTACACAAAAGGTTGATTGGTGGGTACCCTGTAGCATGACTTCTTTAAATATAGTTGATTGACAGATACAAGGATTTTGAATTTAAGAGTTATTTAGGCTACAATAGAATATCTCGAGAATATTAATTGCAAACTTTAGTATGTTTTAGAATAATCTAGAACAATTGGATAAAGTATAAATTGCCGTTAAGGAGTTGCTACGTACCTAGACGTAGCCGGAAGAAAAGTAATTACCAGACTAACTATCGAACGCGGAGAGTGGGCGGATTCGCCTACATACCAAGAAGAAATCAGTAGCAAATAGAAACTGTGAGAGCTTTTGTCGACGTTTCTAAAATTTCACCCAATAATTGTCGTAAAATAACTAATTAGTAAAGCGAATAAACGTGTACGTTCTTTTGACGCACATCTTTAAAAATAGTACATCGCACCTGTAGAGCGATAGTATCGATTAGCGGCCACAAACAATAGTTCTCCGATATCACGTTTCTACACCAAACGTTGATACGGAATATGCCATTGACACACACAAAAGAAAACGAGTTGCATACCTGTAGGTGTCCAGATACTTAGCTCGCAATTCGATGAATGAATCAACACAGGAGCGCCATGGTCGTCAGCATACATTTACTCTGCTACCATAATTGCAGCAGCGGTCTACGAACAAAAGTAGTTGGTCTACAGACAAAAGCAGTTGTTCTACATAACGAAAGAACCCATATGGCCTCCAGCTAAAAAGAAATAAAAAGATAATCTGATTAGAATGGTTACGCGCGGGAAAACTCACCAAATACGCGCAAGACACCTCCTAGTTGTTGAACAGAAAAGCGTGCATCGCTTTTGCTATACGGTGACGAATAAATGTAGAAAATAATTCCACGTACAAGCTGTAGAATCAAATTCAGCAATGGTTCAAACAACACGGAGACGAACTGCTAATCCTAGTTTATCGAAGCGCGGTAAAACTGGAAAACCCGGCTTATATCGGATAGTGCGCTACCTTACTTCAACAAGTCGTTACTTTGGAACAATAGAAAAAACCCATTATATGCGGTCGTAATGTTTAACAAATTGAAGGTTGCCTAAAAACAGAATATGAACTATTTCATTATAGCATAAACTTGTCATTTCTAAATAAATAAGTTCAACCTGAAAATTTGTAGGAAGGATATTTATTATTGTAAACAGGATGTTATTGAAGAATTTAAGAGATTACGGGATACCTAAAACAAATCATAGACTATTTAATTTATAGAATAAATATTCGTTGTAAAAGAAAAAGGGATTTGAGTTAAGGAATTTATTCGAGAACGTGTTTATTATCAATTGTGTTAAGCGAGCTTATACCGAATAGGTACACTATATAGGGGGTTGTTGAAGAATTTAAGGATTGAAACAGAGTTTATTCGGACGAGTAATGAATAAACAAGAGAGAAAAATAGGGTGATTAATTTATGCTGGAAATAAGCGTAACAGAGTTCTGTAAGTCAGTTCTAATTGAAGTTTCGATTACGTTATGTTCTAATTTGAAGCTTTTTAATATGTGATTTAAATTACTGTATACTGTCTATATAAATTACTCTGTGATATGAATTATTATAGTAATTATATAAATTAATAATTAGTGTTTGGATAATTAATTGTAGTGCTTTGATAGTAATTAAGGAGATAGGATCGTAGTTTTAGAAGATAAACTTGCACTGATAGCGATTAGCGCGAAAAAGCAAATTATATTGTAACTTCAAGTTGTCGGGAAAAGCTTGTATAATCAGATTGAAAAAAAACTGTTGTTATTGCAAATAAAGTTTTCGTTACGGTATGATTGTAGAAAAAATCTTATGTATAATTTCAGTAGAAAATGATACTGCCACTCGTGAATGATTGCCGTGCTTCGCGTCGTGCTGCGTGGCACGTATCGTTTCCGAGCAAAATTGAATCGATTCCATTCTAAATACACTCTATATTTGTATATTTAGCAATTTTTAACCGCCTTTGTTTAATTCGCTATTACTTATCAGTACTGGGTACGAATCAAGTGTTGTTTGTAGAAATAAGTTTCGATAAGATAAATCAATTAGATAACAAAACAGTCGGCGCTAACAAAATAGGAATATTTTAGGTTATATTAATCAGTGAATAGATTGCAGGCGACGTAGACAAAAGAAAATCAGCACTATGTATCGCGCGTTAGTATTTTTTGCGTTAGTGACCATCTCTAGCGTGATTGGAAATCCGACTAAATGCCCTACTGGAGATCGTCCAGCAACGGTAAAACCTAATTTAATGTATTTAAGGTCTCATTGCAATTTTTCAATTTTAAGCTCGAAGGCACATACAAAGTTGTAAGCAAACATGGTGAGCTTGGCTTCCTTGGTGGTGATTGTGCCACCTTAGTAATAACTAAAACAGACAACAATTTTCATGGAGTTGTAACATTCAAAAAAGATAAAAAAGCTGATGAAGTTAGATTCACGATGAGGAAGCCGATGGAATCACTTGAAGCGTATGAAATCAAAAGGAATGATAAAGACGAGGCGGAAAAGGGGCATTTCGTATTCGCCTATTCTACCGCAAAAACTCATGCACTAGTAGGTTGCTCAATGGACGGGGAAAATAGACCAAAATGTGAGTATTATCAAACTTCTTAACAGTATTGTATAACTAAGAATAATTGTTTCAGTTAATGCTTTTGTAATAGGAGAAACAACCACCCAGATTAATGACGAAATTAGGCGCAAGCTAGCAGAGGCTGCATACAATCTTGATTATTCTAAGTTCACCGTAGTAGAACACAGCGATGCTAAATGCAAAAGCAATGAATGTACCTGTGAAAAGTGCGAGTGTAATAAGGGCTGCACCACTAAAAAGCCGGAGGCTGATAATGGCGCAACTTTCCTTATACCAAGCATTTTAACTGGGATTATCATGATGTTAGTCACAAAACTGCTCTAGTTATGTAATACAAAAATTAAACTGAACGTAAAGAAAACTACATTAAAGTAAGAAAATAAAATAGATAAAATATGTGTAATTCGTAGGATAAAAATTGGTTATACCAAATAGATCGTAGAACTTGTAAATAATTTTATTTTAATGAACAATAACTTTGTGATACGTTTTAAATAAACAAAAACCCTTCACCACAAGGGTGGAGGGTTTTAATTATTGTTTAAAACAATTATTTTAACTATATATTAAATTTCGTTTTTGAATCCATTATTTTTAAGTAGAGAACAAAACTCTTCGTGGTAATGCCGTAATAGAAAAGCGTTATGTAACATATTTTAAATACGCACGAAATAAATGCGATGAATCAATCACTCTCAAACTTTTGCTTATCAGTTTCACTGACAATTTTATACTGATAAGAACTGTAGAACTTTTAACAATAATTTTTTTTCATATTGCAATATTAAACATTATTTTTAAAAACTTGTAACAATCACATCTCATATCAAATCAACACAGGAATTTTGTTACTGTGACAATAATAGGCTTTGATTATGAAAAAAAGTTCTAGGGAAATAAAATACACACTATGAAATTTTAGTACAATTTTAGAAATGTATCATAGGTGCTGCCCAATGCACGTAGGTTACAATTATTTAATATTAGTGGTGTAGACATGTAAAAATTGTTTACTTTCTTCAATAAATCCTTACTATAGCGTTTTCGACTAATTTTTTCGGTCATCATCAGTGGGTTTTTTCCCCTTTCGAACAATATTAGGAAATTACAATTTGATAAGTAATTCTCGCTTATGACTGATTGAAGCTAAATTTAAATGCTATATTGAAACACATAAATTCACATGTAGACAATTTTTGATTTACATATATCAAATAGCTGTAGTCGTATAAAGCATTTCGATATATGTACATCAAAAATTGTCTATAGTTGAATTTGTGTTTCAATATAGCATTTAGATTTAACTTCAATTAGTCATAAGTGACAATTACTTATCAAATTTCAATTGCCTATAATTGATTGAAGAAGAAAAAACCACAGATGTTGACCAAAAAATTGGTCGAAAGCGCTATAGTAAAGATTTATTGAAGAATAATAAAAAAAATTTACACGTCTACACCACTCTTTTAAATAATTATTAGAAATATTTCGAAACCTTTATCAGAATAAAATTTTGTGATAAATACTTGATACCCGCTAATGATTCTATTCGTGGAAAAAATAATGATTAGATAACTACAAAATAAGTACCCCGAACTGTAGTATACGAATAAAAACAAAACGATACTTTGAACTTTCAATAATTAACTTTATCATCATCATTAGGTCTTTAATCCTAGAACTGGTTAGACGCGTACCCTTATTGTTTCCTATTCTGTACTAACCTACACATTTCCCTGAAGTTTACACAGTCTGCATCTTTTACTATCTGCGTGCAATAGTCTGATCTAGGTCTACCTCTACCTCTTTTTTTCCCCATCTAGCTTGTAATATATCCTGCACTATTCCCCAAAAATGCCTTAGAATGTATCCTGCCCTTCTATTTCTCCTATTTTCTTTTGTTTTCCACAGATATCTTTATTCCCTACTATTTCTATAACCTCTTTGTTATTAACTTTGTCTGTCCATGCTATCATCCTCATACACCTTAAACACAACACTCCAAAAGGCTTCTAGCGTTTTTCTGTCTGCTTCTCCTACTGCCCCTATTTCATAGGCATACTATGTTGTGGTCCACACATTTGCTTTCAACAAGTTTCTCCTTGTTTCTGTTTGTTGTCTTTGAACATAGCCGCTGCTTTTTCTTGTGAGATGCAGTTCGGTTCCCCTTCTATCGTTTATAAATATATACCCTATTTCCCTGATATTGAGTAGTATGTGAAGGGGGTTAAGCAGCCTGCGGCTACCATGATCCCCAAACACTTGAACATTTGCCGAATTAATAGTTTTCCAATATATTCTTTCGCACAATCAACATTAATTGAAAATATTTCAAAACCGACACCTATAGATGTTGATAATAATCATCAGATTTAAGTACTCTTATTTTTTTCATCATTGAGTTTTCCGTCTTGAAACTGGTTGGACGCGTATCTTCATTATTTCTATTTTGCACCAGCCTACACTGTTCTCTGAAATTCTCACAGCCTAGATACAGCTCGGTTCCCTTATGTTGTTTCCTAATTTTATGCCTTATTTCACCAACATTCAGTGGTATGTAAAGGGGGTTAAGCAGCCTGTGGTTGCCTAGGATCTCCCAACACTTAGACATTTGCCGAATTAATAGTTTTCCAGTAAATCCTTTCGCACAATTAACATTAGTTGAGAGTATTTCAAAACCAATACCTGTAGTTGCTTATAATAATCATCAGGTTTAAGTACAGTTATTTTTTTCCTCATTAGGTTTCCATCTTCAAACTGGTTGAACGCCTACCTCCATTGATTTTTAGTCTAAGCTAGCCTGCATATTTCCCTGAAATTCTCACAGCCAACATCTTTCACTATCTGTGTGCAAGTATGAGGCCTATCATCCTGTCTCTTCTATTTTTTACTGTTTTCCAGATACTCCTTTCTTCCCTTACCATTTCTAGCACCTCTTTGTTCTTAAGTCTGCCCATGATGTCTTCATCGTACGTTTGTAGCACCACATTTTAAAGGCTTCTATCTTTTGCTTGTCCGTTTCTCCTACTGTCCCGTTTTCACAGCCATACAACGCTGTGCTCTACACATATGTTTTAAGCAATCTTTTTCTTGTTTCTATGTTGGTTGTCTTTGAACACAGAATTGATTTTTCTTGTTAAATGTAGCACGACCTTGCGCTAATCTTTGTTTTACATCTTTTGCGTTCTTCCCATCGCGCGTTATTCAGCTGCCTAGATATCAGAAATCGTTAACCTTTTGTAAGTTCTGGTTACCTATTTTTATTCTCGTTTGTGCTATGCACGTCTAATTTCTACTAATAATAATTAGAGCTAGGGTTATTTTAATATAATTACTCCTTTTATTTTTCTTAGTTGTAATGCTAGTGTTATGTCCTTGGCATAAGTATTATATAAATGCGTGTAAAATTAAAACAGATGTGCGTGAAGTGCGTAGCGTTTATAGCAGTCGGCGGTTATTAAGGGGAAATGAGAGCGCAGAGCAGCGGGACAACAGTAGTGTCTGAGACTTGGTTGAGTAAGAAGGCTGTAGACAAGACCCGAGACTTACGTTATTAGAACTTAAAAGAATTACTGTTTTGTTTTGTGAGTTGTGATGTGTATAGCAAGATACCAACGATTGGATTACGGTAGGATCGTTCATTTTACATACCTAGGTTTTGATCTTAATTGAAATTAAGTATTTAACTCAACGCTTTACCGGCGTCGGGGTTTCTGCGATTTAAGCAGCGCCCAGTGAATTCGAAGTGGAAGGTTAAGTGTGACCAAGATTGATGGTAGCATTTCAAAATGTGGTGCAATACTACAGTAACTTTGTCGGAACAACATACTGTTAATTGTTGAGATAAACTTTAACGTGGGATCCTACGTATTGTCGAATTTACGATTACGGTCTTATGTGACGTAGTGGTTGGGTCGAGACCATTTTGATTGTAGTTGTTTTTCCTGCTGCTGGCGCATTTGTTTGAAGTCAAGCGCATAGTGTTCTATCGGGTTAGGGTACATTTAAGTTAAAAATAAATGACTTTAAGTTCATTAGTACGTAGATTAATTTCTGTAGTTTTTCATTAAGGTATTAAGCACCTTAGCATAATTAATTACTGACATTTCTACCGTATGTGTTTAAGAGCATTTCATTAAATACTTTTTAAATTGAGGTAATTTTAGTGCGACATCTCCTCACAATCCAGGTGCAATAACCCTGTTAACCCATCCACCTCCCCCCCCCTCCTGATATAAGATAGTTAGCCGTTATACACCTTGGCTCAGCTCAAGTTTTTAATTTATTTTACCTTCCTTTGCAAACTAGTACTTTTGTTTTATTTTTGGTAATTTTCATACCGTATCTTTCTGTTAGAACTGTTTCCATTTCATTAAGAGCAGCTTCTAACTCTTCCTTGCTAGATGCTAGAACCGCTCTATCATCTGTAAATCTAAGCATATCGAACTTTTGTCCCTGCATAATAATTCCAAATGTCTTCTTGCATTTGACAGTATTCATTGCCGCTTCAATGTACAAGTTAAAAATTAATGGGGATAGGGCACATCTCTGTCTCACTCCTTTCCTAATATTTACTTCTTTACGTTCCGGCTCTAATTCTATTAGCGCTGTTTGCCCTTTGAATAAGTTATGTACTATCCGTCTATCCCTATAACTCATTCCAATCTTTTTGAGTATTGCGACGTTATTATCGGGGCAGCCACGTTGGTTCGTCAAATTTATGCTACGTTGGCTCGTGGCCGTACGTTACACAAAGAAAAACAAAGAAAGGACCGGGCTCAATCGGAGAGTGGGGGGTTGTAGAAAGCAGACCAACATATAAGGTACGCGGCTGTAAGGAATTAGTAACAGTATCTGCAATAGAAAAATTAGAATAGTAAACCTGAAAAAAAACAAATTAGTCCTGCCAACCTGAAACAAAGAAAAAGCATAGCATACGGATCAAGTATAAATTCTTCAGTACTTTGTAGAATAAAAAAAACTGTTGGGATAATCTATATAATATAACAACGTTAAAAGCAATATAACAAATCTTTAGCACAAAGTGAGGTAATATTGGGGAGTAGCAGAAACGTTTCCTCACACACCAATTAGACATAAAGCAGATAAAATTTTAACAAAATATAAATAGGTAAACACAATTAATCTGAGTAGTCCAGTAGTATTGATTTTTCTCTTTTTTTTTCTTTTATTTAAAATAGCATGCAAGTCTATGGTAAAAGGTATCAGAACGCCAAAGGTATGGCAAAGCAACGGACAGGTATTTAAAGTAAAAACAAGTAGGAAATAGTTCAACTTACAAACAGTCCTTCAGCAACGCTTCCTCGCAATTGAATGTGGGATTCCCGATGTCCTGCACTAAGGAATCACTGCACCCTTGACTGTGAGGGTGTGGATGGAATTTCTCACACTTTACACTAATCACGCCTACGTATTTCACTGGTGTTAGCAGCAGACATTATCATGCTGGTGGAACTACGTAACATCGATAAATCTCTTGTTAATTCTATTTCCTGAGACAATAATTTTGAAAGATTTTGTAACACAAATTGTAAAGAAAAATAGTAATAAACAAGTTGAAAATGCAAGGCATTGTCGCAACGAACTTCCAAATGTAGACTTACTTTAAAATAATTTAAAGAAATTAAAATTATTATGTTGTAATAATTATAAGTATTCAGATAAAATACAAAAATTTATAAACAACAAAAGAGACATTTTAATATATTTTATTTTATTGAATAAATATTTTAAAAGCTATATATGTGTGTGTGTATGTATGTATGTATGTGTGTTTGTGTGTGTGTGTGTGTAAATAAGGGGGCATCATATTTCAATTCAGTTTTTTCAGAGGATTCTAAATATGTATCGCACATTAATTTTGGACCTATTTTAAATTTTTGATAAAAATTAATTCCCCGGGGGGGTCGGGTATCCGTGGTCAGATTTTGTGGGGGGTACCATATTTGGACCTATTTGAAATTTTAATTTTCCCGACGGAATATCGCGGGGGCACGGCGTCCCCGTGGCCCGATTTCAACTGACATCAAAACTTAAGCTCAGGACACCGAGCTGAATCGATTGATGTATCACACATTGATGTCCGACCATTAGAAAGGCCTCGGACGGACAGACGGACGACAAATCAATTTCATAAACGAACGAAGTTCGTTGAAAAATTTAGAGTCACGGGCTTTCAAGGCACGACGTAATGCATTAAACTAACAGTAACGTGAAGCGTTTTATTTGCTACCTATGGTAACAAAGGAAAAGCTAATGCTTTTGCATAACCAAATTCGCGCAAACAAAGATCTATTTTAGATTCGTTGGGGTTAGAAAATTCAGGAACTACTGTACCAACTGTGTTTACAAGTGAATGAGATACCTGTTCATAAGAAGCAACCTCTTTTTTTTCTACTAAACCTGCTACAACTGTATCAACATTTTTAGAAACATTCAAGTTTTAAAACTGTGTTTGAATAAACCAAAGTATACACTACTCCGGTAAGAAAAGGAGGCCACGAAAACTAGATCGCACACAGTTCAAATATAGCAAGACAAATCCACAAAAAAACACAATTAGTAAAGCGACGGTATCACTAAGTCAATCTTCCGTAAAAACAACCACGTGCGGTCGGGTTTTTCAAGTTCTACGACTTTTATTTCTAACAGAAAAGCAACAAAAACAATTTGTCATCCAACGCGTAATCACTAAGTCAATGTTCCGTAAACCTTTTATTTTACAAGGAAAGCAACTAAAGACACAATCAGCAAAGCAACGCGTATCACTCAAAGTACTTAATATACCGGAACCAAGAACAAAAACCGACTACGCATCTGTTCATAACAACTCGTTGTTATTACCGCCGCACTTCTTGTCAATCCAACACGTTACATATAAAAGCATACCTCATTCAAAGGTAAACAGAACTACACTTCTTAACTGTTTATATTTAGACTCGTATATCCACATAAAGAACAACGTTTATATGAATAGCAATTTATCATTAATTCCAAGCGGTTTGTTTGGAAAACAATTTACGAATAATTCTATTCATTGCAATGTATTTATTAATGAAAACCAATCTTCAATTAAACCATCTTTTAAAAGTAATACCCGCGAGTTAAACTGCATACAATATAGAACTAGTAGTTGCAGAAATGTAATTACGAATTGGGAAAAAGGCGTAACAAGGTTAAGCTGTAAAAATTCCCGTTACAGTATTTCTTACATTCTTTTCCATTTTACATTGTCGAATGCTTTTTCCAGATTTACAAACCCTATACACTCACTTTCCCCTTTTTATATTGTTTTCTCCATTATCACCCTCAGAGCTAAAATAGACTCCCGTATTCCCCTGCTTCGTCTGAACCTAAATTGATCTTTTCCTAGTACTTCTTCAGCTATTTTTTCCATTCTTTTCTGACACGTGAGCTGTCACACTTATTGTTCGAAAGTTTTCACATCTATCCGAGCTTCTCTTTTTTGGTATAGTTACTATGATGTTACGTTTGAAATCATTGGGTATCTAGCCTGTCTCATACATATAGCTTACAAATTGGAAGTGACGTTCTGTTACTGCTTGTCTAGCGGTTTTTACAGTTTCTGCTTGCACCTTATCTGTACCCGGTGCCTTACCATTATTCCGACTCTTTACTGCTATTTCAAATTCATCTCTAAGTATAGGATATTCCAAGTCATCCTTTTCAATGTCTGATTCTTATTCTAATGCTGTTAGTTCCTCTCCTGCATATAAATTCCCTATACATTTTAGCCATCTATCCACTTTCTGTACATTTTCTATAATTACATTTCCTCCCGCTTCCCTTATATTTTTGCTATACGTTTTTATATCCTTAAAATTCGTTCTATTTAGTTTGTATGCTTCGTCTGTCTTTCCTATTTTCATCTCCTACGTACATCGACGAAGCCTAAAAAAACCATGGAAAAAAAATGACCGGGCTTAATCGGTGCGTAGGCGGGGTATGTCACATACAAAAACACAGGAAGGTCTGAAATAAAAATATACTCACTCATTCACAACTCACTACTAAACATACACAAAAGAAAACCTCTAAATAAAAAAAATATGTACAAAAGCACAGTAGTACCAAAAAAAATAGACAATCAATAATTACAAACTACACATAAACAAAATCAAAAGAAAATTTTTTTAAAATGGCGAGCTGCCGTGCTTAGGTACCTACTCCCTACATTATTTAGCAACAAAACCCAAACGCAACACTAGAAACCACAGCTCTGAATCATTGTAAATATAAATTTTCATATACCACATTGGCACTACAATGTCTTAACTAACCAAAGATTTATAACGCAAAAAAAAGGAAAACCCACAGCTTTAAATCATTGTAAATATAAAATTAAACATAGGATGGTCACGATAAATACAATATTAATAATAAATATCATCTCACTTGACGATAATCATTTTAAAAATACTCAGTTTAGTCAATACGTGGAGCCTGATAAATATACTGTTTCGACCAATTTTACAGGACCCATACAAGAAAATAGTGCATATATACTCACCCCAGCCTCCACGGTCTAGGTTTAGGGTCACAACTTCCTTAATGTCAGGGCGGAGCAGAGGAGCTCGAGATGCCGTAGTGCGGGTGTCCTACCATAGCAAAAGGAGCGGCGACGCAATGGGTCGTTAGGTCCACCGGAGGAAAAAGCTACAATAATTACGAATAAAGATTAATTTATTTACGCCAAAAAGTACAAGTTTATGAAACCATCATTACTAACCACGCTGTAGAGCGTGCGCGAAATTTTCACAAAAAAAAACGGAAACCAAAAATACAACAAGTGTTTTCGTTGTGTATTTCGAAAAGAAAGTGAATATTAATTTCGTTTAACTAATAGCCAGAGCTAAAAAGTAATATTGTTGTTATCAAACGCTATTAGGAAACTTGAAAGACGGTTTAATCGGATAGTTCAATGCCTCATTTCAACAAGTTTCCGATTGAAACAATAAAGAAAGCAACCACACGCCATCGCAATGCACAGCGAGTTCACGGATACCTAAAACAGGGTATAGACTATATAATTTATAGAATAAACTTTTCATTTTAAAACAAATAATTTGAAATTGAAAATTATTGGAAACGTATTTTATTGTAGGAAGGTTTAATATACCGGGTGTTGTTGGAGGATTTAGGCAGAATCTAAGTAAATGAATAATGGAGCAAAAGGGTGTGGATTTTTAACAAACCATCGCAAAGTAAACGTAACACATCTTAGTTTGTACCTCTTTGCACTTTTCATCAATACATTGTTCTGTAGATTTCTTGCATTTGCGAATAATTTCCCATTTTATGGCTTTGTATCCCCGTTTTCCTGTTTCATCTGATTTATTTTTGTATATTTGTCTCTCTTCTATTAGATTCAGATATCCATTGTTATCTATTCTTTTTGTGTATACTTCAGAATATCCCTAGCCGCCATGTCTAAGCTGGATTTAATGTTATTCCATTCTGCTTCTACTTCTTTCGTATAACAAATTTTCCCGCAATTCATTTAATGTTTTTCAAATCTTTAGTGGATATCTTTATCTTTTAGTTTCACAAAGTCAAAGTGCTTTTTTCTGTTTTTTTCAAATTTTCTAATGTAAGAGCGTCCTTCATAATGACGATGTTGTGGTCAGCGTCTCTATCTGCTTGTGGGTAACTTCAACAGTCTTTTAGTCGATTCCTAAACCGTTGTCTAACAAGAATATAATCTATTTGACATCTTCCTATATCTCCTGATATCTTCCACGTATATCGTCTTCTAGCATGATGTTGAAAGAATGTGTTCATGATGGTTAAATTGTTTTGTCGCAAAATCCTACCAGCCTATTTTCCCTATCGTTTCTCGTGCCCAAACTAAATAAACCTACTACTGCTCCTTACTAACCCTCACCTACCACTGCAGTAAAACCCCCCGTAGTTATTAAATTTTCATGTCCTATTAAGTATCTTGGTATGTCTTCGATATCTTTGTAGATCGCCTCTACCTCTGTCCTCACTGTAGCTAGACGTGGGCATGCATACTTGTATTATTACTGTATTTACCGGTTTAAATTCTAATATAACAACATGTAGTCTTACGTTTTTTTGTAAGTAGTTTTCTACATGCTGTCCTATCTTTTTTCGCATAACTATACCCACGCCCGAATTTCCTTTCCTTCCTGTATGAATTACTCTAAAGTCTCCGCTTCAAAAATCGTCCGCTTCTGACCCGAACTTCGCTGATCCCTACTATAATGCTAACTTATCCATTTCAATTTTCTTGTTATCTAGCTTACCTACTTGCTTCATACTTCTGACATTCCACGCTCCGACTCGCAGAATGTCACGACTGTTTTTTTATACTTTTCGATCACATCTCCGAAGTTATCCCCTTTTTGAGATTCGAATTGAGGACTATTTTTACTGCGAAACTTTTTACCCCAGAGGATGCCATCATCTTTACTAACAATTTAAGTACGCTGTGTACTTGGGAGGTAATGTGGTGGATTCCCGTTGCCTTTCACATCGCAGTAGTGTGAATACTCCCTGTATGTTTGTTGTGGTTTGTTTAGCATTCTTCTTAATCTTCTTTGGGAATTAAACCACTCATAGTGTGTCTTAAAATGCAATACCGACCCCTATGGTCTTTGCCACTCTAAGTACCGAAAAACCAGCTGCCCTCTCTCGAGGATCTGTTTTAGTCTGGTTTCTCACTAAAGACCGTACCACTTTGGTTGGACCTGTAGTTTAGCTCTTTAGATCACTGGAACGCGGAAGCCATTCCACCCGTTCTAGTAATCTAGAACTTCTTCAAGGTGCAGGTACATTCGGAATGGAAAACTAACTCATTCCAACATTTTTCTACACATTGAAAACCTACCTCTGCTGAAGAAGGCAATACAACCGATTCAAACATCTTTCGAGCCCCACGTTGGGCGCCATTCTTACAATTTAAAAATTCGATAAATACATCGCGCAAGCGCAATGAATAAAGCGGGCGACGCCACTCGCGGATGGCAGCACAAACCTTATTACAGATTCCGCGCAGCCAACTGCCAATGACGTCACCAATGCACAAAATTATATTGCGCCATAATCGGAAAATTTACATAAAATTGAGACAATATATTCTAATGCAATTACTCACATGAATATGTCGCTGGGTTAAAGTTGGCTTCTATTCCAAGTCCATCAGGCTACTCAAAGCCCTTTTGCTGTAATTAAAGATGGTGACTCCTGCCAACGCTCCTTCAAGCGCTCCGGCCAGCTACGGCAATCATGAGTTCGTTGTCCAGGGTCGTGGAGTACGGTTCGTCTACGGCTCCAGATTACCTACCTATGCAGGGAAAGACGGGAATACCAGGTATAAGGCAACAAACAAAGACAAATAGGCAAAGGAAATCTACACAGATAAGATAAGCACGATACGATACCTCAAGGCGTCCACTCCACTCCACTCGAAGGTTCGGGCAAAAAAGCCACGTTATAGAGAGTCACGGAAACTTGTCCCCACTTTTTGTCTTTTTTCATATCGGTGCGAGGTTATTCGTCCAACCCACTCGCGTCGCGCGATCTGGCGCAAACGCACTGTGACGTATCGGAAATGCGCGCCCCGAGTCTTTTGAAATTATGGCGCGAAACTTTCGCACATCAAACTTAACCTAAAACAATGTTTAAGTGCCAATTGGCACGTAACAATGACTATTGAAGCTCATATGAAAAGAATTCACAGTTCACTAAAAACGTATTCTAAATATTCAACATTTACTGGGTTTTATTACAAGAAGTGTCTGGAATATCTGGTTTATTTATGGGACGAAAGTACGCTACATCTAATGGTTGTAAAAGCTGACTTGCATTTGGTGGCAACGCAATAAACTTGATATTATTCATCTCACATTGTTTGAAAACCTCTATATTTATGTGACAACCAAGGTGGTCACCAATAATAGCCCTTGACCCTTCCTGCTTCTTGAGTATTGGTAGCATTAATGATACAAACCCATCATCAAAAGAGTTACTATCGAACCAACCTGATCTCTTTCTGTTATATCTAGTACCTGCGGGCCATTTCTCAGTCCATGTAGACCATATTTTCTTTACCTTATAGTTTACGTAAGGTGGAGTTACTACCCTGGCAGCATTGCCACATACCATAATGTATGTACAAGTTTTCTATGAATTCTGGATCTCCTCAGGATATTTAGTCCCTCTTTTAGTTATTATTTTCCCGGCACTAGGATCATCAACAAGGATTGTCTCGTCGTAATTCCAAATGTCATCCTTTGGAATTCCATTTATCTCTTTCTCTAAGTTGTTAAAAAAATTATTTGCAATTTGTTCGTCAGTGGCTGCTCTAGAATAAGGGATATTATTAGCGGTTCTTTGTGTTAATGTGGTTTTGTGACGCTTCATAAAAAAATCTGCCCAATCATTTCCCGGTAAGTTATTTTGGAAGCGACGTTCGTTTCTTCCGTTTCTATCTAGACACGATTTTACAACACAACGTATTTCAAAGGTATTGACTGAAAATCCGTGGTTTGACACGACAGCAACATACGCTACCATCTGTTCCTCTTCTTCAGTTGAAAACGCTGTAGCCCGACCTACGGACTTGGAATGTTTTTCTAGGAATTTCAGATGCAGTGTATTTTTTGATATTCCGTACTTGGAGGCGGCATTTCGGATCGATAGTGTCTTATTCCTTATTGCTGGTAAGGCTACTTGTAAATTTTCTTTGGTGTAATTTTTGTATGACTTGTGCTAAGAGCTCTTTTACGATTTCTAGGCATTATTGTTCAATAAAATCCTGAAAAAACGAACCAGTGTAAATAAAACATAATATGCAGATCATAAGGTAACTTTGGGTTACCCTGGCAACACGTGAAAATTTACAATTTACAGGTTATGAATCAAAATATTTATAATAACATGATTACTTCTATATTAAACACTTAAGAATGTATTAATTATTGCACATATACACTTGAAGGAACCTGATGCTCGCAGTTCTTGGGGTACTAGGAAGTTTCATGAAAACAATAATTGCCGCATGGTAGTAGCACAGTATAGGCCTACACAAAGTATGTGTTTGCAGACTGAACCAACGCAGTGCATCCAGCACGGATTCCCTACAAAGTAAAATTTACCCGCTGTCCCAAAGCTACCCACTCTGTCCTAAAATTACCCCATCGTACGGTACTAATATGTAAAGAAGGGGTAAATATGTCAAAACCAGAATTCAAATAGGAAACGAGAACTTACAAGAGATTAAAGATTTATGCTACCTAGGAAATCAAATAACACAATATGGGAGGAGTGCAAAAGATAT
Organism: Platerodrilus igneus; assembly: GCA_036346225.1. Taxonomy (NCBI): domain Eukaryota; kingdom Metazoa; phylum Arthropoda; class Insecta; order Coleoptera; family Lycidae; genus Platerodrilus; species Platerodrilus igneus. Next base: position 6,393,384 of record JARFIW010000447.1, on the reverse strand, counting down.
AAAACAAAGATTAGCGCAAGACCTTGCTGCATTTAACAAGAAAACGCAACTACTATTTTCAAAAACAACAAACAAAGAAACAATGAAAAGATTGTTGAAAACATGTGTAGAGCACAGCACTGTACGACTGCAAAACGTGGACAGTGGGTGAAGCTGACAGGCAAAAGGTGGAAGCCTTTACAATGTGGTGCTACAGACGTTCGATGAAGATATCATAAACTGACAAAGTTACGAACAAAGAGATTCTCGAAGTGATAGGGGAAGAAAGAAATATGTGGAAGACGATAAATAATAAGTGAGATAAGATGCTAGAACAAATACCAAGGCATGAGGAAATGGTGCGTATTATATTAGAAACAGAGAAAGAAAAACGAGAAGTAGAGATATACCTAGATTAGACTATTGCACGCAGATACTGAAAGATGCAGACTGTAGAAATTTTAGGGAAATGCGAAGGTTAGCTTAGAATAGGAAACAATAAAAGTACGCGTCCAACTAGTTCTGAGATGGAAGATCTATTGATGATGATGAAGAAATTAAAAAGAAAGAATGCATAGCAAGATACTCAGGTAGTGTATGGTAGGATTGGATGTAATGTGGTTCTTTCTATTGGATTTAGATCGCCATCTGGATTATTGACCAAATGTACAACACTTATTATTTACTCATTGACGATAATTAACACAAATACGCTTAGCGTTTCATTGCAATGTCATTATCCTATTCTCTTCCTAAGATCTACATTTCATTTATTATGTAACGTTAAAGTAGGCAAGAATTATAGAACGCTGACAACTATTACCTATTACATTAGTACCTTTGTAGTTCACAGTATTGCAAAAGGAGTGTGCATAACAATCTTTCAGTACTACTGGATAAATTGCTTAAGTTCCCCTACATTCCCTTCTGCGCGAGTCAAAATCTTTCGCCCCGCAATACAAATCATAAGCAATAAATTGGAATGGGTGTTGAAAGCTTAAATAATTAAATTGCTTATAAATAAATTTCCAATCTAGATTGGTTGCGACTTCTATAAGCCAGTGTGTACAATTTCATTCAATATGGTAGTAGTATATAGTGCGGGTTCTAGCGGTTCCGGAGGCGGTCAGTGACCCATAGTGGCGTAATATTGCATCTTGTTTGACCTCTGTGCGTGATGTCAGTTGCCGTACGTGTGTTGGGGTTGTTGATTTTATATTTAGACGTTTATGGGAAGGGGTTATTGATCTAGGATGAAGTAATCGGCGGGTTCATTGATCTTTGCGTGCGACTTGAGCAGTTGTACTTTATAGGGGTCGATGACCTTTGTCTTGCCACTTTTTGTTGTTGATATGGAACTTTGTTTTCCCGCGACTTAAGGTGCTGCAAGTGGGGGTGAATGACTTGTCGGAGATGGGTTTGTTGACCCCTTGGACTCCCGCGCTTATGGCGGATGAGTCGTCGTCTCAGCGAACACTACTTGATTAGGGTCGTTGACGTTTCACAGGCGCTCTATCAGATGATTGCACCTGGCCGAGGGTCGATGACCGAGTTTAGTGACGTATCTCCGGACTGTGTTCTTAATCTAGTCTCTGACCAATATAGTTAACCTAGTTGCAATTGGTATTGGCGTAGTAACCTACTGACCTGCTTTCTGAACTCATTAACCTACTGACCTGTTTTTGGAAGATTAAAAACTGACCTACTTTCCGAAGATTGTAAACGTACTGTGACCTTCTTCCGGTCGTGATTACTACTTTCGTCGTACATTTCTTTCTCCAGTTACTTCCTTTACTTTCTATCAACTTGTATGTATAACAGCAGAGGACTGTTGTAAGAAAGTAAAGTGTATTTTTACAAGCATATGATGGCCCCCCGTGCAAATGAGTCGAGTGTGTGTGGTTGTGCTGCAACTGATACCACCAGCAATATATCGCCGAGGGTTGTTTCGAACCGTACCTTAATCAACAAATTGTTGGCATATCCGTTGCAATTTAGTGCGGTGTTTTGGTGCAGTTTCTTGAGTCTAGCATTTGGTCAAACAAGGGATAATGACGCGTTCATTCGGATGCAGAATGGGGATGACGTGGTTTTATTCCTTAACCAACATGTCGACGAGTTGACGCAATAGCGATCAACACAGATTTAAGACGAGCTTCTCGTCCATATGCGCAGTAGTAAGCGCCACAGCGCACGCTCGAGGTGTAGTGGTGTTGTGGAAGTTTTTCTTTTGTAAAGTAGGCGAAAAGCAGGTTTGTAAATATTCTGAATTGAACGTCGTTGTCGCAAGGGAATGCATACGTCGAAATGACCATTAGCATCAACGAGATCAAGTTTATCGATGGGGAACCAACCGGAGTACGATGTATGCGTGTATTTGTCGACATTAACGATGGCACGTTGTGTAACATTTAAAATAATCCTATTTATTGTAGCGACTTAACACTTTGAGTCCTAACGTTTGCAAAAATTTATCGTGCACTGGCGGCATGCCACTGGTAAAACTGTTGACAATGCGTTCATTAATAGGTTTCAGTGGTTTATCTTTGTAGCACCATCGTTTTAGGTAAAATCTGATCGTGATGGTTTCCTGACAAAAAGCAATGAGTTTTCGCATTTATTTTATATAAAACAATTTAATTTTTAAGTGGACCCGAAGGTATGGTCCGATAGTACAAGGGAACAATTTTTAGCATAATTTCTGTTGAATTGCACCTTACTCTTTTCTCGATGTTATAAAAAGAGTAAGCGCACGACGAAGTATAAGAAATACTTCGGCACAGCTTGCATCGACCTTTATGGTTTCGGAGGCTGCATGAGACTTGAAATCATCAAGGTAAGGGGAATGTTTAGAGAATATCTGAATGTTAAAATTTAAATATCAAGACACTTGTTTACACCACTGTAAAATAACTTAGAGAAACAAAAGTTAAAACACGATGAGAGAAATTCGACTAAATATGTATATTAATACTCAGTTCTTGCAATTCCAAAGGCATGTATAAGATATATGCTTGTGTCATTAACATAGTAGACATCGCTATATATTTTAACATGATATAATTCACATATTTAATAAATATACACGAGAAAATTTCTATAGAGAAATCAAAATAAATAATCTCTGTTTAGAAACTCAAAATTTTACTTAATGCAGGAGTAAATCAAAAAGTGATCATAATTGTAATAATGTCATGTAACAAAATGCACATGAAATGAAAGTTCAAGTAATAAACCTTTTCACCATAAGAAACTTCATGAAGTTCGAATGTTTACATATTTTTAGGTTAGGTATTAGAGAATTATATTTGAAATCATTTAAGATAAGTAAAATGTAATTAATTATCAAAACTTTAAAATAAGTAAAATGTAATTAATAATCAAAACAAAATATTTGTAGCGACAAAGACAAATTTAAATAGAGGTTAGGCCTCTTTATTTTAACAGAAAACGGTAAGGTAAAAGTTTTAATCTCATACTACCTGTAGTATCAGTAACTGAACTAATACTAAGTTACTTAATTTATAGGAATCCTTCAATATCCAGGAAGCTGAGACATCCTGCGTTGGAGGATCTCCTAGAGTAGGTACAAAACAACATGTGGTCGACTTCAAATGTTGTCTTTAACAGACTTCTGTTCCATAAAATTAAACTGGAAGGTATTTTTCAATAAGATAATAACTGAGCATCATTATGTAAAATAGAAGGAAACGAAATATAAAATTCTTGTGATGAGTGTTATTTTAAATCATCTGGTTGTGCGACAAGTAATTTTTCCATGTAGAAAATACGAATGAGAGAAAACACGTCGCCGTGACGCATATTTGACCGGAGCATATTTGACCGGAGAAGCATATGTTACAGGAGCACCCTAGAAAATTCAGTTGTGTTACAAAAGTGAAAATCTAACACGAGGTGCAAAGGAAAATTAAATCCATTAATATCTTACTATCTTTATAAATATTTGATGGGCTTAACGAATAAACAACTTCTTCATCCATTATACAAAACATCTAGAAATATATTTAAATGTTAATTTAGGATTTATGATTAGAAAATTTACATACGAGGTAAACACATGAGGCAAGGCACAAATGTTCAACAGTGCCAGATTAGCAATCAGATATCAGAGAAATGAAAATTTGACACTTCTAATTAATTATTTTCGGCAATCTTCGGGATGGACGATTTCTAGCGATTATTCTCAATAATACAGAATTTAGAACCACACCAGTTGTGCTTTTGGAATAAACACTTCAGAAATAACCAATAGGAAAATTTCATATAGATATAATTATTTGTACTTATTTAACAAATTAATAACTTGTGGATTAAAACTAATAATCCAGGAATACGCCCAGTGCCTCATTCAGCTGAAATCCCAGTGCCAGTTTTGACAAAATTACCTTCTTTGAAAGTACGGGGATAAGGAGTCTGGTAAAGATCGAAGTAATCCCAACAACGAAAATTGTGAAATTGACGAGGATTCCGTTCGTATGGGATTTCAGCAGCATGACTTGAATGATTTGGTACGAGATTTGGCACTATCCGAAAAAGTTTCAAGGCTGTTAGTATCAAAATTTCAGGCGAAAAACTTGCTTGAAGAAAGAGTATGGTACCCTACTTTCGATCAAAGGAAGGTGCGTTTCTGCAAACTTTTGAAATGATGATGGATTTGTGTATTTCTAAAACTTGTACGGGGCCTTGAAGGGGTTGGAAGTTTCAGCCTATTGTTCAACTGAATAGCGATAGTTCATCGATAGCTTGAAGCTGAACTTGAAGCATGCCCCCTTCCACAATGGAAATTCATTTGGTGCAGTCCCTGTAGCCCATTCAGTTTGATTGCATAAATAATATGAAGACATAAAGAGAGTCATTGATATGTTGCAATACTACAAGCACCAACGGATCACCCGTGTTAACCTTAAAATTGTCTTTTTCCTCCTTAGCCAGCAACGTGTATATACCAAGTATCCCTGTTTTCTATATTTGTGGAACAGCAGAGCTCGTAAAAAGCATTGAATGCAGTCGAATTGGCCACCAAGATCTAACCTGAAACCTGGTGATCCAAACATTCTACATCATCCAATAATCGACAGAAAGAACGTTGTATTTCCACCTCTGTATATAAAACTCGGTTTCATGGCCAATCTGTTAAAACTTTACCATTTTAAGGAGACTATCAAGTATCTCATGTTAGTATTTCCTAGCCTGTCATTTGAAATGATAAAGACCGGTGTGTCTGATAGTACATATATTTGGAAACTCGTTGAAGATGAGCATTTCATGGGAACAATGACAGAACTTCAACAGAGTGTATGGTTGCCATTTAAAAACATTACAAAAACTTTTTAAAAACAAAAGAACACAGAATTACACCAAAATTGTCCAACAACTTTTAGAGAGCTTCAAACTACTTGATTGCAAAATGAACATCAAAGTGCATTTTGTAGATAGCTCTCTTGCAAGCTTTTCGAAAAATCTTGGTGCAATCAGTGGTGAACTGGGTTTGAAGGTCATGGAGGCACGGTATCGAGGTAAATGGGATGACTGACTACTATTGCCGCATCAAGCGATAGTATACTCAAATTGGACACTCCAAAAAAGCTATACGCGAAAAATTTAACCTAAATATTAGGTTTCCGGTTTGGTAATAGAAATATACTTTTTGTATGAACGCAACTTTGTGAACAGTATATTTTCCTTTGTATGATTTTTGATACAGAGGGTATTCTGAAGCTTAAAACTTAGATGTTTTTGATCCAGAGGCCAAAGCTAATCTAAAATAAGTCACTGATCTAAGTTAGCGAAAGATCCGTCACCTTCTGTAGTTTTTAGTTACTTCCTCCAGATAATACTTTGTTTTTTTTTGTTTCAATTTCAAGCAACCGCATATAATGTCGCCATAGACCAGGAGATTGTCAAAAGCAACTCTCGAAACCTGGGAATCGCTTCCCAAAACAATAACAAAAGACTAGGTGGTTGTACGTCTACTATAAGGTTGGGGAAAGAGAAATCCATTATTTTTTTGGTAGATGGCTATAGTATTTGATATTTCGCAAAGTATCGATCAAACAATTTGAGAATTATGCTCGTTGTTAATGTGACATTTCACACTAACAAATTTATTTCGCTGTTTGTTTTTGTTTATTCAGTTGTGAGTTACAGGGTGTTAAAAATTGAAGTCAACAAAGAGAAAATTAGGTACATTTTACAGTTTTTCTTTTATAAAGGCGAAAATGTAAGCCAGGCGGCTGAAATTGTGAATGGTGTTTATGGTCCCGATACTGTAACAGCTAATTGCGCGCAATTTTGGTTTTGTCGATTCCGTTCAGATATTTTTGATGTTAAAGATGTACCTCGCACAGGCATGCCCGTCGTCACAAATGTCGATAAAATCACAGAAATAATCGAAGTTGATCGGCATGTTAGTAGTCGTAGCATCGCCCAGGAGCTAAAAATCGACCATAAAACAGTTTTAAACCATTTGCACAAAGCTGGATTCAAAAAGATGTTTGCGTGCTACACCAATTAACACAAAAAACATGATGAATCGAATTTCCATCTGCGAAGCCTTGGCCAGACGGAATGAAATCGACCCATTTCTTAAACGGATGGTGACTGGGGATGAGAAATGGGTCACATACGACAATATTGTGCGAAAACTATCGTGGTCAAAGCGCGGTGAAGTAGCTCAAACGGTGGCCAAACCAGGACTAACGGACAAAAAGGTTCTGCTGTGCATTTGGAGTGACTGGAAAGGAATCATTTGTTATGAGTTGCTTCCATATGGCCAAACACTAAATTCGGATCTGTACTGTCAACAACTGGACCGTTTGAGGCTAGCGATTGACCAGAAACGGCCCGAGTTGGTCAACGGAAGAGGTATTGTATTTCTTCAGGACAACACCAGGCCCCACACACACACTTCTGTAGTGACTCGCCAGAAATTCCGAGAGCTTGGTTGGGAAGTCTTAATGCATCCACCATATAGTCCGGACCTGGCACCAAGCGATTAACACCTTTTTCTCGCATTGCAAAACTTTGTGTGTGATAAGAAATTGGCATCAAGAGGAGATTGTGAAAATCGATTGCTAGAGTTTTTCACCAATAAGGACCAAGACTTCTATGAGAGAGGCATTATGAAGTTACCTATAAAATGGCAACAAATTATAGAACAAAACGATGCATATTGACCTAAATCGGACAATCCGAAACATGTTAAATAAAGTCTTGAAGTTCACGCAAAATAATGGATTTCTTTTTCCCCAACTTTTTATTTTGACTATAGTAGGAAGAAGCGTTGGAGAGGGTGGGGTGCGGGACTTTTAAAGGTTGGTAAATTAATTTTGTTATAATTTTATATGTATTTCTCATGGAATTTATGTGTGTTATTTTATTTTCCAGGTAAAAAACTTACGACCTAGACTAACTAGTGCCTCGATTAACCTCTTAATATTGTTTACAGACTTCCCTGCCTATTTCAGTTTGAGTTGCAACCCAACAGCGGTCCGTTTTTCGTATAGTATGCAAGGACTAGGACACTTTACCCTAAATATCATTACCTAAATATACAAATACTTATGGATGACCTGATCTTTGTACTTTCATTATTTTAACATGATATATTCAAACAGCATTTCTGTTTTTATCTTATCGATATAGATAACTAGGTTTTCACCTGTATTATATTAGTTTCAGTTCGGTTTTCTCTAATTTGAGAAACCGCTATGAACATTTTGCACCTTTTGCATATTGAGGTAAAGGGTTTCTAAAATATGGCAGAATGTTTATTAGTTTTCGCATGCGTGCGTTTAGCAGAATGCTGCTTGAGTAGTGAAATATGTTGTTGTAAGTGTTGCAAATGTGAACCGAAACGGGAAGTTCGTAGAGATGTTGCTACTTGCAACTTTGGAACGCAGAATTATGTGTATGGTTGGTAAACGACAATTCTTTTATAATACTGCAAATGTTTTATTATAGATTAGGTTTAACCTGAAAAATGATGAGTGCTTATCTCATTTCTCTATTTTCATTCTTTTACCTCGTGCGTAGATAGATAATGGTATCCGTCATTCTGTGAGTGTGAAAGATAGTCACGAAGTTTCTAGGTTGTTTCATTAGATAGTCCTTAATAAAATGCTTATCTCTTTAAAATCGTTCCTTTTTCTGTTTATACGGTTTTTGTAAAGTTGAAAATATTAATTTTTATTTCATAGTTATAAAATATGTAATTTGTTATAAATGTATAATAAATATGTATTTGTAACTCTAAAATATTAATGAATTCTAACTGTCACAAATGTTCGTTTTTCTTTATGTATGTACCCCTGAAAACTGGCTTCCAGGTACTTATGATCAACTTATAATATATGCATAACACTCGCCTACTCTCTAGACGCAATCAACCATCCATCGCGACTTCTGTCGAACTCTTTTGGAACGACGAACTGGTGTAGGAGCTTTTACAGTCTCGTCTTGGAATGGAACGACCTCAGTAATTTTGTCGCTGCCCGTGGCCGTAACATCATCGCGATTAACATTAGGTTGAGTACTCAACATAACCTCGTAATTTTCAACGTTTCCGTTGACTTGTTCGGATATGTCAGTAACACTCGAATTGTTATTCTCACCTGGTGCCAAAATCAGTGATACCTCTTTTACCTGATTCTGATCATCAAAAGTACCCTACGCTGCAGGAATACTTCTGCTTATAAGGTGATGAACGTGCCTTTGTGTAATATAGTCGTTTTGTAATTTTACTTTATATGAAAAAGAGTCCGTAATGGACGTCACTATTTCAGGTATCCACTTTGACCCATCGCCATAATTTTTTGTATGTACAGGTTCCTGCTATTTAAATGTACGTATTTTTGAAGAATTCAATACAGCATCCAACTTTTCCTCTCTACTGAGCTGGATTTCTAACGACAAATCCAATACAGGCTACCAGACAAGTTTTAATCTCCTTCCCATAAGTAATTCAGTAGGACTTAATGAAGTTGTGCTGTTGGCGGTAACATGTTGATCGCTTAAAAAATGTTAGGCGATTATTTTTCAGAAAAATACGCCTTCGTTCGGATGAGAGGTAAAATGGAAGTCCCGTGTGTGAGTGTTGTCACGAACGTTAAAGATCCCTACCTTGCTTGGAACAGCAAGGGTTCGACAAAATTTCAAACTTTTCAGGTAAAGAAACTCGCTTCCTGGCCAATGTAGTACCGTCAGGTGGAGCATTGGAAAATCATATATAAGCAACATGTTGATGTAATAAAAATGTAGCTAACTTTAATTGCCAATTCCCCGATGTTTCTTTTTTTAGGAATTCCTTTGTAGTCTAAACTATTATTTCTCCCATTCCGTTAATTCGAGAATGAAATGGGGCGGTTATCACAAGACGAATGCCATTATTTTGACCAAAAAATTTTAACTCTCAGTTCCATTGTCCGAAATTATAGTATCAGTGATTCCATGCGATGCAAATAATTCAGCTCGGGTTCGGTGATATAGTAAATACCTCCCGCTGAAGAGTGTGGCGTAGCTGGGTTGTTGTGAGGATGCGACTGGGTCCTTGTTGTCAAATTATTTGGGCCTGTGGCGGCGTTTGCGTTTTCGCGCTATGCGGCGGCGTCGGGTTTCTCCGTGATCGCCTGCTGCTGGATGGAATGATTGTCGTCGAAAGAGTACCTGTTCTTGGGACATTCATCCACAGGTATGCCTTTCTGGTTGTTCGCCTTGCACATAATTGGGTAGAACCACACGGGCTGTGTGGTTAGCTCGTGGTCTGCATGTTTTGGTGTGCAGTGATAATAAGCTGATGCTGGCTGTGGTAGTTGTTGTGCTGACCTATCGATCACTAGTTGGAATTCTTCTCGAAGACTACTGGGCTAGAATTCGTCTGCGAACTGGTAAGTTGCAGTTGGCGTGGGTGGTCTGTTGGCGGTGACGGGCGTTACCGATGTGTGGCGGCGTCGAACCTTTCCATGGTCGTCTGCTACTGGGTGGGTTATTTATGATTGAAAGGGTATCTCTTTTTGGGACATCCGTCCACAGGTATGCCTTTCTGGTTGTGCGCCTTGCACATAATTGGGCAGATCGACGAGGGTTGCGTGGCAGTTGTAATAGGCTTGTGCTGGGTGTGGTAGTTGGTTGTGTTGGCCTATTGACTACTGGTTGGAATCCTTCCCCAAGGTTGCTGGACAAGAATTCAGCTGACAGCTACTGAATGGTAGTTAGCGCGTGTGGCTCGTTGGCGTTAACGGCCGTCACCGTTTTGTTCCCACGGGGCGTCTTACGGTTATGTGCTCCGAAATGTATAGAGTCTTGTTCGTAATCCATCACCACTTTCTGGCGTTGAAGCCAAGACTCTTTAGTCTGTTCTGTGTTCAGCTCGGGTTCGGTGATACAGTCAACAATGTCATTTCACTAGTAGTTTTTGGGGCACATAAGGATTTGAAGATTGAATAACATTTAGGATCACAGACTGTAACCAAAACTGCGCGTTTCGTTGTATCATTTTTAATTACGTTAGCTGCTAAGAAAATTCTAATCTTTCGCAATAAGACCTCCATTATTCTAGATAATTAGTATCGAATGTCTCAATATTAGCGATTCCTGCCATTTAACTTCTTCCATGCTTATCGCCAATGCTATATATGTAATAGTAAATTACTACAAGTTGAAATATTGTATTATTTATTATAAATATATAATAAATATGTATTTGTAACTCTAAAATATGAATGAATTTTAACTGTCACAAAGTATCTCTTATTAGAAACTTATTTCCATGGCACTTATGATTAACTTATAGTATGCATACATAACAAATTCTAAACAGAAAAATGGGTAACTAATGATCATAATAGCTATCAGAAAATTTGTTTCATTCAGAGTAATTGAGAAAACTTGATTTAGAAATCATCTTGCACGAAATAGATTTATTTCTGACATCCAAGCCTTTGTATCCATGTTTAGTGGTGAATGTAACTGTTTTACTCAATACAACAGTTACCGTAATGCGATTTAATAGGAGTGAGTTCCTATGGGAAAATTATAAAAGAAAATAGAAATTCGAAATAAAAAGAGAAAAGAATAAAATTAATAAATAAAAGGGCTGAAATACAAAAACTATGTTACACAAAATTATTTACCCAGAATGGCTTTTTCTCTGTCAAATTTTGAGGGGCGCCAAACAGTCTGTTACAGCAATATCGTTTGATAAGATTTTCTATTAAAAAGACAATTATTCTGCATAGGTCTCCTTTGCTTCTGTATGCTAAATTTTATCATCTTATTTTTACCTTTCTCGAAACTACTTATTAATTTTGTCATAATTAGAAACATTTCTCAAAATAAAAAGACCTCTTTCAAATGAAATTCTATCACTTGGGTAGTTGTATATCCTGTACAATTGTCTCATTCTGGCAAGGTATTGCTAAAATAAAAAATCCTAAAAAGACCGTAAATCTAATCCATCAACAATACTATCACTCCATATTTTTCGTTTTTAATATTTACCTACATGACATTAAATGCCTTCAATGTTAACATAGAGAATTGTCAAATCTTCGCTTTTTTGTTATATCATTTTATTGTCCATTCTAAAATACTATGCATTTAAATTCAATATACACTACCCCTATTGCTATTTTAATCCAACAAACAATTACTTTCACTTTAATTTTCTATTACAAAAATACGAACAATAGACCTCTTCCGTTTACGAATACATGATTAATTCTGAACATAAAAGCCCATTCTACTCGTAGTTGAATTCCAATCTTCAAAACTTTCAGGTTGTTCAGAGACCTCCGGTGTTCTACATTTTGATGTTGGTAAATATTTGCCAATAAATAAAAATTAAATCCCTCCGGGTGTCTAACTACGATATTTGACCCACTCTACTTCTCAAATTGTCGGGTTTTTTGTCATAGTTTTCCATTTGAATTTATGAAATGAAACCCGGGAAGTACTTGTGTTGTCGTGTGATTTACTCAGGCTAACATTTGTTTCGTTTTGTTTGTACTATAAAATGAATACACTCTAATGTATTGAAACGGTTAAATTATATCTGCTATCCGTGCATTTTCCCTACTTAGTACCTGTGTTTCGTGGTATTTGATATTATGTATATTAAAACTATGTAACATTGAATAGAATTTATTTAACTAAAATTTATAAAAAAACTCTCTTTTATTAGAGAGGGATATAATTAAATTCACTATTATTTCATAATTATAAACCTTTCTTTAAAATAATTACGCGATTTCGCTGTGAAAGCTGATGGTTAAAAAATATTTGTTTACACTTTTGTGGTTTAAATTAATCTACGACTTATGTTTGGTCCTAATTTGTATTTTACAGAGATAAAACGATTTCTTGTGGTTTGTAAGTTTATGATTTGAATAAAATCGCCAATTTTACTGCAATGTCGTGCTTACTGTACGCTAAGATATATAAAATCAAAATATACTTTGTATTCGAGCATGAATTTTTTATAGTTAGCGTAACCCGACCGTGCATTTACATTTCCAATGCTCCACCCGAAGGTACTACATTGACCAGGAGACGAGTTGTTTGTTGCACGGAAATATAGAATTTTGATGAACCCTTGCCATTCCAGGCAAGGTAGGGATCTTTAACGTGCATAACAACACTCACACATGAGACCTCCATTTTAACTCTCATTCGAACGAAGGCGTAATTTTTGTGAAAAATTTTCACCTGCCATTTTTTAAGCAGTAGGCCGTGTCGGGATTCCAAACCAAGGCACAATGGGATCCGTAATCTTACGCTTACTACATTGATCCACGGCGACGCCCAGCGTAACCCGACCGCGTTACAATCGGTATCAAAGCAAATTTTGATTTTGTTTAAACAATTGTGAAATTATAAAGCATGTACAGATGAATAAGAAGTATGTCTATGTTTTTTAATAAAGATCAAATCACGCAAATCCATAAATATCCGGTCGCTCATGTTTGCTTCAAGTTCGACAATTATGATAATTTTCAATTAAATATCAGCCTTAAAATTTTAGTAGATATGTTTTTGTTTGATTCGTAAACAGCAGTAGTTGTTTATTTTGTATATTCTAATAGATTGTTTTTCTTTTCAGGTAAGTAATCTACTTGAGAACACTACTAGATGGTGCAGTATCTGGCAAGTATGGTTTATATAGCAGCCTTTAGCATCGACATGAATTTTTATTTATTTGATGCTATTTTAAGTAGTTCTTCCTTTATACAAATCATCTATTACGCTCGCGCGTTAATTAAACATATTTGTAAATAGAAAAGCATATATCAATTGTACGTAGCTAAGAGCCTTAGTAAAGTTTTATAGAAGTTGGATGGTTCACAATTTATTTACAGGGCAATTTCATCATAATATTAAATTAAGACAGGAATAGTAAAGTACCTAGTATGTTCTTTTACAACTAGCAATTAAAAATCGGGACTTCAACATATATGTTATCTGATTTGAACCTTTTGTAGACTCGGAGGAAGGGATTTTTCCATTTTTTAATCAGCACAATTTTGCAACTGAACGTATTCATGTCCAGGCGGTGAGATCATTGGCGCGAGCGTTATACATTATTAATTAAAACAAATGAATCATAAAATTGTAACAATTTGAGAATACCAAGGGTTTCACTAAACGATATTTTACACACTGGTCCTAATTTATGGGTTTTGATATATTGTGAAAGCTTATCTCTAAAAATATACATTTGTGAGTGTAATACTGACATAGGTAAAAAAGTTGTGGGGTGCTAATTTTGTTTTGAAATAGAGAGCACTTGCAGTTAAATATAGGCAGACTTTAACAGCTTCCAAGTCCATCGTTAGATGAATAGAATTATCTGTTGCGGCTTTTGATTTATCATTTTCTTCTTCTTGTCTCGCTAGGTTTTTACGAGTTAAATGAGTTTGGTAGTCACTGTCATCTATATTAGCTGTCGAATGATCAACACAGATATCGCACATGCTTTTCTTTAAAACAAATAGCGAGATATTTTGTCACGAATTTCCTTTTCAGACGAGATTCAACAAACCGTCGGCTCTTCATTTTCTATACAAAAATTTTTGTAGGAAGAAATTGTACAAATTTGTCATGAATTGGAAAAACGGTTCTAAGAACACTTTTGTGGAATCTTTTCTGTAACAATGTGAAGGAAGTCTGGGGATGTTATTAAAAAAATTGTTTAATGTTAAAAATGTTCTCTCTGTGCCTCGTCTAGGAGTTTGAAGTCCCGATTGTTTTCAATTTGCTTACAGGCAGTAGTACCAAAATCAGACTGTTGAACCCAAGATTGCACAGTAAAAGTTCCTAAGTAAAGCGTGTTCAGAAATACTTTTCTGCACACTTACACTTTTTGAGAAGAGGACGTGTTATTCGGCAGGGAGTAATGTAAAGTTCCAGAACGACTGGAATCATTTTTAGAAGTATTTCTAGCCATATTGTTACGATTAACCAAACCAACTACATAAACTTTTTGCTGGTCCCAATTGAGAGTATGCCAAAAACGGTCAAATATTTTCCTGCGAACCTCTTCTTTTACTTTATTACAATTCATAACTGTACTTTTCTGCCAAAATCTTGAAGTGCAAGTCTGTCTTAACTGTCTAGAATGCTTGTTGGTGCCATGCTGTATTTTACCCTCATTTGGCTTTCTATAATCCAAATACTCCTTATCTTCCATCCTTAGCCTATTATTCTTGTTTTTCTTTCATTCACTTGAAACACTTACCTTTCTGCGTTTTCTGCTTCTTTCATTCATACCTCCAAAATAAGCATCTCCATGCATATTGGCAGAAATAGGCGTTTGTTTATCCGATTCATCAGAGGCAAAAGTCGGGAACTGGACGAAGTACCAGTCTCGCTTACAGAATCAACATCATCATCAGTTGTGTTTAATACCAAAGTATTTTCTTCTGCAGTTGGAGGTGCCACAAACTCCAAGGTTTTATCTTCAAAACTGGTGAAAATAGTAAAATTAACAACTGAAGGTGATTTCTGTCTCAATGAACGTGATTGTTTTTTGGCTATAGCACATTCTGAATCATTAATACAATCGTTTTTAAAAATCAGCTAGTTGTAGTTATTTGATACAGACAAACTTCTATTTGTATTGATGGTAGTTTAGACCTGTTTTCCAAAGAATACCGCAGTATTTTGTTGTCTATAACTGTGCAGGTCTGCTTACCTAATCTACGCACGTTCTCTCTATTCTCTACAAATACTCAGATTAGCTCATGTCCAGATAATATTTCTAAAATTCGATTACATTTGTTGTGTCCACAACAACCCAGACATTTCGTCTGAAAAAAAAATTACTTCATTAGGTTTCATGTACGTCATTATTGCATAAAGAAAATATGTTTTAAGAAATATCCCTTATCTACAAGTTTCATAAATTCATGTGCACTTAAAAATTTACAGAAATAACTACATAGCTCTTAAATGTTACTAGTTGATTTATTCACACACTTTTAGTCCACTTCTACAGATTTTAAATAATTGATGAGATGGTCAAAATAAATAATTAGGGAGCAACCTAATTAGCATAAAAATTCCTTGTTTTATATAAATACGACATAACTGCTCTCTTAAGTAGTGCAATGATGTAAATATTAGTGGTGGAAAGGAAAGGTTGGTTAATTGTACAGTATTTCACAAGACATGCCGTGGGTGTCACCCGATTTATGATTGTTTGTAACACGACAAAATTACAATAAAACCTTGATGTGGTTAGGAGTTATTGCTTTAACAAATTGCCCAAAAGCTATTGGACAAAATTTAGGAAGTATTTTTTTACAATTTTAGTACTATTACAGCATAGCTGATATTTTCATTCCATGCCAAATTGAACCATATGTATGTGTTCCGTTTATATTATAAATTTTACTGCCAATTTTATTAATACATCGAGTTGATTATTTTAAATTCGCCGCCGTATATTTAAATTATTTAGAGTGGAATTTCCGTGGTTTACTGAAGCACGCGCCAATAGTGCGGTGAGTGGTGAACGTTGTTATTTTGCATGTCCAAACAGTGTTGTGACTCGGAAATCCAGGAAGCGCAGCAGAGTATCGATTCGTCGTTCGAACACACCGCATCGCTATCTTACACGTTCTACATAGTAGAAAATCGATTTGTCTTTCGAACAGTTCGCATCGCGATTGTACATGAACCGCTGGTCTTTTAAGAACACCGCTATCGTTATAAATATGCTTCGCTTCACCCGCCAAAGAGAAGAGTACTATTTGTTACATCGTTTTTTCGTCTGCACGGCTGCATAGTTTTATAAGGTGAGCGCTTTGATTTGATTAAAGACATTAATTATTTGCTGTTTGTTAACTATCACTTAAATTTTATACAGTCCACTTTTTTCTCCTAATTAGCTATTCAAAATTTACCGCAATATTTTACAGTATGACTACATAAGAAAGTGCAAATCACAAAAAGTGTTAAATAGGAGATAATGGCACCTCATAGTCGGTATAATAATATTGTTCTTATCTATTTTAAAGCAAAAGCAACATGAACCTCTAAAAAAGAGAGGTTTACTAATATATGTATTTATCATCATCATCTGCAGTCCTGTAACTGGTTAGACGCGTATCCTTATTGTTTCCTATTCTGTGCTAACCTACACATTTTCTTGAAATTTCCACAGTCTGTATCTTTCGCTATCTGTGTGCAATAGTCTGAATTAGGTCTACCTGTACCTCCTTTTTCCTATCTCTGCTTGTAATATATCCCAAAAATGCTTTAGAACGTATCCTGCCCTTTTATTTCTCCTATTCTTTTTCCACAGATATTTTATTCCCTTACCATTTCTTTGTCTGTTCATGTTTTCTTCCTCATACATCTGAAGCACAACGTTCCAAAAGGTTTCTACCGTTTTTCTGTCTGCTTCTCGTACTGCCCCTATTTCAAAGACACACTGTGCTGTGCTCTACACATATGCTTTCATCAAGTTTCTTCTTGTTTTTATGTTTGTTGTCTTCAAACATAGCCGCTGTTCTTCCTTGTTAAATGATGTTTGGTTTCCCTTCTATTGTTTATAAATATATTCCCTTTTTTCCGATATTCAGTAGTATGTGAAGGGGGTTAAGCAGCCTACGGCTAGCAAGATCCCCAACACTTGAATATTTGCCGAATTAATAGTTTTCCAATATATCCTTTCGCACAATCGACATTAGTTGAAAATATTTCAAAACCAACGCCTGTAGTTTTTATAGTAATCATCACATTTAACTGCAATTATTTTTTCGTCATTAGGTTTTCCGTCTTGAAACTGCTTGGACGCGTACCTTCACTTATTTCTATCCTAAGCTAGCCTACAGCGTTCCCTGAAATTACCACAGGCTAGATACAACTCAGTTCCCCTTCTGTTGTTTCCTAATTAGATGCCCTTTTTCACCAAGATTCAGTGATATATAAATCTTTTCGCACAATTAACATTAGTAGAATATTGCAAAACCAATGCCTGTAGCTGCTTATAACAATCATCAGGTATAAGTACAGTTATTTTTTTCGTCATCAGGTTTTTCATCTTCAAATTGGTTGGATGCGTACCTCTACTGAACTCTATTCTGAGCTAGCCTGCACATTTTCCTAAAATTTACACAGTCTACACCTTTCACTATCTGTGCGCAATAGTCTAACCTAGATCTTCCTCTACCTCTCTTTTTTTCTATCTCTGCTTCTAATATATTCCGCACTATTCCCAAATGCCTTAGTATGTGACCTATCATCCCATCTCTCCTGTTTTTTATTGTTTTCCACATACTTCTTTCTTCCCCTACTATTTCTAGTACCACCTTATTCTTAATTTTGTCTGTTCATGATATCTTCATCATACGTCTGTAGCACCACATTTCAAAGGCCTCTATGTTTTTCTGTCCGCTTCTCTTACTGTCCAGGTTTCACAGCCGTACAGTGCTGTGCTCCACACATATGTTTTAAGCAATATTTTCCTTGTTTCTATGTTTGTTGTCTTAGAACGCAGTAATTTCTTTTTCTTGTTAAATGTAGCACGACCTCGTGCTAATCTTTGTATTATATCTTTTGCACTCTTCCCATCTTGCGTTATTTGGCTTCCTAGGTAGCAGAAATCCTTAACCTTTTGTAAGGTCTCAATACTTATTTGTATTCTAGTTTTTAATTTATTTTCCCCTTCTTTGTATACTAGTACTTTAGTTTTATTTTTGTTAAATTTTGTACCGTATCTCTGTGTTAGAACTGTTTCCATTTCATTAAGAGCAGCTTCTAACTTTTTCTAGCTAGATGCTATCACCGCTATATCATCCGTAAATCTAAGCATTGTCGGATTTGTATCAAGAACAACATCTGCCAGGTGATGTTGCGTTTCAAGTGGTGCACCTGCGACCAGCTCGAGTTGTTGCTGTGCCTCCGATCAGTGGGGATGCGTGCAAGAAGCACATATATTACTTACTAATTCAATACCATGTATTAAATATAAATAAATGAATTATGGAAGTAATTCGTCAAATAGGTTCACGCCACACATTGTCCATGGTCCTTAACGCCGAAAGTATATTAATTATCTTTACACATGCTCATGTAGTGATTAGTGTAAGCGAGATAAAAACACAATTTTCCACGAAATTATACATGCCAAGTACGACAGGTGTGCAGCTCGACCTACGTTTACAGTCATAAAAAGGATGTACGTACTTACAACCCCAAACGTGATTCTGTTCCTTTATATTTTCTTCAAGCTTTAACTCTTAATTTATTATTGCTTCAATTAAACATGTTCTATTAATTAACGTAGCAATCTTAAGAGCTTTACAACATTAAAACAGCGTACAGTATGTAGGTGTAAACATTATTTTCAGTCTACCATTTGCACAAATTATAATGTTATCATAACAACTCGATTCTCAAAATGACTTAATGTGAAAAGCAGCAGCTATCTACAAAACGCGGTCAAATCAAGGCCACATTAACACGTTTCATCGCATTTGTAGAAAAATGCTCGTCTAAAAAACCACCACAAAATGTTCTTCAATTAGAATCGCGATTGAAACAGGCCAATTTTCTTTTAGAACAATTTAACAAAGTTCAAAATAATATCTGGACGTATCTGAAATCAATACGAACGAACGTCAAGAATTTGAGGATCGATTCTATCACACATCAATTAACTAATAACCTAAAAGACGAATAGGAGCTAGTGCTCGCGGAACGATGCAGATTGCAAAACACATGTTTTTCATCAAAACCTAAAATTTCTTGTGCTGGAATTAATTAAATTCTTTGGTGAATACGACAAATGGGGATCGTTTCGTGATATGTTTACTTCATTAGTACATAACCATAACACTCTAGATAACATTGGAAAATTTTTCTATCTTCTTAGTTGCGTTAAGGGCGAAGCGGCAAAATAATTGAATGCATAGAGGTAACAAACGAAAACTACGAAATTACGTGGGAGCCTCTCAAATCTCGTTATCAAAATAAATCCGTTATCATAAAAAATCACGTTGGTGCATTATTCGAATTATCTGCTGTTACTAAAGACACGCATGCTAGCCTCAAGATATCAACAGATTCCATTCAAAAACATATTCGCTCATAAAAACTCTAGGTGAACCGGTTGAAAGTTGGGATACCTTATTGTTCTATTTAATTTAACGAAAGCTGGATTCCGCCACTGCTAAAGAGTGGGAATCACAACTAAAAAAAACAACTAAAAATGGACGATTTAATTAACTTTCTCGAGCAACGTAGGTTATTCGAAATAACCACCCCAGAACAAGGTAAAAATAAGATTATTGTCAAAGCTAACTTTAAAACGTCCGAACATCCCAAGGAAATCATACGAAAAATCGTTTTCTGGTTTTACTTCTCAAGGCAACAAAAATAAAGTGCGCATTATGTAGCGAAGAACATATAATATATGAATGTTTTAGTTTAAAATCTCTCCCGGTGGAAGCTCGTTTAACGGAAATCAAAAAATTAAAACTTGCATTAATTGTTTGTGAGATGGTCATCAATTAATTGCATGCAAATCGCGTGGATGCAAAAAATGTAATAAACGACATAACACACTTATACATTATGAAAACGATACCTCAATACAACGCGACCAACCTCAAGTCGTCTCGACTCATAATTCAACGAATAATATCAATCATTAGTATTAACCACAATCCAGTTAGCCGCTAATAACTGCACAAATCCTGAAGCACAAATTTTGTTATCGACAGCTGTCATTTTGATCAAGGATTCGTCTGGAAAGTGGCTCGAATGCAGAGCGCTTCTAGATAGCTGTAACCAATTTAATTTTATTACGCGACAATGTTATCAAACGTTAAAACTGCCAACAATCGGTACAAATGCACCAATTGTGGGTGTAGGCTCATCAGCAACTACTATGAACCATAAAACCAATACGTCAATAAAATCATATCACAATAGTTTCACTGTTGAGTTAACATTTTTGATTCTGGACAAAATTACAGAAAACTTGCCAACTACCTCTTTTAAACATGAGAGTTTAAAGGTGCCATCAGATATAGCTTTAGCTGATTCACAATTTAGCGTAACTGGAAAAATAGATCTATTCTTCTAGCATATTTTACAATCTTCTCGGGTCTCGTCAAATAAAACTCGGTGAAGGTCTATCAACGCTCCAAAAAACTCGCTTGGGTTGGGTACTCTCTGGGCCATTACCGATGTCGATATCAAGTAATCAACATGTGGTGTGCAATTTGTCAATCAATGAGTCTCTAAAAAATACCATCGAACAATTTTGGAAAATGAAATTAACTCTCCCACGACGTCAAACGTGTTTTATCTACCTCATCACGGTGTGGCAAAGGAATCAAGATCCACTACGAAGTTGCGCGTCGTTTTCGACAGATCTTGTAAAACGCCAAACGGCAATTCATTGAACGACTTGTTAATGGTCCGACCAACCATTCAAAACGACTTTTGCGATATTTTAATTCGATTCAGAAAACACAACTTTGTATTAACGGGCGACATAGCCAAGATGTACTGTCAGGTTTGTTACGTTCCAATATTGCTTTTAGAATTTACTTGTTACTTCATAAGCCCGTTTTACCATAAATCTGTTAAATCCTTCAACATAATTAATAATAAATACGCTTTCTACAAATTTTCATTTTGAAATTATTTATTTCAAAATAACAAGTTTATGCTATAATTATACAGTCTATGCCCTGTTTTAGGTAACCTTCAATTTGTTAAACCTTCCGATAGCGTATAATTGCTTCTTATGTGTATTCCATCTAAACATTCGTCTACATAGTGTATTGAACTATCCGATAAAACCGTGTTTTCCAGTTTCGTAATCGCGCTTCGAGAAGCTAGGATTTGCAGTTGGAATTCGCGTTGTTTTAACCATTGTCGAATTTGATTCTACAAATTGTGCGTCGAAGTCTTTTCTACATTATTCGTCGCCGTATTTCAAAAGCAATAACGTTGGGTTTTTTTCTGTTAGACAACTAGGAGGGGTTTTGCGTGTATTTGTGAGTCTCCCAGCGCGTGCCCATTCTAATCAGATTTTCTTTTTACTTTTTTTTAGCTGGAGGCCAAATGGGTTCTTTTTTATGTAGAACAACTGCTTTTGTCTGTAGACCAACTACTTTTGTCCGTAGGTCGCTGCTGCAATTATAGTAGCAGAGTAAATATAAGCTGATGACCATGGCGTTCCTGTGTTGACTCACCCCCAACGGGTTGCGAGCGAAGTATCTGGACACCTACAGGTATGCAATTCGTTTTCTTTAGTGTGTGTCAATGGCATATTCCGTATTAACATTTGGTGTAGAAACGTGATATCGTAGAATTATTGTTTGTGGTCGCTAATTGATACTATCGCTCTACAGGTGCGATGTACTATTTTTAAAGATGCGTGTCAAAAGAACGCACACGTTTATTCGCTTTACTAATTAGTTATTTTACTAAAATTATTAGGTGAAATTTTAAAACGTTCGACAAAAGCTCTCACACGTTAATTCTTTCGTACTAATTAGTTATTTTATTAAATGTATTAGGTGAAATTTTAAAAACGCTTGACAAAAGCTCTCGCGGGTGTATTTAATACTGATTAATTTTATTTTGTGTAAATACGAGATGCGCACTTCGTATCTAATGTCCATACAATATAATTGTTTGCTGTGACATAATGACGCTTAATTTTTATTTTTTTTTGCTTGTTTGTACGGAATCCTTTATTTATTTTTATGTGTTAATAGATAATCGTGGGCGATGTGTTCTTTTTGTTTCTTTTCGGTATGTAGGCGAACCCCAACTCTGGGCGGTTGGTAGTTAGCCTGGTATTTACATTTCTTCCGGCTACGCCTAGGTACGTAGCAGGTTAACTTAAATGAAAATCAAAGGGGTTTACAACGTATTGCTTGGAAAAATATTCCTGAAGAAGTTCAGCACACTCGGCTCGATACCGTTACTTACGGCACATTAAGTGCATCCTATTTAGCAATACGCAGTCTATATGAAGTTGCAAACCAAAACAAAGAAACCCATCCGGAAATGTGTCACGTGATCTATAACGACTTTTATGTAGACGAGTTACTCAGCGGGTTTAGTACAATACACATCATCATCATCATTAGATCTTCAGTCCTGAAACTGGTTAGACGCGTACCATCATTGTTTCCTATTCTGAACTAACCTACACATTTCCCTGAATTTTGCACGGTCTGCATGTATCACTATCTGATCTAGGTCTACATCTACCTCCTTTTTCCATATCTGCTTGTAATATATTACACACTATTCCCCAAAAATGCCTTAGAACGTATTCTGCCCTTCTATTTCTCCTATTTTTTCGACAGATATCCTTGTTCCCCTACATTTCTATAACCTATTTGTTATTAACTTTGTCTGTACAAGCTATCATCCTCATACATCTGAAGCACAGCATTCCAAAAGGCTGCAACCGTTTTTCTGTATGCTTTTCCTACTGCCCGTATTTCATAGGCATACTGTGCTGTGCTCCACATATATAGTTTCAACAATTTTCTTCTTGTTTCTATGTTTGTTGTCTTTCATCATAGGCGCTGTTCTTTCTTGTTAGATACAGTTCGGTCCCCTTCTATTGTTTTACAATTATATACCCTATTTCTCCGAAACTCGGTGATTCTGAAAGGGGGTAAGCAGCCTGTGGCTACCAAGTTCATCCAGCAGTTGAACATTTACCAATTTAATATTTTTTCCAATATATCTTTTCGCACATTCAACATTAGTTGCAGATATTTAACAACCAACACCTGTAGTTGTTTATAATATCATCAGATTTATCTGTATTTATTTTTTCGTCATTAGGTTTTCCATCTCAGAACTGGTTGGATACGTACCTGCACTTAATTATATTCTGAGCTAGTCTACACAGTTCCCTGAAATTCTCACACAGCCTGTGTACAGCTCGGTTCCTCTTCTATTGTTTTCTAATTTTATGCCCTATTTCACTGAGATTTAGTGAAGGAGGTTAAGCAGCCTGTGGCTGCCAAGTTCCCCCAGCACTTAGATATTTGCCGAATTAATAATTTTCTAGTGAATCCTTTTACACAATTAACATTATTCGAGAATGTTGCCCAACCAATACTTGTAGTTGCTTATAATAATAATCATGTTTAAGTACAGTTACTTTTTTCGTCATTAATTTATCCATCTTGGGACTGGTTGGATGCGTACTTCCATTGATTCTGAGCTAACCTACACATTTCCCTGAAATTCCTACAGCCCTACATCTTTCACTCTATGTATGCAGTAGTCTAACCTAGATCTACGTGCGATAACAATCAATTACTAGTACGCATGCTATGTTCCAAAACACGAGTAGCGCATTTACAAACAATAACGCTAGCCCGTCTGGAGCTTTGTGGAGCTCTACAAGGTTCAAGAGTACATTTGTTTGCATATAAATCGAACTTATTTTTGGACGGACCGTACAATTGTTTTAGTCTGGTTATCAGCAAATCCTAATGCATGGAAAATTTTCGTCGCCAATCGGGTGACCGAAGTCAAAGGTTTAACGCAAAACGGTTTATGGCGTCACGTGCCTTCGTCAAGTAATCTTGCGGATGTTGCATCTCGAGCTACTGATGCTTCATCTCTCAGCGCCAACATTTTATGGTGGAACGGACCGCCATGGTTAACAAATGTTTCTCATAATTGGCCAAGTAATGTTGAAATCAACACGAATCACCCCGTAAAACGTAAACAACAAACGGCTTTGATAGTCGTTCAAAACAAATTAAACATCTTTGACCGATGTACTAGTTTATACCGTCTTTAACGAATAATCGCATGGTGCTTTCGATTTAATCGAAGCCTTTGTAATATTCGATCAAAATTACCGAAAACAGCGGGCGAACTCAGTCTCGGCGAACTTGATAAAGCATTAATGATTTTAATCAAGATAGCATAAACCGAATGTTTCTTCTCGGAAATCTGTTGTTTGCAGCAATCAAAACAGTTGCCGAAGGGTTCAGAATTAAAATCTTTGGAACCATTTATCGATTCACATGGTTCTCTGCGAGTTGGAGGATAGAAAACTTCGTAATCAAAAAATCATAAAGGCTTATCTGAACATTTTCATTTGCTTCACAACAAAGGCGGTGCACCTAGAACTAGTGAGCGACCTCCCCACACACTCATTTTTAAATTGTCCCAAAAGTTTTATATCCCGCTGAAGTTTATGTAAACGAATTTACAGCGACAACGGTAGTAATTTTGTAGGCGCGAATAACGAACTAAAACAATTGCACAACAGCAAATTATTTTATTTTCTGTATAGCATCTGATTGCACCAACATTGCACCACATAGCACCAAAAGACTTATAGCTAGCACCCAAAAACTATGTGAGTTATTGCAGTTTAAAGTTTGGGGGGGGGCTAAGGTGATGCCAGCCCCCCCACTACACTTTTTTTCAAATTTTTCTCTTGCACCTGATGGCACTGACATAGCACCACCATTCTCACAGCTAGCACCCAAAAATTCGCGTAGATATAGCAGTTTATAGTTTATGCCCTTAGGAGAGGTTAGCCCCCCCACTCCACTTTTTTTAATTTTTTTTTCTTGCACTTGCTAGTACTAACATCGCACCGCATAGCACCACCAATCGTATAGCTAGCACCCAAAAGGTGGCGGAGATATAACAGTTTAAAGTTTAATCTTTTCTTTTGCACCTGCTAGTGCGTCAGCGACCCCCACATACACTTCCTTGAAATTTTTCCTCTTGCACCTATTGGAACTAACATAGCACTACATAGCACCACCAGTCCCATAGCTAGCACTCAAGAAATGACGTAGATATAGCAGTTTATATTTTACGCCCTTAGGCGATGTTAGCCCCACTCCATTTTAAAAAATTTTTTTTTCTTGCACTTGCTAGTGCTAACATCGCACCGCATAGCACCACCAATCGTATAGCTAGCACCCAAAAGATTACGAAGATATAACAGTTTAAAGTTTAATCTTTTTTCTTGTAACTGCTAGTGCGTCAGCGACCCCCACACACACTTTCTTGAAATTTTTCTCCTTGCACCTGTTATAACTAACATAGCACTACATAGCACCACCAGTCCCATAGCTAGCACTCAAAAAAAGACGTAGATATAGCAGTTTATAGTTTATGCCCTTAGGCGAGGTTAGCCCCCCCCACTCCACTTTTTTTAATTTTTTTTTCTTGCACTTGCTAGTACTAACATCGCACCGCATAGCACCACCAATCGTATAGCTAGCACCTAAAAGATGGCGGAGATGTAACAGTTTAAAGTTTAATCTTTTCTTTTGCACCTGCTAGTGCATCAGCGACCCCACACACTTTGAGTGCTAGCTATGGGACTGGTGGTGCTATGTAGTGCTATGTTAGTTCCAACAGGTGCAAGAGGAAAATTTCAAGAAAGTGTATGTGAGGGTCGCTGATGCACTAGCAGGTGCAAAGAAAGATTAAACTTTAAACTGTTATATCTCCGCCATCTTTGGGTGCTAGCTATACGATTGGTGGTGCTATGCGTGCGATGTTAGTACTAGCAAGTGCAAGAAAAAATTAAAAAAGTGGAGTGGGGGCTAACCTCGCCTAAGGGCATAAACTATAAACTGCTATATCTACGTCTTTTTGAGTGCTAGCTATGGGACTGGTGGTGCTATGTAGTGCTATGTTAGTTATAACAGGTGCAAGGAGAAAAAGATGGCGGAGATATAACAGTTTAAAGTTTAATCTTTTCTTTTGCACCTGCTAGTGCATCAGCGACCCTCACATACACTTTCTTGAAATTTTTCCTCTTGCACCTATTGGAACTAACATAGCACTACATAGCACCACCAGTCCCATAGCTAGCACTCAAAAATGACGTAGATATAGCAGTTTATACTTTACGCCCTTAGGCGAGGTTAGCCCCTCCACTTTTTAATTTTTTTCTTGCACTTGCTAGTACTAACATCGCACCGCATAGCTCCACCAATCGTATAGCTAGCACCCAAAAGATGGCGGAGATATAACAGTTTAAAGTTTAATCTTTTCTTTTGCACCTGCGAGTGCATCAGCGACCCTCACATACACTTTCTTGAAATTTTTCCTCTTGGACCTATTGGAATTAACATAGCACTACATAGCACCACCAGTCCCATAGCTAGCACTCAAAAATGACGTAGATATAGCAGTTTATACTTTACGCCCTTAGGCGAGGTTAGCCCCTCCACTTTTTTAATTTTTTTCTTGCACTTGCTAGTACTAACATCGCACCGCATAGCACCACCAATCGTATAGCTAGCACCCAAAAGATGGCGGAGATATAACAGTTTAAAGTTTAATCTTTTCTTTTGCACCTGCGAGTGCATCAGCGACCCTCACATACACTTTCTTGAAATTTTTCCTCTTGGACCTATTGGAACTAACATAGCACTACATAGCACCACCAGTCCCATAGCTAGCACTCAAAATATGACGTAGATATAGCAGTTTATACTTTACGCCCTTAGGCGAGGTTAGCCCCCCCCCTCCACTTTTTTAATTTTTTTTCTTGCACTTGCTAGTACTAACATCGCACCGCATAGCACCACCAATCGTATAGCTAGCACCCAAAAGATGGCGGAGATATAACAGTTTAAAGTTTAATCTTTTCTTTTGCACCTGCGAGTGCATCAGCGACCCTCACATACACTTTCTTGAAATTTTTCCTCTTGGACCTATTGGAACTAACATAGCACTACATAGCACCACCAGTCCCATAGCTAGCACTCAAAAATGACGTAGATATAGCAGTTTATACTTTACGCCCTTAGGCGAGGTTAGCCCCTCCACTTTTTTAATTTTTTTCTTGCACTTGCTAGTACTAACATCGCACCGCATAGCACCACCAATCGTATAGCTAGCACCCAAAAGATGGCGGAGATATAACAGTTTAAAGTTTAATCTTTTCTTTTGCACCTGCTAGTGCATCAGCGACCCTCACATACACTTTCTTGAAATTTTTCCTCTTGCACCTATTGGAACTAACATAGCACTACATAGCACCACCAGTCCCATAGCTAGCACTCAAAAATGACGTAGATATAGCAGTTTATACTTTACGCCCTTAGGCGAGGTTAGCCCCTCCACTTTTTAATTTTTTTCTTGCACTTGCTAGTACTAACATCGCACCGCATAGCACCACCAATCGTATAGCTAGCACCCAAAAGATGGCGGAGATATAACAGTTTAAAGTTTAATCTTTTCTTTTGCACCTGCTAGTGCATCAGCGACCCTCACATACACTTTCTTGAAATTTTTCCTCTTGCACCTATTGGAACCTAACATAGCACTACATAGCACCACCAGTCCCATAGCTAGCACTCAAAAATGACGTAGATATAGCAGTTTATACTTTACGCCCTTAGGCGAGGTTAGCCCCTCCACTTTTTTAATTTTTTTCTTGCACTTGCTAGTACTAACATCGCACCGCATAGCACCACCAATCGTATAGCTAGCACCCAAAAGATGGCGGAGATATAACAGTTTAAAGTTTAATCTTTTCTTTTGCACCTGCAGTGCATCAGCGACCCTCACATACACTTTCTTGAAATTTTTCCTCTTGACCTATTGGAATTAACATAGCACTACATAGCACCACCAGTCCCATAGCTAGCACTCAAAAATGACGTAGATATAGCAGTTTATACTTTACGCCCTTAGGCGAGGTTAGCCCCTCCACTTTTTTAATTTTTTTCTTGCACTTGCTAGTACTAACATCGCACCGCATAGCACCACCAATCGTATAGCTAGCACCCAAAAGATGGCGGAGATATAACAGTTTAAAGTTTAATCTTTTCTTTTGCACCTGCGAGTGCATCAGCGACCCTCACATACACTTTCTTGAAATTTTTCCTCTTGGACCTATTGGAACTAACATAGCACTACATAGCACCACCAGTCCCATAGCTAGCACTCAAAAATGACGTAGATATAGCAGTTTATACTTTACGCCCTTAGGCGAGGTTAGCCCCCCCCCCGCCACTTTTTTTAATTTTTTTTTCTTGCACTTGCTAGTACTAACATCGCACCGCATAGCACCACCAATCGTATAGCTAGCACCCAAAAGATGGCGGAGATATAACAGTTTAAAGTTTAATCTTTTCTTTTGCACCTGCGAGTGCATCAGCGACCCTCACATACACTTTCTTGAAATTTTTCCTCTTGGACCTATTGGAACTAACATAGCACTACATAGCACCACCAGTCCCATAGCTAGCACTCAAAAAATGACGTAGATATAGCAGTTTATACTTTACGCCCTTAGGCGAGGTTAGCCCCCCCCCTCCACTTTTTTTAATTTTTTTTCTTGCACTTGCTAGTACTAACATCGCACCGCATAGCACCACCAATCGTATAGCTAGCACCCAAAAGATGGCGGAGATATAACAGTTTAAAGTTTAATCTTTTCTTTTGCACCTGCTAGTGCATCAGCGACCCTCACATACACTTTCTTGAAATTTTTCCTCTTGCACCTATTGGAACTAACATAGCACTACATAGCACCACCAGTCCCATAGCTAGCACTCAAAAAATGACGTAGATATAGCAGTTTATACTTTACGCCCTTAGGCGAGGTTAGCCCCTCCACTTTTTAATTTTTTTCTTGCACTTGCTAGTACTAACATCGCACCGCATAGCACCACCAATCGTATAGCTAGCACCCAAAAGATGGCGGAGATATAACAGTTTAAAGTTTAATCTTTCTTTGCACCTGCTAGTGCATCAGCGACCCTCACATACACTTTCTTGAAATTTTTCCTCTTGCACCTGTTGGAACTAACATAGCACTACATAGCACCACCAGTCCCATAGCTAGCACTCAAAAGTGTGTGTGGGGGTCGCTGATGCACTAGCAGGTGCAAAAGAAAAGATTAAACTTTAAACTGTTACATCTCCGCCATCTTTTAGGTGCTAGCTATACGATTGGTGGTGCTATGCGGTGCGATGTTAGTACTAGCAAGTGCAAGAAAAAAAAATTAAAAAAAGTGGAGTGGGGGGGCTAACCTCGCCTAAGGGCATAAACTATAAACTGCTATATCTACGCGAATTTTTGGGTGCTAGCTCTGAGAATGGTGGTGCTATGTGGTGCTATGTTAGTGCCATCAGGTGCAAGAGAAAAATTTGAAAAAAAGTGTAGTGGGGGGGCTGGCATTACCTTAGCCCCCCAAACTTTGAACTGTAATAACTCACATAGTTTTTGGGTGCTAGCTATAAGTGTTGTGGTGCTATGTGGTGCAATGTTGGTGCAATCAGATGCTATACAGAAAATAAAATAATTTGGTGTTGGGGGGGCCAAGGTGATCTTGCCCCAACTTAATATTACTCTAGTTATGTTTATATAGACATTATCATATTATTATTCAACCCGACTATCGTCGCTATATGTTAAGTTAAAAAGGTTTCAGCTTTTCAAGGCCGGCGGTATGTGAGATTTGTATCAAGAACAACATCTGCCAGGAGATATTGCGTTTCAAGCGATGCATCTGCGACCACCTCGAGTCGTTACTGTGCCTCCTCATATATTATTTACTAATTCAATATCATGTTTTAAATATAAATAAATGAGTTATGGAAGTAATTCGTCAAATATCTTCACGTCACACATTGTCTAAGCATATCAATCTTTTGTTCCTGCTTAATAATTCCAAATGTCTTCTTGCATTTGACAGTATTCATTGCCTCTTCGACGTACAAGTTAAAAATTAATAGGGATAGGGCACATCCCTGTCTCACCCCTATCCTAATATTTACTTCTCCACATTCCTGCTCTAATTCTATTATCGCTGTTGGTTCTGTGTTTAAGCAATGTACTATCCGTCTATCCCTAAAACTTTTAATTTTTTGTGTATTTTGAACATTTTTTTCCATTTTACATTGTCGATGCTTTTTCCAGATCTACAACCCTATATACACGCTTTCCCCTTTTTCTATTGTTTTCTCCATTATCACCCTCAGAGCTAAAATAGCCTCCCGTGTTCCCCTGTTTTGTATTTATTATTCGACCAATTTTAAAATTTATTACTTTCATAGGGAAATTTGTCACACTTGAAAGCTGGTTTCAGTATATTTAATTTAGTGTTGCGGCGACACTGATCATGAGTAGAAAACCGACAACGTTAGAAACAAGTATTTCACGTTACAGTTAAACTGAATTAACTGTGAGTACTTTATCGAAATTGTTAAAAATTTCTATCCTCATTAGCCATTATGTTTGGAATAACCCACCAGAGTTTCCAGCGGATGAATCACTATAAAATTATGTTTCTGTTACAGACAGAAACAATCTGATAGTACGTCGGCAGTCGTACATCTGTAAGCAGATAATACCACGCGCTATTAATAAGTTGATAATAACAGCAAATTGTAGGTTAGAATATTGTTAATTTGTTTTTAAAAATGGCAGATGTGGGTGCAGTATGTGAATTCTGTGTACTGTGTTGCTGTGAATTTTTAGCTTCCGGTTTATTGAACGTATGCTGCGAGTTATTCTGTGCCGTTAGTAGTGTTTGTGGACGTTCTAAAGAAACGAAACGCGATAACGAAGACGCCGGAAATGAAATCGGTGACCCTAATTCCATACAGGAATCTCAAACGCTAATTACACAGCCTACTGTAACTATATCAAGCATACGAAGTGAACGTAAGTTCTTTTAATAACTGTTAGGATTTATTTATTGTGGTGTGTCCTTGAGTAAAAATACTTTGGAAATTCAAATGATATTGGCTATAGGTTAATGTATACAGTTCTTTTAATCGTTTAGAAAATACAAATATAGCTCATTAACATTCTAGAAAATTTCATAATACCAACATAACAAATACCGTTGACGATTTTGCGCTCATTTGTACCCGAACAGTATTGATGTGATCCAGTATTTGTATACTGTATACGCATTTTATACAAAATTTATATTCTTATATTCTTCTTTTTTAAACCCTCGCATTTTATAAATACAAGACTTCAATTTGAAAAAGAAATTGTGTAATTTTTCTAAGTATTATCATCGTCATTAACAGGCTTTTTCCCTGGAACTAGTTGGACGTGTACCTCCATTGTTTCCTATTCTGCGCTAACCTACTCATTTCCCCGAAAATTTCCACAGCCTACATCTATTGCTTGTTCAATACTGCCCTACCAAGCACAGAAGGGATAACCGACATTTTTTCCAAAATGAGATAGTAATGTTTTGTGATTTGCACAATATTTCTACTGTATTAGTAAGTTATTTTAGCCGTAAATAAACAACAGGAAAAACATTTAATATTGCTTATTTTAAAAGCTGCATGTGCAATTTTCCTACGTATTCCTTAGCAATATGGTGTGTAACTGACAATCAGTAAGCTATTTCAGGGGATCCGTCAAGTTGCACCCCCGTTGATCGATTTGCTCCAAAACCTAGCACCATGTAGCTTAGAGCTAGCACCAGCTAGCACCTAAAAATAAGATGGCGGCGGCAAATTTAAAAAAAAAATTGCCAGCCCCCCGTGCTCCGATTTGCTCCAAAACCTAGCACCATGTAGTTTAGAGCTAGCACCAGTTAGCACCCAAGTTAGAAAGCTAGCACTTTAAAAACAAGATGGCGGCGACTTTTTAAAAAATTTTGCCGCCCCCAGTTGTCCGATTTCCTCCAAAACCTAGAACCCATTTGCTTATAGCTAGCACCAAAGTTGTAGAGCTAGTACCATAGCCATTTCAGAAATGTGGCCAATTATATGCGGTTTAGTGATGGACACGAACCGTACGGGCGTCGCTGTGGATCCAAGGTCCTGGGTTCGAATCATGACATGGCCGACTGCTTGAAAAATGGCAGATGAGCATTTTTACAAAAACTACGCTGTCGTTCGAATGAGAGGTTAAATGGAGGTTCCGTGTGTGGGTGTTGTCACGCACGTTAAAGATTCCTACCTTGCTTGGAACAATAATGAATTGGCAAAATTCAACATTTTTAGGTAGAAAAAGCCCGCTTCTTGGCCAATGCAGTACCTTCGGGTGGAGTATTGGAAATGTAAATGCACGGACACGAACCGTACCTAGATTCGATTCGGTTCAAAAAATCGAACCGAACCGTACTAAAAAGTTTTCGAACCGAACCGAACCTACGCCAAGGTTCAGTTTGGTTCGGTTCGAGTCCATCTCTACTCCGAATTGTTCCAAAACTAAGTAGGTCTAGCCTTGCTGTCGCTCAATTGAAAAAACTAACACCTCCAAAACACGAACATTATCATCATTTTGCTTTCGACCTTACTTAAGGTCGGTTTGACGCATCTCTAACTTCTTTTCTGTTCTGTGCTAATCTAAAAAGTTCTACCTACCCTTCACAAACTAAATTTCTAATAATTTGACTAATATAGCTTGGTCTAGATCTTCTTATACTCTTCTATATTTTTCAGGGCTTTTTGGTTCTACATAGATATTGGCACCCTGATGGTTACTGAAGAACCCCAACATGTTTATATGATTCCCATTTATAAGGAAATGAAATATTACTTGGAAAAGTGTTAAATTATATGTTGTGGTAAGGCTTAAGCAACGAATCGCTATCAACATGCCAAGACCCTAACACGAACAGGGTGATTATTTTTAAATTGGCGAGCCTTAACACAATTGAAAGCTGGCTGAATAACATTAATTCAAACACTGAGATACTGAGTAATTTATTATCACTGTCACTTTATATTACTAATCACATGGTTCGCTTACTGCTCGTAAGAAGAACCAACACGAAACTTACGAGAGCTGCAAATAGAATATTGGCGTTTAATTGATATCATAACAATCTATATCATATAACAATTCTATTTAAACATAGGTAGAAACTATTTGTGAAGATGAACAAATCTTGGTGCTAGGTTTTGGAACAAATCGGAGCACGGGGGGGCCTAGAGTCAAGCCCCCCATATAATTGTCCCTATTTCTGAAACTGCTTTGGTGCTAGCTAGTACTAGCTGTAAGCAAATTGGTGCTAGGTTTTGGGGCAAATCGAACAAGTGGGTGGGGGTGGCAAAATTTTTTTAAAAAATCGCCGATATCTTGTTTTGAAGGTGCTAGCTTTCTTACTTGGGTGCTAGCTGGTGCGAGCTCTAAGCTGCATGGTGCTAGGTTTTAGAGCAAATCAGAGCACTGGGGGAGGCTGGCAAGAATTTTTTAAAAAATCGCCGCCATCTTATTTTAAGGTGCTAACTTTCTTACTTAGATGCAATCTGGTGCTAGCTCTAAGCGTACATGGTGCTAGGTTTTGGAGCAAATCAGAGCACTGGGGGGGGGGGGGGTTGGCAAAACTTTTTAAAAAATTTCCGCTATCTTGTTGTTAAGGTGCTAGCCTTCTTACTTGGGTGCTAGCTGGTGCTAGCTCTAAGCTAAATGGTGCTAGGTTTTGGAGCAGATCAGAAGATTGGAGGTTGGCCAAATTTTTTAAAAAAATCGCCGCCAGCTTGTTTTTAACGTGCTAGCTTTCTTACTTGGGTGCTAGCTGGTGCGAGCTCTAAGATACATGGTGCTAGGTTTTGGAGCAAATCAGAGCACTGGGGGGCTGGCAAAATTTTTTTAAAAAATCGCCGCCATCTTGTTTTTAAGGTGTTAGCTTTTTTACTTGGGGGCTAGCTGGTGCTAGCTCTAAGCTACATAGCGCTAGGTTTTGGAGCAAATCGAAGCACTGGGGGCTAGCGTCAAATTGCCCCCCCCCGAATATAATTGCCCATATTTCTGAAACAGCTTTGGTACTAGCTCTACAACTTTGGTGATAGCTGGTGCTAGCTATAAGCATACGGGTGCTAGGTTTTGGAGCACAGCAGACAACTGGGGGGCTGGCAACATTTTTTTTTAAATCGCCGCCATCTTGTTTTTAAGGTGCTAGCTTTCTTACTTGGGTGCTAGCTGGTGCTAGCTCTAAGCTACATGGTGCTAGGTTTTGGAGCAAATCGGAGCACGGGGGGGCCTAGCGTCAAGTTGCCCCCCCCCGAATATAATTGGCCATATTTCTAAAACAGCTTTGGTGCTAGCTCTACAACTTTGGTGCTAGCTATAAGCAAACGGGTGCTAGGTTTTGGAGCAAATCGGTCAACTGGGGGGGCCAACTTGACGGACCCTAGTCCAGGGATATCTGAATGTAGATACGGCTTTCAAGCTTAGTATTGTGCACTTACGAGTAATTAGCTTAGCATTTAACAGTTACCACTTTTTTAGTTAGTTTTGTTGGCATTTCTGGTTTGCTGCATTTAAACAAACAGAAACAACTGCAGTTCTAATTGTTGTCTTTTAGTAAAGACCTAGTTATAGGTATATAATTTGAGGTTAGACTTTTCTTGTTTTGTGACATTTTTTGCCGTTCTAAATGGACCTGAACCGTGAAGAAGTTCTAGATTTCTAGAACGGGTGGAAAGGCTTGAAAGTTTCAGTCATCTAAAGAGCCGAACTACAGGTTTAACCAAATTAGCGGGGTTTTTAGTTAGGAACCAGACCAAGACAGGTCCTCGAAAGAAGGCAGCAGCTCTTTCGGTACTTAGATTGGCAGACACCCTAGGGGTCGGTATGGTATTCTAAGACACACTACTGCTATGTGAAAAGCAACAGGAAAACACCATATTACCGCCCAAGTACACAGCGTACTTAAAAAATTCCGGAATTAAAATAGTCCTTACATGTGATTTTCCAATGTTCCACCCGAAGGTACTACATTGGCCAGAAAGCGAATTTTTTTTACCTGAAAAATTTTGAATTTTGCCGAACCCTTGCTGTTCCAAGCAAGGTAGGGAGGGATCTTTAACGTGCTTGACAACACTCACACACGGGACCTCCATTTTACCTCTCATCCGAACGAGGGCGTTTTTTTGTGAAAAATGCTCACCTAACATTTTTCAAACGGACCGTGTCGGGATTTGAACCCGGGACCTTGGGCGTAGTAATTAAAATAGTCCCCCATTTGGATTTCCGGGAGGGGACTACTTCGGAGGATGGGATCGGAAAGTTTAGAAAAAGAGTCGCGAACATTCTGCCAGTTAGTGCGCAGAATGTCAGACGTGTGAAGCAAGTAGGTAAACTAGAGAAATGGATGTGTTAGCATTAGACATAGTAGGGATCAGCGAAGTTCGGTGGTCAGAGGCGAGAGATTTTTGGAGTGGAGACTTTTGAGTAATTCATACAGGATCAGATGAAGGAAATTCGGGTGTAGTTGAATTCTTGAAGAATGAGCTTCCTTTCATTGATTAAAGTTGGTTGTGATGTTTATACAGTGTGTTTGATATTTGCTTTCTGTATAATTGGCGAATTGCTTACTCTTTATGATAAAAATGTATAATTTTCTAGACTTGTCATTTACATGGAGTGTACAATTCTTATGACCCTATATACCCCTAAATAATCTTATTATCATTGCAATATATATATATATATATATATATATATATATATATATATATTGATGTAATAAGGGGCCACGAGAGGTCATTGAAACCCAAATTCCACAAATAAATTCCACTAAAATATAATAGAATCCTGAAAAATTGAATTTTCCGTGAATTCATGGTTATGCCCTGTATAATACAAGCGTACCTTTATTCATTGATGTGCAATGCAAAAACGCAAATTGCGCGTGTATAAATAATTACCCTGTATGATATAAGCATATTGTAAATACATAGCAAGTAACGTAAGTTGTAAGTTGTAAATACAAAGCCATTCGTTTTACTTAGGTTAACACTAGACTTAGTAGGGATCAGCGAAGTTCGGTGGCCAAAGGAAGGGGTTTTTGGAATATCAATACATTTTTGATAAAAATGCATTTGCTTTGCTGTAAATAGAACGAGCTTTACGCTTTTAGTTAAAGAACCTACAATCAACATGTATTTAAAACCCCTTTTGCATTAAAAATCAAATAAAGTTTGGATTAATTATCCCGTCGATTATAGCAATTTGTTCTAAACATAGAATTTTCTAGAACCTAGAAGGATGAGTTATCGGTATTTTAGAACGACGTAGATATCATCAGTGAATAAATATTTTTTTTTTAGAAACGGCCGACACAAAAAACCCTGCAAAATCCCTGGAAAAGTCCAAGAAAGTAATTATCTAGCATTAGTATGCGACGCCATAACAATAGTATATGTGTTAAACAAGAACACGTAACACACGTCACGTATAACTGAAAAGATAATTAGGTCATAAAACTGGACGATTTTAGATGTTAATTGGGTTTCCCGAGAAATCTTACATCATAATGTTCCGCATTTTTCTAGAAAGCTTTTGAAAACAGATAAATTTGTATATAACGAAGTGTTTATTTATTGGGATTCATTCATTCATTCAAGCTCATTCATTAACACAAAATGTTATTTTAATTAAAAAGCGCAAGCTATTGCTATGCGAAGATAGTAATTAAAATATGTAGCAAATATATTGCAGTTTAATAGTTGTAGAGTTGCAACGAATAAAGAAGCAATGTTTTGAACTTAAGTTACAACGAAAAATAAAAATTATTAATTACAAGAGGGAAAGTTGTTCAAGATAACGCTATTTTTAAAAATCGTATTAAATGATCGAAGGGAAGATTTAACTAGAAATGTACTTGGTAATCGCTGTTTTAATTGAGAAATTTTAAATTTAAATTTAAAATAAGAAGATAATTTTTTTCAAGGAACATTTTTGTGGATTCTGCAAGTATCACTTTTAGATTTATTTTTAACTGATTTATAGTTAATGTAAGGTATAATAATAATAATTATTAATCACATAATATTTTTTTATGTAAAAGGATTTTACCAGGAAAATTTGTGATCAGGTTTCGAAATACTCTTACCTTTTAATAGATTACCTGTCAAGGCTTTTTCTGGCCAAAACAAATCTTTCAAGCGTGGAAGTAATTATAACTAAGTAATCCATTCTCCAAAGAATAAGTTTAATTCTGTAAATTTAAAATAAGCTAAGGAACATATTTTTTTATATCCTTCTTAGAAATTATTTTTGTTTGAAAGAAACATTTGTAAAAGTTCAAAATGCTTTTGTACGAGAGAAAATATTTAATACTGTATAAATGCTTTGTGATATTGTTGTGTTTGATTTCATTTTAAAAAACTCCGCCAGTTCCGTTGAGCTAGCCAGGCAAAGTAAAAACGGGAAGGTAAGTGAACAAGTTTAGATTTTACAAATTGCTGTATCGGTATCACAGCACTCTTTTAGCAACGTCCCAACGCGAGGCCAGTTTTCATACACTCCTCCAGCAATGCCCCAAAGCGGGACCTTGTCATAGCATTTTTTTAGCGGCGACCAACACGGGCCTATCACAGCACTGCACATCTATGTAATTATACTCTGTCTCCTTCTGATCACTACCGCTCTGTGTATTTTAACATCCTAAAATTTAAATATGCCTCGGCTAGCCCATAATTCACAACGTTACGATGATCAAATAATGTATCCTTTTTTCTCTAAAACTTTTCTTGTTTTGAATGATAAAACGAAGTCGATTAATATTTGTATAATGAGAAACAAAAAAATCATATACACTTCACAGCTTAATCTGTTTTATTGTACGACCAAAAATGAGCCCCTGACTCAAATAACAATGAATTTTAAATTGCTTATCTCCAAAAATTAAACCTCCTTTTCCTTATTTTAAAGCCAGCAACCTGACGTTGTACTCTACAGGAAATTTCTCTGAACGTTTAAGATTTTTCACCTTTTTTACGAAATTTTTCACGTATAAAATAAATTTTTGATGATTCTTTATATTAAATATTCAGGTATAAAATATGATCAATGTTTAAAAAAATATATAAAGAGAAAATAATGCTTTATACTAGATACTCCTGTAGTTTTCCTTGTGCGTCTTTCTGCTGCATGCTGTGGATCAGTATCCCAATATTGCATTCAGTCGAGTTGTTCCATTCAATTTATTTGGTCTCCAAGTTTTACCCCGTTTAATCAATAATCTAGTATTTTCTTAATCTCCCTTGGATTTTCTTAATGTCATTTAGATTTATGTGATTTCCCTTAAATTTTGTAATGTCTCTTGAATTTTCTTAATCTCACTTAGAGTTTCCTACTGTCTTCGTATTCTCACTTAGAGTTTCGTACTGTCACTTAAAGTTTCGTACTGTCTTCGTAAACTCACTTAGATTTCGTGATCTCACGTAGAGCCCTAAATTATAAATATTTAACCTTAATTAATTAATTAATTTCTACTCATGTTTTCCAGCAAACGGCGAAACTTGTCTCATATATTTTCACTATAATTTATTTGTTGTATAACACCACTTTTCACAAAAATTTGATCATTTAATTTGAATATTTACTCGACGCGTAAATTCTTGAGTATGAGTGATGTAGCATGTGCATGATTCAAACTAAGACTGTCTGCTTATCAAATTCGCGTGTTATATAGTCTACGCCCCGTCTAAAAATTCATTGGTTATCTGAACTGTTGTTCAAAGTTTACGACCAAGCATCGGGTGTTTTGAATATTTTGGGCTTCTACAAGTATATCACTGATAATAACTTGTCGGAACGATTTCTTGATCACGTAGGTACCGGTGAATTTCTAGTTTGTATTTATTTTATACCGTCTGTTTTGATGTTGTTATAGGAATTTCTAATTCACTTTGGCACGTAGTTTCACTTATGGCTTTTATTTGTCAAGATAATACTTTGGGATTTGTATTAACTCCATGCAGAAAATCACGTAGACAAAGTGACGTAAATTAACATATTTCTGTTTACATTTTGCGTTTCCGAAAGGTATTTATTTCAAAGGATGCGTTTCTTATCAAGACACTATGCTATCTGCTTTCACTATCGCATGCTTAATGTAAATTGTATTATGATTTTCTGGTTTTTTACTACATTTCACGCGTATCGATTTACAATTTATGAATACTTTGGTTTAAGACAAGTTTGATTGCGTGTAGAGTTATTTCTTTTGCTGAATGTGTGTTTATTGTTGAATGATATGCTTCCCCGCATTAATTAAAGTCAACTGCGTTACTTATACAGGGTGTTAAATGTTTGCTCTTTGCATAATTTGCACAATTACATATTTTTCATGCTAAATAAATGTGGTTTTCTAACTCCTAGTACTATTTATTTGTATTGTGTAACCATTATGACTCAATATACCCCTTAATAACCCCCTCATCATAGCAATATATATATATTATATATATATATATATATATATATATATATATATATTGCTGTGAAACCTCTAAAAAGCCTCACCAGAGTTAAAAAAAAATATTCGAGCCTCTTGAATTGGGCACCAAGATTTGCTGTGATTCTCGCCCCGTTGAATCTCTTCTGATAATCGCCTCTTTACTCTTTCCGCCTCGGCTGCTCACCTTGTTAAAACTTTCATCCTCATTCATAAAAAAAACAAACACATTCCTACCACAAACATCAACGTTAACTCTATTTACATCAATATTCACAATACATTAAAATTTCAAAATTAAATTTCAGCATACATTTCAGTATCATAAATTTCAAGTTTAAATTTGTCATCATTTTAATTTGCATCCAGAATTAAAGTCCTTGTAGGATGCATACTAATTAAATAAACAAGATCTGCAGACCTGAGTCTGGATAAAAGGGAGCATCTCCCACCCCTTTACGTTAATTAAACAGGTTAGTCTAATTGAGCTCAAAGACAGACCCAAATTTTCATCATAATCAAAAACATAAACTGCTAAATACTCCTTTCTACTTATACAAGAAAATTTCACCTTAAAATTAAAAATTTGTTGTTTATACAAATTCACTACTGTCTATGTTATCAAACAAATTATAAAAATATCCAACACACACCAAAACATCAAAGTTCGAACAAAATTGTATAATTTACCTGAAGGTTACTGCACTCGTGGCTTCAATGTACATCGTCCTTGCTAATTTCACCATTTCAGCTGGTTTATGTTTACGGCTTTAGCTTCTGACCGTTTTTTAAAATTTTTGTACACCACCATTCGTCTAAATTGGTTCAGGACTTCTCAGGAACTCATCTATGTATAGCCCCAAAAATTAGCAAAGCAATTCATACTTCGTTCACGCTATACAAAGCTGCATACTTAAATGTATTTATTTATCGCTACTTATCTATCTTTTCTAAGTGCACTAATGCATAATAACTTGTATCGTAGCACGTAAAGAGCAA
This sequence comes from Platerodrilus igneus, assembly GCA_036346225.1. NCBI lineage: Eukaryota > Metazoa > Arthropoda > Insecta > Coleoptera > Lycidae > Platerodrilus > Platerodrilus igneus. The sequence continues at coordinate 6,352,723 of JARFIW010000447.1, read as the reverse complement.
ACTGTTTTAAAGTATTCAATAATCACAAAATATAAGAGCAAACTGTTTAAAGTATTGAATCAAAATCGAAAATCTAAGAGAGCGAAACTCCTATAAATGCGGGTTTATATAATAGCTCGCCTGCACGTCGGTTTTGTCCCGCGACGGCCAGTTTTCCGAATTCCGCATACTATGTTCCCTTTTCGACAGTCCGGCACAGCGATTCTATTAAATTTGCACACGCTCCAGTTGAAAATCTAAGAAATTTTTCACACGGCACGCAACGCGTCTGCAAACAACTAATTAATTTTGTATAGAAATCGTTACGTTTACACCTCTCATATCTGCATCTTATTTCCACCAATCGCAAACCCAGTGACGTTACTCAAATCACGCCTTCTATTATCCGTGTCTCAGCTTTGCGCGATCCATCCATCTCTTTCTACCCTTATCTGAGTGGTACAAATCGATATTCATTATTATGGGCTATTTCAATCCACGTGGATTCGCGACGTGACTTACTTGAGTTAAATAACCCCGTATCTAGCCTTCCCGTTAATATAAGCTACGGTTTATCCGACCGTTTGCAATATACGCAGAATCTGCATGTTTATCAGCTTGAATTTATTAGAATTTGACATTTAAAAATACGCAGGTGTTCAATCGTAATACTTTAAATAACACTTCTACGATTTGAATATTATTGGGTTTTTAAAAGCTTTTATGCATATTATATATTACTAATGGTTCAATTAACTCCAATTAAAATAATAATGAATGGCATTGACTTCTCCCTTTAATTTTTAGCGAATCCTAATTAAATATTAATTATTATTTGTACATTTTGTTTAATACTCGTTACTTAAAAATTGAATTACTTAATATAAATTTTGCACGTAATTTCTATTTGTTTCTTTATACTTAGAATAATTAAATTACATACAAGTTGAGCATTTTAATACTGCTTCTTTTTATAGAAAGCGTCTAGTGAATAATTTAAATCCCTTATTTTTAATGAAACGAATACATTTTTATGCTCCACGGTTTTAATAACGCGTATTATCTAATAAAATTCTATACAAACCCTCCATTCTAATTGAATGATTTAAATCTTTAGACTAGGCATTTAATTACGCGTACTTTTTCCCAAAGCTTCCTTATACACGGTGATTAAAATTATTTGATGTAATTAATTAATTTTCTACCCTGGTCTAAATTTGAGTAATATATATATATATATATATATATATATATATATATATATATTGCTGTGTTACCCTGTATTAGAATCGAGCCTCACGAATGGGCGCCAAGAATGCTGTGAATCCTACAAAAAGCTATTCATTACCTTAACTGTGTTGGTCCATTGACTTTCTTCTGTTAATCGCCTCGGCTGCTCCTCTAGTTAAACCTTCATCCTCATTCATAAAAAAACAAACACATTCCTACCACAAACATCAACGTTAACTCTATTTACATCAATATTCACAATACATTAAAATTTCAAAATTAAAATTCAGCATAAATTTTAATATCAGAAAATTTCAAGATTAAATTTGTTATCATTTTAATGTGCATCCAGAATTAAAGTCCTTGTAGGATGCCTACTAATTAATATAACAATATATGCAGACCTGAGTCTGAGTACAAAGGGAGCATCTACCACCCCTTTACGTTAATTAACCAGGTTCGTCTAATTGAGCTCAAAGACATACCCAAATTTTCATCATAATCCAGAACATAAATACTAAATACCCCTTTCTACTTAAACAAGCAAATTTCACCTTAAAATTAAAATTCTGTTGTTAGTACAATTTCACTACTGTCCATTTTAAGTAAATCAATTATAAAGTTATTCAACACACACCAAAATATCAAAGTTCGAATAAAATAGTATAATTTACCTGAAGGTTACTGCGCTCGTAGCTTCAATGTACATCGTCCCTTTTGTTAATCACTCCATTCCAACTGGGTTATATTTACGGCTTCTGATTCTCAACGCTTTTAAAATTTTCTCCACCACCATTCATCTAAAGTTGTTTCAGGGCTTTTCCGGAACTCATCTGTGTATATCTGACCCTTGTTTTGTGGATCCAGACACGTTTATGAACCATTTAATTATTAACACCCCCGAAAAATAGCGAAGAAATTCATGCTTCCTTCACAAATATACGCCAAAACTGCCTACTTTTGTGTATTCATTTGTCGTTGCAAATTTTGACTAATTAGTACAGTGATACTAACTTTATTACCTTGTATCTTCTTTTCTAAGTGCACTAAAGTACATTCATTGTAGCACGTAAAGAACAAACTGTTTTAAATCACCAAAATATACGAGCAAACTGTTTAAATTATTCTATCAAACTCGGAAAACTAAAAAGCACTGTTTAACGCATTGAATCAAGTCGAAAATCTAAGAGAGCTTGTTCATATTGACCTGGGTATATATAGAGGTTAGCCTGTCTGTCGGTCTGGTCCCCAAAACGGACAATTCTTCAGAATTTCGCATGCTAGGTTCCCATTCCGCAGCCCGGCATGCGATTTTTACGAAATTTGCACTCGCCCCAGTTATATCTCAGAAATTTCGACACGGCTCGCAACGTCTGCAAATAACTAATTAAATTTTATACAGAAATGTTATTTTTACCTCTCAATTTTGCCTTTTATTTTCAACCAATCGCAACCCCGTGACGTTGCTCCACTCACGCCTTTTACTATATGTGTCTCGGTCTTGCGCATATTATCTGTCTCTATCTACCCTGTTCTTATTGGTGCAGATTGATATTCTTTATTATCGATTATTTCAGTCCATGTGGACTGTGAAATAACCCACCTTTAGCATTTCCCGTACCTATTAAGCTACGATTTCTCCAAGATTCTCTGTAACCATTAATTATCTGCAAAATTTACGCAGAATGAGCTTTTTTAAAAATACACAGGTGTTCAAACATAATACTTCTAAATAACACTTCTACGATTTGCATTTTATTGGGTTTTTACAAGTTTTTATAGATATTATATGTTACTAATGGTTCAATTAACTCCAATTAAAATAATACCCTTTAATTTTTAGTGACTCCTAATCAAATATTAATTATTATCTGTACATTTTGTTTAATACCGGTTACTTAAAATTGAGTTAATTAATATAAATTTTGCACGTAATTTTCTATTTGTTTCTTTACTAGGAATAATTAAATTACACGCAGAGCTTTTTAATACTGCTTCCTCTTTTTTTTTTATAGCAAGCGTCTTGTACATAATTTAACTCCCTTATTTTTAATGAAACGAATGAATTTTTATGCTTCACGGTTTTTTAATAACGCGTACCTTTTCCCAAAGCTTCTACACGGTGATTAAAATTATTTGATGTGATTATTTAATTTTCTACCCTGGTCTAAATATGAGTAATATATATATATATATATATATATATATATATATATATATATATTGCTGTGAAACCTCCAAAATCCGGGAACTACGGTTTTCGAATCGTGCCCCACAGATTGGGCGTCATAAATGCTATGTTTCCATGTATTAGAATCGAGCCTCACAAATTGAGCGTCAAGAATGCTGTGAATCCTACAAAAAGCTATTCATTACCTTAACTGTTCCGTTGACTTTCTTCTGTTAATCGCCTCTTTACTCTTTTCCGCCTCGGCTGCTCACCTAGTTAAAACTTTCATCCTCAATCATAAAAAAACAAACACATTCCTATCACAAACACCAACGTTAACTCTATTTACATCAATATTCACAATACATTAAAATTTCAAAATTAAAATTCAGCATAAATTTCAGTATCAGAAAATTTCAAGATTAAATTTATTATCATTTTAATGTGCATCCAAAATTAAAGTCCTTGTAGATGCCTACTAATTAATATAACACTATATGCAGACCTGAGTCTGAGTACAAAGGGAGCATCTCCCACCCCTTTACGTTAATTAACCAGGTTCGTCTAATTGAGCTCAAAGACATACCCAAATTTTCATCATAATCCAGAACATAAATACTAAATACCCCTTTCTACTTAAACAAGAAAATTTCACCTTAAAATTAAAATTTTGTTGTTAGTACAATTTCACTACTGTCCATTTTAAGTAAATCAATTATAAAGTTATTCAACACACACCAAAACATCAGAAATCGAACAACAAAGCATAAGTTACCTGAAGGTTAATGCACTCGTGGCCCCAATGTATATCGTCCTCTGTTAATCACACCAATCCAACTGGGTTATGTTTAGGTCCTCGTATTGCTGGTCGCCTTTAAAATTTTCTACACCACCATTCATCTAAAGTTGTTTCAGTGGTTTTTCGGAACTCATTTGTGTATATCTGAAGCTTGTTTTGTGGATCCAGACACGTTTACGAATCATTTAATTATTAACACCCCCGAAAAATAGCAAAGAAATTCATACTTCTTTCACAAATATACGCCAAAACTGCCTACTTTTGTGTATTCATTTGTCGTTGCAAATTTGACTAATTGGTACAGTGATACTAGACTTTATTACCTTGTATCTTCTTTTCTAAGTGCACTAAATTACATTCATTGTAGCACGTAAAGAACAAACTGTTTTAAATCACTAAAATATACGAGCAAACTGTTTAAATTATTCTATCAAAATCGGAAAACTAAAAAGCACTGTTTAACGCATTGAATCAAATCGAAAATCTAAGAGAGAGAAACTCATATTAACCCGGGTATATATAGTGGTTAGCCTGTCTGTCGGTTTTGTCCCCAAAACGGCCAGTTTCTAGAATTTCGTATACTATGTTCCCATCTCGACCGCCTGTGCGTCGGTTCTTATTAAATTTGCACTCGCACCAGTTAAATCTCAGAAATTTCGACACGGCTCGCAACGTCTGGGAATAACTAATTAATTTTTATACAGAAATGTTATTTTTACCTCTCAAGTTTGCCTCTTATTTTCAACCAATCGCAACCCAGTGACGTTGCTCAACTCACGCCTTTTACTATATGTGTCTCTGTCTTGCGCATATTATCTGTCTCTATCTACCCTGTTCCGAGTGGTACAAATCGATATTCTTTAGTATCGGTTATTTTCAATCCACGTGGACTTGTGAAATAACCCACCTTATTAGCATTTCCCGTAAATATTAAGCAACGGTTTCTCCAACATTCTCTGTAACCATTTGTTATCTGCAAATTTTACGCAGAACATAAAGCATTTAAAAATACGCAGGTGTTCAAACATAATACTTCTACGATCTGAATATTATTGGGTTTTTACTAGCTTTTATACATATTATATGTTACTAATGGTTCAATTAACTTCAATTAAAAATAATACCCCTTAATTTTTAGTGACTCCTAATCAAATATTAATTATTATCTGTACATTTTGTTTAATACCGGTTACTTAAAATTGAGTTAATTAATATAAATTTTGCACGTAATTTCCATTTGTTTCTTTACTCGGAATAATTAAATTACACGTAGAGCATTTTAATACTGCTTCCTTTTTTATAGCAAGCGTCTTGTAAATAATTTAACTCCCTTATTTTTAATGAAACGAATGAATTTTTATGCTTCACGGTTTTAATAACGCGTACCTTTTCCCAAAGCTTCTACACGGTGATTAAAATTATTTTATGTGATTATTTAATTTTCTACCCTGGTCTAAATATGAGTAATATATATTGCTAGGCTCCCTAAATTATTCGCGCCCCTTCATTTGGTCGACATATAAATATTGCTATGTATTAACTGGATTTATCAATCTCGAACGTTGGGCTGTCATATAAATATTGCTATGAACTCTCTCCAGGAACTTAACTGGATTTTATCTTGAACCGACCTTATCGACCAATAACAAAACTTGATATGTTACCGCCTTACTCGTTATCAATTTTGTATTCAACTTATAGCTCCTCCTTTATTGTTTAAATTATCAAATCACTCCCATTAACTTTATCTTATGACCTCGACTAGCATTTATTTAGAATTATAAAATGAAGTTAATTCAATTTTATATAATGAAACAAATATTATGTACAGTTTTTGTAAATTATTTAAAATACACTTTTCAATTAATCAATGTTGTAAATCTCATTTATCAAAAATCATATACTTTTAATCAAATCTAAAGTCACCAAAAAACTTATTGTTTTTATAAAAAGAAGTGTGGAACGTTCAAAACCTCATCATATATCGCCCTTTATACGTATGCAAGTTCTCTGTTTTGTTGACTTCCTCATATTCATTTATATTAAGCAAATTCAATATTCAAATAAAAAATAGAAAAATAATGTCTTATAACTAAAAATCTAACCTGGTCTATTTTCTTCGCTATTTTCTTCTCGCAATTGACGCATCCATTATCAGCTAATATTTTCCATGCATTAAGTCATCCATTTGGATAAAATTATTTTTCCCCAATTCAGAATTATTACATGCCCATTCGAAATATTGTCTATCCACACGCTTGAACCATTGCATTTAAATTATTGTTATCACCCTCTGGACTACCATTATTAAACTTATACTTATGCACCCCAATTTATTGTCATCTCATTCAGACTTATTACTTTTTATCAATTTATTCTCATCAATCTCCCTGGACTTATAATACCATCTATTCTCCCCGAACTTAGAAATTGTATTATTATTCTTTTCCCCGAACTTGGATTTCTTATTATTCTCCCCGGACTCGGAGCCCTATTATTATTATGTTTTAGTTTAAAATAAATTCCCCAAAATCTACTTACGTTTAATCGGCAATCATAATTTTCATCTTCTTCGCACTAATACAACTTTTCACTTTAAATTATTATTACGTATCACACTTTGTCTCAGAGTGGCGCACTTCGGCCTTTGTTGAGTTGAAAACTGAGTTCGTTATCACTGTGCCTGTTAATATATCATTGACCTCCTACTCCGTCAGTGAGTATGGTCTACAAACTCGTCGCTAATTTTAACCAATCAAATCTTTACATTTAAAGTAGTTTCTGATGTAATTTTCTATGCTTTCAAATAATTGTGGCCTGCTCGCAGGTGCTTTGTTATCAAACATGCGGTGTTTTGACGAATCTAATCGCCTTTCCATAAACAACTGATGCAATTCGACTTTTAATTTTCATATCTGCCTGTTATATACGCATTTTTTAATCACGTCTCTTTATCAAAGTTCTTAACTACTTGTACGCATTTACCATATGCTTCTCGAAGCTCTATTTCTTATCCCCGTATTAACCTAATCGTTTGGAACTCTTGAATGCGTGTCTAATTACACTTTATTATGTTTACATATAAAATACGCGTGCTTCCACTGAAAAATATCATTATTTGCCTTACCTAAATTACCTAAAACTCTATCTACAGGGTATTATATATTTACTATTTACTTAATGCATGTGTTCCTTGTTTCTACGCTAACTATGCGTCTTATTGTGTCTATTTGCGTCGCTTAAAACTATTTATACTTTATATACAGGGTGTTGACTGCTTACTATTTACAAACTATCTCCATTTCTCAATTGTTTACTAAATAAATGCAGTTTTCTGCTTCCTATTATAATTTCCAATTCCTAAACGACCTTTACTATAAAGTACACCCTTAAACAACCCCTTATCACAGCATAATATATACATACATACATATATACTTTAATTTATCGGCCATAATCATTCCCCTGATGGTTGTTTGAATTTTATGCTGTAATTTTTAAGAATTGGTAGCAATGTCATTGCCTTGACCTTACCATATACATCGTGAGTATAAAGTAAATTGTATTAAACAAACATTATGACGTTCACATATTTATAAATACAATGATTAAATACCTACCAAACTCTTAACCTGAATAAAAATTGTTTACATTGATATGATATTCAAATCTGCCTTATTTCGATTATTAAATATTTGTTTATCTTTATTTGTCATTGGTTTAAACAACTTCCACCGGATGAATCATGTACGCTTATTTCAAACGCAAACAGGGAAATTGTAATAGTACGTCGGCGGTTGCCTGACTATAAGCACGTAATATGACGCGCCATTACTTAGTTGAAAGGAGCATGAAATAGTATCTTACAAATTTACTAATTTGTTTTTAAAATGGCAGATGTGGGTGCAGTATGTGAATTCTGTGCACTCTGTTGCTGTGAATTTTTAGCTTCCGGTTTATTGAACGTATGCTGCGATTTATTCTGCGCCGTTAGTAGTGTTTGTGGACATTCCAAAGAAACGAAACCCGAAAACGAAGGTGACGGAAATGAGATTAGTGACCCTGATTCGATCCACGAATCTCAAACGTTAATTATACAACCCACTGCAACTGTACTGAATATGCCCAGTGAATGTAAGTTCTTTTACTAACTATAATGAACTACTTACTTGTTGCGATGTGTCCTTGAGTAAAAATAATTTGAAAATACTAACTATTAACATTGGCAGTGGTTTAATGTATACAGTTCTTTTATTCGTTTACATAATACAAATTTAGCTCATTAATATTCGAGGAAATTTCGTAACACCAACATAGAAAATACAGTGGACGGTCGAGTTTACGCTCCTCCATACCTGAACAACCTTGATATTAATTGAATATAATGTATACTCCACAGGGTGTTCCTAAATATTATGTACATACGAATGCATGTAATATTTAGGCTTATTTCCTGACTAATAATTCATATAAACATAGGATAAACAAAGGATAAAAAGGAGGGATAGAATCTAGGTAAGCTTAATGATAGTGAGGTAAAAGAGGAATATAAACAAGTATTAGATAATAAGATCAAAAAGATAGCTATAGGAGGGAACGTAGAAAATAGATGGAAAGAAATAAAGAGGGCTGTACATGATACAGCAACACAGACTATATGTAAGAAAAAAGTAGAAGCGAGAAAACCCTGGGTAACAAAAGAGATATTAGATTTAATAGAGAATAGAAGAAAGCTTAAACCTTTCAGAGAATTGGATAGTGAAAGTAAGCAAAAATACAATAGAGTTGGAAATAAGAGTACATGAGTGTAGAAAAACTACAAATAAATGGATGGAGGAGAATTGTAAGGGAATACAAGATGATTTGAGAGTAGGTAAGACAGACAGGGCTTACAGGGCAGTTACAAAGTTTTTCGGTGAAGATAGGAAAAATATAGATAAGAATAAAGAGCTTCTAATAAATAAAGTTGAGGTAGCAGATAGATGGAAAAGATATTTAAAAGATTTATATAAGGAATACGATATGGATGAGATAGAGAACGACCAAGAAGAGAATGTAGAAGTAGGGTTCTCAATATCAAGAGAGGAATTTGATAGAGCTGTTAGGGATCTTAAACTAAATAAAGCGCCGGGGAGACGATATACCCGCAGAATTAATAAAATATGCAAGTCAGAAAACTTTAGACGGACTATATGAACTAGTAAAAGTAATATATGACACAGCTGAGGTTCCAATAGATTTCGAAAAAAACATAATTATCCCAATCCCAAAAAAGTCAGGAGCTGATAGATGTGAGAATTTTAGAACGGTTAGTTTAACTTCCCACGCTTCCAAAAAGTAACAATAATAATTGAAAATAGAGTAGAAACTTTGACTGAAAATTATTTAGGCGAAAACCAATATGGTTTTCGTAAAGACAGAGGGACTAGAAAACCAATACTAATGATTAGGATAATTATCGAAAAAAGGTTACAGAAAAAAATAAAAAGACTTATTTCGCGTTTGTAGATTTAGAAAAAGCATTTGATAGGGTTAAATGGATTGTTATGTTGAGGGTTTTGCGAAAAATAGGAATCTCTTATAGGAATAGAAATATTATTTACCGTCTATATAAAAATCAAAGTGTAGTAATTAGATTTGATGAAATAGAAAAGGAAGTTAAGATTAGAAATGGTGTTAGACAAGGCTGAATACTATCTCTCTTTATTTTTAATGTTTATATTGAGGAAGATTTAGCTTTAGCTAGAGAAAGAAAAGAGATAAGTATTAATGTACAGGGACAGAAAATAGAAATGTTAGGTTTTGCAGATGGTATAGCCATGAGATACTACAGAGTAACTATAGTATGAGAATTAACTCAGGAAAAACCAAGATAATGAGAAGTGAGTTACAGCCTAGTTCTAAACCAAAATTAAAAATGGATAATACCTAGTTAGAGGAGGTAGATGAATTTTGTTATTTAGGTAATATAATTACAAAGGACGGACGTAACAGAAGGGATATAGTAGCTAGAATAGCTCAAGCTAGAAAAATGTTTTTAAAAAGAAAGACTTACTAATAGCTAATAGTATTAGTTTAGATTATAGAAAAAGTTTCTTAAAGTCGCACGTATGGAGCGTTCTAAGTAGTGGGTTAGGGCCGGTCCTAATTCAAAACGTGTTCAGACGTATTTTCCATATGTAAAATACACGTGCACCGTTTTGAATTAGGATCGGCCTTATATAATTTCAATGTAAAATAGTTGTGAAAATATGAATTCTTATATACTTTCAATGTAAAATACTTGTGGGCACGTTTTGAATTAGGATCGGCTTTATATTACTTTCAATGAAACATACTTCAAAACACACGTATGTTGAAAAATGTAAGTGCAGAGAAAAATGTGTGTAGCTGTTTTGAATTTGGTTTTCTAGAGAGAAGTTATAAAGTATGACAGATGCAAAATATCGCATTCAAGTCAATTGTGTTTAATTAAAGTGGATTCTGATTTATGTTTTTTATTTATGTGTAGAGGCTGCAAATACACATGGGCCGGTTTCAATTCAAACTGTGTTTACTCTTGTGATAGGTTGAAAAGTGAGTTGGCAAAGTACGCAGATGGTGGTAATCTGCTATATAAGGAGATTGCTCCTAATATTAATTTAATTAGTCGAAGTTTACTGCATATATTTACATACAAACATGTATATAATTGATATTCAGGGATTTAAATACAAGAAAAACGAGTTTGTGTGTAAAGAAATTGTGGTTTTGGACTTGTTGAAAGGTGTTGTTTGGCATCAAATTTTTTTAAACTGCCAATGCAGTCCAGTTGTTTGAGCCAAGATCATATAAAACATAACGACTGGGTGACAAAGAATATTCATGGCCTTTCTTGGGATAAATCTTCATCGGCTGGAATGGTGTTATCATATATAGCGCTTTATTTGAAGCAAATTATCCTACCCGGTGAAGAAGTATTTGTGAAGGGTCTAGAAAAGAAGAAATTGATTGAAACCTATCTAATGCAAAACGTTGTAACTGATATGCTTGCACTAGGTTGTCCTAAGGTATCGGAGTTAAAAATCAACAACCGTTTAAAATATAACATCCATTGTTGTAGACACAGCAATAATAATCTGCAATGTGCAAAACAAAATACCTTGTTATTAAAAGAATGGCTTGATAATAATAAAAAACAATAGAAAGATTGTGTCTGTATTATTTATTTTAATATAATTTTACAATGTTAGCCGAAGCAAATTATCCGACCCGGTGAAGGGTCTAGAAAGGTCTAGAAAAGAATAAGAAATAGATGGAAACCTATCTATTGCAAAACAAAATACTTTGTTATTAAAAGAATGGTTTGATAATAATAAAAAACAATAGAAAAGATTGTGTCTGTATTATTATTGTAGTCAGTAAGAAATCTTTAATGCTGATGTCTGCAAAAAAAAACAATTAAACTCAGACAGCACGAATGGGACTCTCAACCCTGAAAGCAATTATAATTGATCAACGCAATAGCTCTTTACTGGTTTTACACCATTTAACAAATTGTACAGATATCTCGAAAAATTTGCCAAAGACAGACAGACAGATAGACAGACTGACAGCACCAATTTTCTCATTCTCGCTTTTAAAGAATAACAAGTCGTAGTTATTAAATCGCGCACTCAGTTTATCTGCAAGAAATATATAAACGAGGAAATTTATGAAATGCTCCAACTTCAAAGAAACTAGAAATAAATCTATTGAAATATATGCTAACGTTGCAATTGGTGGATCTGCTCACGGAGTAAACAATTTTTTCAAGCACTTCATTTGGATTGACTATAAACTACTCAATAATTTTTAACCTAACCACTATCATTATTCTTTCCTGACAAGGGCAATTTTAAAAAAAATTTTCATTTTTGATTTGTTCTATAAAACACAACTACAACTTGACAATAAAGATTGAGCGATTATCACACACATATCTTGAGTATATATAAAGATATTAAACAATAAGAACAGCAGAAAGTTCAACCCATGTCAGACAGTTTTTTTCTTGTCAACGATAGTCTAGTCTAATGCTTCTTCAGCATTTGCATTTCCATAGTTACGTACTGAAGGCAACTCTGCAATTTTAGATCACATGCATTTCAATTGCAAAAAAAAAATAAAAGCATCTATTTGAAATGCATTTCTAACTTTAATCGCAAAAAAATGAGAGCATCTATTCGAAATATGCACTCAGATTAAAAGTCAAAAATTGTTTTACACCGTTCTGTAAACTGAGATTACGTAGTTATTAAATCGGGAGTAATGTGAAATGAAACACACAATGTATTTTTCTTTATTGTAATCTATAAAATACATATATATATATATATATATATATATATATATATATATATATAATGTTATGTACTCTAGAATAAACATACTATAATTCACTTAAGTTCCCAAATATAAAAAACAGTTCTAACTCACTCCAACTCTGAACGGTAAAAAAATATTGCATTATCAGTTCTATGAGGGCTGTCTTCTTCATCTTTGACGCGCGGTCGTTTCTGGTTGTTCTTCTTCTTCGTGTTCACTAATAAAAGATTCAAATGAATATTAGACCAAGTAAATGCATTAAGAAAATTAAATCTATATATTAAGCTAACGAATACATACTCTGTATTGGTGTCATCAGGTCGTACGTTGCAATTGGTGGATCTGCTCACAGAGTGTCAACGATTTTTTTCTCCAGTACTTAATTTGGATTGACTATAAACTACTCAATAATTTTAACCCAATCACTATCATTATTCTTCCCTGACAAGGATAATTTAAAAAAAAAAAAGATTTTTATTTTTGATTTGTTCTATAGAACACACAACTACAACTTGGCAATAAAGATTGAACGATTATCACAAACACATATCTTGAGTATATAAGGATATTAAACAACAAGAACAGCAGAAAATTCAACTCATGTAAGCAAGAATTTAATGCTAAGGTATTGTCTAGATAGCAATTGTAGAAATATGAAATCTATAGAAAATTTAATAAAGCCAGTTATGTATAAATTTTTTTAATGCTGACATCTACAGAAAAATAAAATGCGAGAAATTTAATGCTAACATCAGCAGAATAATAAATAAATCCACTTAGTCAGCATTAATGGAAGACCGGTCTGGCTTTGAAAGAACTTGACTTTTATACATTTTTTTAATCGATATCAGACTGTACAGAAACAGCAATGTTTAATTAGATCAGTCAAAACATGATGTGTTTACTATTAAACAAAAACAAAATTGTTCTTAATCCAAGTGATGATAAAAGAATTCTTAGTACCTCAACCACTGATAATAACTATTGCCTATTTTTGTAGTATTGATTACAAAAATTACATACGACAGCGAGTACTGTGTTAAAAATTATTTTCGTTGCAGAAAGTAACATTAATACCCGTCAATATTACTGTATTAGTCGATTAAGGCATGAGTTAATTTTTTACTACGTTTCTTTTTATTCGCTTAGGGCAATGCAGAGAAAAAGTTTGAATTGGCAACATTTTTTTATAATGAAATAGACCGTGTTACAAAATCACATTCATTTTTACTGAAAAGTAAATCGTAGGAGATTGCTAACTATACGGTGTTATAATATTTTTATATATTTGTGTGAATAAACTCACAAAGCGCCAAATGAGCGGTTTGTCTAACTGATTTTCAATAATATACAAATATTTAAATTACTAGATACGTATTCGACCACTATGTGGTCATCATTAGTAGGAAAAAAAATAAAAATTTGCTGTATAATTTACTATATTGTTGCTTTAAACACTATCGAGGATATTCTCCTCACCCGCAGGCTGGTGTTCTCAACAACAAACAAGTGAATTGTGTGTTTGTTGTTGAGAACACCAGCCTGCGGGTGAGGAGAATATCCTCGATAGTGTTTAAAGCAACAATATAGTAAATTATACAGCTAATTTTTTTTTTTTCCGTACTGATGATGACCACATAGTGGTCGAAATACGTATCTAGTAATTTAAATATTTTTTGTGGTTAAGGGTTTTTATTTAATTTTATTTAAATCGTGCCACAGTGTTCCTATAGATTATATTGATTTTTTCACTTAAAGCGATTGACATTCATTTCAAATAAGTATTTATTAAGGTCATATAAAAGAAAAAAGTTTTATCATATAAACAACGTTGTGTAATTTAAATTTCATTACGTAGCATTCGTTGAATTTTAAAAAATTATTTTATACCTCCATCATGATTTAGTTTTACTACGTGCTATAATTAATCCTTTAACTGATGAAGAAATGAATTGCTTTAACAAAGTTTTATGGAAAATGTCATGCGTTGCACATTGCATATTCTATAGTGCGTGTAAATTAATAAACAATATTGACGGTTTAATCTGAGACATTTTTTCAAAACTTGCTTTAATTTTTATTAAAATTTTTTATATGTAACCATAAAAAATAGCGCTGTAATGATAGTGTATTTTCTGTACACACAGCATAAATCAAAGGTCGTATAAAAAAACATTTGATTACTATACTGCAAGCAAGCAAATTTTTTCAGTAAACGCAGCTGAATGAAAAATGATGTTATATGCTAATTCATTTACAGTTGTATTGCTTTTGTCAGATGATATTTTTGTATAAATAGTAAATAAAGCTGTACATATATTAAGTAGTGTATTGATTTGTATAGAATCATGAATTCTGAAACCGTGGCCGAGATTAGTAACGCTATTTTGAAATTAACTGTGAAATGCGTGAATCTAATCAGATCAGTCGATGCAATAACAAAACACATTTTAATTATCAAAGCAAATATTAGTATATTGAAGCTTGCTATTAGAAATAAGGTATACGAAGACAATCGTCAGGAAAATCCTAGTAGGCTGGAATCTAATTTGGCACATCTTAAAAGTTACCTTGTACGATTGAGGCACTTGAAACGCTCTTTGGAATATCAAAGTAAAGGTATTGATGCAACGCTTTCTAGAGGTCATATTCGAAAAAATCTGATTTGGCATGATTCACAATCATGTTTTGGAAGTCGAATAATGACGGGACTTATTACCAATTTAAGTTATAAAGATCCTCTAGTGTTCTTAGACAAGGCGTTCGCTAGTTTTAAACGGAAGATTGTTGCTTGCTTAAAAAGGTCAATGTTGAAAGTTAATGTAATACTGACCGCTAACTTTGTTAAGCCTACCACTGGCGAAATAGATTTGAAGACGTTTCCTACTGCAAATCGTCACATCGATATAAATACCAATCTTAAGCGGTGGTATAAGTAGAATGTATTAGACAAGATTTCAAAGCGATTAGAGAAATTTAGCGAAAAGGATTCAGGTTGGGCAATCCAAGAAGTTTTACACTTGAAGGTAAATATAAACAATCATGATCCAGTTAAAGGAGGGTGTACAACGTTTGTTCCGGTTCCGGACTTATAAACAATAGCACAATGTTTCTTGATTTTATATTAAAAGTTCCTTTCAAAGCAAGTGGAGCCCACGACATTCAAACATGGAAGTATTTCATTAATTGTATTTAATAAATCCTGATTAGAAAAAAGTATTATGATAGTTGCTCAATCAAAAGTGAAAGAGGATATAGTAAATGAACTTCATAAACCAGCAAGAATAAATTTCAAGAGACGCAAAGTGATAGTAAAAGGTTTAAATGACCTTCAGACCGATTTGATTGAAATGCTACCATATTCGCAAACAAACAAAGGATTTAAATACATTTTAGTAGTTATTGATTGTTTCTCCAAATACGTATGGGCTGTACCACTTAAAAGTAAAACGGGTATTGATGTTACTGCTGCAATGAAAACAATTTTAAATAAATTTAAAAATCCGCCAAGAAATTTGCAGTCTGATTTTGGTAAAGAATATTATAACAAACACTTTCAATCCTTAATGCAGACATATGGCATAAACTATTATAGTGTTTTTTCTACAAAGAAAGCATGCATTGTGGAACGTGTAATTAGAACTTTAAAGGGAAAAATGTGGCGCTTGTTTAACCTGAACGGTTCTTACAATTGGATAAAAATTTAAGCGATATTGTGAAACAATACAACAATACAGTTCACAATACTATCGAGTCAAACCTGTAAAAGTTGATAAATCAAATGAAAAAACTATTCTTAAATCATCATTTACCCACATCAAACTTGCAACCAAAATACCAAAATATTCAATTAAAGACAGTGTGAGGATTAGTAAACACAGGGAAGCATTTACGAAAGGTTACACGCCAAACTGGTCAATGAAATTTTTAAGATTAAAAAGGTAAACGTAACCAATCCGACAACATATATATTAGAAGATCAAGACGAAAAAGAAATCAAAGGTGCATTTTATGAAATGGAGTTGCAAAAGGTTAAACATCCAGGAATTTACCTGGTAGAAAAAGTCCTAAGAAAGAGTGGAAATAAAGTCTTTGTAAAATGGTTCGGCTTCTCTAACGTACACAATAGCTAGAGCGATAAAAAAATAATGTTTGCTAGAAGTTGTTATACTAATAGTTAATAAGGCTAACATTGTAAAATTATATTAAAATAAATAATACAGACAAAATCTTTTTATTGTTTTTTATTATTATCAGCCATTCTTTTAATAAAAAAAAAGGTATTTTGTTTTGCGCATTGCAGATTATTATTGCTGTGTCTATAACAATGGATGTTATATTTTAAACGATTGTTGATTTTTAACTCCGATAGCTTAGGACAACCTAGTGCAAGCATATCAGTTACAATGTTTTGCATTAGATAGGTTTCAATCAATTTCTTCTTTTCTAAACCCTTCACAAATATTTCTTCACCGGGTCGGATAATTTTCTTCAAATAAAGCGCTATATATGGTTACACCATTCTAGCCGTTGAAGATTCATCCCAAGAAAGACCATGAATATTCTTTGTCACCCAGTCGTTATGTTTTATATGATCTTGGCTCAAACAACTGGACTGCATTGGCAGTTTAAAAAAAATTGATGCCAAACAACACCTTTCAACAATTCCAAAACCGTAATTTCTTTACACACATACTCGTTTTTCTTGTATTTAAATCTCTGAATATCAATTATATACATGTTTGTATGTTAATATATGCAGTAAACTTCGACTACTTAAATTAATATTAGGAGCAATCTCCTTATATAGCAGATTACCACCATCTGCGTACTTTGCCAACCCACTTTTCAACATATCACAAGAGTGAACACATTTTGAATTGAAACCGGCCCATGTGTATTTGTAGCCTCTAAACATAAATAAAAAACATAAATGAGAATCCACTTTAATTAAACACAATTGACTTGAATGCGATATTTTGCATCTGTCATACTTTATAACTTCTCGCTAGAAAACCAAATTTAAAACATCTACACACATTTTCTCTGCACTTACATTTTTCAACATACGTGTGTTTTGAAGTATGTTTCATTGAAAGTAATATAAAGCCGATCCTAATTCAAAACGTGCCCACAAGTATTTTACATTGAAAGTATATAAGAATTCATGTTTTCACAACTATTTTACATTGAAATGTTTTCACAACTATTTTACATTGAAATTATATAAGGCGGATCCTAATTCAAAACGGTGCACGTGTATTTTACATATGGAAAATGCGTCTGAACACGTTTTGAATTAGGACCGGCCCTACCCCACTACTGTTCTATTATACGGTAGTGAGACTTTGACAATTAAAAAGGTAGATAAACAAAAGATAGAAGCTTTTGAAACTTAGTGTTATAGTTGGACAGATAGAGTAACAAATGAGGAAGTTTATAGAAGAATAGGCGAAGAATTCTGTATGTGGAAACAATTAAATTAGGTCGGGAGAGATAGATTGATAGGGCACCAGTTAAGATATGAGGGACTATTTAGTAAGGTTTTAGGTTATAGACTACTAAATAAAAATAGGATAGGAAGACCTAGACAGAGCTATATTACTCAAATTATTAGAGATTTAGGTTGTGAAGGGTATGTAGACCTTTTTAGACTAGCTCAGAATAGAAGAGAATTTAGAGCTGCGTCAAATCGACCTTAAGTAAGTTCGAAAACAAAAGAAAAAGAAAATAAGTAAAAGTCAGTTAACTAAATGTCACCATGACATAAATCACAATTAGTTAGCGGTCTGGCATGTTGGCAGCGATTTGTTGCTTAAGTCTTACTATAACATATAATTTAACACTTTTTCTTTTTTGGAGGGGACTACCAGATAATATTTTATTTTCTTATAAATGGGAATCATGTAAACATGTTGGAGTTCTTTAACAACCATTAGTTTACTAATACTCTGTAGATAAGGAAAAGATAGAAAAGTATAGTTCTTAATCGGTGAGTCGGCGGGGTATTATAACTACAAAAAAAAACTTATAATTAAAGGGAAGCCTGAAATAAAAATGAGAAATTAAATATACTTCTTAATACTTATAATTAAACTAAGTGACATTTTGAGGACACATAACAGTGCATTATAACCAAAACAAAAACAATACCCACAAAATACACATATCAGGTAGAACGCAAAAAGAAGGAAAAAAATTACCCCCTAAAATGGAGAACTGTGGTTTTCAGGTCTCTCCTTTATGTTAAATTTTCAAAAGAAAAATTACAGCTCTAAAAACCTCAGCTCTGAATTCGAATTGTAAATATAAAACTAAGTCTATAAGGCTTTCTCTACGATGTCATAATTTAAGAAATATGTACAATTATCAACAATAGTTTTAAATCACCATCATGAGCTTCAGGTTAACTACAAAAAAAATTATCACCGTAAGAGGTCAGGATATAATACAATATTTTCAATACGTGTCATCTTACATAAAGAGAATCGTTTTACCCCTTAGTCGGAAATAAAAGAACTTTATAAATAGACAGTTTCATCAAGTACGTGTAACCTATTTCAGAAAATGGTGGCTAAAACACTCGAGTTTAGAGCGTAAGGTTGGCCCTACTGACAAGGCGGTACAGAGGGGCTCGGGACCAAGTAGTGTTGGTGTTCTCCCATACCAAAAAGGAGCGGCAATGTAATGGGTCGCTAAGTCTCCCGAAGGAAGAAGCTAAAATAATTTCAGTTCATTGTCGCCAAAAAGTATAGGTTTGTAAAACCTGTAACATGTTTAATTTGTTCAGTATTTATTCGCATTGAATTACGAGGATAATGCGTTAAGCGTGCCTTATTCTTTATTACGGTTTCATATGGTACATAACGGAACGCTTCGTTTTAATAATCTTCTTATAGTAAAATATCTGTGTCACATAAAGCTATTTTGGCGAGCACCTCTATGCAATGCCTCGTCTATCGTATTTCCCCACCTCTAACGTCGCTATCGTTCGTTCCTCGCCTTGTCGAGTTAGTCGCTCCCTAGCAACCGACTTATCAAGATGTATTCCCGGCTAGAGGCATGCGACCTTCGGTTGAATTATTTGTGTGAGCGGGTCAGGTCGCGCTAGACCTGGAACAATTTTGATAACTTCTACTAACGGTTTGTAAATTATACATTTTACGAACTAATTTAATTTGGTTTCATTTATTTAGCGCGTCAACGAAGAATTCGCCATCGAAGAACGATAGATAAGGTACAAGTAAGATTTTGGTTTTGTAATTTGTATGGTTTTGTACAAGAATTCGCCTACGAAAAACGATAGATAAGGACAAGTGAAGATTTTGGTTTTGATTGCTGTCGTCCCAAGTTCGAAATGGCTTGTAGCATTGTTTGGAGCTTATGAATTTCCGTCCGGTTTTGTCTTGGAGAAACGGAGGCAGTTTGGTTCGTTATTACATATAAGAAATTTTTGCATGTGTTTTGAATGCTGTTAAAATTTGACAAACAGACTATCATATAAAAAGCACGAAAGTTGCTATCATATTTACGAACATATAATCTGTTTCATTTTCAATTATTGTTGAACTGGTTTTACAAGCCGTAGAAAGAAATTTTGTCAAGTTAGGTATATATAATTGTAAGCTTTGTTCCAATTGAACTTCAGATAAATTTCAAGGTATATTTTCGAAGTCATATTTTTTTTGTGTTGTAGCAAATTTGACAGATGTTGTCGTGAAAGCAGATGATTCGTGCAGTTTTCATAAAATTCAAATTAAACATTCTTCAATCTTGTAATTAGCTTTTATTTACAGATAAATTATAAAATCTAAGTATGAAAATTTAAATACACACTACGAACTAATTTATGAAATTGTAATCTACCTGATAAGATCTGCCCAGGATAGAAATGATAATTCAATGCATTGACTTTATGAATTATTTTGATCAAATATTTAAAACAAGCTTATGTTTAGTGAGCTGTCTTTTGTTTTAAAAAAACTAAATTTTAATTTTGTTATAAACTTTATTGTTGAGAATTTTTTTTTACCTGTTAAAAGTTATGAAATTTTAAAAGAAAGTTTTTTACTTCAGTAAACAATTAGTTAAACTTTGAGACTTTTATTTTGGTCAAATGCGATCGAATCTGATAACATAAAGGTAGAATTTTTGAGTAATAATTTTATGCCAATATCATATTGGGTATACACTTTTTATTTTTGATACTTTTATAGGACACAAATGGTGTTCTACATTTTATTTATTTAATCTTTGTAATTTCTTACAGGAGCTGCGTCTTATTTCTATAAGACAGGTTTTTGTTAACGAAGGCGATCGTTTTATCTTTGGGTTTCCACATCCGCCCTTAGAATTGTGCTTTGCTCTTATCGTGATTACCCCAGGACTTGGTGGCGCCTATTTAACTTCGTTTAGCTTTGGTTTGCAAACAAAATTCGACTTATCCCCCACTTCTTATTGCTCTACCCAGGAATAGACCCCTAGCTATGTCGGAAGACTTTTGTTCACTGGCGCCCAATTAAGAAAAATAAGTTACACTGACTCCACAACGTATACTATAAAAATACGCAGCAAACCATCATTACCTACCACGCTGTATGGCGTGTGCAAAATTTTCACAAAGATAAACGGAAACAACCAAAAATATAACAAATGTTTTTGTTGTGTATATCGAAAAGAAAGTGAATATTAATTTTGTTTAACTAATAACCAGAGCTCAAAGTAATATCGTTGTTATAAAACGTGATTAGGAAACATGAAAACACAGTTTATCAGATAGTTCAATAGGCTATTTCAACGAGTTTTAGGTTGAAACAATAGAAAAAGTAATTACACGCTATCGCAACGTATAGCAAGTTCACGGATACCTAAAACAAGGTATAGACTATTTAATTTATAGAATGAACTTTTCGTTTTAAAGCAAATAGATTGAAGTTGAAAATTACTAGAAGCGTATTTTATTGTAGGTGTTGTTGGAGCATCCGAGCAGAAACTACGTAAATGAATAATGGAGCAAAAGGGTGTAGATTTTAACTGACCATCGTAAAGTAAACGTAACAATAGGAAGACCTAGACCAAGCTATATTAGTCAAATTATTAGAATTTTAGATCGTGAAGGGTATGTAGAGCTTTTTAGATTAGCACAGAATAGAAAAAACGTTAGAGCTGCGTCAAACCGATCTTAAGTAAGGTCGAAAACAAAATGATGATGATAGGTCCGCAAACGCTTCGTTCCCGATCTACAGAGTGTTGAAATTTCAAGATTTTTTAGTTTTTTTTTTACAGCTCCTGCAGTTGTTGAGATACTTCGATCAAATTTTGAATATGCGTTACATTGTGGGGCTTACATCACTGAGAATCTCGAATGATAGTGAGAATCTACTGGGTAGCATTTTTTCAAGGGTTATGCTATCTTTTCATTCCCGGACCTTTCAAAATGAATTTATGTGTGTCAAGTTAGGAACGCGCAACTCAGCAACGAACTATAAGCATAACTGCACACCTATTATAGTGAACCGAATTATGATATACCACTTTATACAAAATAATTGATTTTTAAAAAACCAAATTAAATTTAACCTTCCTGCTCACGGGGTAAAACAACAATATCATAAGCTAGCCTTGTGAAAAGCTTCAGCTTCCTGCGGTTTGCCAAAAACTCAACAACGATCCAACTATTTACTATACGGCCGCATTAAAATTCATATCTCCAGAAAAAATTGGTACTCTCGCGTTTCAACATATGTACAAGGTCCACCACGTTATGGGCTATCTTTTTGAATATTTTCAGCATCAGGTGTTTTCCCAAACACTTAACAACGAGCAATTAACTTTTTAGTATAGCTATTACGAGCCGTGCGCTGCCACATTAAAAAATTCATATCCCCGAAAAAAATTAATTCCGCCGCATCTTGACATGTATACAAGATCCAGCACATAACAAGCTACCTGTATGAAAAATTTCAAGCTCCTGCGTTTTGTCTAAAACTCAACAACGAGCAATTAACTCTTTAGCATGCCTATCACGAGCCGTGCGCTATCGCATTGAAAGATCCATATCTTCGAAAAAAAGGTATTTCCGCGTTCTGACATATATTCAAAACCCACCACATTATGGGCCACCTACTTGAAAATTTTCAGCCTCCGGTGTTTTGCCAAACACTCAACAACGAGCAATTAACTCTTTAGTATACCTATCACGAGCTGTGAGCCGTCGCATTTAAAAATCCATATCTTCAAAAAAAATTTCTGCTTCGTTTTGGCATATACACAAGGTACAGCACACTATGAACTACCTCGGTGAAAAATTCCAATCTCTTACGATTTGGCAAAACTCAACAACGAGCAATTAACTCTTTAGTATGCCTATTACTAGCCATACGCCATCGCATTGAAAGATCTATATTTTCGAAAAAAATTTAAAATTTTCAGCCTGCGTTGTTTTGCCAAACACTCAACCACGAGCAATTAACTCTTTAGTATACCTATTACGAGCCATGCGCAATCGCATTGAAAGATCTATAGCTTTGAAGGAAATTAGTACTTCCGCATTCTGACATATATACAATATCCACCACACTATGGGCTGCCCTTTTGAAAATTTTCAGCATTCGATGTTTTGCCAAACACTCAACAACGAGCAACTCTTTAGTATAGCTATTACGAGCCGTGCACTATCGCATTTAAAAATCTATATCTTAGAAAAAAATTGGTATTCTCGCGTACTGACATATATACAAGATTCGCCACATTATGCGCTATCTTTTTGAAAATTTTTAGCGTCCGGTGTTTTGCCAATTACTCAGCAACGAGCAATTAACTTTTTAGTATACCAATTACGAGCTATGAGCTGTTGCATTGAAAGATCTATATCTTCAAAAAAAAATGATTGTCCCGCATTTTAGCATTTATACAAGATCCAGCACATTATGACCTACCTGTGTGAAAAATTTCAAGCTCCTGCGTTGTGCCTAAAACTCAACAACGTGCAATTAACTCTTTAGCATGCTTATCACGAACCGTGCGCTATCGGACTGAAAGATCCATATCTTCAAAAAAAATTTGTACTCCTGCTTTTTGACATATATACAATCTCCACCACATTATGGGCTACCTTTTTGAAAATTTTCAGCCTGCGTTGTTTTGCCAAACACTCAAAAACGAGCAATTAACTCTTTAGTATACTTATTACGAGCCATGCGCAATCGCATTGAAAGATCTATAGCTTTGAAGAAAATTGACACTTCCGCGTTCTGACAAATATACCAGATCCATTACACTGTGGGCTTCCTTTTTGAAAATTTTCAGGCTCCGGTATTTTGCTAAACACTCAACAACGAGCAACACTTTAGTATAGCTATTTCGAGCCGTGCGCTATCGAACTGAAAAATCCATAACTTCGAAAAAAATTGGTACTCCCGCGTTTTGACCTATATACAAGATCCACCACATTATGGGCTACCTTTTTCAAAATGTTCAGCCTCCGGTGTTTATCCAAACACTCAACAACGAGCAATTAACTCTTTGGTGTAACTATTACGAGCCATGCGCTAACGCATTGAAAGATTTATAGCTTCGAAAATAATTGGTACTCCCGCGTTCTGACATATATACAAGATTCACCACACTATGGGCTACCTTTTTGAAAATTTTCAGCCTCCGGTGTTTGGCCAAACACTCAACAACGAACAACTCTTTAGTGTAGCTATTACGAGCCGTGCACTATCGCATTGAAAGATCTATATCTTAGAAAAAAATTGGTATTCTCGCGTACTGACATATATACAAGATTCGCCACATTATGCGCTCTCTTTTTGAAAATTTTTAGCGTCCGGTGTTTTGCCAATCACTCAGCAACGAGCAATTAACTTTTTAGTATACCAATCACGAGCTATAAGCTGTTGCATTGAAAGATCTATATCTCAAAAAAAAAAATGATTTTCCCGCATTTTAGCATTTATACAAGATCCAGCACATTATGACCTACCTGTGTGAAAAATTTCAAGCTCCTGCGTTGTGCCTAAAACTCAACAACGTGCAATTAACTCTTTAGCATGCTTATCACGAACCGTGCGCTATCGCATTGAAAGATCCATATCTTCGAAAAAAAATTGTACTCCCGCGTTCTGACATATATACAAGATCTACCACATTATGGGCTAGCTTTTTGAAAATTTCCAGCCTCCAGTGTTTTGCCAAACACTCAAAACGAGCAATTAACTATTTAGTATACCAATTACGATTTGTGGGCTGTCGCATTTAAAAATTCATATCTCCAAAAAATTTTTCTTCTTCGTTTTAGCATATATACAAGGTACTGTACATTATGAGCTACCTCTGTGAAAAATTTCAATCTCCTGTGATTTACCAAACACTCAACCACGAGCAATTAACTCTTTAGTATAGCTATTACAAGCCGTACTTTGTCGCATTAAACAATTCATATCCCTGAAAAAAATTTATTCTGCCGTTTTTGGCATATATACAAGATCTGGCGCATTATGAGATACCTGTGTAAAAAATTTCGAGCTCCTGCGTTTTGCCTAAAACTCAACAACGAGCAATTAACTCTTTAGTATGTCTATCACGAGCCGTGCGCTATCGGACTGAAAGATCCATATCTTCAAAAAAAATTTGTACTCCTGCTTTTTGACATATATACAATCTCCACCACATTATGGGCTACCTTTTTGAAAATTTTCAGCCTGCGTTGTTTTGCCAAACACTCAAAAACGAGCAATTAACTCTTTAGTATACTTATTACGAGCCATGCGCAATCGCATTGAAAGATCTATAGCTTTGAAGAAAATTGACACTTCCGCGTTCTGACAAATATACCAGATCCATTACACTGTGGGCTTCCTTTTTGAAAATTTTCAGGCTCCGGTATTTTACTAAACACTCAACAACGAGCAACTCTTTAGTATAGCTATTACGAGCCGTGCGCTATCGAACTGAAAAATCCATAACTTCGAAAAAAATTGGTACTCCCGCGTTTTGACCTATATACAAGATCCACCACATTATGGGCTACCTTTTTCAAAATGTTCAGCCTCCGGTGTTTATCCAAACACTCAACAACGAGCAATTAACTCTTTGGTGTAACTATTACGAGCCATGCGTTAACGCATTGAAAGATTTATAGCTTCGAAAATAATTGGTACTCCCGCGTTCTGACATATATACAAGATTCACCACACTATGGGCTACCTTTTTGAAAATTTTCAGCCTCCGATGTTTCGCCAAACACTCAACAACGAACAACTCTTTAGTGTAGCTATTACGAGCCGTGCGTTATCGCATTGAAATAAGTTTGTACTCCCGCGTTTTGACATATATACGTGGTCCACCACATTATGGACTACCTTTTTGAAAATTTTCAGTCTCAGGTGTTTTACCAAAAGCCCACCGATGAACAATAAGCTTTTTAGTATAGCGATTGGATCTTGTATATATATGCGGGAGTACCGATTATTTTGTAGATAAGAATTATTTAATGCGACAGTCCACGGATCGAAATAGGTTAATTAAAAAGTTAATTGTTCGTTTTTATATCCTGAAATTCATTATAATGCGTGTATGCTTTCTCTCTTTGCTATTTTCATCTTATTTTGTATCTCTTTCCACTTTTCCACAACCCATTGTTCTTTAGCTTTCCTGCATTTGTGAATAATTTCCCATTTTATGGCTTTGCATCTCTGTTTTCCTGCTATGTCTGGTCGGTTTTTGTATTTTCACCTATCTACTATCAAATTCAGAATATCTTTTGTACTCATGGTTTCGTTTTTTTTCTTTTTGTTTATACACCAGAATATCTAGCCGTCATGTATACGCTAGATTTAATGTTACTCCACGCTGTTTCTACTTCCGTTGTATTAGAAATTTTTCCGATGTCTCAGCAATTGGTTTGACCTTTTTACAAATCTTTTGTGGATATCTTTATCTTTTAGTTTCTCAAAGTCAGAGTGCCTTTTTCTGTTTGCTTTTTTCAAATTTTTTAATTTAAACGCGGTAGTCATAATTACTATGTAGCGATCAGTGCCTATATCTGCTTTTGTGTAACTTGTACAGTCTTTTACTGGATTCCTAAACCGTTCTAACAAGAATGTAATCTACTTGATATCTTCCTATATCTCCTGGCATCTTCCATGTATATCGTCTTCTAGCATGATGTTGAAATAATGTGTTTGTGGTGCTTAAATTGTTTTTGTAACAAAATTGTACCAGCCTATTTCTCCCACCGTTTCTCGTGCCTAAACCAAATATACCTACTACCTGTAAGACTGCACCAAAGATTTCGTGATGCTTGTTCATTTGGGAAACTCTTTTGATCGGAGATAACAAGGTCAGTATCCACCCCTGTGGCAGAAGAAACCTTTTTTTTTGTTTGATAAAACAAAATTTGTTGACGAGTTTGCAGAGAACATCAATTGAAGTGGAGAATCGGAGAATTCTTCAGGTGCAGCTGCTATACCCGTACCATGCACAATGAGTGCAGAGTGTGCTACACTTCGTTTACAGTTTTACCTGGTCGGTAATGCAGTTAACAAAATGTTACGCTTAGATTCTGGTACATTGAAATGGCGATAGATGGCTCTTAAAAGCCGGTAATACAATTACCAAAGTTCATAAGATACACATGACGTCACTGATAATTTATATTGCGCCATAATTAAGAGAAGGTACATAAAATTTAAACAATAAAAACCAGACAATCTACTCACGTGAAGGATCCGCCAACCGGCAGGAAATCCGTCACGGCAACCTCGGCATCGCTGCTGGTAGAGTTGGACATCCAAATTATCTCGGGGTCATGGTCCAGGGTCATCTTCGTTCCTATATGCAGTGGAAGACGGGAATAGGGAATTAAGGAAAGATACTCAAGATAAGGAAATCTACATAATAAGATAACACGACACCCGGCACGACTGTTCACTTCAAAGTTTGGCGTAAAAAAAGCCACGTTTCCGCGCGAGAACCGCGGAACTCCCTACCCTTTTGTAGCATTGCCTTACCCCTATGGGGATAATTCACACTTGCCAATTGCACTATTGTGACGTACCGGAAGCCCCGCCCAGTTCATTTAAAATGTTCGCGCGTCTTGCGTATTTAAAATTATGGCGGAAGCTTCCGCACATTAAAAACTACTTAACATAAAATGTTAAAGTGCAAATTCAGTTTGCACGTAACAATCGCGACAAAGCCACAAAAGAAAAACTTAAAAGAAAAAGTCTGTTAGCACAGTAACAGCTTAAAATCTAAGTCCTTACTACCCTACATAAACCCTAACTTAAAACCTACAAAATGTTTATATAAGGCGCCACCTGGTTTTTCGACCGATAGCACGTCTACCGAAGTACCAGGAAACGGAATAGGTAGCCCGATAGTCTTTGACTACACTACTTACCGACAGCACAAATTTGTCGGGGAGCATGAAACACTGCTTAAACTAACACGGGTGCGACAAGTCGCCTAACCTATCTAAACCTATCTAAACTTATCTAACTAAAGCTAACATAAAGTTCTTATATGCAAACACACATGAGTGTCGCATCAAACTATTCTTCTTTTGGCAAGAAGTGCCCAAATTTAAAAGTTCATGAGAGTGCGTCACTTGCACTCTAGCAAATTTTGTTTCTGGTACTTTGGTTTCCTCCGATGCACATTTAACTTGTCCATGACACAGTTGTGAATCCACAAATTTACCAAAAGTACCGCCTACTAAATCCTTATATGCTAACCTGACAAATTACATTTCTAAATTGGGTTAGCTTTTTCACTTAATTTTCAGAAAGATAATTCCCACGTCTGGTCATATATACCACACGTTAGGACGATAAAAGATAAGATAAGATCTCAAATTGATGTTAAAGATAATAGATAAGGTAAAGATATTAAGCTTAAGTTGTTATCCTCAAAGGTAATGAATAAGATAACGGTATTAAGCTTTAGTTATTATTTGAGATACTCGATAAGATAACACGATATTAAGTTAAAGTGATTATAAGAGATAGTAGGTAACATGAATTTAAACAGAAGTTATTGCTCAAGATAACCGGTAAGATAACGCGACATAACTCGAAGTCATTCCTAACGGTAGTCGGTAAGATAACGATAAATTAAACCAAAATTATTACTAACAGTAATTGGTAAGATAACGATACTAAACTAAGGTTATTACCAAAGGTAATCAATAAGATAACGATATTAAACCTAAAGGTATTATCGAAGATAATAAAGAAGACAAAGATATTGGCCTAGTTATTACCCAAGACAATGATAACAACAAGAGTGGCTCCAGTAGAGCCGTTTAAATGGGATTGACCCTATAAAACACAGCGTAGTCTGAAGGACCACCTGCGATATTAATCCGACAAGATAAGATATACACATTTTTAAAATTCACTAGACTCCTAAGAGAACTAGTACGATAATTTTCCTAACGAGTGCTTCGACTACGATAAGAAAATCAGACAAAGATAGACACGACAACTTAAAAGTATCTTCACAGATACAAACACACAAAAACAAACTGTTTTAAGGTAGTTTTTTAAATCGGTAGCACCCTAAACACACAAAAATGTCCAATTAAAAGCAGTTAGATACAGATACACTGTCCCCATATGCTAAAACAACCGAGAATTTAATAAGATAACAATAAGAAGCAATAGCACCTCACCACAAAGTTCAATAAAAAACAACGAAAAAAAATGTTTATACGTTATGTTGATTTAGTAGAAAAAGGAAGGAATAATGTTGTAGTATAATGATGTAGTATAATGTGGGCGATTGCAATAATTCAGAGGAAAACACACGGAATAGATAATCCTAGCTTTTGCAACTGCGAATATGAACTATTTCTTTCAATGGCATAGACTGCGCGTGTCCTATGTGAGCCCAAAGAAGAAAGCATTCACTCAACATCAGCTAAAACCAGTCATAAAAATTCAATGGGTTATTTCAACCAAAGTTACGACAATTACCTTTCAATTAAACCATATAAGAGAAATACTAAAGACCGAACAATATGTAATAGGAAAATTTCAAGGGTTAATTAAATGAAACGACAGAGCTATATTGGGGGGTGTAGAGGATGAAGTGATATATGAGTAACGGTATGGTCGAGGAAAAGTCAACCAGAAGAAAAAGATAGCTAAATTAAGGTAAGTAAAGTTAACGTGTAAGAAATTATATACTATATGAGAGAAGGAATAAGTAATTAAAGATACTAATTGATGGTGAGAACAAAAAATATTAGGTAAATCGTGAGGATAATGGGGCATGAAAAACTTAATTAGCATTTGGGTCGGCAGAGAATGGCTTAAGGTCTTTAATATGCCACCTGCCTTGGCGTTTTCCTTCAGTATCCTGAAGTTCATAGATAAGGGGACTAATAACACGTGTGACTTTACACAGAATGAATTTAGGGCCAATTTTGAAGAAAATTTCTTAGATGCATCCGATAAGACATAGTTCTTTTTCCAAACTTGTTCGCCCAAGGCAAAGGAAATATTTCGCTTACGCAAGTTATAATGGTCCTTACTCTTTTCGTAAGCTTTTAACAAATTTTTCTAACGTCGTTAAAGATAGAAGGTAGTGACTGTTGGTCCTTGTCCCAACGTACTTTATCGTCAAATTCAATTACGTTAGTATCGTCAGGCACTAAACCATAGTAACTCCCATCGATTGGGGTATATCTTCCAAAAACAAGAAAAGACGGAGTGAATTGGGTTGCT
This sequence comes from Platerodrilus igneus, assembly GCA_036346225.1. NCBI lineage: Eukaryota > Metazoa > Arthropoda > Insecta > Coleoptera > Lycidae > Platerodrilus > Platerodrilus igneus. The sequence goes on along the minus strand of JARFIW010000447.1, from coordinate 6,322,464 downwards.
TCGTGTTTAGATGTACGCAAAGCTTGAGCAATTTCAAAGATATGTTCATCCCATGTAGTATGGTCTGAATCAATATAAGACGAGATAGCGGTAATTAACACTCGATTTACTCTCTCGGTAGGGTTTACTTGGGGTGATATTTTGCGTTAAACCAAATTTTTGTACTTTGTAACTTTTAACGAAATTCTGAAAATCTTTAGAGATAAATTGTGCACCATTGTCACAAAGAATAATCTGGGGGACACCAAAGATAAGAAAGACATTCTGTTCTAGGAATTTAATTATTGCTGCGGAGGTAGCTTTACGTAAGGGTTGCACCATAACAAATTTAGAAACCAATCGGTAACAACTAAAAGATATTGATTGCCTCTTTTGATCGAGGGAGAGGTCCTAATAAGTCAAGCGATATTAATTGAAAGGGATAAGATACACGCTTAAAGTTACCCATTAAACCAGGGCGAGCATCTTGCGAACTCTTATGGGAACCACAAATTTTGCAGCTTTTAATGTAGCGACAAACAGATTGCTTAAGTGTGGGCCAGTAATACAATTCAGATATTTTCGCGAGAGTTTTGTAACACCAAGGTGTGCAGCTAAGGGATCGTCGTGACATAATTTGAGCACCTCACTGCGATTTGCAGTGGGCACAACGAGTTTCCATTCAGGTATATTCGATATTTTATGTGGGACGAGGATACAAATTTATACAGTCTATTATTAGTTACTCGAAAGGTAGGAAATTTGTCGGGATTATCGGAAACTTTTCTAATCATATTGAGGTACCAGGTATCCAGAATTAAATTTGGAAGGTTAAGAGAAAACATCTCGAGATAACGCATCAGGTACGATATTTAATTTGCCAGGCCTATGCCTAACGTCAAAAGTAAATTGAGATATACGCAAGTTCCATCTTGCCAAACAACCTGCGAGTTATTTTAAATTATTAAGCCAAGTGAAAGCTACAAACATTAGGTACATTGTCAAAGCAGTAACGTGACCAGCTCTCAGATATACGTGAAGTTAAACGATTTTAAAGACAATTTTAAGGCATTCAAAGAGATTCAAATCGATATGTAAAAGACAACAACAATAGACATTGTATAAAGCATATTTTTACTGGGATGGAAGTTCTCATTTGAGTTCTTTCCAACCCGATAAGAAAAAATTTCAACATCATTATTAAAAAAAAATGATTTACAAATCAAAGCGACGACTTACCAACCGAATCCTCGTCTAGATTTAAGTAACGCGGAGCGACCAACCCTTGGGTCTCGTCTTGACTTATATACCACTGGACGACCAAATTCGACAGTAAACCTCGCTTAATAGATGTTACGGTAGGTCGTTGAAATATCAATAACTAAAAAAATATATGCAATTAGACAAAATTTAACTTGCTACATGAAAGAAAAATTCCACGACACCTATATAAATATAAAGGTATACCAAATTTTGGAATGTTCTTTCAAAATTGCAAAAGTTATCCAAAAGTATCGTAAATGAGTTTAAATGATAACGTTAACGAAAATTTCTTTACTTTAATATTCAAAGGTACAGATATAAAGAAATGCCTTTCATTACAACAATTTAAAAGGTAAAAATATGATAATTTCGTTATTATAGGTAAGGCACAAACCTTTATAAAACGCATTTTTTGGTTATGCTGGTTAAACCATAGAAGGGAAAAAGTTTCAAAGCTATCTCCAAACAAGATAAACGTTACAGCTATTTTAAGTTAATATGGTATGGTATTTAGGGGTAAGAACTTGTTAGAAACGTCACCGATAAAGGATAATTTGCAATGTTAAGGCGTTAATCGATAAACACACTAAACAAACACATTTAAGGTATATGGAAACGAAATCAATGTTCAGTTAAATACATATTTTATAGATAATGACAGAAAGGCCTTCCAAATAGAGAAAGGATGAAGGTGATATGTTATTTAACCTATAAGGCAACAAGGTATAGTTAAACACTTCTTAAAAAAGGTATACTAGCAATTTATTTCACTCAAGTGTTTTTTTAAACACTTAATTTTCATGTAAAAGATAAATCATAATGCAATTTTAGAATGTAACATAAAGATGTATTTAAGTTTCAAAAAACGGCCTTTCAAAGTTAAGGAAAGCAACTAAAGATATTTTAATAGGTAATTCTATAATACTGTATTTAAAGACATAAGGTAAGGTAAATACTTACATGAATAAAAGTAAAGTTCTTTAAGTGAAGAAGCTATTAATGCATTGTATCCTTATAAAGGAAATTATTCTAACCTAAAACAAAGAAGAAGCCCCTGAAGTTCATAGCCTGAACAGGTTGAAGGCGCCATCTGCTACACTTCGTTTACAGTTTTACCTGGTCGGTAATGCAGTTAACAAAATGTTACGCTTAGATTCTGGTACATTGAAATGGCGATAGATGGCTCTTAAAAGCCGGTAATACAATTACCAAAGTTCATAAGATACACATGACGTCACTGATAATTTATATTGCGCCATAATTAAGAGAAGGTACATAAAATTTAAACAATAAAAACCAGACAATCTACTCACGTGAAGGATCCGCCAACCGGCAGGAAATCCGTCACGGCAACCTCGGCATCGCTGCTGGTAGAGTTGGACATCCAAATTATCTCGGGGTCATGGTCCAGGGTCATCTTCGTTCCTATATGCAGTGGAAGACGGGAATAGGGAATTAAGGAAAGATACTCAAGATAAGGAAATCTACATAATAAGATAACACGACACCCGGCACGACTGTTCACTTCAAAGTTTGGCGTAAAAAAAGCCACGTTTCCGCGCGAGAACCGCGGAACTCCCTACCCTTTTGTAGCATTGCCTTACCCCTATGGGGATAATTCACACTTGCCAATTGCACTCTTGTGACGTACCGGAAGCCCCGCCCAGTTCATTTAAAAATGTTCGCGCGTCTTGCGTATTTAAAATTATGGCGGGAAGCTTCCGCACATTAAAAAACTACTTAACATAAAATGTTAAAGTGCAAATTCAGTTTGCACGTAACAAGTGCCGGTCCTAAATCCACGAAATCATGACGCAAGTTTTGTTTTTGCCATTAACTTCTACATTTTGATGCTGACAACCTTAATTTGCTATCTAGATTATTTTTACTAATGCGATCTGCTTCCCACAAAATAGAGCTTCAATTTCCACAATATGTTTGTGTGGACTGACGAAAAACTGTATACTATTATGGATCTTTCCTTTAAGTTGTGGACGGGTATATTGGGTGACAATCATATAACCGTATCAATCGATAGCCACTGATTATCCAATCTTTCAGCAGAACACAATGGTCGCTCTTCTAGATGACATTTTTTTGAATCAAAGAAAACAATTATGGTTCTAGTGCGATAGTGCCCAGGCGCATTTTTCGATTGTTGTTAGAAAATATTTGCTTGAAGGTTTTGGATAAAGATGTAGAGGGACGCCACCCATATCATGACCTGCAAGATTTTCTCATTGAAACTTCCCTTTTTTTATGCATATTTTAGAACTTTAGTCTACGATACGCCTACAAATAACCTTGAGAAGCTATGACAATGTTCACTCAAGAATGCCTCCTAATCCGGGTCAACGTTGAGGTTTTCGAAGGATTTCAACGGTCTTTGCTGCAAGGATTTCGTAGATCCTATGTAGCATTTGTCGTTTATTCATAAGTGTTGTTAATTTGTATGTTTGTACATGAATTATTGATAAGTGAACTGTCCATTTGCGGGCCTATGTTCATTAAGACTTTTGGACCACATTATTAAATGAACCAACCAAACAAACAAACTTATCCTTCGTTCTGTCAACGGAGTAAAGACTTGTGGCATTTCATTTTAACGTATTTTCTTATGAAACGCTTATCATGTGTACCAGATATTAACCCATTTTTAAAATCTTATCAGCATTTGATATGTGCTTTATTATGTATCTAATAGTAATGTTAAGTTAACTTTACTGTATTCCCATTCATAATTTTACTTACTTCCTTATCACAGGATGTATGGAATACCCGGTGAGTGATTCGCGTGGAAAATAGAATTCACAGACCTTTAGTAGGTTAAATAAAGATAAGAACAACTCCACTGTGAAACCCATTTTAGTATTCGTTTAAATTTGTCAAGTACAACGTTCTCTGCAACATCTTAGTTTTAGTACTTTACGATGGATGAAGTGTGTGGTGCTCTTTTAGGTTGTTGTCTAGGTTGTTTCTGTGAAGTGTTTGGTACATGTTTGATGCATATGTGCTGGGAACTTTTGCGCGGTGTTTGTGGCGCTTTGTGTTGTAGTTGTGGTAGTTTATGTAGCTGTGGTAAGGAAAATAACAGAAACGAAGTTGAAGATGGCAATTACACTCAGCAATCTCAAGCTTTAATGACTTATCGCCAGTTTCCTGATGGAAATTTTGAATGTAAGTTTCTATTTAAGAAAGCCTAAATTGTACTACCAATTTTTCATTTCTTACTATAGTGTAAATGGAATTCCGTAATGAGTAGCGATCGCTCAGTATTATTCCTTATAAATATGTCTCGCAATTCAAACATAATTTATGATTTTAAAGTACGGGTGGTGAATTCAAAGACACAGCATAGGAATTTCAATACTAATTCTTTAATGTTGAATTATTGGCCTCCCTAATTACTTTAGAGAAAAAGCGTAAAGGAATATTTTGTAGAGAAAAAATACTGTATCCATACATATTATTGTTCACAATTTTTCATTTTACAAAACCGAAAAAATAAAAAAAAAATCTAATTTCAAAAAAATTGGTGATGCAATGGATTTATAAGAACAAACAAGCCCACTTACATTTCTGTGTCGTTAAATTTGACTTATTGTAAGAGTAATTATAAAACCATCTATTAAGTGATAGGAAACAGGATTTTATTTATTTTAACAAAATAAACAGCAAACAATTACAGCGAAAATAGAACACCCCAGCAAATGTCCATTCATTTTTTTAGTTATTTATGTATTCCAACGTTTTAGTAGTCTGCTACCTGAAATTTAAGCAGACCTGGCTTCCCCACAGAAAGTAACCATTATGTGTTATGTGTGTACGGGGGTTGTGGTTGTGTGTATGTGTGTTGTGTGTGATGTTGGTCCGTGTTACGTTCCCCCTCTAGCACCAGGACCATCGGCAGCCGGATATCCCAGTCGTCAAGGAAGAACGCACAACGGACATTGCCTTGTCAGTCCGGACCATCGGCAGCCGGAAATCCAGATGTTGTAAGGGCAATGGAAGCGTGTGTTTAGGTGTGTGTGTGTGTGTGTGTGTGTGTGTGTGTGTGTGTGTGTGTGTGTGTGTGTGGAGAGAGAGATAGAGAGAGTTGTGTGTTTGTGTGTTGTGTGTGATGTTGGTATCCGTGTTACGTTCCCCCTTTAGGACCAGGACCATCGGAAGCCGGATATCCCAATCGTCAAAGAGGAACGCTCAACAGATGTTGCCTTATCAGTCTGAACCATCGGCAGCCGGAAATCCAGATGTTGAAAAGGCAATGTAAGTGTGTGAATGGTGTTTTGTGTTTGCACGGTACATAAGAGGTGTTTTGTGTGTGTGTGTGTGTGTGTGTGTGTTTGCGTTTGTGTGTGTGTGTGTGTGTGTTTGTGTGTGTGTGTGTGTGTGTTAGGTGTGTCTTAAAATGTTAATTTGTGTTTATGTTTGCCCAGGTTACTAAAAGGTTGGATTGAATTATTATAATTTTGTACATGTTTGAACTTATACTATTACATAAATAAAAAATTAGGTTCTTTCAGAGGAAAGGATTTGTTTGCTGTATTGCTTGCCTCGGGTATGTGTAAGTTCTTAAAATTTAGCGTTAGTTAAAATGAAAAGAAATTCCCTATTCTGCTACTTAAAGTTAACTTATACTACTACTGTTGGTTATTATTTGTTAGAGACAGGGTTGCTAATATGTAGAAGCATGCAAATTCTACATTTTAGGTGGTTGGATCGTTTCAAAGTCGGGTTGATGGTTTGATCTTGTTGCTTCTGGTCGTCAAAAGCAGAGCTCTTGGAATTCCAGGAGATCGGTCTCCAGTCTCCGGGACAGAGCCTCGGTTTGAGGAGAGGTGGTACTTTTATGTCTCTGTTCGGGTAGTTTTGTTTGTGTCTTTTATCCGTCAAGATAACGTTGGTGGATGAGTGCCGAGGTTTTCTGTGTGAGTGCATTTAAATGTGGAAAAAGGTTTTCGTTCCAAATCATCTGGTGTAGGGTCCTGTTTAATAATGTTTGTCTATGTGCGTAGAGGTACGGTTGTAAGTCATTACACTCGAATACTATATGTTCCGGTGTTCCTATTTCTCCGCACGTGCATATGTTGTTGTCAACTAAGTTCGTGCGTTCTCTGTATGTTGGATAGGGTCCGTGGCCAGTTAGGTAATGAATAAATCCCTGACTGGGCACCAGGTATTTGGCTTTTAGGCGGTCTTTAATATTTGGGATTATTGCGTATACCCTTCTACCGGTTGTGCTTTGATCCCATCTTGTCTGCCATTCTGCAAGTATGTAGTTCTTTATTTCCGTCTTTGTCGTGGGTAGTTGGTTTGTGTTTTAGATGCGTTGTAGTTGTTGGTTGTCATTGTGTGTAGGATTGTACATTGCAGCTCGCTGTTTCACTACTAGGTCCAAGGGCATAGTTCCCACCAGTACATGAAGTGCATCATGTGCGGTAGTCCCATAAGCCCCCGTCAGTCGCAGTAAAACACTTCGTTGTGTACTGTTAATTTTTTGTCTAGGTTTGATTGTGTTAAGGCGATGTCCCCACGCGCTCCCGGCGTATGATACCATAGCACCGATCACACTGTTGAGATATAGCCTTACGCAACTAAGTGGTATCTTATAAGTCCTTTGGGCCAGCGTTGCAATATTCTGCATTGCAGAAGTTGCACTTGCACAGACGGCGTTTATATGTGTAGAGTAATTCTGTTTTTCGTCTAATGTTAAGCCCAGATATTTTGTATTTTGTGTTCTACTTATATTTACACCGTCTAGTTTGATGGTGGGGTCCCTTGCCAGGGTTCCCTTCATCACATGGTATGTAGTTTTTTGTGGTGTTATGGTCATTTTGTTGGTTTTGGACCAACTTTGTGTATAGGTAAGGGCGATGTTAGCTTTACGTTCGATTTCCCTTCTGGAATTACCTTCAACCACCAGCAAGATGTCGTCGGCGTATGCAATTGTCGACAACACTTTGTCAACGGTGTCCAGCTTTTCCAGGGGTTCATCCATTACAATATTCCAAAATAGGGGCCCGCATATGGACCCCTGCGGGCAACCTTTATTTATATGTTTGGTAATGCTCTCCGTGCCTTATAAGGTTACATACTTGTCCCTGCAGTGGCTCCTGAAAGAGTGGTATAGTTGTGATGGACAGTTTATGGTCGTAAGTCTTGTAAAAGTAAAGGCCACCAAAGGTTATTAAATGCGCCTTCTATGTCCACTAATATTAATAGGACGTATTTTTTGTGTGATTGTTTGATGGTTTGTATTGCTTGGTTTATGGCGTCCTCGGTTGATTTGTTTTCTGTAAAGCCGTATTGTCTTAGATGTACTCCTGTGATTTTTTTGTGGTCCTGCATTCGTTTACATAATAATTTTTCATACGTTTTTCCTAGCGTGTTCAAAAGGCATATGGGTCGGTAAGAGCCCAGTTGTTTGGGGTCTTTACCTTTCCCTTTAGGGATAATCACGACATTCGCCTGTTTCCAGATGTTCGGAAAAACAGCTTGTCGTATGCATGCATTGTACAGTGCTGTTAGCGTCGGCGTTAATTTATCTTGTAGCGCTATGCCAATCTCCGCAAGAATTCCGTCCGGCCCAGGTGCTTTTCTGCTCTTCGATTGGCATAGTGCGTATCTCACTTCGTCTTCTGTGAAAGGATCTAAGTTGTCGTCTTGTCTGTTCCATGGTCGGTTACATATGTGGTTTCTGTCGATTACTCCTTGTCGTCTGAGTAGTTGTTCGTTAGTGTTGTCTTGAACGTTGTCATCAGGCAAAAGTGTTTGTAATAGTAGTGTCGCAGTTTCACCCCAGTCTTTTGTGTATGTAGCGTCTTGTTTTATTAAAGTTGAATAAGTCATCGGTGGTTTGATTTTACCCTGAGTGATTTTATAGGGTATTCCCCAGGCGTCAGTTTGTAAGTGTCTTTCCACGAATAATTCCCATGACCTACTCTTCATGTCAGTCAGTTCTTTTTGGTATATGTCTTTTAATTGTCGATAATTTGTTAGGTGGTATGCTCTCTCGGCCGGTGTTAGGGAGTTTTGGTAGCTTTTTCTTGCTCGCTGTGTTTCCTTTTTTAGGTTTTGTAAGCGTCTTGTCCATTGAATTGTCTTTGTGTGTCGTGTTTTCCGTTGTTTTGGGAGCACTTGCTCCATTGTGCGTCTAATTGTGTTGGTGAATAGTTTTGTATACTCATGAACGTTTCCATCTGATCTTATATCTTGTGGGGGTACAAATGTGTCCCTTAGTTTGTTCCAATTTGCATTTCGTATTTTGTATCGTTGTACTTTGGTGAAGTTTTGTGGTGTGTCAAATGGCTTCGTTATCATGTCAATGTTGAACGTGATTAGGTTGTGGTCACTAACAGTTTGGTGTTCTAATACCTGCCAGTCTTGTATGTAGTTGTACGCCAGCCCATTTGTCAGTGTAACGTCTATGTTTGTTCCTGTTCCTGCATGGGTGTTGTATATGGATGGGTTATTAGGAAGGTTGATTACTTCGAGTTGTAGTGCGTTAATCAAGTTTTCGACTTGTTCTCCGCGTTCGTCCGTGAGGAAACTGTACCACATCGGAGATTTTGCATTTACGTCTGCCATAATAACTATTGGTTTGTTATTGTGAGTGTGTAATATGTTGCGTGTGTTGTTTATGTGCGGCTGGGGATTCAGTCTGTACTGGAAGTAGCTTGTTACCAAGGTCCACTTTCCAATCCGACCGTTTGAGACCTCCAGACATGTACAGTGTTCTCCGCTGTATCTTTGGATTGTCGTGATTGTCAATGTGGGATCAAAAATGACCACTGCTGTTTGTGGATTTTTACCTGTATGTATTTGTCTTGCCCTGACTGGCATGCATGGAATCTTCCCATGTACCCGATAAAGTTCTTGTATAAAAAGTGCACGTAGTCGTAAGGTTTCAGCTAGTTGTCTAAGCCCTTTCATTACAGTTGCACAGTGCATGGCATTTATTTGGCCAATTCTGATCTTTTCGTCGTCCATTAGGGGTAATAGGTGTTTATGCTGCATTCTGGTTGTTGCTTGTGTTTGTGTGAAAATGTTGTGTGTGAGTGTAGGTTCGTATTGCGTTTGTGGGTGGGTTGCTATTTTGTCTGTGTGCATGTTCTCTTGTATTGTTTGTTGAAGATGTTGTCGATACGTGATTGCCCTTGCTTTATCCCTTTGAATTTGTGAGGGTTGTTTGTGTTTAGTTTAGTTAGGCTTACTGTCCATTGTCGGTTTTTTGTATAAGTCTGTCCATTAACATTTTGTGGGTTGGGCAATCTTTAGGGTTAGAAGCGCACTTTTTGTTACGTTTTAAGCATGGTATGCAAACTGAGTGTTGTCCGTGCTTAGGGCAGTCTGCCCTTTTGTGCTTCGAGTCTTCTTCCCCACAGTGTCCACATGTATCGGTGGTGCGTGTGCAATGTTTCGTGACGTGTCCTAGATCGAGACATAGTAGGCATTTGGGTACTACTAAAAAGTCTTTCACTGTAACACAGCGATATTTGATATAGAGTTTCCTTAGACTTATTAAATATTCCTCACTTTGCCACTTACCGTCGCTACATGATGTTGAGTCGGTTTGTTTTTCGGTTCTGTTTTGAAAGTTGAAAGTCCCTATTAAAATCCTCTCTGTTAATTAGGTGTTCAAGGTTTTGAGTATAAATTAAATCTGTTACGTCTTGATCTTTCAGGCACGTTGGTATGTCGTATATAATAACTAAGGGTTTTTCTTGCGTGGTTTTTCGCAATTTAGGGTTTGTTTTAGGGTTGCATGGTTTAAAATTTTGTTTGCCTCGGTTTCGTTATCAGTATGTATAATTACTGCTTTGTTGGTTGTTCGGATGTTTTTAATTTTAATTTTGTCTTTCAATGGATTTACTGTTTTTGAAAAAATTTCTTGAATTTGTCTAGGTGTTTCACTACGTTTTGACGTTATGAACACCGTTGTATTTTGGTTCGAGATCGCTTTTGAAATTGCGTCTTGTTTTGGAGCTTTCGGTTTTTGTGCTACAGCACTGACGTATGTCCGTGTTGGTATTGCCGTCACGTTTGCGTACGTGTTTGAAGACATGATTGGATTGAGCATTGACTGTTGTTTCAGATGGCTGTTTTCTACTTTAGTTTCGATTATCTTGTCTTGTAGTGTGTTGTTTTGTTGTTTTATGAATTTATGTTCGCCAGTTAATTCGGCTTGTAGATATATTAATTTTATTATTTTATCTCTAAGGGTTTTATGGGCTCCTACCCTTAAACGGTGCTTGAGTCTAGTTCATTGTCAATAAAGTTAAGAAGGTTGGTCTCTAGGTTCTCTAGGTGCTCTAATATAGACTGTTTCATATCTTCCGGGTTGTTGTGGCTGGGGCTTCCTTTCAATCTTTTGTTCCGTGTTATTTCGGTCGTTGGTGAGTGGGCGGAAGGTGTTAGTACGACGCTTATTTGACTTTGAAAAGCAGGATCAAGCTGCATCGGTGATGTCAAGGTGGTATGTAGTGAAGGATGTGAGTTTAAGTCAAGATCTGGTGTTGTTTTACCCCCAAGAAAAACCTTTGGGGAATGTTGTGTAGGCATCTTGTGCAATAGCTGTCTGATGTGATATTACCTATCATTAAATTATTTAAATTTTATTAAAAAACAAATGAAATGACAAAAGTCCGTAATATGCAGTAAAAGCGTTATACTAAACTATCATATGCTGATCGTTGAAAAATGTTGTAGTAATACAATAATACTTCCACTAGAAGGTCATCTTTTTGAAGAATGCGATGGTGTAATAATAATATTAGTTGTCCTTGACACTATTGCCTAGTTCCACTATTTACGTATACTTCAACAACGCGGATGTTAACTTATTATAATGTTAATAATATAGAAACCGATGAAGAATGCTGATGTTAAATATCCTTGGCATTCTTCCTAATTTTGCTGTTTATTTAAACGTTGGTATGCGGATATTAATATTTATTGTTGTAACGAGGTCACTGCCGGTTGTCAAGTATGTTCTTGTGCCCTTGCACGTTTTAAATCGCCCCGGAAATCGCTAAAACTATTTCGTTTGTTTAAATCATTAATTTACGTTACACTTTGGGCAATAGTTCCAAAAAATTGTAAAAATCTAATAACGTTTCCAATCAAATTCGATTACGAATTTGGAGTTCACTTATTTACGTTGCACTTTGTCCAATACTTATAAAATTGTAAAAGCCTTATACTGTTTGCGGTCAATTTGAATCCAAAAATACCCAAAAATTTACCAAAATTTACCCCACAGTAAGACTTCTTCGGAGAATTATTTTGTACTTACTTAAGTTCTTTGATTATTATCGAAATTTCGGTTCCCAATATTTTGGTTGTTTTCTTTCACTTGAATGCACTAAGCTAACTTAACTACATGTTACACTTAAGATTAGTAAATAAAATAAAATTAAGAGCGCTGCATGGCACGTCCGCTTGCTTCAAGCTGTACGCGCGTAGCAGTCAGCAAATGTCCAAACAAACCGCCAATTTATCTTAAAATTTCCGTCTAACATTAGCTAGTAGATACTTATAATTTGAATAAAGGCCGCTATGCTTGCGGCCATGTCCCCAATGCTCCACCCGAAGGTACTACATCACATCGTCAAGAATTGTATAAAGCATGAGCAAGACTGAAGACATTAGTATTGCACTGCAGACTGCACCTGTCTGTCGTCTGACGGTCTGGCTCATCTCTTCAATCAATAATATTTCTATTTTAATATAGTTGTGGTTTGTGGTGAATAATTCACTTGATAATCCTCCGCGAAGATTAATGTGTGTGGACTGTACAAATAGTAAACAAATTGTTGTCATATTATTCGTCATACTCGTAATTGCTGTTCTTTTTAGATACACAAAGACTATTTATAATTTATCAATGTGTTGTTTTCAAGAGTGGGGTATTTCCAATTGTCCTTGATAATTGTAGACACTATGCATGCGCCATTGCAATTTGCAATCTGCATAATGTTCTATTAAATTAAACATATACGGATTTTCAACTCCGAATGGACCTGCGCCTTGAAGAAGTTCTGGGTAACTCGAACGGAGTGGAGTGGCTTTCGCGTTCCAGTGATTTAAAGAACCAAACTACGGGTTTAACCCAATAGTAGGATCTTTAGTGAGGAACCAGATTAAGACAGGTCCCCGAAAGAGGGCAGAGGCTCTTTCGGTACTTAGATTGGCAGAGACCATAGGGGCCAGTATGCCATTCTAAGACACACTACTACGATGTGGAACGCAACGGGAAACCACCACATTATCTCCCAAGTACACTGCGTAGTTAAACTGTATTTATGATGATGGTATCCTCTAGGGTAAAAAATTCCAGATGTAAAAAGCCCCCCATTCGGATTTCCGGGAAGGGACCACTTCAGAGGATGTGATCGGAAAATTTAGAAAAAGATTCGCGAACACTGCCAGTCGGAGCGAGGAATATCAGAAGTATGAAGCAAGCAGGTAATCTAGAGAACTTAAAAATTGAAATGGATAGGTTAGCACTAGACATAGTAGGGATCAGCGAAGTTCGGTAGCCAGAGACGGGGGGTTTTTGGAGTGGAGACTTTAGGGTAGTTCATACAGGATCAGAAGAAGAAAATTCTGGTGTGAGGATAGTTATGCAAAAAAAGATAGGGCACTGTGTAGAAAACTACTTACAAAAGGACGAAAGAGTACTCATGGTTAGATTAGAATCTAAACCGACAAATACAGTAATAATACAAGTATGCATGTCCACCTCTGGCTACAGTGAGGAAGAGGTACAAACGATCTACAAAAATATGGAGGACATAGTAAGATACGTAAAAGGACATGAAAATTTAATAATTAGGGGGATTTAAATGCAGTGGAAGGTGAGAGTAAGGAAGTAGAGGTAGTAGGTTTATTTGGTTTAGGCACGAGAAACGACAGGGGAAATAGGTTGGTAAAATTTTGCGATAAAAACAATTTAACCATCACAAACACATTATTTCAACATCATGCTAGAAGACGATGCACGTGGAAGATACCAGGAGATATAGGAAGATACCAAACAGATTACATTCTTGTTAGACAACGGTTTAGAAATCAAATGAAAAGTGTATAAGCTACCCAGAAGCAGATATAGACACTGATCACAACATCGTAATTATGAAGACCGCTCTTAAATTTAAAAATTTGAAAAAAGGGAACGGGAAAAAGCATTTTGACTTCGAGAAACTAAAAGATAAAGATATCTATGAAAGATTGAAAAAAAGGCAAATGAATTGCGAAAAGATATCGGGAAAAATTCTGATAAGAAGTATAAACAGAATGGAATAATGTTAAATCCAGCTTAGGCATAACGGCCAGAGAGAGATATTCTGGGGTATACACAAAAAGAAAATAAAAAACCATGGATATCAAAGGATATCCTCAATTTAATAGAAGAATGACGAAAATACAGAAATAGATTAGACAAAACAGGAAAACAGACATACAAAGTCATAAAATAGGAAATTATTCGCAAATACAAGAAAGCTAAAGAACAATGAATTGATGAATAGTGCAAAGAGGTACAAACTAAGATGGAAATAGGAAAGACAGGCGAAGTATATAAACTAATTAGAATGGATTCTATGGATATAAAACCGTATACCAAAAATATAAGGGACGCGAGAGTAAACGTCATTATAGAAAACGTAGAAAAAATGGTTAGATGGTGGGACTAACAGTGTTAAAACAAGAATCAGACATTAAAAGGTTTGAAATATCCTATACTTAGAGATGAGTTTGAATTAACATTAAAGGATCTGAAAAATAGTAAGGCGTCCGGTAAAGATAAGGTGCAAGCAGAAACTCTAAAAACCGCAGCACAAGCGGTAACAGAACGTCTTTTCCAACTTGTAAGCTATATGTATGCGTTCGGCAAGATACCCAAAGATTTCAAACGTAACATCATAGTAACTATATCAAAAAAGAGAGGTGTGGATAGATGTGAAAACTTTCGAACAATAAGTCTGATAACACACGTTTCAAAAATATTAACTAAAATTGTACAAAGATGAATAGAAAAACGAGCTGAAGAAATACAAAGAGAAGATCAATTTGGGTTTAGGCGAAACAGGGGAACACGGGAAGCTATTTTATCTCTAATAGAAAAAGGGGAAAGAGGGTTTGTAGATCTGGAAAAAGCATTCGATGATGTAAAATGAAAAAAAATGTTCGAAATACTCAAAAAGATTGGAATGAGTTTTAGGGATAGACGGATAATACATAGCCTATGCAAAGAGCAAACAGCGGTACTAGAATTAGAGCAGGAACGTAGAGAAGTAAATATTAGGAAAGGGTTGAGACAGGGATGTGTCCTATCCCCATTAATTTTTAACTTGTACATAGAAGAAGCAATGAATACTGTCAAATGCAGGAAGACATTTGAAATTATTATGCAAGGACAAAAGATTGATTTGCTAAGATTAGCAGACTATGTAGCGGTACTAGCATCTGCCAAGGAAGAGTTAGATGCAGCTCTTAATGAAATAGAAACAGTTGTTACGGAGAGGTGCGCCATGAAAATTAACAAAAATAAAACTAAAGTGCTAGTATGCATGGGGGGGGGATCAAAACAAGAATACAAAGAGATAACTTACAAGAGGTTAAGGATTTCTGCTACCTAGGAAACAAATAACGTGAGATGGGAAGAGCGTAAAAGATAGAAAACAAAGATTAGTCCAATGTCGTGCTACATTTAACAAGGAAAAGCAATTACTGTGTTCAAAAGCAACAAACGTAGAAACAAGGATTGCTTAAAACATATGTGTAGAGCACAACTGTACGACTGTGAAACCTGGACAGTAGGATAAGCGGACAGGAAAAAGATAGAAGCTTTTGAAATATGGTGCTACAGACGTATGATGGTGATATCATGGATAGACAAAGTTAAGAACAACGAGTTTTTAGAAATGGTAAGGGAAGAAAGAAATAAGTAGCACACAGTAACCGTAGGAGAAATAGGATGATAAGCCAGATACTAAAGCATGAGGGAATAGTGCGGAATATATTAGAAGTAGAGGTAGGAAAAAGAAGAGGTTGAGGTAGACCTAGGTTAGACTATTGCACACAGATAATATGTAGACTGTAGAAATTTCAGGGAAATGTGTAGACTAGCTCAGAATAGAAATCAAGGGAGGTGCGCGTCCAACCAGTTCCAAGAGGGAAAACCTAATGACGAAAAAATAATCGTACTTAAATCTGATTATTATTATAAGCAACTACAGGTATTGGTTTTGCAATATTCTCAATCTTAATTGTGCGAAAGCATTTACTGGAAAACTATTAATTATGCAAATGTCTAAGTGTTGGAGGATCTTAGCAGCTACAGGCTGCTTTACCCCCTGCATCTACTACTGAGTCTTGCTAAAATGGACATATAATTAGAAAACCACAAAAGGAGAACCGAGCTGTATATAGACTGTGTGGGAATTTCAGGGAACTGTGTAGGCTAGCTCAGAATAGAAATAAGTGGAGGTACGCGTCCAACCAGTTTCAAGACGATAAACCTTGTTCGAAATGATATATTGGCGAGTATATTGGAAAACTATTAATTGGGCAAATGTACGAGTGTTGGGGGTCTTGGTAGCCGCAAGCTGCTTAACCCGCTTCACATACCTCTGAATATCGGGGTAATAGGGTATATATTTGTATATAGGGGGCGAATTGCATCAAATAAAAAGGAGCAGCGGCTATGTTCGAAGACAACAAACATAGAAACAAGGAGAAAATTGTTGAAAGCATGTGTGGAAAACAAAAAAAAATTGGAAGAAATAAAAGGGCAGGCTACGTTCTAAGGAGTTTTTGGGGAATAGTACGGGATATATTACAAGCAGAGATAGGAAAAAAAGAGGTAGAGGTAGACCTAGATCAGACTAATGAACGCAGATAGTGAAAGATACAGACCGTATAAGGTTCAGGGAAATGAGTAGGTTAGCTCAGAATAGGAAGCAATGAGGGTACGCGTCTATCCTGTTCCAGGACTGAAGATCCAATGATAATGATGCGGATTTTGTAACAAAACAGAAATGATGCTGCACACAACACAGTTATTTAATTAGACATCAAGCTATTTATTCTATATCGGTAAACAAACATGCTGATTAATATTGGAGACGCAAGTGGAACACTATGTCTCTTACAGTTTCTCATATGGATACACGATACAATAACTATTAAGTTTGCAATGGCGCAGGCTACAACAATCGCCCTCGAAGTCTCGAATCGAGCGTCGGCTGCCATCTTTTCTATTATGCGGCATGGCACGGGCGGCACTGCAATTACTTTATCAAAAGATCAGATAATTATTATTCATTTTGCCAGTAAAACGTAATTTATTTTGCGTTTTGTTTAGTATATTTAAAAAAAGCTGAACATTTTTTGTAAGTTTGTTATTAATTTATCATTTTCTCGCTGTTATAAGGAACGGGGCTCACATAACAATTCGTAAATAAAGGGCGCACGGGAAAACGTCCTTCTGCCCTCCTGTCTAGCACAGGCCTGACGTAGGTTAATTTTTAGCTAGTTTTAGTATTTTAGACAAATAGACCACAAGCTTTTCGTGCTATGTAGCCTCGATACGTATTATTTCTTTCGCCGAATGTGGTCTATAGCCATACAAAATAATTATCTATCAATTAATCGTTAGCAATTGAAGCTCTCGTTGGATAATGATGGAACCTAATCTGAGCTTTTTTTATCAAGAATTAGAAAGGTTTGTTTGTTATCATTTATTAAAGTTTGTATTCGAAAGTCGTTGCTCTGGGTACCTAATGGTCACTGACTATTAAAGTTAGGCGTAAATCCATAAGGAGTTCCCATACGTCATTCTTAATGATCGACAGTCTCGAGCTTCTTCGTGTCCTTGCGCCATGGTTATTCATTGCACAACAAATATGTTAGTCTGATTCATTCAGTAATTCAGTAAATTGCAAGTGCCGCACGTACATTTTTATATTATCTATATTTTATGCGAGTAGTTTCGTAATGGAGATATGTGCCGTGTGTGAAGTTTGTTTTGGGCTTTGTAGTTGTTGTATCGAAGTTTTAGCGTCGGGTATCATTTGCATTTTTTGTGAAAAACTGTGTAAGTTCGGTCTTTGTATTTGTGTAAATTACAATGGAACTACGAGAAGTAATAGCCGAAATGATGAGCACAATTCTACTCAAGGACCTCAATCGCTTGTTAATCAACGTTCCGCTAACGCCTGCAATGAATGTAAGTGTATAAGTTTATGTAGTCATTACTTTGTACGTCCTTGAAGTCTTTTATTATTATTGACCTCTATTTTACGTACAGCAGTGTTTGACGTACTCGCTTGCGTGACAATATACGTTTACGAACTACTGAAAGCATTTGTCACTTCTCTTTGTGAAGTTCAACGTGATCATGCTTTTGCTGTAATTTCATTTTGTACAGAACCTAATTATAAGAAACGTGTATAGTAGTACTTAATTATGGTGATTTCCAACAGAAATTTAATGTCGTACGATTAATGCTAAAGGGCAATCCGGAAATTTGGTTTAGTCTGGTAGAAACGGAGATACAGACGTTTGAAGAACTTGAACGGAAAGGAACTATTACTAGCGGGAATGATGAACAATACAAGATCATGGACAACTTACTAATGGGAAGATTCAATAGTGACTATGGTATAGTTGTTAGACCCAAACATTTCTGTGGATCAATACGAATCTTTCAACTCGATTGAGTACCTAGTCCAAATGATCAGTTTTAGTTTCTGGTCCATCAGCAGCGGCACATTGAAATCCAAATTGTGTGGAGCTGTTTGTTATAAACAATACCATCTCAGTAGTCCAGTGTTCGGTTATCCTTCAGGTTCAGGTTCATCAGTCCAGTCTCAGTTTCATTCTGTGTTGCGAGGATTATAGATTTCTATGATGTCACGTCTTGCAGCCTTGCTATTCGTCCAAGGTCCGTTTAACTGGTGATGAACGACAAATTTGTAAATGCGATATTTGTAAGAATGAGTTGTGCTACAAATATCCAGCGTTTAATTTAAAAAATAACATTTTAAATGCAAATATTCCACTATTAATATTTCTTTTGGTCCGAATATCTAAACGTAATGTAAGTGAATTTCTGTACTAAAATGTACTAGCTCTACAACTGGTTCATTTCTTTCCTCGTCAACGTTAACTCTCAGGAATGTTAAAAGCTCGACTATTCATACGTACGAGCGCGTTGAATGTCTACTTCACACAACCCCCAGGTATCTATGAGTCCAGTTAAGTAACCTTAATACTTCGAACGATGTCGACATGCACTTACAACAATGAAAATAATAAATAGAATCGAACCTACCTTATATCGTAGACAAACTGTCCTTCGGGGAGGATTTCAGCAAGCTTTACCACTAGACTGCATTGTTAAACACAATTCCGTTTGCAATTGCATTATTTACAACGCACATTGCTTACATTTTAGTTGTGCTCCACTCACTACACTACAAACTGAACGATACGCTTCGTCGTCTTTTCATAATACCTAACAATACTCGTAGAGCTTTTGGGACTCGATTAAAAACAGTCTCAGTTTCATTCTGTGTCGCGAGAATTATAGATTTCTATGATGTCACGTCTTGCGGCCTTGCTATTAGTCCAGAGTCCGTTTAACTAGTGATGAACGACAAATTTATAAGTGTGATATATGTAAGAATGAATTGTGCTACAAATATTCACTGTCTTAATTTTTAAAAAACCATTTTAAATGCAAATATCCCACTATTAATATTTCTTTTGGTAATAATTCACAAACGAATACTATTACCCTACAGTAGGGACAAAGAATACTGCTATAGTAAGCCTGCTTATCGTAAAAGGCGATGAAAAGGTGCAGCAAGGGACAGCAGCCTTGCTGGCTAAAAGATATTGGAGGAGAGTCGGTTTGTCTCGAGCAATCCTCAATAATTTACAAGGTTGTTGAAGGTTAGCCGTGACGGATGCGGCTTTTTGCTAAAATCTTTAAAAACTGCGTTGTGGAAAGATATGGGAACCTACCACAATATTTCCCAGGTATGCGTGGCCTAAAACACGAAATATGTATGATGGGGAGCTCACAAGTAAAATTCTTGTCCGGAGGTAAAATACCCCCTCATTCGGATCTCCGAAAGGGGGTACTTGGGGCTCGTCATTGTAAGAGTTTAAAACAACGGTTCGATTTAGTGATAGGGACTTGGAATGTGAGGTCATTACTTAGAGTAGATAAGTAAACGAATTTATTAGTCGAAATGAGAAAAGGAAAGCTGGACATTTTAGGTATTAGTGAGGTGAGATGGCCAGATAGTAATGACTTTTGGAAAGATAATTATAGAATAATTACAACTTCTTCAACGAATGGACATGCAAGGGTAAGAATTGTGTTAGGAAAAAGATTAGGACGTATAGTAAAAGAGTACTTACAATTTAGTGATAGAATAATTATGGTTAGATCGAGTACAAAACCCACAGACACTGTTTTAGTACAGGTTTACATGCGAACAACTCAGTACGAGGATGAGGAAGTAGAAAAGGTAAATGAGAATATAAATAGTATAGTGAGAAAAGTAAAGGTAGATGAGAATTTAATAGTTATGGGCGATTTTAATGTGTCAGTGGTAGAAGGTAGTGAGGGAAAAATGGTAGGAAAATTTGGGTATGGCATATGAAATGATAGAGGAGAAAGATTAGTTGAGTTTTGCCAGAAACATAGATTAGTAACTGTAAACACCCTATTCGAACAACGTGTTAGGAGATGATACCTAGAAAGCACCAGGTGATAGGACTAGATACCAAATAGATTATATTTTGGTTAAACAAAGATTTAGAAATCAAGTTAAAAACTGTCGTAGTTATCCAGAGGCTGACATAGATAGCGATCATAAGCTAAGATTCAAAAAATTGAGAAAAGTTAAAAGAGAGGGATAGGATCTAGGAAAGCTTACTGATAGTGAGGTAAAAGAGGATTATAAACAAGTATTAGATAACAAGATCAAAAAGATAGCTTTAGGAGGGAACGTAGAAAATAGATGGAAAGAAATAAAAAGGGCTGTACATGATACAGCAACACAGACTATAG
Organism: Platerodrilus igneus; assembly: GCA_036346225.1. Classification (NCBI taxonomy): domain Eukaryota; kingdom Metazoa; phylum Arthropoda; class Insecta; order Coleoptera; family Lycidae; genus Platerodrilus; species Platerodrilus igneus. The sequence continues at coordinate 6,302,132 of JARFIW010000447.1, read as the reverse complement.
GTAAGAAAAAAATAGAAGCGAGAAAACCCTGGGTAATGAAGGAGATATTAAATTTAATAGAGAATAGAAGAAAACTTAAACCTTTCACAGAATTGAATAGTGAAAGTAAGCAAAAATATAATAGAGTTAGAAATGAGTGTAGAAAAACTAGAAGTAATTGGATGGAGAAGAATTGTAAGGGAATACAAGATGATTTGAGAGTAGGTAAGACAGACAGGGCTTACAGGGCAGTTAAAAAGTTTTTCGGGGAAGATAGGAAAAAATATAATGGTATTAAAGATGAGAATAATGAGCTTCTAATAAATAAAGTTGAGGTAGTAGATAGATGGAAAAGATATTTAGAAGATTTATATAAGGGAGACGATATGGATGAGATATAGAGAACGACCAAGAGGAGGATGTAGAAATAGGGTTCTCAATATTAAGAGAGGAATCTTAAACTAAATACAGCGCCGGGGGTAGACGATATACCCGCAGAATTAATAAAATATGCAAGTCAGAAAACTTTAGATAGATTATATGAACTAGTAAAAGTAATATATGACACAGGTGAGGTCCCAATAGATTTCGAATAAAATATTATTATCCCAATCCCAAAAGAGTCAGGAGCTGATAGGTGTGAGAATTTTAGAACGGTTAGTTTAACTTTCCACGCTTCCAAAATACTAACAATAATAATTAAAAATAGAGTAGAAGCGTTGACTGAGAATTATTTAGGCGAAGACCAATATGGTTTTCGTAAAGACAGAGGGACTAGAAAATCGATACTAATGATTAGGGTAATTATCGAAAAAAGGTTACAGAAAAATAAAAAGACTCATTTCGCGTTTGTAGATTTAGAAAAAGCATTTGATAGGGTTAATTGGATTGTTATGTTCAAGGTTTTGCGAAAAATAGGAATCTCTCATAGGGATAGAAAAATTATTTACAGTCTATATAAAAACCAAAGCGTAGTAATTAGATTTGATGAAATAGAAAAGGAAGCTAAGATTAGAAATGGTGTTAGACAGGTCTGTATACTATCTCCTTTGATTTTTAATGTTTATATTGAGGAAGCATTAAACTTAGCTAGAGAAAGAAAAGAGATAGGTATTAGTGTACAGAGACAGAAAATAGACATGTTACGTTTTGTAGATGATATAGCCATTATAGCAGAGTCTAGAAAAGAGTTAGGAGAGTTTTTAAATATTATAGATGAAATATTACAAAGTAGCTATAGTATGAGGATTAACTCAGGAAAGACAAAGATAATGACAAGTGAGTTGCAGCCTAGTTCTAAACCAAAATTAAAAATAGGTAATACCGAGTTAAAGGAGGTAGATGAATTTTGCTATTTAGGTAGTATAATTACAAAGGACAGACGTAGCAGAAGGGATATTTTAGCTAGAATAGCTCGAGCTAAAAAAATATTTTTAAAAAAGAAAAACTTACTAATAGCTAATAGTATTAGTTTAGATAACGGAAAAGGTTTCTTAAAGTCGTACGTATGGAGCGTTCTATTACACGGTAGTGAGACTTGGGCAATTAAAGAGGTAGATAACAAAAAGATAGAAGCTTTTGAAACTTGGTTTTATAGGAGAGTGTTAAGAATTAGTTGGGCAGAAGGAGTAACAAATGAAGGAGTTTATAGAAGGATATGTGGAAACAATTAAACGTCAAGAAAGATAGAATGATAGGACACCAGTTAAGACAAGAGGAACTATTTAGTAAGGTCTTAGAATATACACTACCAAATAAAAATAAAGTAAGAAGACTAGGCAAAGCTATATTAGTCAAATTATTAGAGATTTAGGTTGTGAAGGGTATGTAGATCTTTTTAGACTAGCTCAGAATAGAAAAAAATTTAGAGCTGCGTCAAACCGACCTTAAGTACATTCGGAAACAAAACAAACAAAAAAAATATAAATAAATAAAAACCAGCTAAGTATATGTCACCATGACATAACTCACAATTAGTTAGCGGTCTGGCATGTTGGCAGCGATTCGTTGCTTAAGCCTTATCATAACATAATTTAACCCTTTTTCTTTTTTGGAGATGATAACCAGGTAATGTTTTATTTCCTTATAAATGGGAATCATGTAAACATGTTGGAGTTCTTTTACAACCATCAAGTTGTTAATATCCATGTACAGCCAGGTAGATAAGAAAAAGATATAAGAGTATAGGAAGACCTAGACCAAGCTATATTAGCCAAATTATTAGAAATTTATGTTGTGAAGGGTATGTAGAGCTTTTTAGATTAGCACAGAATAGAAAAGAAGTTTTAGCTGCGTCAAACCGACCTTAAGTAAGGTCGAAAACAAAATGATGAATGATGATGATATGATGATATTGAAGTTGGTATACTTGACTTTATTGACAATATTATAAATAATGTTACTGCAGCTACCAGTACAGGAACATCAGAATCTTTATCAGTTATTAACAAAAATGTAAATTAATTCGAAGTGTTAAAAAGGCAAAACAAGAAAAATATTGATTTTGATTTACTTGAACTAATCGTATATGATTATCAACTTTTAGTGTATTAGCAGACAGGAGATTTAAACAATTTGTTAACACATTAAAACCATCATATTAGTTGCTGAGTAGACAAACTATATTGTGTACTCTCATTCCAATTAAGTATGAAAAAATGTATTTGGAAGCCAAAGAAAAATTGCAAAATGTATCTAACACATGTTTAACAACAGATCGTTTTATCGTTAGCAAATACCGATAACTTCATGGCCATCATTTTTCATTTCATAAGGAATTTTAATTAAAAAATCTATTCTATTAAGCTGTGATGTATTATCAACAAAACATGCAGCAGTAAAATTGGAAGAGCGCCTTAAACTAGTGGAACAAGAATGAGATATAGAGCGGAACGCTACATTAACTGTATCCGATGATAACGTTTGCAATATAACAAAAGCTATAACTACAGAATTGGAATGGAAATTTTTTGGTTAATATCTGATAATTATTATAAGCAACTACAGGTATTAGTTTTGCAATATTCTCAACTAATGTCTTACTGGAAAACTATCAATTAGGCAAATGTCTAAGTGTTGGGGGATCTTGACAGCCACAGGCTGCTTAACCCCTTGCACATACTACTGAGTCTCGGTAAAATAGGACATATAATTAGAAAACCAGAGAAGGAGAATCGAGCTGTATCTAGGCTGTGGAAATTTCAGGGTACTGTGTAGGCTAGCTCAGAATAGAAATAAGTGGACGTACGCGTCCAACCAGTTTCAAGACGATAAACCTTGGAAAAGTATTAATTCGACAAATGTTCGAGTGTTGGGGGATCTTGGTAGCCGCATGCTGGTTAACCCCCTTCACATACCACTGAATATCGGGGAAATAGGGTATATCTTTGTAAAACAATAGAAGGGGAACCGAAAATGCATCCAACTAAAAAGAACAGCGGCTATATTCGAAGACAACAAACAGAAACAATAAGAAAATTGTTAAAAGCTTATGTGAAAAATAAAAAAAAAATAGGACATATAGAACGGCAGGATATGCTCTAAAGAATTTTTGGGGAATAGTGCGGGATGTATTACAAGAATAGATAGGGAAAAAAAAAAGTAGAGGTAGGCCTAGATAAGACTATTGCATGCATATAGTGAAAGATGCAGACCGTGGAAATTTCAGGGAAATGTATAGGTTAGCTCAAAATAGGAAACAATGAGGATACGCGTCTATCGAGTTCCAGAACTGAAGACCTAATGATGATGATGCGGATTTTATAACAAAACAGAAATGATGTTGCAAACAACACAGTTATTTAATTAAACATCAAGCTATTTACTCTATATCGGTAAACAAAAATGCTAATTGCGGGTAGTGTCTTCCAAAGGATTAATATTGTAGAAGCATGTTAAACACTGTCTCTTACTGTTTCTCATGTGGATACATGATTCAATAACTATTAAGTGTTGACTTTGCAATTGCATTGAACTACCACTGACGCTGGCTACAACAATCGCTCTCCAATTCTCGAACCTAGCCTAGGCTGCCGCCTTTGGTTTATGACGCGGCACGGTACGGGCGGTACTGCATTTAATTTATCAAAAGATCTAGGCAAGATCACCTTGCCCTCTTTCCTTAACATCAAATTTTTTCATTTTCTATGTAGCACCTGACTGCACCAACATTGCACCACAATACTGGGAACTAGCACCCAAAAACTATGGAAGTTATTATAGTTCAAAATTGTGGGAGGGGGGCTATGATGATGCCAGTCTTCTTACTACAGTTTTTTTTAATTTTTTTTACATATGATAGTACTAACATAGCACCAAATAGCACCACCAGTCTCACACTTAGCACCCAAAAATTAGCGTAGATATAATAGTTTAAAGTTTAGGGTCTTAGGATACGTCAACCTCCCTCTTCACTTTTTTTTATTTTTTCTCTTGCACCTACTAGTACTAACATAGCACCGCATAGCACCACAAATCATATCCTGACACTCAAAAAATTGCGAAGATTTAACAGTACAAACTTTCAGAAGGGCTCAAATGGCGTGAATCTCCTGACAACATTTTTTCTATTTCTTTTTTGTTTTGTTCTATTAACACGGTACCGTGTAGCACCACCAGTCGTATACCTATCACCCGAAGAATGCCGAAGATACAGTGATTACTGAAATCTAAATAATACATGGACTGATTTATTTAATAAAAAGGCTTTAACAACTTCAATGCCATTTGTTTCAGGCCTATACTTATTTCTGTAAACTATAAAATACCGAAGTTACTACTAGTAAATAAAAAAATACACGATTAAGACATGAATTGATTGCAACCATAAAGGAACTTCGTATCTGCGCAAGTTCAGAAACTAGACTCATTAATTAGCGGCTTTGGTATGGGTCTAAATTCAATACCTCTGTTAAAACTTATGTGTAATATTGAGCATGTGAACACGACACGAGAAAAGCCAGTCGTTCTTGTAGTGGGTTTGGAAAAGGAATAGAGTTGTTGTCGAAATAAATTCGGGTTTTTGTCATCGTCAAAAAAATAGAAAATAATAATTTTCAGTTAAAAAAGATAATAAAGAATATAAAACATGGCTTGTTATATTCAAGGTCTCGGAAGCTGCGTGTAGAACTGCGTAGGTACGGAAGCAAAATAGTAATTAACATATACCAACTACCAACAATGTAGGTGTCGAAGAAGCCTCTTCCGGGTAGGAAACTGGTGACTCCGACGTGATCTGCTTCGGTTTAGTAACAGTCACAGGTTGTTGTAATAGGTTGGTAGCTGGTAAAGTAAGACATGGAAGCGAAACCAGCAGTTCGTACAATCTTATGGACTCAGTTCAAGACTGACGTGCAACGGTTTGAAGATATTCTTAAAGTTGGTGTAAATGAGTCGAGCGTTGATAGTTGTAAAGCGTGTTATGATATCTTAGAAAAGCGGTTTGCAAAAATTCAAGCTTATGGTGAAAAGATTTTGGCTTCAATTACAGGCAAAGAGATGGAAGCTAAAATTGCAGAGGAAATTGAAGAAGGTGTGGTGTATGAAGATATGTATAGTACATGTCATGCCGCTTACTCTCGCTGTATGAAAGAATTAGAGGCTCGTGTTAGTATAGCGCCATCAGTAGTTGTGCAGGAAAATGGCGGTCGTTACAAACTACCGAAGATTGAATTAAAAAAATTCCAACTGTTTCAGGTTTATCCAATCAATCTGAAAAACAGAAATTGGATGTGTGTGCATTTTGTAATATTAAAGGGCACGAAACGGCCAACTGTCGTAAAGCTAGCAATAGTAAGCTAGATGATCGACGTAACGCTATTCGAAAGGCAAAATTGTGCTTCTACTGTTAGGGTTCTGGTCATGTATCTAGGTTTTGTAGAGTGAGAGTCGATTGTAAGAATTGCGGAAAACTAGTAATGTGTCCAGAAATTAGTAAGAGTGAAGATGACGTACCTATGAAAGGCAATTCTGATTCAAAGCAGTGTGATGATGATGTAGTACAAACTAATTTAATGAATTCGTTTTGCGAACGTGGAATTTTGTTGCAAACATTAGTCGTTCGGTTGAGTTCAGCGAATGTTTCCAAATATGCAAGGGCTATGATTGACGGTGGTTGTCAAAGATCCAGCATTTTGGCGCATATTGCACAACAATTAGGTCTAAAGGCAGTGGGGCGAGTCAAGCCAGTCCATGGGTTGTATGGTGGAGTTAAAACAACAGATACATTACACCAGCGCTATGTTGTACAAGTCAATGGCATAAATAGTGATTACCAATTTAAAATTGAATGCTTGGATGAAAAGAAATTGTGTAACAGCATTCACCAAGTAAGCAAAGGTCCTTGGATGAACAAGTTGAAAGAAAAGGAAATTATCTGTGGCAAGGAACAAGAGATGTCGGAAATTGAGTTAATCATTGGCGCAGATGTTTATGGAAAGCTCCTTACAGGTCAGGTTATTCAATTAGACTGTGGATTAACAGCAATTGAAACGAAGTTAGGTTGAACACTGACCGGTAAATATAATCCATGTTATGATGACTCTACTTTCTCTATGGCGTGTAGGACGTCAATGTTCCACGATTCTGTTGTGAGTGAGTTTTGGAAACCAGAAAGTATTGGTATTAGTGATCCAGTGGAAACACGGAGTCACTTTGAACTTCAAGAAAAGGCTAGAAACCATTTTGTAAAAGCGGTCAAACGGGATACTGATGGTAGATATGAGGTGCAATTGCCATTCACGTTGAGTCCTGATAATTTAGAAAATAACTTGACTGTTGCAGAGAAAAGATTGAGAACATGCTCGGAGAAACTGAAAAGAACCGGAATGTGGAACGAGTATGATAAGGTTTTTAAAGAGTGGTTAGCAGAAGGAATTATTGAAGCAGTTTCTGAAAAGGAAAAGTGGAGCTCATGTCACTATTTACCTCATCATGTAGTAGTAAAATTGGATAGTGTTACTACTAAGATTAGGCCGGTGTTTGATGCTTTGTGTAAAGTCAAACGTGGCATTTCATTAAATGACTATTTAGAAAAGGGCGTAAACTTGTAACATGTTTAATTTGATCAATATTTATTCGCATTGAATTACGAGGATAATGCGCTAAGCGTGCCCTATTCTTTATTAAGATTCCATATAGTACCTAATGGAACGCTTCATTTTAATAATCTTCTTATAGTAAAATATCTGTGTCACATAAAGTTATTTTGGCGAGCACCTCTATGCAATGCTGCGCCTATCGTATTTTCCCACCTCTAACGTCGCTATCGTTCGTTGCTCGCCTTGTCAAGTTAGTCGCTCCCTAGCAATCAATTCATGAAGATGTATTCTAGGCTAGAGGCATGCGACCTTTGGTTGAATTATTTGTGTGAGCGGTTCAGGTCATGCTAGACCTAGAACAATTTCGATAACTTCTACTAACGGTTTGTAATTTATACATTTTACGAACTAATTTAATTTTGTTTCATTTATTTAGCGCGTCTACGAAGAACTATAGGAAGGTACAAGTAAGATTTTGGTTTTGTAATTTGTATGGTTTTGTACAAGAATTCGCCTACGAAGAACTATAGGAAGGTACAAGTAAGATTTTGGTTTTGTAATTTGTATGGTTTTGTACAAGAATTCGCCTACGAAAAACGATAGAGAAGGACAAGTGAAGATTTTGGTTTTGATTGCTGTCGTCCCCAGTTTGAAATGGCTTGTAGCATTGTTTGGAGCTTATGAAATTTTTGTTCGGATTTGTCTTGGAGAAACAGAGGCAGTTTGGTTCGTTATTACATTTAAGAATTTTTTTTTGCATGTGGTTAGAAAGTCGTTAAAATTTGACAAACAGACGGTAATATAAAAAGCACGAAAGTTGCTATCATGTTTACGAACATATAATCTGTTTCATTTTCAATTATTGTTGAACTGGTTTTACAAACCGTAGAAAGAAATTTAGTCAGGTTAGGTTTATCTAATTGTAAGCTTTGTTCCATTTGAACTTCAGATAAAGTTCAAGGTATATTTTCGACGTTATACTTTTTTGTGATGTAGCCACATTTGATAGATGTTTCGTGCAGCTTTCCTAAAATTCAAATTAAACACTCTTCAATCTTGTAATTAACTTTTATTTACAGATAAATTATAAAAACTAGGTACGAAAATTTAAATACACGCTACGAACTAATTATGAAACTGTAATCTACCTGATAAGATCTGCCCAGGATAGAAATGATAACGTCTTATTTTTATAAGACAGGTTTTTGTTAACGAAGGCGATCGTTATATTTTTTGGTTTCCACGTCCGCCCTTAGAATTGTGCTTTGCTCTTATCGTGATTATCTCAGGACTTGGTGGCGCCTATTTAACTTAGTTTAGCTTTGGTTTGCAAACAAAATTCGACTTCCCCCACACTTCTTATTGCTCTACCCAGGAATAGACCCCTGGCTATGTCGGAAGACTTTTGTTCCCTGGCGCCCATTTATAAAAATTAAGTTTCCCTAGCGCCCATCATAAAAAAAACTACAAAATAAAGTTTCAAACTTACTAGCTTTACTGCCATCTGTGCTTCTTAGATTCCGAGACGGAAAAATTGGTGTAGTAGCAGACATACGCAAGGCATTCTGTCAAATTAGTGTATGTAAAACGCACCGAGATTATCAGCGATTTTTGTGGTGGACCGATGAAACCCAGATGAATTGAAAGTTTTTCGGCATAGGAGGGTTGTATTTGGTATAAAGTGTTCACCATTTCTGTTAAATGCAGTGGTTGATTACCACTTATCAAACGTGCCGCCTGAAGAAGCGGACGTTGCTGACAAATTAAAGACTGCTTTATATGTAGACAATGTAGTAACAGCAGTTGAAAGCCTAGAAGCGATGTATCAGTTTAAGGCTACTTCAATACCAATCTTAAAAGATGCTTCTATGGAATTGCGGTGTTGGGAATCGTCGAATTCTGAAATGGGATTATCAGAAAACAATATGTAGGATTTAAGATCGATGGCTTATAGTCCGGATTTTACTTCAGTTCTTGGTCTGACGTGGGACAAACAATCCGACCAGTTGTACGTTAAAGTTCGTAGCGAGGAAAAGGTGGATGTTGTTACAAAAAGAACGGTATTATCCGGTTTACAAAAGGTGTTTGATTCACTTGGAGTTTTGTCGCCATTTACTTTGCTACTTAAAGTTATGCTTCAAGAGGTTTGGGCACTAAAGCTGAATTGGGATCAAGTTTTGCCTTATTTGTATGCAGAAATGTTTAAGTTATGGTTGTTATCGTTAAAAATGATAAAAAATATTGGTATTCCAAGACGCTTAGGATTGTTCACACGTACAGAAGGTGAATGGAGTTTACACTGTTTTGTAGATACTAGTAAGTCAGCTTATGCTGCAGTTATATAGTTAAGGTGCGAAAAGGGCGGTAAAATATATGTGCAACTCCTTCAGGCTAAGTCAAGAGTGGCTCCAGCAAAAAAGGTCACTTCCTAGATTGGAACGGTTAGCATGTGTAATTGGATGTAGATCGAGTAAAGCTGTATGTGAAGCTCTAAATTTGTATTGTAAACAGTACTTCTAGTCAGATTCATCAACTGCTATTGTGTCGATTTCGCGTTGTAAGAATTGGAGTGTTTTTGTTGCTAATCGTGTAAAGGAAATCAGGCGCCTTCGTAATGCAAATGGCTGGAGGCATGTGCCTGGCAATCAGAACCCAGCTGACCTGCCATCACGAGGGTGTAGTGCAAAAGAATTATTAGATTTGCGATGGTGGGAGGGGCCGAGCTGGTTGAAACTGGAAGCAGAAGCTTGGCCAGGTGAAAAACCTGTACCAAAGGAAGAGATTCTAAATGTGGAAAAGAGTAAGGTTAATTTATCAGCGTACGTTGTTCAAAGTGAGATTTCGCTTTTTCCATTCGTTGTTAATATATACTACATACACATGACTTAGCCGTGTTGTTGCACATATATATATCGTTGAAAAAATCATGCACCTAGCTATAACGAAGAATACTCAAGAGTGGAATTGATGAACGCTGAGAAGAGAATTTTGTTATACGTGCAGAAAAACTGCAATTTGGAAAGTCATTTGCGTCATAAATGCAAAACCGAAAGACATAATTTGCATGATTTCCCGCACCCAATACTGTTGGTGGGTGACCATTTGGTAGTTCGTCTATTGATTAATGAAGCGCATGTAAATAATTGTCATGCGAGCGTTCAAACCGTTATGAGAATTCTAAGAGAGCGATTTTGGATTTTACGAAGTCGACGAGTAATCAACAAGCTGTAATCAGCATGTTTACGTTGTCGCAGGTTTACAGCCAAGAAAATGGATCAGGTAGATGTAAGCCTTCCAGCAGCAAGAGTTGAAGATACAGCGCCATTTCAAGTTGTTGGAATTGATTTGGCGGGTCCATTGTTTTTAAGAGGTGGTGTCAAATTGTGGATAGTTTTGTATACATGTGGTGTCTACAGAGCCGTTCATTTAGAGGCGGTGACGTCACTTAGTACGGAGAATTTTCTTTTGGCATTCCGTAGATTTGTGTCACGGCGAATTTGGCCGTGCATTGTGTATACAGATCAGGGTACTAATTTTGTAGGAGTGGCAAATATGTTAAAGGACGTTGATTGGGATAAAGTAAAACGTCAATGGTCGGCAGACAAGATAGAATGGAGGCTAAACCCCCCTTGTTCACCCTGGTGGGGAGGATGGTGGGAAAGCTTGATCCGAATTGTGAAAGGATTATTGTTGAGGATTCTTGGTAGAAGAGTATTGAACTATGAAGAGATGGTTACTACGCCATGCGAGGTGGAATCTGTAGTTAATTCTCGCCCTCTCACGTATATTAGCGAAGACCCTAATGACTTACTTTGTTTGTCTCCTAGTTTATTTTTAAAAGGTGTTCAAGCAGATACTATTCCAGATGTGTTTGCAATTGATTCGCTTGGACTTAGGAAACGGCTTAGGAAACAAGCAAACCTAATGCGTGAGTTTCGACAGAGATTTAGAAATGAATATTTGAGTACCCTCAAGCAAAAGGCGAAAGAAGTGGTGCATAGATCAGTTCGTATCGGAGACTTGGTACTGGTAGGAAACGACGAAACCAAGAGATTATTATGGCCGCTGGCAAGAGTTGTCGAGGTTTATCCTACGCGAGATTGTGTAGTGCGTGTTGTAAAGTTAAAGACATCTGCAGGGTGGCTTATACGTCCGATACAGCGTCTTTACCCAATAGAGACAGAAGTGAATGTGTTGGAGATAGAAATGAATACCGGATATGACGATCGAAACGAAAGATGTGAAGAGCCAGGGAAAGGAGCATCAGTGGCTAATAGTGTCGTTAAAACTTGTAGCGGTCGAATTATTATAATGCCTAATCGGTATTAGCAATTTATCATGTTTTGTTATGAATCGTGTTGTGTTAAAATAGGTCTCACTATTTTAAGGTGGGAGGATGTTAAAACTTATGTATAATATTCAGCATGTGGACACCATACGAGAAAAGTCAGTCGTTTTTCGTAGTGGGCTTGGAAAAGGAATAGAGTTGTTGTCGAAATAAATTCGGGTTTTTGTCATTGTCAGAAGAATAGAAAATAGTAATTTTTAGTTAAAAAATATAATAAAGAATATAAAACATGGCTTGTTATATTTAAGGTCTTGGAAGCTGCGTGTAGAATTGCATAAGCATGGCAGCAAGATGGTAATTATCATATACCAACTACCAACAACGTAGTAGTCGAGGAAGCCTTTTCCGGGAAGGAAAAGCGCAATTCTTAACAACCTCAATGTTTCAAAGCTATATAGCCTAACTTCTATGAATATGTGATGACGTCATCATTTATTTAAAAACTGTTGTTTTGGTTGACACAAAGCAAAACATTTTATTACAAAGTTAAACAATGAAATTACAACGAAAAATACCAAAGAAGTAGAAGCAGAAAATGTTACTACACTGCATTGTAATATCATTAAAGCAAGGTCCCTAGTTACGTTAAAAAATTTTTCGCCTAGCATTTATGAAAATCAATCATATTAACCCTAAAAATATGACTGAAGGTAAACTTTATCGTCCTTGGTCCGCTAAACTCATAACAACACGATTTTGAAGCATTTCGCAATCGAAGCACCTTTGACTATAGTCGAGTTTCATTTATTGCGCATTCTGACGTTTTGCATAATTTTTTATTGAACGTCACCGTCGGTTTACATAAAGTTTCGAAAAACAGTTGGATCTCACACACGTGCAGAAAAGAGATTAGCAACCCCTAGCTATCAGTTGCCCTCGTTCACTTCGCACGTTTAGGTAGGTAATAGTTACGGGCTGCCAATGCTCATCTTCTATCCTTGTGACACAATATATTTTAGAGTCACTGGGACATTACAACTGTTTAGAACGTCGCCAAATATTTATCGCGAATAGAGTATACCCCTATTCGTTCTTACCTTGAATAAATTGAAAGTTTTGATTAGCGTCAGAAGTACCCATGAGCCATAAGCAAAATAGCTCTTTAAAGGTAGTAGTACCATCAGGAGGGGGAGGGTAGATTTTGAATTACTTTAGACTCCACGAACTTTGAACTGTTACAATATCCCTATTTTTGGCATGCTAAATATGAAACTGATGGTGCTTAATTATAGTAGTATGTAACAGAAACGCAAGAACTAATATTTAAAAAATGTAGTGCTGGAGCTCCGGGGAGCAACCACACAGTTGAATCGACGACATTTTTTAGGTGCTAGCTTTGGATTGGTGGTGATATAGGGTGCTGTTAGTACTAATATATGCAAGAGAAAATATAAAAAAAGTGTTGGGTGGGGCTGGCATTACCTAAGCTCCCAAACTCTAAACTGTTATATCTACACCATTTATTGGGTGCTATCTATGGGACTGTCTTACGTTTTAAAAATACGATAATTCTTACAATTAAAAAGTCGATAATTACATCGCGCAAGCGTGATGAAAAAGCGACTTCGCGGGCTGTTAGTAACGCTAATCTTATTACAGATTTGCGCGCCAACTGCCAATGACGTCACCAATGCACCAATTACGGCGCAATTATCGGAAATTTATATAAATATAAGTCAATATATTCTAATGCAATTACTTACATGAATATGTCTCTGGGTTAAAGTTGGCTTCTATTCCAAGTCCATCAGGCTACGGAGGCCCTGTCGAGGTAGTTAAAGGTGATACGCCGACGCTCTTTTAACGCGTTCGGACCAGCAATCAGGGCTCCGCTCCCGGGGTGGTTAAAGATGGTGCTCGCTCCGGTGCTGTCTCCGGCTCATTCTCGGGTCGTGCAGTACGGTTCGCCCTAGGCTGCAAATTACCTACCTATGCAGGGAAAGACGGGAACAGGGTAAAGGTCGACAAACAAAGACAATTAGGCAAAGGAAGTCTACATAGATAAGATAAGGCACGATACGATACCTCTAAGCGTCCACTTCACTCGAAGGTACGGGCTAAAAAGCCACGTTATAGAGAGAACACAGGAAACCTCCCCACTTTTTCGTCTTTTACACGTCGGCACAAAGTTATTCGTCCAACCCTCTCGCGTCGCGCGATCTGCGCAAACGCACTATGACGTAGCGGAAATACGCGCCTAGTCTTTTAAAATTCCGCGCACCGCGTCTTTTGAAATTATGGCGCGAAACCTCCGCACATCAAACTTAACCCAAACACAATGTTTAAGGGCCAATTTGATTGGCACGTAACAACTGGTGGTACTATGTTATCTCTAGCCGATGCAAGAGAAAAAATATAAAGTTCGCGAATAACGAGTCGAGCTCGCACAATTAGGGTTCCGTACCAATACTACAGTGAGCAATCACGGGCTCCATATAACTCCCTCTCCCAACTTTAAACCGTTATACCTAACCATTTTTGGGTGCTAGCTATGGGACTGGTGGTGCCATGCTAGTTCTAGCAGGTGCAAGAGAAAAAAGTGTTGTGGAGGAGCCGGCTTCACCCAACTGTTATATCTAAGCCATTTTTTGGTTGCTGGCTATGAAACTGGTGGTGCTATGTGGTACTATGTTAATTCTAGCAGGTGCAAGAGGGAAGATTTGTAAAAGTGTAGTGGAGGGGCTGAAGTAGCCTAGAGCCCTAAACTTTAAACTACTATATCTACGCCAACTTTTGGGTGCTAGCTGTGAGACTGGTGGTGCTATGTTAGTACTATCAGGTGCACGAGAAAAAATTGAAAAAAAAATGTAGTGGGGGGTGGGTCTGGTGTCACATTACACCCGCTCCACAACTTAGAACTGTAATAACTTCCATAGTTATTGAGTGCTAACTACCAGTCTTGTGGTGCAATGTTGGTGCAATCAAGTACTATATAGAAAATAAAATTAGGGGGCTAGGTGATCGTGCCAAAGATCTAATAATTATTATTCATTTTGCGAGTAAAACCTAATTTATTTTGTGTTTTGTTTGGTATATTTAAAAAAGCCGAATATTTTTTGTAAGTTCGTTATTAATTTTATGATTTTTTCGCGGTGGCTCATAACAATTCATAGATAAAGGGCGCAGAGGGAACGTCCCTCTGTCCTCCTGTCCATCACGGGCCTGACGTTGGTTAATTTTAGCTAGTTTTAGTATTTTAGACAAATAGACCACAAGCTTTTCGTGCTATGTAGTTAATCATCGCCTCAATACGTATTATCTATTTCTCCGAAAGTGGTTTATAGCCATACAAAATAATTATGTATTAATTAATCATTATTGTTTACTTAAGCAATTGAAGCTTTCGTTAGATAATGGTGGAATCTAATCGGAGCTTTTTTATCAACGAATTAGAAAGATTTGCTTATTATCATTTATTAAACTTTGTATTTGATAACTGTTGCTCTGGGTACCTAATTGTCACTGACTATTAAAGGTAGACGTAAATCCATAAGCAGTTTCTAAACATCATTCCCCAATGGTCGGCAGTCTCGAGCTTTGTGTACTATTTTGCGCTATGGTTATTCACTGCCCAACAAATATGTTAGTCTGATTCATTTAGAAGTTCAGTAAATTGTAAGTGCCCCACGCAAAGTTTTTATATTATCTGTATTTTATGCGAGTAGTTTCGTAATGGAGATCTGTGCCGTGTTTGAAGTTTGTGTTAAGCTTTGTTGTTGTTGTGTCGACGTTATAGCGTCGGGTGTCATTTGCAGATTTTGTGAAAATTTGTGTAAGTGCTGTCGTTGTAATTGTCGAAATTGCAACGGAACTACGAGAAGAAATAGCCGAAATGTAGTAAATAACGATGATGAGCGCAATTCTACTCGAGGATCTCAGTCGCTTGATAATCAAGGTTCCGCTAACGCCTGCAATGAATGTAAGTATTTATAAGTTTCTGTAGTCATTACTTTGTACGTTCTTGAAGTTTTTTTATTATTATTGACTTCTATTTTGCGTACAGCAGTTTGACGTACTCGCTTGCGTAACAATATACGGTTATGAACTACTGGAAGCATTTCCCACTTCCCTTTGTGAAGGTCCATGATCATGCCTTTGTTGAAATTAAATTTTGTACATAACCTAATTATAAGAAATGCTTATAGTAATTGCTATGGGGATTTATAACTGAAATTAAATATCGTACGATCAATTCTAAAGGCAACCCGGAAATTTGGTTTAGTCTGGTAGAAACGGAGATAGAGACATTTGAAGAATTTGAACGGAAATGAACTATTACTAGCGGGGATGATGAAACATACAAGATCATGGACAACTTATTAATGAGAAGATTCAATAATGACTATGGTACAGATGTTAGACCCAAACATTTCTGTGGATCAATACAAATCTAGTCCAGTTCGATTGAGTACCTAGTCCAAATGATCAGTTTCAGTATCTGGTTTATTGGCAGCGGCATGTAATGCAATAAACAACATCAAGTTTAAAGAAAGGTTTATTTAAATATAAATCAAGCTAAGCGACTACACATCTGCAGAGCTTCTTACGTTCTACTGTTTCTCTGAACAACAAGTTACAGTAACCCCTTACTTACTCCCTCTACTACCCTTAGGTCTATCGACGCACGCAGAAGGCCTGAAATATTTTACACATCCTCCGGCGCGGCGGTACAACTTAGCTTATCACTTCTTATTTCTAAAGGATACAATAATTGTATTGGGCGCCTAATTACGGTGCCATTCGCAATCTTAACGTAACAGGCACGCACTTTGCCATCACGGCCATGTATCACATCTTTCACCAACCCTAATTTCCACAATAACCGTCGCTTATCATTTCCATGTATTAATACGACATCCCCTTGCTTAATCGCACACTCACGGACATTCACGTTATGATGAGCTCCTCTTAATAATTGTAAATATTCTGCACTCCATCTTTTCCAAAAGTAGTCGATAACGTTTGTTCTCTGCTTCCATAGCTTGCGAATCTCATCTCCATTAATAACACGGTCAACAAAAGGAATAGTAGCCAAAGCGGGTCCCAATAAAAAATGCGAAGGGGTTAACGGCATTAAATCCATACGTTCACTACCTAGATATGTGAGCGGGCGGGCGTTTATTGTTGCTTCAACCTCGGTAATGAGTGTATTTAGTCGCTCGTAAAATCCTCCGTGCTAAGCCGCTCGCTCTACTATAAATTTCCACTTAATTTGGTGACTGTTCACAAACTCGATCAATTCTGTACTCGCCATCACTTCGTTTAAGGTCGATATTTTACGTGATATTCTTTTAAATGTTTTAGCGTTATCTGAGTACATGACCTTAGGAATCCCTCTACGGGCAAAGAACCGTTTACATGCACTGATTATAGACGCAACATCCATTTTCAAAACAATCTCTAGATGAAGTGCTCGTATAACAGCGCAGGTAAATAAAATCACATAACATGGCTTTGAATGATAGCTATCTTTAAAATACAACGGTCCGGCGAAGTCCAAACCTGTCACTTCTAAGGGCTTTGTTTGCTGTACTCGATCTCTAGGTAACGGCGCGAAAGGATGTGACCCTGACTTTCCACGAAGTCGTTTACAGATGACACATCTTGCTAAAACGGACTTTATTAATTGCCGTCCTCGTACAATCCAAAATTGTTTACGTAATACGTAGTGTCGCATTAACACCACCATGATGAAGAGTTTTATGAAACTTCATTATTAGTAGTTTACTTAAATGTGCATTTTTCGATAGAATAACGGGATGCTTGAGGTCGAAATCTTCTCTTAAATTTTGAAGACGTCCACCCAAACGCATCAATTCATGTTTATCTAAGAAAGGGCTTAAAGTTGAAATACTCGATTTCCGTTCAATGCCCTGACCCTTTTGTAAGCTGTTAATCTCCGAATAATAAAACTCCCGCTGAGCTTGCTTCAGCAAACATATTTCGGCCCTTTCAAATTCGTTTACGGTTAAGCTCTTCATTTCTTTATTATTTCTGGTTTTTAAATTTCCTATAAATCGTAAAACATATGCCGTTATCCGCACTAAACGATCAAAATCACTGTATCTGGAGGAATCTATAAATTGATTGCTACCTTTTATAGTGTCGTTAATTAGTAAAGACATTTTCGATACTATATCTATCGTTGACGTAGCTGTCTCTATTGTATTATCTGGTCACGTTTGTTCACTTTCTAGCAACCACTTAGGACCGTGTAACCAAGTTTCGGAATTTATTAAAGTACTTGAACTTATTCCGCGGGTTAATAAGTCCGCAGGGTTTTCGCGACCCGGACAATGTCTCCATGTTATATCTTTCGATAAGGTCTGAATTTATTTAATACGGTTAGTCACATATGGTTTCCATTTTGACGCATCGCCTTTAATCCAATGTAACGCGATTAGAGAATCTGTCCAACACACTACCTTATCGATTTTAATTAACACATTAGTTTTTATAAATACCTGTAACCTAGCTGCTAATAACGCGGCAGTTAGTTCCAAGCGCGGCAAGGTTAGCATTTTATCGCTACAAGCCTTTAGGGGCGCAACGCGATTTTTTGAATACAGTAACTGCACACCAATTTTCCCGTTACGATCGTTTTGTCTTAGATATGCAGCCACCCCGTATGCTCGTAAAGATGCGTCCGAAAAAACATGTAACTGCGATTCGTTTGGATGGTTCGACACACCTACGTAGCGCGGTATAGAAAAATCCACTAATTTCATTAATTGTTGACTACATTCCTGCCATTCATTTTGCATATCTTGCGGTAACAAATCGTCCCAACCAATTTTTTCAACCCATATGTTCTGAAACAAAATTTTAAGCTTTATTACACATGGTGCAAGAAGCCCTATCGGATCATACACACGAGCAATTGTCTGTAACACGTGCCTTTTTTTCACCATCTTAACGGAATGTATGTACTCCGTCACACTACTCAAATCGACATTAATTCTATCGTTCTGATTGCACCAGTTAATTCCTAACACCTTTTGAATTTGTGCATTTTGCGATTCAACCTTGCTGTTTACTTCGAGATCGTTAATCATCCATTTGCGTAAATTCATGGAGGCTCCTTGAAAAAGCTTACTTGAAAAGTCTTTTAAATGTTCTGCAACATTTCGATGGTTTAAACTGACCACTAGATCGCCTACATAAAATCCCCTTTCTAAGATTTCAATAAATTCAGGGTTTTGTTTTCGATTATTGATTAAATGTGTTCGTATCACGGAATTTAAAAGAAACGGGCTACATGTAACTCCAAATGTTACTCTATTCATACGGTACGTTTCCAGTTCATTGTCATTATTGTACCATAAGAATCGATGTGCGTCTTTATCGTCGGAATGTAAATAAATTTGTAAAAATGCTTTCTCAATGTCAGCCGTAATTCCGATCTCGCCTACCCGAAAATTAAGTAAAATCTTAATTATATCTGGACTTAAATTAGGCCCCTTTTCTAATAAGTCATTCAACGATTTTTGTCCCGGGGCATGTGAAGAGGCATCGAAAACCACTCGTAAACGCGTTGTTTGTTTATCTTCTCTAAAAACCGGCCTGTGTGGCATGTAGTAAACACGATCGCCATTTGTTTTTACAGCATCACCGCGGGAAATTAACTCGGCATAATTATTATCCAACATTTTTTTGATAGCAGCGTTATATTCACATATTTTGTTAATATTGGTCAATTTAAACTTTAGCCTCTGAGCACGAATTCGCGCACTAATTAAATTATCATTTTCAATCACTGCATCCTCATTCTTCCACGGTAACGCTACTAAATATCGATCATCACATTTATGAACGTTATTTTCAAAAATTATCAAAAATTTCTTATCGTCGTCTGCTTCTTTGGTTATACCTATTGTTTCCAAATCCCACATACTTTCGATCGCGGCTTCTGTTTTTATAACTGTCGCATGTAACACTGTTTGCAGATTTACTCCTATGGTTGTAACATCAACTGGTATGGGGCCATGCAAAGCATAACCAAATTTCGTGTCCACCGCTACTAAACCTTTGTTTAGACAAATATTCTTTCCTGTCACTACTGTCCAGTAATTGTCTGCCCCAATAAGGATACTAATTCCATCAACAATTAACGCTCGATCTATATTAAACGGGATATTGTCAGCAAGCTGCAAGTTTTGATACTCTACCATACTCTTTAGGTATATGTAAATCATCCATGCAAATTTCTGGAACTTCCACAGCCTCAATCGTTAAAATTTCATCTGTATATTGTCCCTTCAAAGTAATTAAAACGCGGTTGCAAAGCTTAGAGGGTATCGATGCACTATTTCCAAACGCGGCAATACGAACCCTATGTTGTCCAACAACAGGTAAATTTAATACCCTTGATAGATTCTCCTTAATAAATGAAAGTTGACTACCTCCGTCCATTAATAATCTAATTAACTTCTTTGAATTTTCTCCAAAGGCATAAACACAAGTCGTTTGCAATAGCACATTTTTGTTTATGTTTGTCATCAAACTGTTCGTTCTAGAAGGTGAATTGCACTTACGTCTGTTGTCAACTTCTGAGTATTTGTTTTCTTTTGTTATCGCATTGGGTTATATAATAATTAGTCATGTCGTTTTGTATGCTGTTATCGCAACATTATATCATTCTAGAACATGCGCTTTTCCACAATCGTAATTTTTTTGCTATTACAATGAAATTAACATATTTATACAGGAGGTTTTACATATAATTGAGTATTTTAAATGCCTTTTCAATGAAAATAGCTTATAAAATTGAAATCTTTATTAGCCTTTACATAAATACGATATTTTGATCGACGAAACACTTTTCATAAGCACTTGTTCCAATTAAACATAATAAATGTCTTTTATTTTTATCCAAAATACGATTAACCCATCTAATAATCAGGTTTTATGCATTGAAGTGTTTTATACCGGGCATTCGACAAATATTTTCTATACTAATAAACATCCACATAATTTGAATTTTCTCAAATTTTCACAAGTATGCGACGTAGGATGTTTTAATATGATGCAATATGAAGTATCTATGACCTTTCATCACATTAATATATATATATATATATATATATATATATATATATATATTGCTGTGGATCTCGGGTATAATGCTCACCAATAAAATTATATTCGAACTTTTTTCTTAAATTTTCAAAACTCGAAAATTGTTCATAATAGAAAATTTCTCAAAGATTAACTAATTCAAAAACATAATCTCTTACCCGTTTTCCTCTCTTCCTCGGTTGAATTGCCTTCTTCAACTGCTTCCGGCTAGCTCAGTTGGACCTCCTCTTGGATATCTAGATTCACTCTGTTATGTGAGGATTTTACCCGAGATCCACGGCAATGTTATGGCGACCCAAAAGTGAGGCTCGAGTTCCAAGCAAAATTTTAGTAATTTTATCCAGGAAACTGGCGATCTGAGAGAGAGAGTTTCAGTTTTTGTTTTGGTATAAATTTAAGAGTAATTTAGTGTGTGTGAAAGTGATTTGAACGTATGCAGAGACCTCCTCTTGGATATCTAGATTCACTCTCATATTCTATCATTCACGCACACTCCCAATAAAACCACAAAATACAACAATCTTTTATTTTTCACTATTTACAAATAAAATTAAATTTTATCCACATTTCCGTGATCAAGTTACACCTCAATAAATCCTATTTTGTAATGTCCTGTATTATTAATTTAAATTATGAAACACATAAAATGTACCCGGAGTAAATGGGCCCTGATTAATATTTTATTTCTCATTCCTTTTATATAATTTATTTTAAATCTAAGTAAACTCTGGTGTATGGTGAGCTCATGATAACCCAGTTAATTATGAATAGTGTATGCTCTTATACTTTGCATACTCTTATAACAAACAAAAAAAAACACCCATGTACTCTTCACAAATTGTAACTTCCTGATGGAACGTTAATAAGCTTTATATACACCTTCAGATTTCTATTTAAATACCATAATAAATTTAGGTATATGTATTATGTTCAATACACAAAATAATGCATAATACTTTCAAAATCACTCTCATACGTCACCCAATATTCATAGTTTATAACAACACAATTTCAAAGCGTTACCTGGAATTTCTAGAAGATCTCCGCTCCGTGGTCGATGGTATTTGTTTTTTTCTCTGCTTTGCAAGCCGCTTCTGGCTAATAGTAGAAGAACTCCATGTAAGTTGAGCTGCTAGCGCTGCCTTCACGTTGTATCCAATTTCCAAATCCAAATTACTTATACATCTTTCACAATTATTTACTTTAATCCACGTTACTTAACGACACGACACGAGCTTGTTAAAAAAATTATAGGTGATACCTCAATTAAAAAAAAATGTAATCTCGGCACAAAAACCGCGTACAAATTATGAGCAATTCACCATGCAATATAATTTAAAATTGATTTTATCATACTTACAAGCTCGTAATACCTTGCATACGTCGTCGGACGCGATCGAAATATTAAGGGCCTTTACCATGTTTTCGAAAAGCTTTTATAGAACTTAGGCCGCCACCTCCTGGCCGCTTTCCGTCCGAAATCTCCATCTACAACAACACGTTCTTAAAATTCTGAGCTCAACCGATTTCCAAGTCCGCGAATTTCAGCACGTCGTTACGATATTTTTCTGAAAATTACTATACACTATGCTCGTATTTGTGTCGCGTCCAACTAACAATATCGACCCAATCGTATATTCACTGACGTCCTACACGTCCCGCCTATCTCACGCTGTCCCTTGCTTATGCGTTTTCTACGTCTCTTTCTAACCTGGTGTGAGTGGTAGAAAATCAATATTCCGGACCATCTGCTATCTACCCCACGTGGACTGTTACGTGCTTTAAATCACCCCTCGTTAGTATTTACTCCGAACACATGCGACGGTTTACAGATATTCTTTGAAACTTGTAGCTTTATCTGCAAAAATAATTGGAACTTGACATTTAAAATTCTGCAGGTGTTTAATCTTAACGAGCGTTTTAAATAACACTTCTACGAGTTGGATTTTCCACGTATTTCAACCCCACCGATATATTTGTTTGTTAGCAACGCGTGTCACCTTGGTAATATTGATTTTTACACGCTTTTATGCATATTATACGTAAATAACCGTTCAATTAAATTCAATTAAATTAATAAATTAATGGCATTGGCTTCTAACATTTTATTTCTTTTGCAACCTACTGAATCTTATTCATTATTTGTAAAATTTTGGTTAATACCTGTTATTTAAAAATGAACTAACTGGAATAAATTTTGCCCGTAAATTCTGGTTGTTCCTTTATACAGGGTGTTTTTAAATTGCTTCGTTAATATTTACTTTTAACCTTTTAAAACCACTATAATATATACATGTATATATATATATATATATATATATATATATTACTCATATTTAGACCAGGGTAGAAAATTAAATAATCACATCAAATAATTTTAATCACCGTGTATAAGGAATTTTATTAGATAATACGCGTTATTAAAACCGTGAAGCATAAAAATTTATTAGTTTCATTAAACATAAGAGATTTAAATCATGTACAAGACGCTTTATATCAAAAGAAGCAGTAGTAAAAAGCTCTGCGTGTAATGTAATTATTCCTAAACAAATGGAAATTACGTGAAAAATTTATCTTAATTAACTCTATTTCAAGTAACCGGTATTGAACAAAACGTACAGATAATATCTATAGAAACTTGTAAAAACCCACTAAAATGCAAATCCTAGAAGTGTTAGTTAGAAGTAGGATGTTTGAACACACCTGCGTATTTTAAAAGGCAATTTCAGTTTAATTTGTTTAGATAAACATGTCGATTCTAAGGATATTGGAAACGGTCAGATGCTTTAGCACGAAATACAAAACAGGGTTTATTTAAAAAGCTCATTCGGCGAAAAGTTTGCAGATAATTAATGTTTACAAAGAATCTTGGAGAAACCGGGGCTTAATATTCACGAGAATGTGCGATACGGGGTTATTAAACCCAGATAGTCCACATGGACTAAAATATAATCGATAATAAAGAATATCAATTTGCACCAATACGAACAGGTTAGAAAAGGAAAGAGAAAATGCGTCAAGCAAAGACACATAGAGTAAAAGGCGTGATTTAAGCAACGTCACGAGGGTCACAATTGGTTGAAAATAGGATGCAAATATCAGAGGTAGAAACAACAATTTCTGTACAAAATTAATTAGTTTTCTCGGACATGTTTGCGTGCCGTGTGAGAATTTCTGAAATTTAAATGGGGCGAGTGAAAAATTCGTAAAAACCGACGCGCGAGCGACGGACTGGGAACATAGAATGAGAAATTTGTAAGAATTGTCTGTTTTGGGGAACAGACCGACAGACAGGCTTTTTGCTATATATACCGGTGGTAATATGAATTTCGGTCTCTTAGACTTTTGACTATTCGATGCGTTAAAAGCTCTTACATCCGCGACTTGATTCAAGATGTTAAACAGTGCATTTTAGTTTGATAAAATAATTTAAAATTTTGCTCGTATATTTTAGTGATTCAAAATAGTTTGTTATTTACGTGCTAACATGAATGTACTTCAGTGCACTTAGATACAAGGTAATAAAATTTAGTATCACTGTACCAATTAGCAAAATTTACAATGACAAATGTATACACAAAAGTAGGCAGTTTTGGCGTATATTGGTGAAAGACGCATGAATTTCTTTGCTATTTTTCGGGGTGTTAATAATTAAATGGTTCAAATACGTGTCTGGATCCACGAAACAAGGGTCAGATATACACAGATGAGTTCCGGAAAAGCCCAGAAACAACTTTAAATAAATGGTGATGGAGAAAATTTTAAAAGCGTTGAGAATTAGAAGCCGTAAATATAATCCTGTTGGAATGGTGTGATTAACTAAAGGGACGATGTACATTGAAGCTTCGAGGACAGTAACCTTCAGGTTAATTATACTATTTTGTTTGACATTTTTGTGTGTGTTGAATAACTTTATAATTGATTTACTTTAAATGGACATTAGTGAAATTGTACTAACCATAAAATTTTAATTTTAAGATGAAATTTGCTTGTTTAAGTAGAAAGGGGTATTTAGTATTGATATTCTGAATTATGATGAAAATATGGGTATGTCTTTGAGCTCAATTAGACGAACCTGGTTAATTAACGTAAAGGGTGGTAGATGCTCCTTTATACTCAGACTCCGGTCTGCTTATATTGTTATATTAATTAGTAGGCATCCAACAAGGACTTTAATTCTGGATGCACGTTAAAGTGATAATAAAATTAATCTTGAAATTCTTTTAAAACTGAATTATATGCTGAAATTTAATTTGAAAATTTAATGTATTCTGAATATTGATGTAAATAGAGTTAACGTTGATGTTTGTGGTAGGAATGTGTTGTTTAATTTTATGAATGAGGAGGTTTATAAAATTAGGTGAGCAGCTGAAGCGAAACCAGGATCACAGCAGTTTATGACGCCCAATCGGTGGGACTAGAATTTTTTTGTTGATAGGACCCAGTTCCCGCATTCAAAGGAGTATATCACAGCATATATATATATATATATATATATATATATATATTGATGTGATTACAGGTCATCACAGGCTCAAATAATACCATTTAGTAAACATATAACACTGTGAAGCTGAGCAAAATAAGAAAACTTTTCATAGTAACGCACTTATTGAAAACTCAGTATATTAAATTATAAAGGCATAAATTCGTGATTGGACAAATTTCATTCGTATTACGTAAATGAATCGTGTTTTTAGATAAGAATAATGCTATTTCGCGAATAGAAACACGTTTTTGACAGAGTTCTTCATCCACAAATTTTGCTATCAACGATTAGGGGTATTTGCTTAATTATTGTGATCGTATTTATAAAAAATTATAAAGCCTAATTTATGTAAGTGAACAATATTTAATTTCAAATGGCCGTATTTTAGGTGAAACGCGTATATAATATTCAATTTCGTAGTGTTTAGATGAAAAGGGTGTGCATTGAATTTCTAGAAAAATCTATAAATAGAAAAGGTAAATAACATGGTCCCAGTTAGAAGCTATAAATCTTAAAGTCGTAAAGTATAAGAAATTTAAACGTTTGTTTAATTAAGTC
This sequence comes from Platerodrilus igneus, assembly GCA_036346225.1. Taxonomy (NCBI): domain Eukaryota; kingdom Metazoa; phylum Arthropoda; class Insecta; order Coleoptera; family Lycidae; genus Platerodrilus; species Platerodrilus igneus. The sequence goes on along the minus strand of JARFIW010000447.1, from coordinate 6,276,643 downwards.
GAACTACAGCAATAAATCATTAAGATAAGGAGAGACGTCCACAAATCAGTAGCCTTAGGTTATTAAAATGACAATTCTAAAGGTTCGCGAATAACCAGATTTTTGTCGATGTTGCCATAAAGGACGGGCCCCCATTTTCAACCAATGAAAACGTAGGAGTAGCAGCCAGACTTATTTTGAAACTTCTGGACGCGTGGCGTACCACGAAAACTTGACTGTAACGCCAATTGAAAGCGAAAGGTAAAAATCAGTTGATAAGTTCTAAAACGTCACGATGCCGTCGAACTAATATATCACGTAGTAAAGTTTTAATAGTATATTTTATAGTGTCGGCAAAGCATTTAAATACACAGAAGTAAGATTTTTGAAATACATTAAAGTGGTTTCAAAAATGGAAAATAAGTGAACAATAATGAACTACTGCAAGATAAAGTTTTATTCTGAATAAAAGCATATATGAAACTGGTAAATTGACGATTAATTTTAAACGATTTAGACGATCTTGGTATATGGATTTGGAATGTAATTTTGGTGTTTAATGGTATTTAATGCAAAAAGTTCAGCGATATGATAATTTACACCGTGAATTAAAAATCATATTGTTATAAAATTTTTAAAAGGATATTTCTATTAGTCAAGTTAAGTTACGTAAAATTTTGTGTGTAAGTTTTTGTGTGAGAGTTGTATAAGTGGATAATTTGATTTAAGTATGGCTGACCTCTGTAGATTTTGTCAGTAGATTAAAACATTTTTAAACATAGCTGATCAGATACGTTTAATCCAATATTAAGGAAGGGTTATTAAAATTATCCGACTTATTTTATAAAATTTTATACATAATAAGATTTAAATAGGGAATAATTTGCGAATGAAAACTCTAATTAAAAAAAGGAAATTTTGGACTCTATTTTAGTGTAAGCGAGCGATTATCCAGCAGTTTTTTTTAATATTAAAATTAAGTTTTTATTTGTAATAAAAAACTGTTGTGATGGTTTTGGACACAATCTTTAAAGTTTGTGTTGAAAGAAAATTATTTTCTTAGATTTTTGTTAGAAAAAAACTGATGGATGTAGTAATTGTTAGTTGAAAGATTTTTGCAAACTCAGTTTAAATGAAACCACTAGAATCAGGCATCAAACCTATAATGACACAAATGTTTTTTAACAAACAACCTTTCAAATAACAATTGTTATATCCCCAACACCATGTTAGATTATAATAATATATGTTTTTATTTTTATTTTTAATTTTACTGTTGTTGCATTTTTACGAATAGTTACTGTTTATACTTTGCTAGCCAATTATTATATTAATCCTCACTTTATGCCTGTGAATAAGAATTAAATGAATTCGAAAATTTAGGCAATGAAAAAGAGCGTTGCCTCATTTATCAGCTGACCTAAAAACTGCAAAATACATTCACACTAGAGAAAGAGAGAGTAGAGGAGCGGAGAGGATAGGAGGCGTGAGGAGAGGAGTGTAGAGCAAAGGGGAGGAGAGAAGAGGGAGATAGGAAGGGAGGAGTGAGCAAGATCGTAAACAAAATAAGTTATATATATTCGAGTGATAATGAAGTCACAAGAGGTCATTGAACACCGAATTGTGTGAGAAAACCGGGCCAAAACGGAGCAAAGTAAAATTTACCAATATTAAAATTTTACCCTGTATAAACGTATAAGTGTATTTCCTTAAAAAGATAAATGTATTCTCGTGCAAAAATATAATGCTTTAAGGACACGTGCCATTTAATAAGAAGCCCAACTTCAAAATCCCTGTGTAGATATTCTCTAGGAAATGCCTTAAAACAAGTTTTCATTGCTTTTACTGTAAAACGCGTTTTAAAATATTAAATGACTTTAATATCTTAAAAACAAGGTTCCATAATGCATTTATTCATTGTGTCAATATAAAAGTCAGTGTATAAACATTTATTCTCCTGAAAAATAAAAGTCTTATTTTTGATAGATGCAAACTGAAAAGATCACAAACTAATCTAAAATATAAGTTCAATCTGTTTTTAGAATACCATAAACATTTAATCCAAATTCAAAATACTGCATTTTATTCGTTTAAACAAACTACGATTACCAGAGGCTTCGGAGAAGTCCTAAATAGTCTACGTCGACAAGCTAATTATATTCAATGTATGAATATACATTATTTCTAAGAACGCGCTACTGCTTGAAAGATTAAAACTGATAAGATCGCGTTTTAATAGCTCTGCGTATTACAGAAGTTTACGAGAGAAGGAGATGGCAACGCCGGGTTTTAATGCATTAAAAAGAGATGGGAAAGTTTTACTATCGCCATAAATTTTAAAACTGACAACTCATTAAATTTGATAAACAGTGAAACAGTGAGAAATTATTGCATCAGACGGGCGACTAATTCTTGGAGTATATAAGCGAACTTGGACACGGTATGGTGAAAGAAACTGACGGTCAGTATCGTTACTTTCTCCAGTATTATGTTAGTTTATGTGAAAACGGTCTGACTAGCAACGCTAGTAAAGGCGTCGCCGGCCCCGATTTGCCAGCGTGCACGAAAACGCTCGTAGACTTGAGGAAAGTAGTATCAAAACATCTGAAAACATCTTAAACCTGAACTTGATCTGTTAAAACAGAGAAATATTTTTAAAAATGTAAGTGAGAATTTTTTGAAGTGCATTAATAAATGCTTAGAAGCCTTGGGACAGTCAAGTGTACAAATCGAAAGACTTGGTAGGGAGAAAAGAAAAATTGGAAGAAGACACGTTTGGCATAGATCGGATCGCACGATCATCCATAGAAGAAAACTTACTAATTATCGCACAGAGTAAAGGTATCAAGTATTAAATCCATGACGGAATCTATTTATAAACAGAACATTAATCATACTGACGGTACGGTGTAGAAAAGTTGAAACCACCAGCAGTTACTTACAAGCGGGTAATTAAATGATAATAGCTTTTTATGATAATGTAGTACTTCCATTTATTCGTTAAAACATAAACTTGACGGTTTAATTTCTTCGGAAAACAACCCTCTTCTAGAAACAGACTTTGTTAGTCATCGGCACTTAGCATTACTGAACAAGCTTACTCAATCCTAATTCTCACAATAGAAACTTATTGATTTATTTTCGTTATCAACCTCATTGACGCAAATGAGATAAGCCATCTAATTAAAACAAAGAATTTATTAGCTGTGCAAAAACAGTTTTTTGCTACCAGTTCTAACAATTTTCCCGAAATGGATGCCACTAATTTGGTTATCACGTTTATAAGTTTCGTTATTGGATGCTTTTGTCTTACCGTTTTCTGCACGTGCCTTCTGTACTGGAGTAGAAGGTATCACTACAGGAAATACGGAACGTATCCTCCGAATTATTGGAGGGGATCTTTTGGTATGCGAAACGTCCCGGCATTTGTAAATGGTAAGATTTATTTATTTAGTTATGTTGTATTCTGTTTATTTTGTGATATCGTGTAGTGATAGAGAGAAGTAGGTCATCATTGTTTACTCAGACAAATATGAGCGTCTCCGCCTACTTTATTTATTAGTATGTTGCTAACTGAGCAATGGAAACGTTTTTCTTTTGGGTGGTTATCGTTGTTTATATTTTTTTTATTGTCCTGAGCATTACTGTTTTTGAAAAGTGTATTTGTTTTAAGCATTGTTGTGAATTTTGGAAAAAGATACATCATCAAGAAATAGCGAGGCTTGAAGGTATTTTTTAATTAAAATGTTAAGTTGAAGTAGCTTGTTTAAACTACAAGTCGCTTTTGATTACCGGTTATCGTTTACATTTTATGATATAAGTATCAAAGATGGCTTATATTTTAAATTGCTTATGTTTATACACATGATTTTTTCTGATAACAATAGCATGTTGAAAAAGTATCCTAAGCAACGTTAGATCAGGAAATTTATCGTAAAATATAATAAGGAGGCGATATAATCGCAAAACGTTTCTAAACAAATGAAAACCCCCAAGAGTATTTTTTGCTAAAATGAGGAGAAAAGTCGTATAACAATCTTTTGTAACATGCCATTTTCCAAAGCAAATTGCAACGTTCCAGCCGAGGCGTAAATTACGCTTGAAGTCTGGTGTACATTGCCTTTGAAGTCCCTTGAAAACCCCTTGCAATCTTGTCGAAATCTTTTGGAAATCACTTGCAATCTCGTAGAAATCTTTTGAAGTCTTTTAAAATCCAAATAAATTCCCTTGCAATCCCATTGAAATCATTTGTAATCTCACTGAAATCGCCTAAAATCCTATTATCAGATTAAATCTTATCAAAATTCCCCGAAATTCTACTGAAATCACTCGAAAATTCATTGAATGCCCACCTAAAATCTGTACATGTTTTTAAAAGAATAGCTGAAAATAATATAGGTAGAGTAGAGCAAGTTTTAGTTTTTTTTTATTCGTTTATTGTGTATGTATATTAAGCATTTTGTTTGATTTTTATGTAACTTTTTGCTCACTATAGGTAGAAATCAAAGACGATAACAAAAAAATTACTAGATTTTTTAAATTGTTCTAACCAAATTAATTTTATTTTATCTGTTTGCATTTTAACAGAGGGTCGTTGTTTTGTAAATCTCCATTAAAATCAGTTATGATGATGAAGAACACTTGGCAGATTAGATTTTAATTTTCAAAATTACGGATCCCTAAAAAACAGAAGTTACCTTTAGCAATTTTGATGAAGAATTAGTAGTAGGATTGGCCGATCCGAGGCGCTCCTCCTCTAATTTTTTAATGGATTTTCTTATTAAAAACCCATTAGCACGAATCGTTCTCTAATGGGTTTTCTCATTAAAAACCCATTAACACTAATCGCCTTTTAATTGGAAACTCATTAACACTAATCGTTTTTAATGGGAAAACTCATTTACGGTGTTATCATTTTTCCTTACGTCACATCTGTCATTACCACCACGTCATCTAACCTAGGTTAAACAACCCATAATACACATATAACTTATGTAGGGCAGCCCGCAATACACGGACAGCGCCTCTCGGCACCTACATGTTTACAACTCATTGCACACTCACTACGTCACCTACGCCATCCTAATCACTTTTACACTGGGTGATCTGTTAATTGGATCGGAACCCTAATTTCCCGGGCGATCTAACCCCGTTTGAATTTTTAAAATCGGACTAGCCCTTACAAAGTTACACCCTGTTAAAGCCTCGTACTTTTAAATTTTTTGTTTATTTAATTTTAACTCGATCTTTAAATCCTTTTTGGTCACCAAGTTTTTGTAAATCAATTTAAACCTTTTGAAGGGAACTTAATAAAACACTTTAGACTTTTACTAAGGGTGTATCCTGCTGTTGTCTACAGGATAGTTACTAATAAAGCAATTTAATTTTAAATAACTTCTACGTCATATTTTTGGAAATGGTAGACTTGACAGTTTCTAAATGAATCACCGAGGAGAATTCATTTCATTGTTATTTAACGATTTACTAATGTAAATCTCTTATACACTTATTAACGTTGTTCACTAATCTAGGAATAATTATTCATACGAGATCAGTTTTGTAAATTCTTTGAAAGTGAAACTTCGTTTTCCCTAATACAAGTAATTTTTAATTATATTTACCGGAATTAAAAATTGCCGTAGGCCTTACTGCTCATTTTGAAAAAATTCCCGTACAATTTTCCATAGATATTTGGTGACGCTGAAAGGTTTCAGTTTTGGTATATAGTCAAAGAAAAATACGTGTTGTACCTATAATTTCTGCTCATCTATGTTAAACTCCATCTTTAAAACCTCCTTCGGACATTTACTTTAATCTAGCCAATAAAAAAACTTAGGATTGCTACCACTTTAAACCTAAGAATAAAAAAACAAGATAGTTTAATACGCCTATTAATAAATTTTGCTCATGTAGGCTTTTACACTTTTCACGTATTTAAACGTCTTATACAATTGATTAACCACTTTTGACTATTCTAACGGGAACCACCATGCATTCCGCCGCACCGTTTTTTTTTAATCCAACGATCCGATTGGCTTCCAGACACTAACACGAAACGTATCTTTCCTAGTATTTGTTAAACAAAAACTACCGACATCGCCATGTCCGTATGTGGGCGTAAGCAGATGTTTGTGGATGTGTACAGGAATATATGACCATCAGTCTAAGCTATTTTATTTAGTCCAAGGAAACTACTATTTTTTCTAACCCACTATTAATAATTGCCTTTATGGGTTTTAACATTTTTACCATTTCCCAATAGCAGGTGCTACGTACATGGAAACTTTAAAAAAGATTTTAACTTTTATATCTTTCGGTTGTTTTTTATTTTTATTCCGAGAAGTTCCGGGCATCCATCATGTCTCAAAAACTAATGATATTAGAATTTTTAAATCTCTGAAATACTAGGTAGAACTGCCGGCATTAAACTTGAAGTCAGAAAGCACAAAATTTTTCCGGCTTATACCCTAAATAAACTTTTTTAATTTGTGCAAGTCTTAGTAACCATAATCGTAACCACATTTTCAAAAGCCTCTTCCCGACACAAACCTCTGCATTAAAAACCTAAAGAATTGCATTCACATTATAAAATAATTCTTGGTCCATTATATTCTTCTCGTATTACCATAATCTTCCACCATTTTTCGACATTCATTGCTAGGATTTTTCCAAAGTACACGCCATTTCCATACTAGTAATTTTTTTCATAGGATATTATCGAATAGCATTTCTTACAATATAAATGTTTGCGGACAAACCGGGGGGTCTAGAGATAAAATAATTATAAACTCAAACTTTGAACCAGTCATCACCTCTATAGTAACTTCTAGAATGTTTACCATATAAGATCAGAGAATAATCAACTAGGACTTTGAATCTGTTTTTTGCAGGCACATGTATAGATTAACTAAATACTTTAAACCTGTTTTCCCATCAATACTTGAATAGAAATTTCTAGAATGTTTACTAAATAAGGGTTAAATTTGAACAGCTCGACCCTTGCATCAGGAATGCGCATGGGCAAGGGTGTGCATGCGCAAGGTTGCGCATGGGCAGGGGTGTGCATGCTCAGGGGTGCGCACGGGCAGGCGTATGCTTGGGCGCACACCGGGATGCGTCAGGAATTGCGTTGGATCACCAAAAATCTTATTAATATTAAAACAAAATCCACGTTCATATCGGTTCATGCATGGAAACTTTTAGAATGGTTCCCAAATAAAAATAGAAATTGAACAGTTAGGACTTAGAACTTTTGTTGTATCAATGCGTATATTGAAATTCCTAGAAAGTTTATCGGATAAGATTATCACAAGGTGAGGCAAAAGCTAAACCAAATTGAACTTTGGACCGGACATATGTTCACATATGTTCGCCAATACCGTAACTAAAACAGGAGCATTGCACCTTACAAAATTTTAATATCTATAACCGTTTTTAAGTTATAAGTAAAAAGTCAAAAGGGCACTAGATAGGAATTCCGAATTTATTATATTGGATACAACACGCTGTATTTAGCAAATAACCCTTCTTGCAAAATCTAGATATCTATAACTGTTTAAAAGTTATAAGCAAAATACCATAATGGCACTAGTTAGTAATTTGAAAATTATGTCATTGGATTTGTTGTACATAAATCAACACAACTGTTTTTATAAAATTTTGATATCTATAAGAGTTTTCGAGTTAGAGGCCTTAATATAAAAGTTCCAAGGACATATGTCGGACATATGTCCGACATATGTCTAACATATGTCCGGATATATGTCGGATATATGTAGGATGTATACTAGACATATGTCGGATGTATGTCGAATATAATTTGGATGTATGTCGGATGTATATCATACGGTTACGAGAGGAAGAAGGACAAAGGGTGGAAGGAGGAGGGTTAAGGTTAGTTTTCGTTGTTTGAAGTTAGGTTAGTCGGTATTGTTTGAAGTTAGGTTAGGTTAGTTGGACTTGTTAGAAGTTAGGTTAGCTAGTATTGTCTAGAGTTTAACAAATGATATACAAATTGTTCAAACTAAGGAGTCGGCAATGAGTGAATCATTGAATCTAGTCAAGTATTCGATTTCTTTATTTAAAACAAATTAGACTTTAAATAATAATTAACTGCGCTCGTAAAATGAGAAACTAATGGTTAAATTTAATAACACTAAGCATGTACTTTTGCCTGTTGATTCACGTAAAGGTTATTTAAAATTAAATTGCTTTATTAGTAACTATCCTGTAGACAACAGCATGATATACGCTTAGTAAAAGTTTAAGGTGTTTTTTAAGTTTCCTGTTAAAAGGTTTAAATTGATTTACAAAAACGTGGTGATCAAAAAGGATTTAAAGATCGAGTTAAAATTAAAAAAGCAAAACCGAGTTAAAATTAAATAAACAAAATATTTAAAGGCTTTAACAGGGTGTAACTGTATAAGGACTAGTCCGATTTTAAAAATTCAAACGGGGTTAGATCGCCCGGGAAATTAGAGTTCAGATCCAATTAACAGATCACCCAGTGTAAAAGTTATTAGAATGGCGCTTATGAGGTAGTGAGTGTGCAATGAGTTGCAAACGTTCAGATGCTGAAAGGCGCTGTCCGTGCATTGTGGGTTGTCCTACCTAAGTTATATGTGTATTGTGGGTTGTCTAACCTAGGTTAGATAGCGGTGGGGGTAATGACAGATGTGACGTAAGAAAAAATGATAACATCGTTAATAAATTTTCCTATTAAAAAACGATTAGTGTTAATGAGTTTTCCAATGAAAAGGCGATTAGTATAAATGGTGTTTTCAATGATAAACCCCATTAAAAAACGATTCGTGTTATTGGGGTTTTAATGAGAAAACCCATTAAAAAACGATTAGTATTAATGAGTTTTCCAAATTAAGGCGATTAGTGCTAATGGCTTTTTAATAAGAAAACCCATTAAAAACGATTAGAGGAGGGCCTTGGATCGGCCAATCCTACTACTATTAGTGCTGGCTTCTAGAACAATAAAAACTCTCCATAATGTAAGCAATTTTTTTCTAGGTATTAATTTATATAATTTTGAGCAGCTCGTTGAAAAGTTTTGTTGCATTACTGTATTGTATGTGCAAAATGAACGGTACTGTTCATTAATAATGTAAGTATCCATTTAAAAATTATATCAATACGTACTTATTAGTTAAACCAAAAATTTGTATACAATTGACTTAATTTTATTTTACACACAAGAGTAACACATTAATTCACGAATTTAAACTATTAAACAGTTTTATGTACTTTTTGTTTAATTTCGTTTACTTTTCCAGTACTGTTTCTACAAGGTTATCACCATAAATTGTCACGGTAATTTGATGAAAGCTACAAAGGTGGGTTCTTTAGGGTAGATACGGTGACTTTTTGCACCTCGGCTAATAAAGACTCTTCTGCAGGGGTAGATCTTGATTCCTGCAAGTAGGTCGTTAAGAACCCGAACGGACCTACAAGTAAATACAGTATAAAAGGCGCCAGAGACTTGATTAAAATGCCGAAAGAACTACGAAACCCCAAGTCCCAATGGTTTCGGATAATATCACACCTAAAGAGCAAAATAAGTATAACAACGGTAGCCACTACAATCATATAACTATATTTCAAAATAACTGAATTAGAAGCACAAGCAATTTATCTGGAATTAAATACACCACAGTGGCAATACAAATATAAACGTATTTTAATAACACACAAAGGGGTAATATATAAACTGGTATCCCACTAAAAGCAATGAATTTAAGGTATCTTTCGCCTGTTGGCGAGTACAAATTGACATTAAACTAGCCGCAAAATGTTTCTTGCTAGTAAGTAAACTTCAAAAACACAGAGGAGAAAGGCCTTACAAAAATATACACAAATGGCTTTTCACCTACAGGTTAGCAATAAATAATAATTAATGTAAATGATTACTCACCAGAAAGCGGCATAAATTAAGCATACCTGGACGATGCAATCACTAGCTAGTGAATCGCTGTGCGCCAAGTGCTGACCTGTAACATGAGTAAACACACGAACAGCTGGTGGTAGGATACCAAGAAATTGATATAGTTTACCAATAACAATGCAAGAATATAACCAGCATACGGCTAATTACGCGGATTCAATCAACAATAAACAATAATTACGCCAATACTTGCGTAACGTAACACACAATAAATACAGCAATAGGTATCACTAACTTCTAAGTATACAACCTGGAGTCTGGATCATAAATCAATGCTTCCCGCTTCCAACGAGTCTTCAGTACATAAGCCACAGAATGAAGTAATATTTAATATTGAATATAAACGGAAATCCAAACGGATGATTAGTACAGAATTGAAGTGAGCTCACAAGGAGCATCAACGGCTGATATAAGGATCTGTTTACATGAAACAAGGTTAATACCAAGATTATAACCAAGATTCAGAACCAGGCTTAATACCAAGATTAAGGACCCTGAAATAAATAATGTTAGTACTGAAATTTCAGGAAGATATACTTTACCACAGAAGTGGGTTTCAATGAATTAGTAGCTAACAAAGAACATCTTTGATATTCGTACAATACAAGATTCTGAAAGATAAATAATTAATATCAGAAAACACAAAACAGGAAAAACGTGGTTCACCTAATATAAGTAAAAGCAGGAAATATCCGCAAGGCGGTATTGTGAGTAGAAAAATAAACGTATAAATCAATGTAATACCAAAATCTACTCCACAAATATATTATTTAATACATCCAAAACCGCAATAAAGCGAGATGAAGATGGATGCATTAAAAGACTGCTTGTCAAAGCGGCATTCGTTGAAAGAAGAACAATGGCTTCGTCGACAAGTTCTTATCAACCACCTCCAAATTGAAGTTATCAATTTAGCCAACATAAAAGGTATTACAGACCATGAAGATCTGATCACGGAAATAATATTAAATTACATGAATAATAGCAAATGTAGAAATTACAAAACGAACCGTTTCAAAATGAATAGAGAAAAACAAATTCAAATTAGTGTGGTTAAAAGAACAAAACGGGCGTCTTTATAATTAAAAAAATTTCAAAAGTTTAAAAATTGCGATATTTGTGGATTTTAAATCAATATTGTGATTCATCGTTGAAAAGAGATAAAAAAGAGGAATTCGGAAATGGCAGAAACCAATATGGCGTCCATAAGAAATAACAAAGTTGGTAAGTACAGCTCGGCCATCTTAAATTCTAAAAGCCTGTTTTGAATTTTTGAATTACTAAAATCAAACTTTCCAACTTTTATTTCAAACTTTTTCATAAAAGTTAGAAAAAAGCCAATATTTAACTTTTTCAAAAAATTACTTTTTCATTTTTTCAAATATCTACGAAACCTTTGACAACTTTTGAGTTCCAAAAATAGATTATTGCCCAGTTACAAAATCTACAAAACATTGCCTATTTAACCAACTTTCTATCTCTTTAAATAACAAAGTTACACATACAATACTATCTATAGAACGCCCATATACTTTGTTTTACTATTCAGAATTCTTTTATGGCAATATGAAATTTGGTTTGGAAGTTTTTTGAAATATACTTTGATTAGATATATTGTTTGTTAATTATCAGAAAACATTTACTTTCAATTCATCATCATTAGGTCTTCAGTCCTGGAACTGGTTAGACGCGTACCATCATTGTTTCCTATTCTGAACTAACCTACACATTTCCCTGAAATTGGCACAGTCTGCATCTATCACTATCTGATCTAGGTCTACATCCGCTTCTTTTTTCCTATTTCTGCTTGTAATATATCCCATACTATTCCCCAAAAATCACTTAGAACGTATTCTGCCCATCTATTTCTCTTATCTTTTTCCCCAGATATCCTTGTTCCCCTACTATTTCTATAACCTATTTGTCTGTCCATGCTATCGTCCTCATACATCTGAAGCACAGCATTTCAAAAGGCTGCTACGGTTTTTCTGTCTGCGTTTCAGACTGCCCGTATTTCATAGGCATACTGTGCTGTGCTCCACACCTATGCTTTCACAAATTTTCTTCTTGTTCTATGTTGTCTTTCCTCATAGGCGCTGTTCTTTCTTGTTAGATGCCGTTCGGTCACCTTCTATTGTTTTACAATTATATACCCTATTTCTCCGACCTTCAGTGGTTGTGAAGGGTGGTAAGCAGCCTGTGGCTGCCAAGTTCCCCCAACGCTTAACCATTTACCGATTTAATATATTTTCCTATATATCTTTTCACACAGTCAACATTGGTTGCAGATATTTCGCAACCAACAACTAGTTGTTTATACTAATCATCAGATTTATCTGCGCTTACTTTTCATCATTCGGTTTTCCGTCTCAAAACTGGTTGGACATGTACCTACACTTATTTATATTCTGAGCTAGCCTACATAGTTCCCTGAAATTCTAACACAGCATGTATCTACAGCTCGTTCCCCTCCTATTGTTTTCTAATTTTATGCCCTATTTCACCGAGATTCAGTGAAGGTGGTTAAGCAACCTGTGGCTACCAAGATCCCCCAACACTTAGACATTTGCCGAAATAATGGTTTACCAGTAAATCCTTTTACACACTTAACATTATTCGAGAATATTGCTCAACCAATTCTTGTAGTTACTTATAATAATCATAATGTTTAAGCAGTTATTTTTACGTCATTAGTTTATTCATCTTGGGATTGGTTGGATGATTTCTATTCTGGTCTAGCCTACACATCTCCCTGAAATTCCTGCAGCCTACATCTTTTACTATCTGTGTACAGTAGTCTAACCTAGGTCTGCCTCTTCTTTTCTCTTTTCCTATCTCTGCTTCTAATATATTCCGCACTATTCCTTCATGCCGTAGTATGTGGCCTATCATCCTATCTCTCCTGGTTTTTACCGTTTTCCACATATTTCTTTCTTCCCCTACCATTTTTAGTACCTCTTCGTTTTTAACTTTGTCTGTCCATGATATCTTTATCATACGTCTGTAGCACCATATTTCAAAGGCTTCTACCTTTTTCTTGTCTGCTTCTCCTACCGTCCAGGCTTCACAGCCATACAGTGCTGTACTCCACACATATGTTTTAAGCAATCTTTTCCTTGTTTCTTTGTTTGTGGTCTTTGAGCACAGTAGTTGCCTTTTCTTGTTAAATGTAGCACGACCTTGTACTGATCTTTGTTTTATATCTTTTGTGCTTTTCCCATCTTGCGTTATTTGGCTTCCTAGGTAGCAGAAATCCTTAACCTCTTGTAAGTTCGTGTTACATACTTGTATTCTTGTTTTTGATTTATTTTCCCCACGTTTGCATACTAGAACTTTAGTTTTAGTTTTGTTAATTTTCATGCCGTATCTCTCTGTTAGAACCGTTTCCATTTCATTAAGAGCAGCTTCTAACTCTTCCTTGCTAGACGCTCATACCATCTGCAAATCTAAGCATATCAATTTTTTGTCCCTGCATAGTAATTCCAAATGTCTTCCTGCATTTGACAGTATTCATTGCCTCTTCTATGTACAAGTTAAAAATTAATGGGGATAGGGCACATCCCTGTCTCACTCCTTTCCTAATGTTTACTTCTCTACGTTCCTGCTCTAATTCTATCACTGCTGTTTGCTCTTTGTATAAGCTATGTACTATTCGTCTATCCCTATAACTCATTCCAATCTTTTTGAGTGTTTCAAACATTTTTTCCATTTAACATTGTCGAATGCTTTTTCCAGATCTACAAACCCTATATACACACTTTCTCCATTATCACTCTCAGAGCTAAAATAGCCTCCCGTGCTCCCCTGTTTCGCCTAAACCCAAATTGGTCTTCTTCTAGTATTTCTTCCGCTCGGTTTTCCATTCGTCTTTGCACAATTCTAGTTAATATTTTTGACACGTGTGCTGTCAAACTTATTGTTCGAATATTTTCACATCTATCTGCGCCTTTCTTTTTTGGTATAGTTACTATGATGCTACGTTTGAAATCTTTGGGTATCTCGTCTGTCTCATACATATAGCTTACAAGTTGGAAGAAACGTTCTGTTACTGCTTGTCCAGCTGCTTTTAGAGTTTCTGCTTGCACCTTATCTGTACCCGGCGCCTTACCATTTTTCAGACTCTTTAATGCTAATTCAAACTCATCTCTAAGTATAGGATATCCCAAGTCATCATTTTCAATATCTGATTCCTGTTCTAATGCAGTTAGTTCCTCTCCTGCATATAAATTCCTTATATATTCTTGCCATATACCCACTTTCTCTACGTTTTGTATGATGACGTATCCTTGTGCGTCCCTTATATTTTTGCTATACGGTTTTATATCCCTAAAATTCATTCTAATTAATTTGTATGCTTCGTCTGTCTTTCCTGTTTCCATCTTCGTTTGTATCTCTTTGCACTTTTCATCAATTCATTGTTCTTTAGCTTTCCTGCATTTTCGAATAATTTCCTATTTTATGGCTTTGTATCTTTGTTTTCCTGTTTCGTCTGATTTATTTTTGTATTTTCGTCTTTCTTCTATTAAATTCAGGATATCCTTTGTTATCCATAGATTCTTATTTTCTTTTTGTGTATGCCCCAGAATATCTCTGGCCGCCATGACTAGGCTGGATTTAATATTATTCCATTCTGTTTCTACTTCCTTAGTTTCAGATATTTTCCCGATATCTTTGAGCAACTCATTTGACTTTTTTTCGAATCTTTCTTGAATATCTTTATCTTTTAGTATCTCTAAGTCCAAGTGCCCTTTTCCGTTTCTTTTTTTCACATTCTTAAATTTAAGTGCGGCCTTTATAATTACGATTTTGTGGTCAGTATCTATATCTGCTTCTGGGTAGCTTCTACAGTCTTTTACTTGATTCCTAAACCGTTGTCTAACAAGAATGTAATCTATTTGATATCTTCCTATATCGTCTTCTAGCATGATGTTGAAATAATGTGTTTGTGATGATAAAATTGTTCTTGTCGCAAAATTCTACCAGCCTATTTCCCCTGTCGTTTCTCGTGCCTAAACCAAATAAACCTACTACCGCTCCTTCCCTACCCTCACATACCACTGCATTAAAATCCCCGTAATTATTAAATTTTCATTTCCTTTTACGTATCTTAATATGTTTTCGATATCTTTGTAGATGGCTTCTACCTCTTTGTCACTGTAGCTAGAGGTGGGCATGTATACTTGTATTATTACTGGGTTTACCGGTTTAGATTCTAATCTAACCATGAGTACTCTTTCGTTCTTTTGTAAGTAATTTTCTACACAGTATCCTATCTTTTTCCGCATAACTATCCCCACACCCAAATTTCCTTCCTCTGCTCCTGTATGAATTACCCTGAAGTCTCCACTCCAAAAATCCCCCGCCTCTGGCCACCGAACTTTGCTGAACCCTACTATGTCTAGTGATAACCTATTCATTTCTATTTCTAGGTTCTCTAGCTTACCTACTTGCTTCATACTTCTAACATTCCACGCTCCGACTCGCAGAGTGTTCCCGACTCTTATTTTTAACTTTCCGATCGCATCCTCTGAAGTAGTCCCCTCTCGGAGATCCGAATGGGGGACTATTTTAACTCCGGAATCTTTTACCCCAGAGAATGCCATCATGTTTTTTACAATTTAAGTACGCTGTGTACTTGGGAGATAATGTGGTGGTTTTCCGTTGCCTTCCACATCGCGGTAGTGTGTCTTAGACTGCCATACCGACCCCTATGGTGTCTGCCAATCTAAGTACCGAAAGAGCCGCTGCCCTCTTTCGGGGACCTGTCTTAATCTGGTTCCTCTCTAACGACCCTACTACTTTGGTTGGACCTGTAGTTTGGCTATTTAGCTCATTAGAACACGCAATCCATTTCACCTGTTCTAGTAATTTAGAACTTCGGCAAGGTGCAGGTCCATTCGAAATGGTACTTTCAATTAGAATTTCAAATTTCTCGTAGTCCTTAAATTTTATTCCAATATGGGTTAAATCTTTGACTTCTCTCGAAGTTTGAATTGAAGTATATTTGAAACACTTAAACACCTATCTCTCAAGAAGTTTCACTCATACCTCTGAATTCTCGCACGTCTACCAAATCGATTATTTTGTCTGAGTAGTAAAACATTTCGGCTAAATAACTTAAGTTGAAACCTCAACACTATTTTCGCTTCAGCACAATTTTCGCATTCGTACCAGTTGATCATTTTGTCTAAGTAGTAAAACATTTCTAGAAGTAACCTATGTGGAAACATTAACACTATTTTCGCCTCGGCACAATTTTCGCACATGTACCGAATCGATTATTTTATCTGAGTAGTAAAACAGCCTAAGTTGAAACCTCAACACCATTTTCGCCTCGGCACTATTTATGCCTCAACACTATTTCCGCACATGTACCTCTTCCATTATTTTCGTCTTAGTAGTAAAACATTTTGACTAGTAACGTAACTTGAAACCTCAACACTATTTGCGCCTCAACACTTTTCGCATATATACCAATCGATTTTGTTTTATTAATAAAAGATTTCAACAACTAACCTAAGTAAATACCTCAACACTATTCTCCTGCTCAGCACTATTTTCGAATATGTACCAGTCGATTGTTTTGTCCTATTTCCGCGCATGTACCCGTCCGATTATTTTGTCTTAGTAGTAGAACATTTCAACCACTAACATAAGTAGAAACCTTAACACTATTTTCCGCCTCAGCACTGTTTTCGCACATGTACCGAAACGATTATTTTGTCTGAGTAGTAAAACATTTCGACTACTAATCTAACTTGAAACTTCAACACTATTTTCGGCTCAACACTATCTTC
Source organism: Platerodrilus igneus (assembly GCA_036346225.1). Taxonomy (NCBI): domain Eukaryota; kingdom Metazoa; phylum Arthropoda; class Insecta; order Coleoptera; family Lycidae; genus Platerodrilus; species Platerodrilus igneus. The sequence goes on along the minus strand of JARFIW010000447.1, from coordinate 6,259,915 downwards.
ACATATATACCAATCGATTATTTTGTATTAGTAGTAAAACATTTCTACAACTAACCTATGTAGAAACATTAACACTATTTTCGCCTTGGCACTATTTTTGCATATGTACCAATCGGTCATTTTATCTTAGTAGTAAAACATTTATATACCCTAACGTTGATTATCAACTTATTTTCATGAAATTTCCAAACAACTAACATATCATATTTCACTACAATTTAATATGCATTTTTTCATCAATTTTACGCAATTGAGAGCATATTATTACCAGTTAGCAATAAATACTTGCAACTTACTTTATATGAAATGTCATTTACCATAACTAAATTACATATTTTAGCTATATAATTAACTATCGAACATAACTTCAATATCATATCTACTGTACATCGTTGATTAGTGAAATTCGTCGTATCGACATTCATTTCTCTATAGAACATTATATCCGATTTATAGCATACATATCGGTATTTAATAATGTATAAAGACTTGTCAATAATTATACATTGTACTATCATTCCATGAAGTACATTTTCGCTAGCTATCGATAAGACCAATGATGCCTAGATATAGTCGACATATACGATCATTGTCGATCACTATACCATTCATCCTATTAAATCGCACATATCTTCAACATCTGAAATTCACACTATGATATCATACATTCATATTCACATACTATTAACACTTCGCAACTTACATTACAATCTAAATTTTCATAACTATCATATGTAACTATATATCAACTTTTCACATACAACTTTAAACTATTCACTTAATCTTCGAAACTATTTGCTAGAACATAAATTTCACTAACTATTTTGCTATATATTATTACATTTTACATACCTTTCAATTACCATATTTGCTAACTTCACTATTTCAAGTAACATATTTCACATATTTAACATTTTCAATTATTGTAGACATTTTGTTAAGAATCATATCAACATAATTCTACAACTTACTAACATCTAATTCACTAATTTTCTACCTAATACATATCGCTTACAATCTATCTTGAATTATCAAACTATCTATAAATCATAATATTGCTAATACTATTCTAACAACTATTTTGCCTAATATATCGAACTATTTCAGTACTAATAAACACATTGACACCTTTTTCGCAACATTTTCATGTTAATCTTATTTTAGTACTAACTATAATACTAGCAACCTTTTTCAAACATCTATTTCGTACTATATATATACTCAATTTAACAACTTAACTAATGTTTCCATCACATATTTTCGCATACCTCGAATTATTTTTCCTCCTATTATTTCCATGCTCAATTTATTTATTAATTCTCATATTCCGTTAATTATCCAATTTTACCCGGCATATTTATGTCTCAAACTATTTCCGCACATCTACCTCTTCCATTATTATCGTCTTAGTAGTAAAACATTTCGACTAGTAACGTAATTTGAAACCTCAACACTATTTTCGCCTCAACACTTTTCGCATATATACCAATTGATTATTTTGTTTTATTAATAAAACATTTCTACAACTAATCTAAGTAGATATAACAATACTATTTTTTGTCTCAGCACTATTTTCGCACATGTACCAAATCGATTATTTTATCTGAGTAGTAAAACATTTCGACTACTAGCCTAAGTTGAAACCTCGACACTATTTTCGACTCGGCACTATTTATGCCTCAACACTATTTCCGCACATGTACCTCTTCCATTATTTTTGTTTTAGTAGTAAAACATTTCGACTAGTAACGTAACTTGAAACCTCAACACTATTTTCGCCTCAACACTTTTCGCATATATACTAATCGATTATTTTATTTTATTAATAAAACATTTCTACAACTAACCTAAGTAGATACCTGAACACTATTTTCCTGCTGGGCACTATTTTCGCACATGTACCAGTCAATTGTTTTATCCTATTTTCGCGCATGTACCCGCCCGTTTATTTTGTCTTAGTAGTAAAACATTTCGATAAGTAACCTAAGTAGAAACCTTAACAATATTTTCCGCCTCAGCACTGTTTTCGCACATGTACCGAATTGATTATTTTGTCTGAGTAGTAAAACATTTTGACTATTAACCTAACTTGAAACTGCAACACTATTTTCGCCTTAACACTATCGTCACATATATACCAATCGATTATTTTGTATTAGTAGTAAAACATTTTACAACTAACCTATGTAGAAACATTAACATTATTTTCGCTTCGGCACTATTTTCTCATATGTACCAATCGGTCATTTTATCTTAGTAGTAAAACTTTCTACAACTAACCTAAGTAGAGATATCAACACTATTTTCCGCCTCAGCACTATTTTCGCACATGTACCAAATCGATTATTTTGTCTGAGTAGTAAAACATTTGAACTACGAGCCTAAGTTGAAACCTCAACACTATTTTCGCCTCGGCACTATTTATGTCTCAACACTATTTCCGCACATCTACCTCTTCCATTATTTTCGTCTTAGTAGTAAAACATTTTGACTAGTAACGTAATTTGAAACCTCAACACTATTTTCGCCTCAACACTTTTCGCATATATACCAATTGATTATTTTGTTTTATTAATAAAACATTTCTACAACTAATCTAAGTAGAAATAACAACACTATTTTCGCACATGTACCAAATCGATTATTTTATCTGAGTAGTAAAACATTACGACTAGTAACCTAAGTTGAAACCTCAACGCTATTTTCGCCTCAGCACTGTTTTCGCACATGCACCGAAACGATTTTTGTCTGAGTAGTAAAACATTTCGTGTACTAACCTAACTTGAAACGTCAATACTATTTTCGCTTTAACACTATCGATTATTTTGTATTAGTAGTAAAACATTTACACAACTAACCTAAGTAGAGATATCACCACTATTTTCCGTCTCTGCACTATTTTGACACATGTACAGAATCGATTATTTTATCTGAGTAGTAAAACATTTCGACTACTATCCTAAGTTGCAACCTCGACACTATTTTTGCCTTGGCACTATTTATGCCTCAACACTATTTCCGCACATGTACCTCTTCCATTATTTTCGTCTTAGTAGTAAAACATTTCGACTAGTAACGTAACTTGAAACCTCAACACTATTTTCGCCTCAACACTTTTCGCATATATACCAATCGATTATTTTGTTTTATTAATAAAACATTTCTACAACTAACCTAAGTAGATACCTGAACACTATTTTCCTGCTCGGCACTATTTTCGCACATGTACCAGTCAATTGTTTTGTCCTATTTTCGCGCATGTATCCGCCCGTTTATTTTGTCTTGGTAGTAAAACATTTCGATAAGTAACCTAAGTAGAAACCTTAACACTATTTTCCGCCTCAGCACTGTTTTCGCACATCTACCGAAACGATTATTTTATCTGAGTAGTAAAACATTTCGACTACTAGCCTAAGTTGAAACCTCGACACTATTTTCGACTCGGCACTATTTATGCCTCAACACTATTTCCGCACATCTACCTCTTCCATTATTTTTGTTTTAGTAGTAAAACATTTCGACTAGTAACGTAACTTGAAACCTCTACACTATTTTCGCATCAACACTTTTCGCATATATACCAATCGATTATTTTGTTTTATTAATAAAACATTTCTACAATTAACCTAAGTAGATACCTGAACACTATTATTCTGCTCGGCACTATTTTCGCACATGTACCAGTCAATTGTTTTATCCTATTTTCGCGCATGTACCCGCCCGTTTATTTTGTCTTAGTAGTAAAACATTTCGATAAGTAACCTAAGTAGAAACCTTAACACTATTTTCCTCCTCAGCACTGTTTTCGCACATGTACCGAAACGATTATTTTGTCTGAGTGGTAAAATATTTCGACTACTAACCTAACTTAAAACTTTAACACTATTTTCCTCAACACTATCTTCACATATATACCAATCGATTATTTTGTATTAGTAGTAAAACATTTCTACAACTAATATATGTAGAAACATTAACACTATTTTCGCCTCGGCACTATTTTCGCATATGTACCAATCGGTCATTTTATCTTAGTAGTAAAACATTTCTACAACTAACTTAAGTAGAGATATAAACACTATTTTCCGTCTCAGCACTATTTTCGCACATGTACCAAATCAATTATTTTGTCTGAGTAGTAAAACATTTGGACTACTAGCCTAAGTTGAAACCTCAACACTATTTTCGCCTCTGCACTATTTATGTCTCAACACTATCTCCGCACATCTACCTCTTCCATTATTTTCGTCTTAGTAGTAAAACATTTCGACTAGTAACGTAATTTGAAACCTCAACACTATTTTCGCCTCAACACTTTTCGCATATATACCAATCGATTATTTTGTTTTATTAATAAAACATTTCTACAGCCAATCTAAGTAGAAATAACAACACTATTTTTTGTCTCTGCACTATTTTCGCACATGTACCAAATCGATTATTTTATCTGAGTAGTAAAACATTTCGACTAGTAACCTAAGTTAAAACCTCAACGCTATTTTCGCCTCCGCACTGTTTTCGCACATGTACCGAAACGATTTTGTCTGAGTAGTAAAACATTTCGTGTACTAACCTAACTTCAAACGTCAATACTATTTTCGCTTCAACACTATCGATTATTTTGTATTAGTAGTAAAACATTTATACAACTAACCTAAGAAGAGATATCACCACTGTTTTCCGTCTCAGCACTATTTTCACACATGTACAGAATCGATTATTTTATCTGAGTAGTAAAACATTTCGACTACTAGCCTAAGTTGAAACCTCGACACTATTTTCGCTTCGGCACTATTTATGCCTCAACACTATTTCCGCACATGTACCTCTTCCATTATTTTCGTCTTAGTAGTAAAACATTTTGACTAGTAACGTAACTTGAAACCTCAACACTATTTTCGCATCAACACTTTTCGCATATATACCAATCGATTATTTTGTTTTATTAATAAAACATTTCTACAATTAACCTAAGTAGATACCTGAACACTATTATTCTGCTCGGCACTATTTTCGCACATGTACCAGTCGATTGTTTTGTCCTATTTTCGCGCATGTACCCGCCCGTTTATTTTGTCTTAGTAGTAAAACATTTTGATAAGTAACCTAAGTAGAAACCTTAACACTATTTTCCTGCTCGGCACTATTTTCGCACATGTACCAGTCAATTGTTTTATCCTATTTTCGCGCATGTACCCGCCCGTTTATTTTGTCTTAGTAGTAAAACATTTCGATAAGTAACCTAAGTAGAAACCTTAACACTATTTTCCTCCTCAGCACTGTTTTCGCACATGTACCGAAACGATTATTTTGTCTGAGTGGTAAAATATTTCGACTACTAACCTAACTTAAAACTTTAACACTATTTTTCCTCAACACTATCTTCACATATATACCAATCGATTATTTTGTATTAGTAGTAAAACATTTCTACAACTAATATATGTAGAAACATTAACACTATTTTCGCCTCGGCACTATTTTCGCATATGTACCAATCGGTCATTTTATCTTAGTAGTAAAACATTTCTACAACTAACTTAAGTAGAGATATAAACACTATTTTCCGTCTCAGCACTATTTTCGCACATGTACCAAATCAATTATTTTGTCTGAGTAGTAAAACATTTGGACTACTAGCCTAAGTTGAAACCTCAACACTATTTTCGCCTCTGCACTATTTATGTCTCAACACTATCTCCGCACATCTACCTCTTCCATTATTTTCGTCTTAGTAGTAAAACATTTCGACTAGTAACGTAACTTGAAACCTCAACACTATTTTCGCCTCAACACTTTTCGCATATATACCAATCGATTATTTTGTTTTATTAATAAAATATTTCTACAACTAACCTAAGTAGATACCTGAACACTATTTTCCTGCTCGGCACTATTTTCGCACATGTACCAGTCGATTGTTTTGTCCTATTTCCGTGCATGTACCCGCCCGTTTATTTTGTCTTAGTAGTAAAACATTTCGATAAGTAACCTAAGTAGAAACCTTAACACTATTTTCCGCCTCAGCACTGTTTTCGTACATGTTTCGAATTGATTAATTTGTCTGAGTAGTAAAACATTTCGACTACTAACCTAACTTGAAACTGCAACACTATTTTCGCCTTAACACTATCTTCACATATATACCAATCGATTATTTTGTATTAGTAGTAAAACATTTTTACAACTAACCTATGTAGAAACATTAACATTATTTTCGCTTCGGCACTATTTTCTCATATGTACCAATCGGTCATTTTATCTTAGTAGTAAAACTTTCTACAACTAACCTAAGTAGAGATATCAACACTATTTTCCGCCTCAGCACTATTTTCGCACATGTACCAAATCGATTATTTTGTCTGAGTAGTAAAACATTTGAACTACGAGCCTAAGTTGAAACCTCAACACTATTTTCGCCTCGGCACTATTTATGTCTCAACACTATTTCCGCACATCTACCTCTTCCATTATTTTCGTCTTAGTAGTAAAACATTTCGACTAGTAACGTAACTTGAAACCTCAACACTATTTTCGCCTCAACACTTTTCGCATATATACCAATCGATTATTTTGTTTTATTAATAAAATATTTCTACAACTAACCTAAGTAGATACCTGAACACTATTTTCCTGCTCGGCACTATTTTCGCACATGTACCAGTCGATTGTTTTGTCCTATTTCCGTGCATGTACCCGCCCGTTTATTTTGTCTTAGTAGTAAAACATTTCGATAAGTAACCTAAGTAGAAACCTTAACACTATTTTCCGCCTCAGCACTGTTTTCGTACATGTTTCGAATTGATTAATTTGTCTGAGTAGTAAAACATTTCGACTACTAACCTAACTTGAAACTGCAACACTATTTTCGCCTTAACACTATCTTCACATATATACCAATCGATTATTTTGTATTAGTAGTAAAACATTTTTACAACTAACCTATGTAGAAACATTAACATTATTTTCGCTTCGGCACTATTTTCTCATATGTACCAATCGGTCATTTTATCTTAGTAGTAAAACTTTCTACAACTAACCTAAGTAGAGATATCAACACTATTTTCCGCCTCAGCACTATTTTCGCACATGTACCAAATCGATTATTTTGAGTAGTAAAACATTTGGACTACTAGCCTAAGTTGAAACCTCAACACTATTTTCGCCTCGGCACTATTTATGTCTCAACACTATTTCCGCACATCTACCTCTTCCATTATTTTCGTCTTAGTAGTAAAACATTTCGACTAGTAACGTAATTTGAAACCTCAACACTATTTTCGCCTCAACACTTTTCGCATATATACCAATTGATTATTTTGTTTTATTAATAAAACATTTCTACAACTAATCTAAGTAGATATAACAATACTATTTTTTGTCTCAGCACTATTTTCGCACATGTATCAAATCGATTATTTTATCTGAGTAGTAAAACATTACGACTAGTAACCTAGGTTGAAACCTCAACGCTATTTTCGTCTCAGCACTGTTTTCGCACATGTACCGAAACGATTTTTGTCTGAGTAGTAAAACATTTCGTCTACTAACCTAATTTGAAACGTCAATACTATTTTCGCCTCAACACTATCGATTATTTTGTATTAGTAGTAAAACATTTACACAACTAACCTAAGTAGAGATATCACCACTATTTTCCGTCTCTGCACTATTTTGACACATGTACAGAATCGATTATTTTATCTGAGTAGTAAAACATTTCGACTACTAGCCTAAGTTGCAACCTCGACACTATTTTTGCCTTGGCACTATTTATGCCTCAACACTATTTCCGCACATGTACCTCTTCCATTATTTTCGTCTTAGTAGTAAAACATTTCGACTAGTAACGTAACTTGAAACCTCAACACTATTTTCGCCTCAACACTTTTCGCATATATACCAATCGATTATTTTGTTTTATTAATAAAACATTTCACAACTAACCTAAGTAGATACCTGAACACTATTTTCCTGCTCGGCACTATTTTCGCACATGTACCAGTCAATTGTTTTGTCCTATTTTCGCGCATGTATCCGCCCGTTTATTTTGTCTTGGTAGTAAAACATTTCGATAAGTAACCTAAGTAGAAACCTTAACACTATTTTCCGCCTCAGCACTGTTTTCGCACATCTACCGAAACGATTATTTTATCTGAGTAGTAAAACATTTCGACTACTAGCCTAAGTTGAAACCTCGACACTATTTTCGACTCGGCACTATTTATGCCTCAACACTATTTCCGCACATCTACCTCTTCCATTATTTTTGTTTTAGTAGTAAAACATTTCGACTAGTAACGTAACTTGAAACCTCTACACTATTTTCGCATCAACACTTTTCGCATATATACCAATCGATTATTTTGTTTTATTAATAAAACATTTCTACAATTAACCTAAGTAGATACCTGAACACTATTATTCTGCTCGGCACTATTTTCGCACATGTACCAGTCGATTGTTTTGTCCTATTTTCGCGCATGTACCCGCCCGTTTATTTTGTCTTAGTAGTAAAACATTTCGATAAGTAACCTAAGTAGAAACCTTAACACTATTTTCCTGCTCGGCACTATTTTCGCACATGTACCAGTCAATTGTTTTATCCTATTTTCGCGCATGTACCCGCCCGTTTATTTTGTCTTAGTAGTAAAACATTTCGATAAGTAACCTAAGTAGAAACCTTCAACACTATTTTCCTCCTCAGCACTGTTTTCGCACATGTACCGAAACGATTATTTTGTCTGAGTGGTAAAATATTTCGACTACTAACCTAACTTAAAACTTTAACACTATTTTTCCTCAACACTATCTTCACATATATACCAATCGATTATTTTGTATTAGTAGTAAAACATTTCTACAACTAACTATATGTAGAAACATTAACACTATTTTTGCCTCGGCACTATTTTCGCATATGTACCAATCGGTCATTTTATCTTAGTAGTAAAACATTTCTACAACTAACTTAAGTAGAGATATCAACACTATTTTCCGTCTCAGCACTATTTTCGCACATGTACCAAATCAATTATTTTGTCTGAGTAGTAAAACATTTGTACTACTAGCCTAAGCCTCAACACTATTTTCGCCTCGGCACTATTTAGGTCTCAACACTAATTTCCGCACATCTACCTCTTCCATTATTTTCGTCTTAGTAGTAAAACATTTCGACTAGTAACGTAATTTGAAACCTCAACACTATTTTCGCCTCAACACTTTTCGCATATATACCAATCGATTATTTTGTTTTATTAATAAAACATTTCTACAGCTAATCTAAGTAGAAATAACAACACTATTTTTGTCTCTGCACTATTTTCGCACATGTACCAAATCGATTATTTTATCTGAGTAGTAAAACATTTCGACTAGTAACCTAAGTTAAAACCTCAACGCTATTTTCGCCTCCGCACTGTTTTCGCACATGTACCGAAACGATTTTGTCTGAGTAGTAAAACATTTCGTGTACTAACCTAACTTCAAACGTCAATACTATTTTCGCTTCAACACTATCGATTATTTTGTATTAGTAGTAAAACATTTATACAACTAACCTAAGAAGAGATATCACCACTGTTTTCCGTCTCAGCACTATTTTCACACATGTACAGAATCGATTATTTTATCTGAGTAGTAAAACATTTCGACTACTAGCCTAAGTTGAAACCTCGACACTATTTTCGCTTCGGCACTATTTATGCCTCAACACTATTTCCGCACATGTACCTCTTCCATTATTTTCGTCTTAGTAGTAAAACATTTTGACTAGTAACGTAACTTGAAACCTCAACACTATTTTCGCATCAACACTTTTCGTATATATACCAATCGATTATTTTGTTTTATTAATAAAACATTTCTACAATTAACCTAAGTAGATACCTGAACACTATTATTCTGCTCGGCACTATTTTCGCACATGTACCAGTCGATTGTTTTGTCCTATTTTCGCGCATGTACCCGCCCGTTTATTTTGTCTTAGTAGTAAAACATTTTGATAAGTAACCTAAGTAGAAACCTTAACACTATTTTCCTGCTCGGCACTATTTTCGCACATGTACCAGTCAATTGTTTTATCCTATTTTCGCGCATGTACCCGCCCGTTTATTTTGTCTTAGTAGTAAAACATTTCGATAAGTAACCTAAGTAGAAACCTTAACACTATTTTCCTCCTCAGCACTGTTTTCGCACATGTACCGAAACGATTATTTTGTCTGAGTGGTAAAATATTTCGACTACTAACCTAACTTAAAACTTTAACACTATTTTTCCTCAACACTATCTTCACATATATACCAATCGATTATTTTGTATTAGTAGTAAAACATTTTTACAACTAACCTATGTAGAAACATTAACATTATTTTCGCTTCGGCACTATTTTCTCATATGTACCAATCGGTCATTTTATCTTAGTAGTAAAACTTTCTACAACTAACCTAAGTAGAGATATCAACACTATTTTCCGCCTCAGCACTATTTTCGCACATGTACCAAATCGATTATTTTGTCTGAGTAGTAAAACATTTGAACTACGAGCCTAAGTTGAAACCTCAACACTATTTTCGCCTCGGCACTATTTATGTCTCAACACTATTTCCGCACATCTACCTCTTCCATTATTTTCGTCTTAGTAGTAAAACATTTCGACTAGTAACGTAATTTGAAACCTCAACACTATTTTCGCCTCAACACTTTTCGCATATATACCAATTGATTATTTTGTTTTATTAATAAAACATTTCTACAACTAATCTAAGTAGAAATAACAACACTATTTTCTGTCTCAGCTATATTTTCGCACATGTACCAAATCGATTATTTTATCTGAGTAGTAAAACATTACGACTAGTAACCTAAGTTGAAACCTCAACGCTATTTTCGCCTCAGCACTGTTTTCGCACATGCACCGAAACGATTTTTGTCTGAGTAGTAAAACATTTCGTGTACTAACCTAACTTGAAACGTCAATACTATTTTCGCTTCAACACTATCGATTATTTTGTATTAGTAGTAAAACATTTACACAACTAACCTAAGTAGAGATATCACCACTATTTTCCGTCTCTGCACTATTTTGACACATGTACAGAATCGATTATTTTATCTGAGTAGTAAAACATTTCGACTACTAGCCTAAGTTGCAACCTCGACACTATTTTTGCCTTGGCACTATTTATGCCTCAACACTATTTCCGCACATGTACCTCTTTCATTATTTTCGTCTTAGTAGTAAAACATTTCGACTAGTAACGTAACTTGAAACCTCAACACTATTTTCGCCTCAACACTTTTCGCATATATACCAATCGATTATTTTGTTTTATTAATAAAACATTTCTACAACTAACCTAAGTAGATACCTGAACACTATTTTCCTGCTCGGCACTATTTTCGCACATGTACCAGTCAATTGTTTTGTCCTATTTTCGCGCATGTATCCGCCCGTTTATTTTGTCTTGGTAGTAAAACATTTCGATAAGTAACCTAAGTAGAAACCTTAACACTATTTTCCGCCTCAGCACTGTTTTCGCACATCTACCGAAACGATTATTTTATCTGAGTAGTAAAACATTTCGACTACTAGCCTAAGTTGAAACCTCGACACTATTTTCGACTCGGCACTATTTATGCCTCAACACTATTTCCGCACATCTACCTCTTCCATTATTTTTGTTTTAGTAGTAAAACATTTCGACTAGTAACGTAACTTGAAACCTCTACACTATTTTCGCATCAACACTTTTCGCATATATACCAATCGATTATTTTGTTTTATTAATAAAACATTTCTACAATTAACCTAAGTAGATACCTGAACACTATTATTCTGCTCGGCACTATTTTCGCACATGTACCAGTCGATTGTTTTGTCCTATTTTCGCGCATGTACCCGCCCGTTTATTTTGTCTTAGTAGTAAAACATTTCGATAAGTAACCTAAGTAGAAACCTTAACACTATTTTCCTGCTCGGCACTATTTTCGCACATGTACCAGTCAATTGTTTTATCCTATTTTCGCGCATGTACCCGCCCGTTTATTTTGTCTTAGTAGTAAAACATTTCGATAAGTAACCTAAGTAGAAACCTTAACACTATTTTCCTCCTCAGCACTGTTTTCGCACATGTACCGAAACGATTATTTTGTCTGAGTGGTAAAATATTTCGACTACTAACCTAACTTAAAACTTTAACACTATTTTTCCTCAACACTATCTTCACATATATACCAATCGATTATTTTGTATTAGTAGTAAAACATTTCTACAACTAATATATGTAGAAACATTAACACTATTTTTGCCTCGGCACTATTTTCGCATATGTACCAATCGGTCATTTTATCTTAGTAGTAAAACATTTCTACAACTAACTTAAGTAGAGATATAAACACTATTTTCCGTCTCAGCACTATTTTCGCACATGTACCAAATCAATTATTTTGTCTGAGTAGTAAAACATTTGGACTACTAGCCTAAGTTGAAACCTCAACACTATTTTCGCCTCTGCACTATTTATGTCTCAACACTATCTCCGCACATCTACCTCTTCCATTATTTTCGTCTTAGTAGTAAAACATTTCGACTAGTAACGTAATTTGAAACCTCAACACTATTTTCGCCTCAACACTTTTCGCATATATACCAATCGATTATTTTGTTTTATTAATAAAACATTTCTACAGCCAATCTAAGTAGAAATAACAACACTATTTTTTGTCTCTGCACTATTTTCGCACATGTACCAAATCGATTATTTTATCTGAGTAGTAAAACATTTCGACTAGTAACCTAAGTTAAAACCTCAACGCTATTTTCGCCTCCGCACTGTTTTCGCACATGTACCGAAACGATTTTTGTCTGAGTAGTAAAACATTTCGTGTACTAACCTAACTTCAAACGTCAATACTATTTTCGCTTCAACACTATCGATTATTTTGTATTAGTAGTAAAACATTTATACAACTAACCTAAGAAGAGATATCACCACTGTTTTCCGTCTCAGCACTATTTTCACACATGTACAGAATCGATTATTTTATCTGAGTAGTAAAACATTTCGACTACTAGCCTAAGTTGAAACCTCGACACTATTTTCGCTTCGGCACTATTTATGCCTCAACACTATTTCCGCACATGTACCTCTTCCATTATTTTCGTCTTAGTAGTAAAACATTTTGACTAGTAACGTAACTTGAAACCTCAACACTATTTTCGCATCAACACTTTTCGTATATATACCAATCGATTATTTTGTTTTATTAATAAAACATTTCTACAATTAACCTAAGTAGATACCTGAACACTATTATTCTGCTCGGCACTATTTTCGCACATGTACCAGTCGATTGTTTTGTCCTATTTTCGCGCATGTACCCGCCCGTTTATTTTGTCTTAGTAGTAAAACATTTTGATAAGTAACCTAAGTAGAAACCTTAACACTATTTTCCTGCTCGGCACTATTTTCGCACATGTACCAGTCAATTGTTTTATCCTATTTTCGCGCATGTACCCGCCCGTTTATTTTGTCTTAGTAGTAAAACATTTCGATAAGTAACCTAAGTAGAAACCTTAACACTATTTTCCTCCTCAGCACTGTTTTCGCACATGTACCGAAACGATTATTTTGTCTGAGTGGTAAAATATTTCGACTACTAACCTAACTTAAAACTTTAACACTATTTTTCCTCAACACTATCTTCACATATATACCAATCGATTATTTTGTATTAGTAGTAAAACATTTCTACAACTAATATATGTAGAAACATTAACACTATTTTCGCCTCGGCACTATTTTCGCATATGTACCAATCGGTCATTTTATCTTAGTAGTAAAACATTTCTACAACTAACTTAAGTAGAGATATAAACACTATTTTCCGTCTCAGCACTATTTTCGCACATGTACCAAATCAATTATTTTGTCTGAGTAGTAAAACATTTGGACTACTAGCCTAAGTTGAAACCTCAACACTATTTTCGCCTCTGCACTATTTATGTCTCAACACTATCTCCGCACATCTACCTCTTCCATTATTTTCGTCTTAGTAGTAAAACATTTCGACTAGTAACGTAACTTGAAACCTCAACACTATTTTCGCCTCAACACTTTTCGCATATATACCAATCGATTATTTTGTTTTATTAATAAAATATTTCTACAACTAACCTAAGTAGATACCTGAACACTATTTTCCTGCTCGGCACTATTTTCGCACATGTACCAGTCGATTGTTTTGTCCTATTTCCGTGCATGTACCCGCCCGTTTATTTTGTCTTAGTAGTAAAACATTTCGATAAGTAACCTAAGTAGAAACCTTAACACTATTTTCCGCCTCAGCACTGTTTTCGTACATGTTTCGAATTGATTAATTTGTCTGAGTAGTAAAACATTTCGACTACTAACCTAACTTGAAACTGCAACACTATTTTCGCCTTAACACTATCTTCACATATATACCAATCGATTATTTTGTATTAGTAGTAAAACATTTTTACAACTAACCTATGTAGAAACATTAACATTATTTTCGCTTCGGCACTATTTTCTCATATGTACCAATCGGTCATTTTATCTTAGTAGTAAAACTTTCTACAACTAACCTAAGTAGAGATATCAACACTATTTTCCGCCTCAGCACTATTTTCGCACATGTACCAAATCGATTATTTTGTCTGAGTAGTAAAACATTTGAACTACGAGCCTAAGTTGAAACCTCAACACTATTTTCGCTTCGGCACTATTTATGTCTCAACACTATTTCCGCACATCTACCTCTTCCATTATTTTCGTCTTAGTAGTAAAACATTTCGACTAGTAACGTAATTTGAAACCTCAACACTATTTTCGCCTCAACACTTTTCGCATATATACCAATTGATTATTTTGTTTTATTAATAAAACATTTCTACAACTAATCTAAGTAGAAATAACAACACTATTTTCTGTCTCAGCTATATTTTCGCACATGTACCAAATCGATTATTTTATCTGAGTAGTAAAACATTACGACTAGTAACCTAAGTTGAAACCTCGACACTATTTTCGACTCGGCACTATTTATGCCTCAACACTATTTCCGCACATGTACCTCTTCCATTATTTTTGTTTTAGTAGTAAAACATTTCGACTAGTAACGTAACTTGAAACCTCAACACTATTTTCGCCTCAACACTTTTCGCATATATACTAATCGATTATTTTATTTTATTAATAAAACATTTCTACAACTAACCTAAGTAGATACCTGAACACTATTTTCCTGCTGTGCACTATTTTCGCACATGTACCAGTCAATTGTTTTATCCTATTTTCGCGCATGTACCCGCCCGTTTATTTTGTCTTAGTAGTAAAACATTTCGATAAGTAACCTAAGTAGAAACCTTAACAATATTTTCCGCCTCAGCACTGTTTTCGCACATGTACCGAATTGATTATTTTGTCTGAGTAGTAAAACATTTTGACTATTAACCTAACTTGAAACTGCAACACTATTTTCGCCTTAACACTATCGTCACATATATACCAATCGATTATTTTGTATTAGTAGTAAAACATTTTTACAACTAACCTATGTAGAAACATTAACATTATTTTCGCTTCGGCACTATTTTCTCATATGTACCAATCGGTCATTTTATCTTAGTAGTAAAACTTTCTACAACTAACCTAAGTAGAGATATCAACACTATTTTCCGCCTCAGCACTATTTTCGCACATGTACCGAATCGATTATTTTATTTGAGTAGTAAAACATTTTGACTACTAGCCCAAGTTGAAACCTCAACACTATTTTCGCCTCGGAACTATTTATGTCTCAACACTATTTCCGCACATGTACCTCTTCCATTATTTTCGTCTTAGTAGTAAAACATTACGACTAGTAACGTAACTTGAAACCTCAACAGTATTTTCGCCTCAACACTTTTTGCATATATACCAATCGATTATTTTCTTTTATTAGTAAAACATTTCTACAACTAACTTAGTAGATACTTCAACACTATTTTCCTGCTGAACACTATTTTCGCACATGTACCAGTCGATTTTTTGTCCTGTTTCCGTGCATGTACACGTCCGATTATTTTATCTAGTAGTAAAACATTATTATACCCCCGTTGGTGCGGTACGCGAGCCACTACAGTCAGTTAGTAGCAATGTTAAATAATTGCAAAAATGATGCGCAAATAAGACATTACGTCACATAATTATTTAAAATTACTACATCACATAAAAAACAAGAAAAGTAGTTATGTAAATTGAAGGACTTATCACAGCATAACTCCATGATGGCGGCAGCGGGGCTCCGTTGATCTTTCGGGCGTGGGTAATTCGTTGGGGCCCCTTGTCGAATCCAAATTCCAAATTTGTCTTCTTCTTCCTATTTGTAGAGGGGCGACAGGAAACTGGTATAAGGAACGATAATTGGGTAGATAAAAGGAAACCTACATAATAAAAAAAGAAGACACGATAAGGCACAAAGATAACTACATTTGTCTACGTCTGGCTCACTAGTCCCGACATATCCGGAAATTCACCACCACCCTTATTCGCACTCCGCACCGGCGCAATCTCGCGCAAACGCACTGTCTGCAGTGACGGAAATACGCGCACAAGTCTTTTTAAATTATTGGCGCGAAATCCTTACAAATTAAAACTTATAGAAATGTTTATATGCCGAGTTTTCGGCATGTAACAACATTTCGACAACTAACCTTAGTAGAAACCTTAACACTATTTTCCGCCTCAGCACTGTTTTGGTACATATACCGAATCGATTATTTTGTCTGAGTAGTAAAACATTTCGACTACTAACCTAACTTGAAAAACAGCAACACTATTTTCGCCTCAACACTATCTTCACATATATACCAATCGATTATTTTGTATTAGTAGTAAAACATTTCTACAACTAACCTATGTAGAAACATTAACATTATTTTCGCCTCGGCACTATTTTTGCATATGTACCAATCGGTCATATTATCTTCATAGTAAAACTTTCTACAACTAACCTAAGTAGAGATGTCAACACTATTTTCCGCCTCAGCACTGTTTTCGCACATGTACCGAAACGATTATTTTGTCTGAGTAGTAAAACATTTCGACTACTAACCTAACTTGAAACTTCAACACTATTTTCGCCTCAACACTATTTTCACATATACCAATCGATTATTTTGTCTGACTAGTAAAACATTTTAACTACTAACTAACCTAAGTTAAAATCTCAACACTATTTTCGCTTCAGCGCTGTTTTCGCATAGGTACCAATGGATCATTTTGTCTTAGTAAAAGATTTCTATAACTAACCTAAGTAAAAACATCAACACTATTTTCGCCTCAGCACTATTTTCGCATATATACCAATCGATCATTTTGTCTTAGTAGTAAAACATCTCTACAAGTAACCTAAGTAGAAATAACAACACTATTTTTTGTCTCAGCACTATTTTCGCACATGTACCGAATCGATTATTTTGTCTGAGTAGTAAAACTTTACGAATACTAACCTAATTCGAAACCTCAACCCTTTTTTCGCCTCAACACTATATTCGCATATATACCAATCGATTATTTTGTTTCTACAACTAACCTAAGTAGAAACCTCAACACTAGTTTCCTGCCCAGCACTATTTTCGCGCATGTACCAGTCGATTAATTTGTTTTAGTGCTTAAACATTTCGACTACTAGTCTAAGTTGATACCTCGACATTATTTTTGCTTCGGTACTATTTATGCCTCAACATTATTTCCGCACATGTACCCGTTCGATTATTTTTGTCTTAGCTTCAAAGTATTAATTAAAACCTATAAGTAACAAAGTACATACGGTATAGTTTAAAATAAATCACACAATGTACTTACCCCTTTTAAAAGAATATTCTTGGAATAGAAAAAGATCACACTAAAATCACTATGGTAAACCTCTTTGACAATTACACTCGAAAACCAGTAAAAATAAACCTTATGTAGCTTTAGAGATTTTTGATAATTGCTATAAAATTTGATTAGCAAATTCTGGATTTTGACATTATAATGCTTCGATGGCCTAAGGAAAGGTCTCCCGATTAGGATAATAGCTTCTTATGTAGGATATTAAGTAGAGATGTAATAATCATCATTAACTTGCCCTTTGATAATTTGTATTAAAATTAAAATACGCTCGATGATATCATTATTTGTTCCAAATTTCAGAAGCATGGAATGTAATAGGCATTGAGTCATGAATTCCACTAATTAAACCATCGTAAGCATACAGCGAATGTTGCGGAATCATAAAGAAATTATCTAGATTTCATATTTAGTCGTTTCTAATTAAAAATACTCTGTCTACAAATTGAGGGGAGGGGGGACTAAGTTTCTAATGCTTAAATTACTATTTAATCAATTTTCCCATTAAAAAACGATTAGTGCTATTGAATTTTCCCATTGAAAAACAATTATTGCGAATGAGTTTTCCCCATTAATAACTATTAGTGTTAATGAGTTTTCCCATTAAAAAAACGATTAGTGCGAATGAGTTTTCCCCATTAAAAAACGATTAATGCTAATGAGTTTTACTATTAAAAAACTATTACCGCTAATGAGTTTTCCCATTAAAAACGATTAGTGTTAATGGGTTTTTAATGAGAAAAACCCTTAGAAAAACGGTTAGTTCTAATGGGATTTTAATGTGAAAACTCATTAAAAAACGATTAGCGGCGGCGGCGACGGCGAGATAGGTTTTGGGCCTCTTGCAGCGACTTTTTAAAAAAGCTTTTCCAAAAAACTTCTTCTATCAAATTTATTTTTATACTGAATTACAATTAATTTTTAATTTACAAGTTCGTTATATGCAGTAACGTATGAAATCGAAATAATTCTAAGTTGAAATTCACTTTAATTAAATTAACTAAAATTACGACGAGTAGCTGAACTGACACCATTGTTAAAATTGAGAAGCTCTAGACTGATTGGCCATCTTGGGCTCTCGAGGGTATTTATGCTATCCCTGCCCCTCACATTGCTTGTGGGAACTGCAGAGCTCATGTCTGCTATTTTCTTTATTCATTTATGCAATACAAAGTAACAATCTTAATTCTAATAATTGCTGTCTTATAACCTACTGTGACCTGCACCTGCAGTATCACGTTACGTCTGGAATACAATATGTTTTCGTTCTCACTGTCTGACTTGTTGAACTTTCATTAACCTTTTTATTGTGTCCTTCAATTTTACATTGTTGTATCTAACTTAAGTTTTAATAATTCTTAATTCTTTATAGTTCCATTAATTACATATATTCTAATTTGGGGGATATGTAACTGGCGCTGTCCTCGGACCATCCCATCTTACTACTGTTAAGTACAATTTGCATTTATAACTAGTACAAGTTATGTTGAGACATCAAAAAAAAATTGCGTTTATGTTTCAAGAAAGTAATTGTACAAATTTATGTTAATGATAATGGTTTTTAATTCACTTCTCAGAAAATTTATTACTTTGCTACAAATTAAATTTAATATATATGAAGTGTTGGAAACGTTTAGATAACAATTTAGTTGAATTGTGTTAATTATTTATTCATTACCACATAAGCAAACAACTTCTATTTTTGTCACTTGTATTCTTGGTATCATAAACAGTTTTATAATCTTTATACAGTTCACTCTCGTTCGCTTGTGTAACAAATTGTGATTGTAAAAGGATAACTGTTAACTGATAAAATTGTTATCACTGTTACCGTTATTAGCATACCTGCGTTCGCCATTTTGAATAACTAATTGGATGTGCGTGCATCATGTTAGCATTAGCGACCGCAATGTTTTTAGCACTTGCGTGTTGGTGTTGTTTTTTTATTTTGTGCAGCCACGCATGGAACTTTTGTCACAGTAAAGAGGAATGCACCGATTTTAATAGGAACCACTGTAGATGTAATTGTCCAGATTGCTGTAAGTTAATTAGCTCTAAATAAAAAATTCACTGTACTTCCTAGACAATCCTAATCCCCTGATTACTGCAATAAAACAATCCAAACCTCTATTTACCTTTTTAATTGTGCAATTTCACTTTTCATGTTTGTAGTGTTATCAAAACTAGATAGGAAATGCTACATTGTTGTGTAACATGTTTATGTTAAAATTTTCCATATTGTAGCATTTACTTCGAATATAAATATGGTTATACTTATTTTCTATTTTGTAGTATATTCAAGTTGATTATTTGAAAAGTTACCGAAGCAGATCTCTTGTAAATTTATAGTTGTTTAGTTGCGTCCAAGCTCTTTATTGTCATACCAACCCTCGCAAGGCAAAAGCTATCGTTACGCCCTAGCACGTGCGTGTTCAGGTCGTTTAGGAACTGAAACAAGAAAAAG
Source organism: Platerodrilus igneus (assembly GCA_036346225.1). Classification (NCBI taxonomy): domain Eukaryota; kingdom Metazoa; phylum Arthropoda; class Insecta; order Coleoptera; family Lycidae; genus Platerodrilus; species Platerodrilus igneus. The sequence continues at coordinate 6,239,548 of JARFIW010000447.1, read as the reverse complement.
TTTATTTTGATTATGGTGTCCAGTTTAGGTAAAAGAGGATCACGGCTTTTAAAACCATGAAATTACTGTTCACGGTAAACGAAAGCCAACTCCAATGAGTTTCTTAAGCTTATTATCAACGCGAGCGCGTTCCAGAGACTAGAAGAACAAAAACCCTAAAAACACAAATTGGTAAAATCGAAACGTTTTCTCTACAATAATGCTACATATACTTTTAATCAAATTCACTCGGACTCTAATTCCACGGGGCGTCAAGTACCGTGCAAATTCTAAAGTGGCGTCCTAGTCCAGATGCGTCATTACTCTTGGGGTGATATCCTATTTCCCTTAGTTTAGTTAGCGGTAGCTTTCTTCCTATCGACGAAGAGCCGATATTTCGTAAAACGATAGAGAAAATGACACGAAAAGTAAATTAACCAATTCCTCGACAGTCCTAACTTTACCAAAACACGTCTACACTCGAGGAAGGCCGGTAGTAAAGTTCTTTGTTTTGACACATCCGCTACCACGAATCATCGTGCCCCTCCCAGAAAGGTCAAAGTTCTGACACAAAACTACTAGGCACAGCAGCGTCAGCGTGTTAAGCGTGAGAACCGCAATCCCAAACCACAAATCATAAATAAATATCCGGACTTACGTGCGACCCAAAGCTTTATGTGGATTCCACGTAACACTTATATTAAACCTAATAATTCTGGACCCCTAGCGGGATTTAGAAATACCATGAACCTAAATAATACAATAAACGGTAAAACTTTTTTTAACAAAAGCGCAATAATCGCACCAAAGTTTTAAAAAAATAAAAATAGTATCACCGTACGAGAACTCACACATTCACGGAAAACTTAAATTAAATGTATCTATGGACACCACTTGGTTGTTTTAAACCGTAGCAATATTTGCGATACCAGGAAACGGTAATGAACAATCACCCGATTTTAAGGCTTACTCAACTGGGCGTGCACGGGTTTTGTTTGTCGTCGTACCGACCTCACAAATTTAGTCGTGAGCATGAGACTCACATTTTTGTAGCTAACAATTATCTTCACTATAAATCTAAACAGAAAATTATTTTCACATTCACATTTAAATGCATATAAATTTACATTTATATCTTTGAACATATTCTCTAAATCTAAACAAATTTTAGCTGGCTTTAATAGGATAAGACAAAATATGATGCAGCAGCGAAAACGTTAAATTAACACAGCTACTGCATTTTCAATACATAATTTTCTTAATCCTATCCTAACAGTTATAATATTAAAATGCAAGTTCGCTTTTTCACCTCACAATAACAAATTCTACCTTTGGTCATAAATACCAAGTGTTCGAAACAATAAATAGATAAAATAGATTTTTATGGCATTTCGCGGCGATAAAGATGGAGATAATTTATTTACTTGATAGTGAAGTCAAGATAAGATAACATTTCAAAGATAATTGCAGAGGGTCGGGAGGGGAGAGGTTGTGTGGGATACTTAACCATCTATGGGTTAGAGTATTATTTAAGGTACTATGATATCTGTAAGTTATTTTCAGGAGAAGATAATTAACTAGTTATGGTCATATATTAACTAGGTAAAATAAAATCCTTAAAATAACTTCAAAGAAAAGATAAACACTAAACATTCATGACGATGTAATAATTAAGGTAAGATAATATATTATGAGAAAAAACTTTAAAAGAACATAAAACCCAATTTTAATACGGAAGCCTGTTACGGTATTCCGCGCAAACACCAAAGAAAACAGTTAGAATAAATAAAGAAATCGTTTACGCCGAATACCGAAACAAAACGGGGACAGAATGGTAGAATTCGGGCTAGCTTAAAAACGTCGTAGAGGGGCGTGGGTGAAATAGAAGGAACGCTTGGAAACCTGTAAAACTATATTGTTAACATCCAATCTCGAAAGACTATTTACAAAACAATAAAAGAAATAAGTTGGGTAATCGTTTGTTACGTGCTAGTAAACAAAGCGTCATAAGCATAGAAAATCGGTAAGCAAAATAAACATAACATCTTATAATCTAAATACTTACTTAATGGTTCACCTTAAATACATACAAAGGAAAATATGACATAAACTATACAGTACTTCAGGAAAAGAAATATACATAAGTTATCTATACATACTGCATTGTGAAGTGCACCTCCTCAAGAAATAGTATAACATTAAAATTAGACACCCCAGCTTAAATTAATCAAATATTAACTACTTTTAAATTGATGCGTAAGTTCTTTTCGTTAATGTTTAAACAAAAGACAAAAGAAACAGTAAAACGGACTCACCACAAACTTTGAATAATTAATTTTTAATTTGAAGAATGATTATTACATCGTCGCTCGTGCATTGTGAATGTGTTTGGTAACGTGGTGTTGGTAATTTATTGGATATTCATGAGTAACAGCAAATAAAATGTCTATCCTCCACAGCAGCATCAAAACAAAATTACAAAAACAGGAAACGCGCTGGTCTCATCTTAGGGCTGGGAAAATGCGGCTGCATTTCTCTATGGGCTGGCTGCCGGAACCACTAACACAACTCATGCTAACACAGAAAGCATTTTAGTAGCGCGACTTGACAACATGTATCTTCGGTAAGAATATATTGTCTGTAATCCTCTCTTTCAAAGCACGGTCTCTATTTAATAAGGACAGAATCATGTATGGGGGTAGGGTATTTGGCTTTCAAAGATATTGCCGAAGAATCAAGTCTGCAGAATTCCCAGACAACAGCTGCCGAAATACAAACTGTAGCAATCTTGCCAACAAGCAGATAATGCAATTATCGAATGATTTTTAAACAAAGGAAAACAATCTTGTTACTTTGTAAGATCTTAACAGCTGCAGAATACCAGATAACAAGTTCATTGTAAGCAGATGTAGACAGGTGGTAAGTGGTCTTATCTTTTAGAAGAAAGCTGTGCATTTACGTGCAGCTTTAAATTAAAATGTAATCACTGCAGGTGCTAGGAAGTATTGCAACTGCTTTGTAACGTAATGTTTCCTAAGCAGCTGTTTGATTTTATAAGACAAACTTCTGTATAGAGTAATTACTTGAGAAATTTTATAAAATAACACTAATTCAAATGGCGGGAAATCGAGCTTGTTGAGAAATTTTAGTGCGTTGTAAAAATGAAAGCAGAAAAAATTACTTGCAGGGTTTTGAACGTAACAAGCCGTCCATACTTATCAAGACACCCCGCCCCTCATATAAAAGTAATAATAACAAAAGGACACTCCCGAAGGAATAGAATGATCCGTAGGAATTTGAAATGGGACTTTTGACCTACGCCACACAGTTTCGTGTCCCAATAATAGTATATACCAATGTTTTAAGGCAACAATAATACTTAATGTTTCATTCTCGGTAACAGAATATTTTTTGTCGGCATTACGCAACATCCTTGAATAAAAAGCAACAAAACAAATATGGGTCTCTGCGTTCTTCGATACGACAAGCACGTCATCTACATAGGAGATGACGAATTCTTCAACATCCCCCAAAACCGACTTCAGCGCGCGAATAAAACTAGCAACCGATGTAGCCAGACCGAACGGCAAAACCGTAAATACATATGTATTACCCGAAAATAAAAACCTAGTATATTTCTTGTAAGGTTTATACAAAACAATGTGCCAGTATGACATAGACAAATACAAATGACTAAAATAAGCATGTGGAGGAATTCGATATAAAAGTTTTGAAGCATTCGATGGGATCATGTAATTCTTTTCCATCAACCGATTCAAATAACGAGCGTCAATGCTCACCATTGGACTACCGTCCTTTTTCACTACAACTACTAGTGGGCTTACAAAATCTGTTTGTTTCTCAATTATTACCATCCCCCCCCCTCGAACATTCGATCAATCTGTTTCTTGACCTTCTCTCGGTAAATTAGAGGTATTGGATACGGCTTCACGAAAAACGGCGAGTCAACTTTCATTTTAATTTTATGCACATAATTTTTTATTTGACCGGGTTTTTCACAAAACACTTGCGAATACGTTATTTACACTATTTTACACAACCTCATTATGTATACATCATCAAAGATTTCAGCCCTATTAGCCACCTCCTCTATTTGCGCAACCGTGTCCCCGATTTCAACCTTTAACTGCTCCTAAGGTTCTACCTTTTCGTAGCTATCACCTTCCCTTGTATTAATTTTGCAACGTTTATTCCTGCCGTATCCATTTTTTCCAGGTTAAATTTCACAGTACCAATCTACTTTTGAAAGCACCCTGAAAAGCTCAATGACACGAAAAATACATGGATCTTATAATGGGCCAACCAATCGCACCCTAAAATCACACTACGTACCAGGGATGGCACTATGATACAGCCCATTTCAAAATTGCACCTTTTTAATTTAAATTCTAGCAATGCCTGCTGCTTGATTCCCTTACCCTTCCCTTCAATTTGCTTACAACAAAAGTATTATTCACGGGTAAAACAGGAATTTGCAACTTTCCTTTTTGAATTTTTTGGAAAACTCCTTGTGAGATGCACGACCACTGGCTGCCGCTGTCAATTAAAATCGGTATTACAATACAGGGAGTTTATAAAAGAACTCCTTGATTTAATGTTTTATTGGTACACAGTAAAGTTTCAATAATAGTTTTTAAACCTATATAGTTCTAAAGAGAATCTTCCCAAGTTTTTTTTGATACATAAAAAAGTTCTATATGTGCACCATTTGTTGCCCTGGCCACGTCTAAACGTTAACAGTTTCTTTCCAAGTATTTAGAAGCATATTAGGCGTGACGGATGCTGCAGCTGCAACAATCATCTCCCTCAAATGAGTAATGTCACGGATCTTCTCGGAACAAACAATTGTTTTACATGTCCCCGAAAAGAAATCTAGTGGAGTCAGATCTGGGCTCCTTGATGGCCATGCAATCGGCCCACGCCCACGCAAGTTCAACTCATCACGGACATGGTTGCTATAATGAGGTGGCGCGCCGTCTTCTTGGAAGACAATTGGTCCCTTTTCTAGTTCGATATCATCTATCTGTGGGAAAACGTATAGTTCAAGCATTTCAGAATAAATATCTCCATTAATTGTCTCCTGAAGATGAAAGGTCCTACGATACGATCATGTATCAATCCACACCAAACATTGGCTTTGGGAGAGTCTCGTTGATGTTCTATGAATTCATGCGGTGAGTCAGACCCCCAAATCCTACAGTTATGTCGGTTGAACAGACCCACTTACATGAAAAGTCGCCTCATCTGAAAACATAACATTTTCTAGGAAGTTCTCATTCTTCCCTCCACCACGCTTGCTTCAAGGTCACGCACTGCGATCGAATATTGACAAAACAATCTTGACAATATACCGAACTCAAGTTCAAAACCCGAAGATTTATTACTGGTTTCGTTTTTTAATTATGATTTTTTTAAATCAAGGAGTTTTTTTATAAACTCACTGTATTTTGAACATATTCTTCAACGACTAGCATAACAATTCCGTCGTCCACCTTTTACTCATCACTTCCTGCAATAACCCTTCGTTATTTTGCGCAAACAACATACTGAGTTTACTAATCTCATTAATCTTTCTTCCTTAATTTCTCCCACAGTTTGAGTTGGTACACGTTTTATTTGAATACAATTCATCTCCCTTCTTGTACTACGATTCTCAGTAATTTCCGCTTCTCCTCTTCTATTCCTGTACTGATTTGCCTGCTGCACCCCGATGCGTTATCATTTTCACTACGATCCGGAACGTTCCCGTAATTCACGTTTTCTCCCCTGTTAGCATTCCTATATCTCTGGAAATCATACCGTCTCCAATTATTTCCAAAATCCGACCTATTCTCGTTTCTACCTTGTACAAAATTATGACTACCCCTATATTGATTCGACATACCCCCTGTTTGTAAATTTCATTTCAAATGCTTTAAATGTTCTTCGGTTTCGACTTGGAACAAAATCCCCTTCCGTTAAAAATTAATTTTCTCCTTTCAAAGTCAAAATGAGTTACCATTCATTTTATAATTTCAAACTCGCATAAATTCTCATCTAAATATTGACACTCCTTATAATTTTCATAAAATACTTTGCTCTAGACCTAGATTTATGCTTACCATATTTTAATTTATAGTACAGGTCCGTCGTTCTTCAGGACCCTAGTACCTTTCAAGAAAAAGTTTTTTAAAATATTTAAAATTGACAAAAGTGTCCTTTGTTATAGACGTCCACGGGAAAGCTGACTAAACGATATAGCTACAAATGCAACCTGATTTTCTGCTGGAACCCCCGCTTCAACAAAAATTTCTTGTAAGTACTTTAGAAAAGCTACCGGATTCTGTGACTCATTCGGTCGAAATGATAAATTACAATCACCTAATTTCCTAAACTGTGTTATATATGTTAAATCTCGTTTCCTTACAAAATCCTGATTACAACTAAGCACCATCTTTATCTTATCAATTAAATTTTCACAATCATTTGTCATGGAATTACTAACACATTTATTAGGGTTAAGCTTAATTTTGTTCTGACTATTAATCACCTGATTTACCATGTTCCGCTTTAAAGGAACAAACCACTTGTTCAGCTAAATTATTGCTATTTGCCTTCATTAAATTTATACTATTTAGTAGCACTCTATTTCTCTCTAAAAGTTGTTTGATAGATTCAGAAACCTCTTCGAACCTGAGTTTTTGGTATTTTTGTTCTTCCTCGTCGGCATTTTTCTTAGACCTATTAATTATTCGAACTGGAGAATATAGCACCCACTTGTGCAATTCACACTTTTATTTAACCTTTGATGGACTGTACTAACACCGTTTTTATAAAAATTTACATTTGGATGTTACCGTAAAAGCTAAGCAAAGTCAAAGAAATAAGCGAAGTAAGAGAGGCCTTTACTGCATCGCCTAGTGTATTTATAACGATCAATAGGTACCTCCTGTACCCTATTTCAGTCGAAAAGCTCCCCTACTGTAACCGATTCTAAAAATTTTATACGTAACGAACTGAGAATTCTCACTCCATCGTCGCTTTAGTCCGAAAACTGGTCAACAAAATACAACGGTCGCAATCTTCTTTGAAATTTTCTAGCACTCAGCCAATCACACACATTTCTCCCATTCTTATGTCCAGCCATCAACTATCTTCTCTCGTCTAACACATATTCGTTCTCTCTTTTACAATCCCACTCAAGCAACAGAAAATCGATATTGTGGTTGACCTCCAAACTTGTCGCGTGCTTTAAACGAGTGTTCTACCCAACGTCTATTATATGTGATCTCAGTCTGGTTTACGCTATCGATATTCCATCTCACCTTGCTTTCAAACCATCTGTTGTTTTCGTAGCTTTTGTATCGACCGTTAACTTTCCGAGTTGTTCCACTTACAGAATTTCTTAGTATTTGTGTTTAACGAACAATTTGTTTAGTTAAATGGAAAATATGCGTTTACATTATTGATTTTATATACCCAAAAGCTCTCTATATTATCTGAAGTACTTTATTTACAACTTTTAAAATATTAAAGCTAATTACATTCGTATCCTTGAGTTTTTACGTACTCCAAAGCTTCTACACGTTATGCAAATTTAACATTCCGATTTATGAATACAAAAATATTTTATTATCCGTGCGTTTTAATGTCACAACTAATTAATTTGGCGCGTAAATAAATTATCCCTATTTCCTATATACACGGTCGTTACAAATTTATTTTCTTGCCTTATCTATGCTTCTTAACCTGTAATTTCCACGACAATATATATATATATATATATATATATATATATATATATATTGCTATGATATTAAATACTCATCATGCACCTACGTTGGGCTGTTATATTTATTTGCTACGTACTCTAAATTATTGGACCACCATTTTAATATTCACGATTAAGTGTAATTATCTCCTCCTCCAGCTGTTTTCTTAATATTGCTATCAACTGGACTTTATCTTTAAACAACTCTATCTACCAATGGCAAAATTCGATACGTTACCGCCTTGCGGGTTATCTCTTTCCTATTCAACTTGTGGCTCCGCCTTTCTACTATTTAAATCTTATGACCTCGGCTAGCATTTATTTGCAATTATAAAATTCAGTAAATTTAGATTTTATATAATGAAACCAATATGTTATGTACAGCTTTTGAAATTATTTGTAATACATTTCTTATGAATTTTATTTATTAACAACCATCTAGTATGTACTCAAAAACCCCAAAGTCACCAAAGAAAATTTATTATCGTTACCAACAAAGCGTAGAATATTCTAAACCTGTTTTCATATTACTCATTCAATGCGTATGCAACCTCTTTTGTTGACTTCTTCACAAGCATATCATATTTAGCAAATTCAATATTAAAAATAAAATAAAAATTCATATAGAAAAATAAATGTCTTATAACTAAAAATCTGACCTGGTTTTATCTTTTTCACATCGACGCTTCCAATAAAAATGATCTTCCCCAATTCTGGATTCCATTCAAATTATTACACTATGGATCACCACCATTAAATTATATACCCCAATTTATTTCAATTCTTCAAACTTAGACTTTTATCATTCTTGCCCCAGACTTAAAATTGTAGTTTGTTTCACCCCTGTACTTCAAGATTGTATTATTCTTCTTTTCTCCTTGACATTTAAATTGCATTACTGTATTTCTTAACATCAGAATCCTAGTCTATTTCCCTCAGACCTCGAAACCCTATTATTTTTATGTCTTAGTTTACAATAAATTCATTAAAAACGTACTTACGTTTAAACGGCAATTGTAATCTTCATATTAGCACTCATTTTATTTTTCACTTTTATACTTATTACGTATTACTTTGTTCACTGGCAATGCACTTCGGCCTTCATTGAGTTCAAAACTGACTTTCTTATCAAGGTGCTTGCTAATATATTCTCGAATTCCCACTCCATCCGTGGGTTTGGTCTAGAACTCGTCGCTTGTCTCTGACCAATCGAATAATTACATATTGAGCAGTTTCTGATGCAATGCTCTACGATTCCTCATAATCACCACCTGCCCGCAGCTGTCTTTCATTACCAACACGCTGTATTTTGATAGATTACTTGCTTTTCTATAAACAACTGATGCAACCCGACTTTAAATTTCCATGTTTACATACGATTCACGCAATTTTTAATCATTTCTCTTATCAAAATGGTTAGATCTTTGTACGCATTTATATTAACTACCTGAAACTCTATTTCTATATCCGTATTAATTTAATCGTCTGGAACTCTTCTTCTTAATGCGTGTCTAATTACACTTTATCATTTATCTCTCAATATACGCGTGCTTCCACTGAAAAATATCCTTATTTGTTTTACCTAAATTAACTAAACTTTATCTACAGGGTATTTAATATTTACTATCTACCTAATACATGTATTTCTCATTCCTACGCCAACTATGCGTCTTCCTATGTTTACCTGCGTCGCCCAAAAACTATCTCTACTCTATATACAGGGTGTTGACTACTTACTATCTACAAACTATGTCTATTTCTTAATTATCTCCTTAAATAAGTGTAGTTTTCTGCTGACTATTCTAATTACTCATTCCCGAACGACCTTTACTATAACGTGCACCCTTAAGCAACCCCATATCACAGCATAATATATATATATATATATATATATATATATATATATATATTGCTATGATAATATATGGGTATATTGAGTCATAAGGGTCGCACGCTACATGTAAATATCACTAAAGTTTAGAAAACTGAACAATTTCATCATAAAATGGAAGTAACTCGACAATCATGCAAAAAGCTAATATCGAGCTCACTGTATATAAATCACAACTAACTTTAATTTATGAAAGGAAGCTCATTCTTCAAAAATCAAATCATATTTAGTAAGTTAAATAACTTGTACGTCATATAATGCATTTTAAATTAAATATACAAGCATAAAATTGTAAATAAATACGCAGGAATAACATTTTAAACGCAACTAGTTTTATTGAAATACATACACAATTAGTGAAAGGAATAACCTGGCATACTAGCTATAAAAGAATCCCATTGAAAACATTAACGCATAAAATAAATAAACGCATTCAAATACGTCATCATAGAAATTTGACTTCGTGATCTGTACATCGTAAATTCATATAAAATCCAACAAATTTTGGAGTACTAAACAACAAAACAGACGTTTGTGATAAATTAATGGGAAAAATTTAAATAAATGCAGATATAAACAAGCGGACGTGACTTGAAGAAAGTTCAAGGTTGGATATTCAGATAAATACACTATACAAACTAGATGCCTACGTGAGGAAACGCATCACTTCTACAAGAGTTTTGTTGATAACGTTATAGAAAATCCGAAGGCTGCAAGATAAGGCAAAATACAACGCCTCAATTAACAAAGTATGCTCGGAAAACCAATGGTACAAGTGAAGGGAGGAGTCTCTATATAGAACACGGCCTTGGTAAACAATCAGTCTTTCTCCGACCAAGCCACAATCTATAACAGTTCAAAGTATAATATCACGCGGAGTGAAAATACTAAAAATTAAATAGTTATTTAGTGAAAGTCGAGATAGAAAAATTTTAGAAAAATAATTGTAGTGCCGATCTACGATAAAGGTTGCCGTTTACTTTGAAAAACGTAAGTTAGAATTATTAATTAAACCTAATTTTAATATTTCATACTTTAGGGCTCTAAGTAACAACTATGGTGAACGATTCAAAGTAACGTACTCTAATGAATTCTAAGTAACTAATCTAACGAAAAAATCTAAGTAACGTACTCTCATGAATTTTAAGTAACTACTATTGAACTAATTTAAGAAACAGATTTAAATAATTGCTCTGGCGTAGATATACAATTAAGCAGTGGTCTACATGTGCATTGAAGGGAGAAATTAATCAAACTAAGGGTTAGACTGGGCGAGCTGTACTACGCAGTAAACAAGGGAGTTTAAGTGAAAACAATCCAGGGGTGCTGGTCAATCACATGCAGAGGCAGTTCTAAGAATTAGAAACAAGCAAGGAAAGCGCAGATCAGAAATAAGAATATTCTTTATTAGGATAAGGCTTTATTTCAATTTTAATATTTACATTTTTTGCATATATTGAAGTATGTAATTTGTGAAGGATCATCAAAAATTTTTTTAAAAATTTACGTAGAGAGAAAGAAGGTCGTTTGAACCTTCAAAAGGTACTTCCAGTAGTATACAGTATTATTTTTGCTGGCTTTAAGGGAGTTATAGTTTGGGCATAATCAGATTGATATTATTACTTTGATTCAGGGGTTAATTTATGAATATCAAATCAAATTATCAAAGTTATAAAACTGTAAAGTGTATATATTCTTGGTCATTATACAAATTATGGTTTGTTTCGTTTATATCATTCAAGTAGAAAGGAGCTAGGGTAATAGAGGGGTTAAACTTTCTTTGTTATCGTATCGTCGTGCAGTCTGTGTGGAATAAACTGAGCTAGTTGAGGCATATAAAAAGAGGTATATTTAAAATTTAAAGTTAATGTTATTTAGAGACATAGCGGTGGCGTTTAGCAGGAAACTGAACGTTAATCACATCGGCGTGCAGCGGTATCATAGCAATATATATTTGATCGTATTGAAACGTATTTTCTAAAGGCACCAGCCCCACATTGGGTGGCAGTGAAACTAAGTCTTCCGACATAACTAGGGGTCTATTCCTTGGGTAGAGCTATGAGAAATGGGGGGGTAAGTCGAAATCTGTTTGTAGGTCAAACTTAATCTCAGACAAATAGGCGCCACCAAGTCCGGACTTATTCATGATAATGGCATGGCATATTTCTAAGGGCGGACGTGGAGACCCAAAGAAAAAAAAGATCGCATTCGATGACAAAAACCTGTCTTAATAAAATAAGACGCTGTTCCTGTAAGAAATTATAATAGTTAGGTTAATAAAAGAAGTGGAACACTATTTGTGTCCCGCAAATATACATAAAGAAGTAGTAAAAAGATATTTTCAATATAAAGTTGGCATCAAAATTCTACTCTTAAGGATGTTAGCTTTCTGTGGTTAGGTTTGATCATATTTTATCAAAATAAAAAACTGTAATCTTGAACCAATTATTTACTAAAAAGAATCTCTTTTAAAATAAAATGAATTGCAACAGAAATTTAATTAATAACTGAATTACTTCGTGAATTTTAATTTCAAGTTTATCTAAATTATTCATAATCAAACATTTTACAGTATATTGTAAACTTGTTACACAAAAAAAACTCCGACCCGTGCAGATCTGTTCAGGCAGGTTACATCTAAAAATGTTACTACTCAAGTTTTTCCTTTTTAAGTTACATGTACTAGTTTTAGTTTCTAAAAAAGCAGATCACAAAAATACTCTTGTTTACTTAACTTGTGCTAAAGCTGTTCGAAGCATTTGCTTTCAAGAACACATCTGTCAGCAGTATACTACAGAAAAATAAGTGACGTCAGTAACACCTGTTGTTGTTACTAACGATTCATAATGAACCACGCGTGTTGTTTCTCAAAACATCAAATTAGTGAATTTTAATTTCGACACTGGAAATCCAGCTCAGCAATAGTTGAAACTTTTATAATATTCATGCTTTTACACATAAGAACAAATTAACGTGTTTCTAATGTGAAACACCAAAAAAGTACTTAAAGCTAACTACGAACCAAAAACTGCTTTTCTCGCCTTGATGAGGTACTTGTTAAATCATGCGAAGTTTACTGCATGTAGTGTGAACCAAGCTCATACTAAACAGCTTCTACCAAATGGAGTTGTTCCACGTGTAGAATTAAATACGGTCACGATACATTCGGCAGCTGCTGCAATCCGGATGTTGAATCACACCGCCTCACCAATGTAGCATCTTTACGTTGTATAACAAAGTGGTCTTCATAAAATGGATTAAATTTTCTATTTTCTAAGTTGCATTTTTAATTGTAACATTCTTCACGTCGTGCTAAATAAATTATTTCAAATTAAACAAGTTAATAACCTTCATACGATACCAACCGCTATTCAAAGATGTGTCCCGACTCCTCAAAGTTGATACGCAAATTGCCGGCCTGCAGTCTTTGGTACATCTTATCGCTTCTTCCACGTATGGCCGACTGATTACAAAACTAGCTCGGGCGACCGAGGCGTCCAAGGAGGGGACTGTCAAACCGAAACGCGCCTGCGAATAGCTGTAGAAGACACAGATATTCAACCACAAATAGAATACCAAAGGACGATGCTGCTTTAACGTATTACCTTAGTTGTTAAATGTATTTTACCATTATTTTAATAAAAGTGTTTTATTATTCTCGCACTTTGATGAAGGGATTTATTAATCAAAAATAAAATTGTTACAGTATCAATACCAAGATTGAAAATTATATTGAATAAATTGTACTAGTAAATACCTTTATAATATAAGGCTTTATTCAATATAGAACTTAGCACAAAACGTTTAAAATAATCAGGAATTATGACATACAAAACATTACCATAGTAATCATAACATGGTTGATCTAATGAAGCATCGTCCGGTCTAGTATGTTCAGGCACCCGACACGGCCCGCTTGAAAAATGTTAGGCGAGCATTTTTCACAAAAATACGCCCTTTTCCGGATGAGAGGTAAAATGGAAGTCCCGTGTGTGTTGTCACACACGTTAAAGATCCCTACCTTGCTTGAAACAGCAAGGGTTCGGCAAAATTCCAAATTTTCCATGTAAAAAAACTTGCTTCCTGGCCAATGTAGTACCTTCGGGTGGAGCATTGGAAAATTACAGGTAGGGTCTAGTATGTTCAGGTTAGTTAGGTTACAATGGTGGGGACGGAAACGAAGCATTCACAACAGCACTACACGGCAGGCGGTACGGTAATGTTTTCTCTGCGGAAGTCGGTACGATAATCCTTCAACTATGCTGCGTTTCTCACATTAAACGTTTCTCCCCTCCAATCAAGGTTGACGCACTTCAGCTTGCATTGATTAGAACCGAATTGATTCCCACAAAAAGCATTATGTCAAAATGTTTACGACAGCAGAGATAAGCCAATGACGTCAACACCCGAGCGAATACTAATAAAGTGTGTAGTTTTATGAAAAATGCTCGTTTAACATTTTTAAGCCAACCTTATCGAGATTTGAACCTGAGACCTTGGGCGTAGTTGTCACACGCATAATAACTACACCACGAACCGCCATTTTCACGGTGTCAACGAAAATCGCAGTAATCAGCGGGTATTTTTCCACGCCGACTTCTAAAAAAGTCCCTAAATTTAAATTAATAAACCTATACCTTGAAGCTTTACAAAATAAAGCGTAACAACGTTAATTCTAAGTTTGGTAAACATTTCAGGTTACGATTGCTGAAAACAAATTTGTTGACTACGAGAAGACTGAAGTTGTTATATTTGCATACAATTTTTGTAAGCTGCCAATGTTGTATTTTTTGCTACTTGTAGTTTTTTCTACCTTTCCACCGCGGCAGCCAGCGGCGCCCCCATGATCTGCCGTCCGGGTGCTATGCACCCCTTGCATACCTGGTAGGGCCGCTTCTAAAAATGATGTTTGTTTTACTCACTCAGCTTTATCCTAACCCGAGATATGAGCAAAAACTGTATTCGTACAGCGTAGAAATTTGCGATTTTTCCTAAATTTCAAAATAGATTAAAAACCAACCGTACAACATAAGAATCTGAAATTCATAATTTGTTACCTACTGTGGTAGTGCTTAAATAAAACAAAAGTAATAAGATATTGGGTGAGGTCTGGTTAAAAATTAATTCAGATTTTAATCTAGCCACTTCTCCATTACTCATTCTCGAGAAGTGATTCATCCACCTACAATTCACACTAGCGAGTAAAACGTTATTACACATTCACTAGTCTAAATGATTGCTACGGTCTTATCTTGTTTCCAACACATTATTAAACTACATTTCAGTAGTTGCTAACTAAAATCAAATAACCCTAGAATGTTTTTCGTTGATCGGATACCTGCTAGCTTTGACGTCGGTGTCAATACTTTGAAACTAATACCGGCAATAATTTAAAATGACACAACACTTGAATCAATACGTAATCTAATCATGTTATTGTTATCTAATCCCACACATTATGAAATGGTGCAAAATAGTCACACCAGGGGTTTGTAGTGACTTTCCTTGTTATACTCATAAAACTATCGGTTTTTAATTGTTCATTCGGAGAGAATTAGATGGAGATCTTCATTTTCTGTCTAATTGTTGTTATTGCGCAAGTGGCGTTTTCGTTCTGTATTTGTGTGTGTCTACGAGCGAGAGCTCGCTACATTTCTATGCGAGAAGCAGATGGCGCGCTAACTCGGAGTAAGTATTTTAGTACAGTACATTATATGGGTTCAATTATGCCCGAATCGGTTCGACCATACAAAAGATGCTGCTCAAGCAGATTTTGTGGTCACTTGCTTTTTTTCCGTTTTAGCAATACTGTGTAGATTTGTAGATTTAACCCTAATACAGAAACTTGAAAAGCACGTCGCTGGATAAGAGCTTTATTTTATACTTTCAGGTTGTGGTTCAAGTGGTTCAAGTTAACAGCTCAATACTCAAAATAGTTAATATGCTCCATTAGTGTTAACAATAGTAGGCAAGAGTAGACGCTGTGACATTAGGTTTAACCGCAGTCTTACTTGTTTTAATCAGGTATCTAGGATAGCAACGGGCTCTCTTCTATGTATCACTGAAGATACGAATGCTAATCACAAAAATAAATAAGCAATATCAAGCTGTAATTATACCCCTGACTTGACGAATACGCAACAAATTAAACCCTCATGAATTACAATAACGAGAGAGAAAATACACTGTATCTAAAAAAAATTCGTATTAACAGTAAGTCCTGTAGAACCTTTGCTAGTTGTGGGGAGGAGAGTAGGGCAAAATCTACCTGGCGGATCAAACCGACCACTTTAAAATAGTATGATGAGTACTGATATCTTGCGGAATAATTGCGAACTACCAAAGCAGAAGCCAGTACGTGTGTGCGGAGCTGATACCCGTCCCAATAGACGCATTACTACTTGGTAGCAATTTAACGAAATTTCTGCTGAATTGTCACAAAGTTTGACTTAGTATACTTTGTATCACACATTCTACGGGTGTTAAGATTCACCATCAGTAAGTACACCCTTCAATTCGTTGGTTTTATGGTTTAATTTAGTGTACCGAAGGTTTAATGTCCTAACTATTGTGGTTAACCTAAAAATCGTCATTTTAGTTTTTTTTTCTTATTGGCTTTCAGCTTACTAGCAACCAGCCATCACTTGTTACTAGGATGGGTGTCCTTTCGTTCAGGACTTCTGAACTAATCTCATGTCCTCCCTTCTCCCTGTTAGTTTATATTCCGTTTCCTACAAAATAGAGTTTGTTCAGGTCTAAGGATCGTGTAGGGTAATTAGTAATTAAGTTTAGGAATTGGATTTTTTTATTTTATAGATTTATATTGCTCGCCTTCAGAAAGGTTACTAGCAGTTTGGCTATTTCCAGACGTGGTTTTGCAGTTATGTCATACAGGTGTATAGGGCCTTTAATTAGTGCAGTTAATTCTGTGTATAGCTTGTTGCAATTTCTACTGCTATTAGGGCATGCAAATAGTATGTGGTGTAATTCACCCTCTTTTCCACAATCACATCATTTTTGTCGTACACCTATTTTGAATAAGTGTTGAGGGGAGCAACAATGTTTAGTTCTCAATCTGCATAGTGCTGAGGTTTCCCACCTGGACAGCCCTTTAATTTCTTTGAACCAGGGAGTTTCTGATGGTTGTTTCACAATCTCTCCATATCTAATTCCTTTTTGGTTAATTAACTGTTTCCATTTATTGACCCATTTTTTTCTGATGTTTTCCCGCCAAATTGGGAATGTTTCCTTATATTCTAGTCTTAAGTTAATTTGAAACGTATTGCTCAGGGCTTTCTTGGCTAGAAGGTCTGATGCTTCGTTTCCTTTTATGCTAGTGTGGCTAAGTATCCATATTATCTTTACGTCCCTTCCCCCCTTTTTTAACTGTACTAATTGTTGTTTTATAGCTAGAGCCACGTTATCCCATTGCTTGTCAAACCCACATCTTGATACTCGTGCAGTAGCGCTTTTAGAGTCACTGACTATCAGGTACTTCTTATTTATGTTGCTGGAGTGCTTTATAAGTTCTACTGTCCATTTGATTGCGTGTGTTTCTGCTGTGCATATGTAGCATCGTGAGCCAATTTTTAAAGACGCGTTTATATCCATTTCTGTACAGAATATTTTAACTCCTGTCTGGTTGTTAGCGTGCTGTTTCACTAAAGCATCCGTATATATTTGTATATATCCAGAATAAATATCTTTTATTCAGGAATTGAATTCATTGTTATTGTTGGTGTCTTTAGTCATTTTACTGTCGCATACTTCTATATTAGAAAATAATTCTTCTATACTGGTATTGAAAATTTTGTTGGATTTACTTTTCTCAATTTTTTGTTGCTCCCTTAGGTCTAAGGCTTCCACCATTGGTGGGTATTATTTGTTTGTCAAATATTTTGACTTTTATAGTTCTGATACAGGTTGAGTCGTCCATGGTCCATCGTCCCAACTAATCCACTTAGCTATTAACTTGGCTGCTAAATAGGTCCATCTGTGGTCCATGTCCATTCTGCCATTAGGGCATTGATTGGTGTTGATTTTATGGTACCCGCAATTATTCTCATAGCTTTGTGTTGCTGCTTCGCTTAGGCATATAATTTAGATTTGGTCAGTGTCATCATTCTGCATTAAACTTTGATAGATGCTGCTTAAAGACTATGGGTCTGGTCTGCACCCCACCAGGTTTTTGTCACGCCCTCATTACGTTTAACCTTGGTTGTACTTTTCCCGTTATATATGTAGTGTGTTCCTTCCATCTTAAGCTTTGGTCGATTACCATCCCCAGATATTTTATGCTTTCTACCCTCTCTATGACCTGGATATTCATTAGTATATCTGAAACAGTTTTCTTAATTTTCCCCTTAGAAAATTTTGTTTCCTCCACTGCTACTCGCATTCCTAGATGGGTTATTTTATTTGTTAACTATATAATACTAAGATTCATTTTTTTGACTACATCTTCAACTACAAAAACAGCAGCTATTATCGCTAAATCATCTGCATACTGTATTATCTTCACCTCTTTGTCCGTACTGTTCGATAAGTCTTTTATGTATATGTTAAATAATAGCGGTCTCAGAGGCAAGCCTTAAAGCAGTCCCCCATTGATGATTTGTGTCCCTAAAATTTTGCCTGTGTAATTGTCCTTTAAACTTATTTTTCTTTTATCCAAGATCTGTTGTATAAAGTGGATTATGTTTGGCTGTATTTCTAATTCCTTTAAAATCTGTATTAACTTAGGGGGATTACATAATTGTATGCAGATTTAAGATCTAAAAATACCTCCACAGTGTATTTATTTGTAGCAAAATTGTTATACATGTTAGTTGTTAAATAAGCGATACAGTCAGTTGTTCCTCTACCACGTCTAAATCCCATAGTTAAACTGTTTATCTGTTTTTTGGCTTCTACAGCTATTTCCAGTCGATTCTTATTCATTGTTTCCATTAGCTTGCATAAATTGAACTATACCACAAGGGCTCTGTAGCTATCCGGCTGCTCTGGGTCCTTACCGGGCTTCAAAATGGTAATCACCAAACTCTTTTTCCATGCCTCGGATATTGTCTGCCTATTAAACATATCCATTATTTTTTCCTTTGCAGTTAGTGGTAGGTTTTTAATCATTTGGTTTGTGATTCTATTCAACCCAGGTGCTGATTCCTTTTTACCTTTTATTATACATTCGATTTCTTGTCAGCTCACTTGTTCAAAATTATCGGTCAATCCTGCGATAGTGCTTAAAGCTCAAGAAAAAACTTCTTTAGCTCGAGCAAAATAGACTCGATATACACCGAAAAAACATCTTACCAAATGTATTTACAATGTTGATTAGACGTACAACCTTACTATCCCCAACAAGCCCTCAAAGGTCCCTGCTTTTTGAGGGGAAAACCAGATTGAGTGTTTGTCATCGCAGAACGAGGAGTTTTTGCAACGGTCGAAATGTGCTTGAATGCTTATAGCAACTCCATACCACAATGTTTGTCTTTCCTAGAAAACGAGAAAATTTCGTGCCTATGGACGATACCCCTCCTAGGTCTTGTGCCAGCCTCAACAAATGTAGTTGGATCAACAAGGATTTTTTTGGTATGGTTTAACAAGTTCATTGATTTCTCAAATTCATCGCCAAGCAAGCCTATGCTGATGATCTTGGATGGACATGAGTCAAACACCAAAAGATTAGAGCTGATTCGGATACCTAACCATACCACCTCATATCACGCACCGTCTCCAGCCCATGGACGTGACTTTCATGTGTCCTTTCAGTGTTTTTTACGAGTAAGAGGTGAGACAATAACTTATAACTCATTCAGGGAGAGTTGTATCCATCCACCAAGTTGGAAAACTGCTGAATAGTGCATTCACCAAGCAACGTTAATGCAAACAGCAGTCGGGGGGGTTTGAAAAAACTAGAATATATACTTTGAATAAGAATGTTCTTTCTGAACATATGTATGCACCTTAATACCACAGATAGGTCAGAAGTAATTGCCGAGATATAGCCTGTACTTGTGAACGTGCAGTTCAACCCGAAGCTGCTGCTAAGTCACAGCCTTTCAATTCAGGACCTAATATCGCTTCGAATGACGCTGTCGAGCGCCAACTTTTCACTTGTGGACCTACATTACAACCAAAAGCAGCTGCAACACCCCAGTCTTTCAGTTCTGGACCTGCACTTCAACCAAAAGTAGTTGCCGAGCCCCTACCTTCCACTTCCGAAACGGCAAAAGTGCATTCATGGCCAGCTTCAGGAGAACGGTCTACATTTGTGATTCTCCCAAGATGTTGATGCTTTCACGAAAGAAGTGGAGCGTATACAAAATAAAAGCAATGGCACAAAGACGGGGACGCCTGTTATTTTGATTTCTTCATCTTACAAGCCAGAATTAGAATTGGAAATCAAGAAGAAAGAAGATAACAAAAAAGCAAAAGCCGGAAAAGAACCCCCTGAGACAAGAAATTATCAGAATAGAAATTTTGCCTGAAAATCAAAACTTGCTTTTGATTCAAAAAAGTTAGTTAAAGAAAGAAGAAAATGACTAATAAACAGCAAAAGGAAGATGATGATGACCATAAAAATGAGGACAACGGAGAAGCGTATGTTTGCAATGACTTGTATGCGAACTCAAAAGACAAAGAAGGGTGGATACACTGTATATGTTGCCGCGGCTGAGCTCACGAAGTGTACACCAATTGCGAGGAAGAAGATAACCACATGTTTGTTATTTTTGCCTTTAGAATGTTACATGGACTTGTGAACATTTATTATAAGACCTACTTTTATTTATTCTATTAAAATTATTATTTAGTTCACCTTTATAAATTTATGCTCAGGTATCCTATCTCTTTGATCTCCACAAAAAATGTAATAATAAAGTTTTTGTATAGCATTATTTTGGCTGTCAATTTTACCCCACCCATCTGGGGAAGAACCGACATCTTGTGGACTTTGGGACAAAACATTTATATATACAACTAAACGAAGTACATTTTATATACTAAATACATTACTTCGGTAATATATAAATGTTTTTATAAAGATATAGCTAAAAATAGCTTTTTCTTGATTGTTCAAAATTTAGCAAGTCGGTGTTTGGACAGCAATAACTGGAATGAATGGCGATTCTCTCCACAGATAAAGCGCTGGGAGAGGAACAGGTCGGTTTTGCCCCACTCTCCCCTTGACAGGTGCGTTTAATCTCATCTGTCTGTAGAGATGGCTACACAATTAATATCACAAAAGGAAACTAATATAGACTTCATGTTTTAATAATAACAAATAACCCATGTGACCGCTCTTAATTTTTCTTATTCTTAAACTGCAACATGCTAAGTAAGCTTAGAAGTTACCACCAATCTGCAAAATATTTAATATCTCATTACTTCTTGCAAAGAATGCTTTTCTATGCAAAAATTGGCATCCCTTGTGTTGAAAGTAGCATTGACTATTTAATTTATCGAATAAGTTTTCGTTTTACAGTGAATAGATTTGAAAGAAATGTTATGATTGCGCGTACTATTGTAACGAGGTAAAAATACAGGTTGAGGTTTTGAATAGAAACAGAAGCTAGGTGAATGAAACATGAATTACCACAAAAAGGACGTATTTGAATCTATCGTCGAAAATAAACGTAACAAGTTGTATAGTGGGAGAAACGGAAGGTAGCAAGGTATACACAATTTTAATTTAATCCACATTGCAAATGTTTTATGAGATTCTATGTAAGAAAATTCGGGCCTGTCAAAACTACTAATATGATTTTATATTAGAATTTATCGGAAGTTATTTGTATCACAGCGAATTTGCAATAGAAATTGGAAAATAAAAATAGCTAAAGCTTGAATACAAATTTGAATAGCATGCTTAATCAGTATTTTCTAAAAATATACAAAAATTAATGGCCGTTTAGACAAAGTTTGTATAATATTTCATGTGTTTTTGAAAAGTATAAAGTGCCGAAGAAGTGTTCAGATCACAATGAAACCAACCACGTTAGACGTAGAAAAATCCGCTGACTAAAACAGTATGTATAACTCAACATTGACAGTAGAGGAATAGGCCGGTTCTGGGACAGATCCACCGGACTTAGGTTAGATGGCAGGAAAAATTGTTAGGTGAGGTTAGCGTCGCGGCGCTGGCCTAACTTATCAATTTTTCCTGCTATCTAACCTAAGTCCGCACAAGTCCAAGTAACCTAACTTAACTCCAGACAACACCGTCTAAACTAACTCAAAACAACGTAAACTAACCTAAACCCTCCTCCCTCCTCCTACTTGGTCCTTCTCTCTCCTCTCGCATCCGTACGACATACATCCGGCATACATCCAAACTATATCCGACTTACATCCGACATATGTCCAGTATACATCCTACATATATCCGGAAATATGTCGATGTGCACCCCTGTCCAGTCCGACCTAGGTTGGATTAAATCCGAACTGTTCTGCCTAGGTCAGATTTAATCCGACCAAGGTTGAATTAGCGGTTGCGTATTTCGTCGGGTGTATTCGGGTTTCTTCGGCAATATACGTCCCCACTTTGTAGGGTACATAAGGGGCAATTTTCGTATTCAATTTAGTATTCAGCAGTAGCTAGAACGGTAAACATGAGCAAGAGTCTTACAATAAAGGATCTTACAACCTATAACGACCATATATTCCTAAAAGTGGGGGACATGCAACTACGCAACAGTGAGTAGGAGAATAAGGATTCTCTCCAATACCGACAAGAAGATGTCGATCAAGCTAACAAGATACGTATGCAGGATATAGTGGGAGAGCCGCGATTAAAAGATTGTTACAAGCTGCAAGAATTACACGAATGAATGGATCTGGTTGTCGGTGGAATCAAAGGCTTTATATATAGAGGCAAACTTCGGTACATTTTGCAATTCGAAAACCGAGACGGTCTCTATGTATCAAACTATTGGCTAGAAAAGGAGATAGAGGACTTGACTGTCTCTTTATATTTTAAGCTGCGAATAAAATTAGATAAAATTAAAACCACTCCAAACAAGCATAAAGAAAGGACTGTTTTCTGAGTATAACTTTGTATTAAAATTAAGTTTAAATGACTCCATGCTTGGCATTAAATACTTTTAAATTTTGTTATGTATAATGTCAGAATAAAAATTTTAGAATAGTATTACATTGCTCTTTATTTATAAAAGGCTATGACGTTACCACGACCTTGGAGAAGTAGCCGAAACTAAGTAGCCGAGAGCGTAGCGAAGTGGTGATTTTACCTATATGAAAATAGATATTAAGTGTACGCTGTATATTTATAATTAAATAAAATTGTTTTAAAGGAATGTGTACTACTTTTTTGCTTACACCAATTTTTTAAATCGAGTTGGCCTAAGATTAAATTAATGGTAGGTTCGGACTTCCAAGAAAAATTAAATCGGTATTACCATACACGATTAGAAACTGTTTATAAATAAAAAAGTTATAAAATTGAGGGTTGTAACTTGATAAGGGTTGATGTTAAGATAAAAATTAAAAGGTGTGAATACAAAGGTCGTGCAGTGCCGAAAGACACCGAGAGGTATCTCGAAAATTTTAGGGGTTGGGTTATCGATTTTTTTAGGGTAGGGATGGTAGGGGAAAAAACCTGGGAGGAGGATCGGTGGATTTGTCCCAGGACCGGTCAATTCCTCTACTATTGACTAATTTGGCGCATAAGCTAATTAGGCTTTCTACCATCAATATGCTGGTTACGAGTCTTAATCTTAGAAGACCAGCAAATAATAAACTATTTGAAAAGAAAGGGACGTTACTGGTAATAATAAAAAGAAAACCGAGATGTGAAGAATTCTTTTAAATATTCCAAAAAGAATCACAAACGCTGTTGTCGTGTATTGTTAATAAGTTTATTACCTGTATCCTATCATAAGAATGATTCCAAACCAAAAGTAGTATTGTTTAGAGGAATTCCGTGCATCACCTTGGATCTGCTAATTGCAACGGTTACAACAGTTGTAGAAAAAATATTTTACTTTTCTATAACAACAAGAACTCTGTGCTGAGAGAACGAAAAGAACGACTCACAAAAAATCCAGCCCTACACGAACTAGAATAGACAAAGGATTAGTTTTTCATCGATTCTAAACTACATACAAAATAGACGCCAGGACCAAATTAAAAGAACGAAAGAATATGCGTGTACTCGCTCGTTTAAATGTAAAATTTTCACCAAATCAAAACACCACGTAATTTATATTTGCAAACCGAAATATAAAACGAAAAATGAAAGTGTAAATTAAATTCCATATCGATTCATAATTAAATTTGCTATCAACTGTAACGAGTATTATCTATCAAATGTGCAGATAACGAAACAGAACTTTGCAATATAAATAAATTAGCGTAAATTGGGTTGCCTAACCTGAATCAAATGTAGCTTAGAATAAATGGAAGATACTGGTAGCGGCTATTTATTTAGGGGAATTATTACGGATAAAAGTAGCGTTAAGTGAATAAATTTTGATTTGCCCTGAAGGAGCAGGAATCCCGTAATAATATAAGGGTGCTTTGGCCAACTGCAGTGGTGCGGAAATGGGTTCATATGAAAGAAGTTTTAAAAGAAACAGAAATATAAAGAAGATTTATCAGTTACTCTGAAAAGTTGTTTTACATTTGTCAAAATCGAAGAGCGCCAAACCGCCCGTCACAGCAATTTCTTTTGATATTATTTCTACACGAAAACTGTTATTCCGCATTAATCTTCCTTGCTTCGGTTTCCTATATTTTATCTCTTTATAAACTATCTTTGCTGAAAATACCTTAAAAACACTTATTAATTTTGTTATAATTACAGAAATATTTCAAAATAAAATATTTGATCACTGGGGTAGTTGGATAACAACGAACAATAACACAGCAATCACGGTAGTCTCTTTCGGGATAACCAAACCTAACTGGAGGGATTTTCAGGGTATAGCCCTAGACCACTACACTACTTTTATTCCCAGCACCATTCGCAATCTTTCTCCACGTCCCTCGGTCCCTACACACTTACTTTGTCTCTGCAACATTCATACATTGCATTTGGCAAGCTTTTTTATTCCTCAGACTTCTCACCTGTAGTTCTTTCAAAACCTCATTTACTACATCCAACCATCTTTTACGAGGCCCGCCCCTTGCAGCTGTACCAGTCATCTTAGTTGCATATATAAGCTTGATAAGTCTATCCTCATTCATTCTTTCCACATGTCCAAACCATCTAAGTGTGCTTTGCTCACTTAACTTCTTAAGGATCACTTGCACCCCACACTGTTCTGACCCATTCGTTTGATACTTTGTCTCTCAATGTTTTTGCGCATACACTTCTACGAACCTCATTCATGCATATTTATGCGACTAACATGCTTCTTCTGCCAGGTCCAAGTTTCTCTTCTATACAGAACAGTTGGTACAAACACACTTTGTAAATGGCCAGCTTTGCATTGATAATCAATCCTTCATTCCTGTTCACTTCCAGACACTTTCCGTCCGCAATTTGTCCTTCTTTCTATTTCACCATCCAGTTGTCTATTACTCAAGAACTTTCTACCTAGGTACACGAACCCATTCACTTTCTCTATCGTGTCATTGTTCATTCTACATACAAAATCATCAATTCCGCCATCTCTGTAAAAAAATCATTTCTTCGTCGTATTTCCATTCAATTTCTATTGCATATTTTCACACGCTTCCGATAGCCTGTCAAGCATTCTTCGCAAATCTTGTCACGATTCAGCCAACAATTCTGCGTCATCCGGATGCAACAGCACACTGACATTTCTTTCACCAATATTCAATATTTTCATTCCTTTGCAAGCCTGCCTCATACATTTATCCATAAATACATTGAACAGCCATGGTAACATCACACAGCCCTGTCAACATATTACCTCATGTTACCATTCGCACGTACAAACGATCTACTGTCTCCGTACATCGTTCTAATTAATTTTATCAAGCACTTGCTTACACCATATTCATGCAGGACCTTCCATAACTCACTTCTGTCCACAGAGTCATACGCCTTTTTCAGATCTACAAATGCTGCATGAGTTTTCTTTCTGGGATGCATACACTTTTCAACCACACATCCTCTTCCAGTCATATAACCACATTGAACGTCCGTTATCTTGCTCTGAGTTCTCTCGCGAACTCTTTCGATCACAATTTTCATACATTTACTGGGTACACTCAACAGACTTATCCCACAATTTTAGTTGGATATCCTTCAGATAGTTTTTAAATAAATTTAAATAAAAATAAATTCTATTAACATAAAATAATGTCAATAAAATTACATAAAATACTTTTCTTAAAATAACAATTTCTTAGCCTCAAATCTGGCCAGGTATTGCTTAAAGGAAAAAATCATAGAAATACCTTAATTCTAAGCTATCAACAAAAATATTCATCCTCCACATTCTTCGTTTTCTCATCATTTAACTATATGACATTTATAAATCCCAATTATTAGCAATGTTGTTAACAATAAACATAAAAAACGGTTCACTATCAACTTTTCGGTGCATCATTGCATTGTGCATACCAAACTACCAGAATTTTTTAATGCTTCAACTAATACTAAATTTTACCATTAAAATTTGCATACTAAAATCAATATTCACAATTCCGTCACTAGTTAGTCCAACCCAATAATTATTTTCGCTTTGATTAATTTCTTATTACATAAACAACCACCAATAGAAATTTTCAGTTTATAAAAACATAATTATACTTTTTTGACAAAAGCTCATTCTACTCACTGTGTAATTTCAAATTATCCAAGAACGCCAACGTTTCTCCTACAACCATTATTTGGGTTATCCACCTAACACAGCTTTCTTTACTTAATACACCATACAATTCGAAATTAATGGAGGGGTGAACTCTTCAGGTCCTAGCCCCTTTTAATCGGTGGCGACGACAATAATTCTATGAATTCGTGTATTGAAAAATACATTGCAGGCGTAAGTTCAACTAAATTCAGGCACACTCCCCGTTTTTTTCCGGCGGGAAATCTATATTTTCATCTTAACACTGTGTTATTTTACAAAGAGAAAAGCCAATAAGCGGTTGTTTCAGCCTTAGTTGCCATAGACTAGTGATTATTATTAAATTTTGTCTGGAAATGCCATCTTCACTATAGTGTCGAAGACTTGAAGATGCTTCCGATAGTTAGTTATCTACATTTGAGTATAGAGGGCGTATGAGAAATGTTTTGTATATATTAATATACTGTGATTCCCTTATAATCCAAGATCTTTGTTAATAGTTTTGCAAAGAGAAATGCGCCAGTCTGATGAGCTGCAATCACAACGAAGCCGGCCGTTGGTTTTCCTCTTTGTAAAATAACAAACAATTTGATTTTCGTTCATTATTCTTGAATTATTCATTTCATATCAGACACAAATATACATCACTATAAATGTTTTGTTTACTTTTTTGTGGTTACAATAATTTACGATCCTAGTTGAGTTCCAATATATATTTGATAGAGACAAATCGATTACTTTTTGTTTTTAAGGTATGATTTAAATAGAACTAGGAATTTATGGCAATGCCGCGCTTTTGAACACTATTACGCATGAAATAAAACATTCAGGGTATATCAAATATGAATTTTGTGTGTTTTAAATTATTTTTCCTTGCCCATATAATTTTTATATCTAGCGTAACGCACCTGTATTACAGAATGCAGGAAGATTTTCCAAGTTGTTACATGTTACGGTATTCTGTGCCGACAAGAAAAAACAGCACAGTAAGAATTAGAAAATTGCCTACACCGAATACCGCAACAAAATACAGACAGAATCGTACTACAAAAGAATCAGAGTTCGGGCTAGCTCAACAAGTCAGAGAGTAGAGTGGGATTCCTCTAGAAAAACATAACTCTTCCGTACGAATGAGAAAATCCATTAAGGATCCTTCCCCAGAAAAATTTAGCTTAAGTTTGTACACGGCGTTACTTTTAGTAACAATAGGGGACTGGATACGAGCAGTTGACTCAGGCCTCCCTCGGCTCTGATTTACACATAAGGGGTGGACGGTGTTGGGTGTTTGTATGAGGAGTAGTATGTGCCATGTTTAACCTAGTAAAAGAATATTTCTTACGTGTTACGGTATCCTTTACGAACAAGAAAGAACGCAGCACAGTAAGTGCTGGAAAGAATCGCCTACACCGAATACCGCAACAAAATACAGGGACGGAATGATAGTTCAAAAGAATCAGGGTCCGGGCTAGCTCAAAGACGTCAGAGAGCGGCGTGGGTGACCTAGAAAGAAAAGAATTGAAAACCTCAGCAACAAAGAAATTTATATTGCGCACATGAAGGAAAACATACAATGCCAAAAGAATATTTACAAACGTCGAAAATACATAGTTGCGCAATCGTTCATTACAACGTGATGTACATATAGCGTCAATATACATATAATATCGCATAACCTAAACCTCAAAAATATCAAGCATAAAATTTTACTATCTAATTACAGCCATACTTACAATTATGTTTGAACCCTGAATATGTACAAGAAATGTCGAAATAATAATAAAATCAGTTTAAAAAAAAATTCTGTAGGAAATGCCTCTCGTATCATTAAAATTTTAAACAGTCCCTTGTTGACGTTCACATTAAATTAAACAGCAAAGAGCAAACAGTAGAAAAGCGCTCTAAACGCACTAAAATTCTTGCAGTAATTTATACATAATTGGTCGAGTTTGTGAGCGTTTGTTAACGTCCGTCTGTAATGTATTGTAGAATGAATCAAAAGCAATGTTCTACCTTCCAAAACAGTAGCATAAAATAAAGCAAACAGAAAAACATATTGTACCTGGAGCTATCTTCTTTCTGGTACCATCTCACGAAATTCAGCTTGGGCTGGATCAACTTAACTGTACTGCACTAGCACAAACGCATTTTAAAACGCGACTTTACAACGCTCAAAGGACGTTGTATATCAGAAATATCGGAGAGCGAAGTCGAATCATCAAGAGGAGTCAAATAAATTAAGAAAGCTTTTTTCAAAGTTGGACTTGTATTTATACAGCTTTGAAAACATGGAAGGAAAATATAAAACCATTCTCTTCGATATTGGTGTAGAATATTCTGAGAAGACAAAGGCAAATATATACAACGCTAAAACCTTCCTAGAATTCAGAAAACAAATACGATAATCACGTTCATTGAATTTCGTTGTTCGCTGGGGAAAGCAAGCTACATTTTAAAATGCCCCTGCGATGTATACAACTAAAACTACTGTGAAGCATATAAAGTGGCCTGGCTTTTTAGAGAAGAATAGGAGTTCGTATGATTATCGATCCACGCTATAAATATTCTGGGCGTAACTTAATGAGGAGGGACGTTACTACCAATAAAACTTGAGCAATGAACACGTTCAGATATAACAAATAAGATTTTGAAGGATACGAGCAAATACCAAACACATTTAAGCATTTAATCTTTCCTAAGAACCTATTTAGAAGTAGTTTTAACGACGAGCAAATATAACGAACAGCGGTTATAATATTTTACGAAGAATTGCTAAGGCGAGCTTTTCGGTTTTAGCAGTTGTTTTTACAATAGCATTTATTTCGACGAAAAACTAATGAACATAACGAGCACGTATTTCCAAAGAAGAGATATTATTTAAAGTCGTTGGAGGAGCAAACATTTCAAAGAATTTAAAGTGTTTAGAAGAAGCAAATGCTTGTTTGGTTTTAATGAATCGATAAAGGGTTATGGGATATATTTCATGTATTGAGGAGCATTTTTATGCAGGACGGTTTTAAAATTTGAATATTGAACTTGTTTTTTTTTTTAGAATAACATAAAAGATTTAGATTAGCGTTTTCAATTAGGGTCGTTGTAATTTCATGCAGAATCTCTCTATTTTAGAAAGTTACCGTAACAAAGTACGAAAATTAACGTGACCACTGTTATGTGTGTTTAGAACGTTAAGTTTTTAAATTTGGAATTGGGGGTTGAAATCCCGTACCAAAATGTATAGATCATATTGACAAATGTCATTCATTTTCATTCAAAAACAAAATTCCGAACGCTAAACTACCGCTTGATATAAATTAAAATAAAGAAATCCGTATGCGAATCGCATTAGAAACTCGACAATGCTACCGCACTAAAGCCGTTCGAAAGTGGCCTGTTCCGTATACGAATTATTTCAAGAATTGCTTTCCCGTTCTATTCTTCCTTTACTTTTTCTGGCAAATCGCTCGAATTTTTGTATTAGATCATGTATGATACAAATCTACTAATGCAATGGATCCTTAATGCTACAAATCTGATGCGGTAGATCGACGGGTGCTACAAGTTTGAACCTGTGAATCGTCGATGGTACGAGTCTGATGCAGTAGATCGCCCATATTACATGATACAGTCAATCCCCAATGGTACAAGCTTTTGCGGTGGATTCTTGAAGATGCAGATCTGATGTGGTGGATCGCCGATACTTTAAATCTGATGCGGTGGACCGTCAATGGTACAACTCTGATGCGATAGATCGCCCATGATGCAAATCAGATGCGGTAACTCTCCGATGTTACAAATCTAATGCGATGGATTGTCGATGCTTCAAGTCTGATGCGGTAGATTGTCGATGGTATGTCTTATCCGGTGTTCTCTAGTAGTACAAGTCTGAGTACTATTGGTTTAAATCGAGTTAGTTTACGTTGTGAACTGTGAATTTTATGTATTTGTAACATGTATTTGATTATTACAGTTAATTTAATACGTTCGTCTTATATCGGCATGTTAAGAATGAAGCACATAGTCCCGGAATTGATTCCTGTCACAGAAAAATGTTAGGCGATCAAATTGTATCAAAAATACGCCCTCGTTCGGATGATAGGTAAAATGTAGGTCTCGTGTATGAGTGTTGTCACGCACCTATAAGATCCTCGCCTTGCTTGGAATAGCAAGGATTCGGCAAAACTCAAATTTTCCAGGTAAAAAACTCGCTTCTTGGCCAATGTAGTACCTTCAGGTATAGCATTGGAAAACCTAATGCAGGGCTCAGATATGAGGGCGGATCCGTGGCTTAGTTGGTTTGCGTGTGACTATTAAGCCCAATGTCGCGTGTTCGATGCCCGTCATAGACCACCTGATAAATGTTAGGCGAGCATTTTTCACAAAAATACGCCCTCGTCGGAATGAGAGGTAAAATGTTGGCACTGTGTGTGCGTACATATGTACATATGTGTGTGTGTGTGCATGCGTGCAAGGGTGCGTGGGTGCGTGCGTGCGTAAGTACGCCCGTGAGCGCGTGAATGTGGGTGCAGGTACGGGTGTGCGTGTGCACGTGAGCGTGCGTGCGTGTTTGTGCGTGCGTTTGAGTGGGTGGGCACGCGCGGGCGCGCGAGCAGGTGGGCGGGCGTGCGTGTGTATGTGTGTGTATTGTAACGCACGTTAAAGATCTCAACCTTTCTTGGAACAACAAGGATTCGGCACAATTCAAAGTTTCCAGGTAAAAAACTCGTCTCCTGGCTAATGTAGTATCTTCGGGTGGAGTATTAAAATCACATGTTAGGTGCTAGTAGTAGAAGCCGGGGTCCTGAGTTCGATTCCCGACACCGACCGCTTAAAAAATATTAGGCGAACATTTTTCACAGGAGTACGTCCTCGTTCAGATAAGATGTGAAATGTTCACGTGTTTAAGTGCCCTCGCGCACGCCAGAGATCCTTACCTTGCTTGGAATGGCAAGGTTTCGACAAAATTCAAACTTTTCAGGTAAAAAAAACTTCCTTCCCGGCCATTGTAGTACCGTCGGATGGAGTGTTGGATAATCAAATGTAAGGTGTCAGTAATAGAAACCCAAGGTATCGGGTTCGATTCCCGACACCGACTTCTTGAAACATGTTGCGCAAGCACTTTTCACAAGAGTACGTCCTCGTTCGGATGAGAGGCAAAACGTGTGGGTCTTCTCGCGCACATTAAATATCCATTCCTTGCTTGGAATAGCAAGGGTTCGGCAAGAAGTTAAAAAAAACTCGGTTCATGACCAAAGTAGTACCTCAGAGTGGAATATTGGAAAATCAAATGTAAGGGACTAGTAATAGGAGCCCAAAATCTCGAGTTCGATTCCCGAAATGAACCGCGAAGAATGTTAGGCGAACATTTTTCACAAAAATCCGCCCTTGTTAGGATGAGAGATAAATGTAGGTCCCGAGTGTGGGTATTGTCACGCACGTTAAGGATCCCCATCCGTCTTGCAACAGCAAGGGTTCGGCAAAATCAAATGTAAGGTATTAGTAATAGAAGTCCAACATTCCGAGTTCGATTCCTGAGTGCTTGAAACGTTAGACGAGCTTTTTCCACAAAAAAAAAAACGCCTTTGTCCGGATGAGAAGTAAAATGTAGGTGCAGAGTGTGAGTGTTGTAGCGCACGTTAAGGATCCCTACCTTGCTTGGAATAGCAAGGGTTCGGTATAATTCAAAATGTTTAGATAAAAAAAAACTCGCTCCCTGACCAGTACCTTAAGGTGGAATATTGAAAAATCAAATGTATGAGTACCCAACCCTTCTCTATTTAATCGTCACATTGTGTTTTAGGGTTCCGTAACTTATATGGTATAACGGGACTTTTATAAGATCACTTTCGTGTCCGTCCGTCCGTCTGTCACAGAGTTTTTCTCGAAAACTATGTAACGTAGGAATTTGAAATATGACACAATGCTAGGTCTTTATGTCAAGCACATATATCGACAGTTAGAAAATAGAAAAAAATATTTTTACATAAAATGGCGGGGGTTAATTCGGTCAAAAGAAAAAAAGTTTTAATAAATATATCGTGTGAGATTCTAAAAGGCTTCTAAAAATATTTTTTTTATAATTTTCGGTCCAGTAGTCTTCATGATATAGCTCAAAATGTGCCAAAAATGACCGTTTCCCCCCCTGTTCTCCTACATTTCCAAAGCTAAAATTTTGATTTTAATAGGAATAGTATAGTTATTGAGTTATAGATTATCGGAAAATGCAGATTTTTTTTGACCGTGCAATAGTTGCCGGGAAAAAATTTTATACACAGTAATAGATAACGTACCAATACAATGTGGGACAATATATTCATTTTTCAGTTATCACAATCAAATTTGAATAAGATGTCAGTATTGAAGATAAGGCAATTTGGATTAGTAACAACATCCTATTTTCATTTATCTAGAAGGCATAAGACGGAAGCCGATAACGGTATATTACAGACCGTCACGGGTCACGGTGACTTTTTTAGCAATTTAATTGCGCGATTTTCTTTGTCAAGTTCAAACTATGGAACACTTAATATACGGTTTAGTTTTTACTTTTGGTGCTCAAATACTCTTTTTGTTCGGTGTTTGTGTGTGTCTCAGTTGGAAACGCAAAGTGACTAACGAAGAAATTCCAGTTGGAGAGAGCACTCCTACTCAGAGTAAGTGTTTGTTTTCAATATTATTCGTCCATTCCCGCACCAAAGTGAACATATTTATAGTGTGTAAAATATTTTACCAACTATAATCGTAATAAAGTCAAAGTACTCTCATTATTATACGATTTTTAAGTAGCCATGTTAACTATGTCATTCAACAACAATGGTCATGTTTCGGACCAGCTAGACGTTTGATAAGGAAAATCGTGTATCTTGAATTGAATGGTATTTAAAGAGCCATTACACGTATAAAGGAGGCTGATAATCACTTAGTTATGTATGAACAGGTTTGTACACACCGAATTAGCTAAAGGTGCAAACAACGTATCATCAAACTGCTATCGGTAAAATCTAAAAAGCTTTTTAAATTGGTGCAGCGAAAACAAATGAAACATGAGTAGACCATTTTTGGGAATCCCACCGCCTCATTTCCACCAGCTTCCCTCATTTCCACACACATCTGGACCAAAAAGTTTTCTTCGACTAACCATTTTTCATCTTTCGAGATAAATATCTTAAATTTTTCATCTTTCGAGATAAATGAGCATCCTCATTTCCACACACGAGATAAACCTATCTTGTTTGGTATCGATTAATATTAGAATTTTCTCAGCTACCCGAATTTCTAGGAATTTTTTAGATAGCATCATCCCCCAGGGAGCTACCCTAATTTTAAGATTTCTTACCAAGACCGATTTCTAACCGTCCGCATAAATTTTTTTAGTCATGCGATACATCTTGTTAGCTTAGAATTTTATGTAGAATCCGAATCTGCAAACAGATTTGAAATCGGACCACGCCCTGCAAAGTTATACTTTAAGCTCTCAAACCTCATTAAAATTTTTGCTCGTATATATTTAACTCCAATTTTAGAACCTTTTTTGCTACCCAAGGTAACCAAACAGTTAGAGGTAGTAACACAAAAATTAAGGACACAAAAGTTTAATAATTTATTTATCCAATTTACAGTTTAATAAACTAATTACAATTTTACAAAGTATAACATTATTTCCTGTGTGTAGCCGAAAGTTTAACCTGTAACAAAAAAAAGATTAATGTGTTG
This sequence comes from Platerodrilus igneus, assembly GCA_036346225.1. Taxonomy (NCBI): domain Eukaryota; kingdom Metazoa; phylum Arthropoda; class Insecta; order Coleoptera; family Lycidae; genus Platerodrilus; species Platerodrilus igneus. The sequence goes on along the minus strand of JARFIW010000447.1, from coordinate 6,205,422 downwards.
TTTAAATAGACCTGTAACAAAAAAAGATTAAGTAAAAAGAGGAAACGTGTTTTCAGTCAATAAGACATATTTCGTTAACCAACAATATGTTTTACCGTCCAGCGACACCACGTGGAGGTAAACACATGCCGCCGGGAACAAAGGAAATTTTAAGGATGGGGAGGTAGATATGCTTATAACTAACTTACATACTATATATACACAATAAAATATATACAAATATAAACAACTTAACCTATATCCTTATGCCCCCATGCATATGTTGATATGCTTCCGGGGATGACGTAACGCTTGTCATCTGCGCCCGATAAACTGATTTTATTAATAAGCTGTGTATAAAGTTGGTGTTTCTTACTCCGGATTGATACCATCGTATTCATGAGGGCACCAGAATTATTATGTACAATGTCCTTAAAACTATCTACACTAATCCCCGCCACCACACTACGACTAACACCCTTAATCTTTTTAACAATGTCTTTCTCACTTACTATGCAATACGATTTGGCCCTGGTGCCGACGAACTCCAAGACCAAATCGCCACAAAACTCATCCTTAAACTTACCCAACACCTTTTTGTTTATAAGTGGTATATTGTATTTATTGTTTGGAGGGTAATCACTTGTATCAAAATGTATTATGTTTGCGCTAATGTCACTGTACAAGTCTGGCGTCTCAACACTATAAACCAAAGAGTCTGTATCAGTATAAAGCAGGGACAATCTGGGACCATACAGAGGAACCATGGTACTGTAGTGAAAGTCATACATAAGAGTTTTTGACAAATCTAAAATTGACAATCCTGCATAGATTGGTTTGTTGTAAGTGGCTTTTACACGATTCATCTGTATGATCACCAGATCTTCCCCCAACACGGTACAACTGTTAAAGTTAGGTTTAGCTATTAGTCCACTCGCGCACAACTTTTTCCCGTCGTGTTCCCATCGCGTGACTATTTTGACATCGACCCTTTTGTCCACGTTCTCCATTGTTTTACCAAAAACCGCATTGTTCATAAGTTTGAAAAATCTTTTCAAACGCGTTAGCGGCAGAGGTACGGAGATTCGTGTTGAGATCAATGTAGGGTTTTAACCACGTCGACTGATCAAACTCCAACACGCGATGCACAACAGTTAATTGCAGACCGTTACGCAGAGCCTGCTGCAAGTTGCGGTAGTGAACAATGTATTTTGTTTTGTCCAGAAGGGTGGCGAGTAACTTAGGCGTCTTCGAAAACGGTGTTGGAGGTACCATCGATTCAGGGCAGAAAGGCAAGTCATTGTGATCGTTGTGAAGATGTTCTGGATACTGTATGTCAACTTCCAAAATATACCCTTTTTCGTGCGTGCTTGGTATATTTAATATTTCTTGTTTTATACGATGTACCTGGTCCGTGTTTAACCATCTAAAGCCGCTAATGGGCAAATGTTGGGACATGGCCCATCCGTATAAATTGTTAGCATCCAGATACGTTAAGTACTTGGATGACTCGTCAGGGTTGTAGTCTTCCATATATTATTGTTGGCTTTGGCATACCGACTGCTGCACTGGGTTAACCCACCACGTATCCCTTTCTTGATAAAATGTTGCATACTGACATCGGTCATCAACTCGAGCTTCACCCCAGTGCGCTTTAACATGGCATCCCAACTCAAACTAGGAGCAGTCACGTACTGGCATGGGTCTAGATCATAGGTTTTGTGCAGACGTCTCTGAAGTTCTCGAAAATGTCTGCTAGTAACAAAACGTCCGTTTTCAAATAAAGATCGCTGTATTCCCCAAGCGTACGGATTTTGAATGTTCTCCATACATTCTGTGCGTGTTCATAATCTGCATACGACACCGCTGTGGCGGTTAGACCGTTGAAGAAAGCATTTTGTGGTGGTAGAGCCTTCTTCCAATACGGTAATATCTTTCACGTAGTCGTACGGGAACACACCTTCCGATGTAATAGAGCAAACTCTTCGGTATTGGGGAAACAGCTCTTTAGTTCAACAAACTGTTCAGCATTCAAGTTGGAGGCTAGTTTATTTAAGCTAGATGCCAAGAAGCGTAAGGAGTCTACAAATCTCAGTGTGATGAAAGATTCATCAGTTTCATCGTCGTTTTCCTTATACAATCTAACGTTTTTTGTAAACGATATAAACCTCTCCTTATTATTCGGGATTACAGTAACTCGTTCTTTGTCGTATCCCAACTCTTTCACAATGAAATGTGAATCATAACCGCTTAGGTTATGAAACACCACCGGGATAAACTTTGGAACCGTGTATTTAATGTTGCATTGGGAGTGTGCGGCAAAGCGAAATCTCCCTGAGAGGTGGCAGTGATCCCTCACCCTCTCATTTCCCAATGGTTTTTTGCAGATGCCACACTCCTCAACCATATGAAACAACAACTCATCTAGGGGTTCCATTGGAAGCATGGGGGTGTTTGTTTTTAAAATTTTTCCCAATCGTTGGGCTTCCTCTTTCATCTTTTCCATAAAAACTTTTGCGGCTTCAGGTCCTCTGTACAGTTCAAATTTGTTAAACGAGTCATCGTATGAACATTTGATATAGTATGCAAAACTGAAGGGTTCGTGGTGTTGTGTGCTGTTGGTGAAGGAAGAGGTGGGATCCGGAACTGCAGAGCTAATAGGCTTCAACACACTTTCGAAGTCAGCATAAATCACGAACGGTACCCGCATTTGTTTGTGGATGTTGGTGAACTCGAGGATGTTGTTGAAGTGGTTCGGCATGGTTGTCACCACATGGTTGCAGTCGTTTGTTGAGTGTTGGTGTAATTTGTCTTCGGATGGAAAAAACACCAAGCATCCATCACAAACCCATTTATGCCCGTTATGCTTAGACAGCTGCTTACGCACTAGCTTCCCCAAATCTTTGATCAAACAGTAGTGGGACTTGCATCCATCCTGAATGTACAGTAGGTTCACATGCCGAACCCTTTTATTAGCGGTGAAATGTAGCGGTCCAACGATGGACTTGCCTTCTACCCCAAAAACGTTGACGCTGATGTCGTTCTGCTCCTCAAACCTGGGAATGTCCTTTATGGGCATCGGGAACAGTACTCCTGTTACGTTGAGTACCGTCGAGTAATGCGGGTAGCTACTGACCCTTTGCGGATCGTGAACATCAGCAGGAAGCAATGCTGCCACAACACACCACGCAAAACATGCATTGTCTTGATTCTGGATGTTAATGATGGCCCTTATCCTGAATCCATTTGGGAGCTCGATATAAGATGAACCCCGCATTGGTTGGTACTTGTTAACATTTACCTCCAAGTACAACACCTGTTTCAGAGTCCATCCTAAAATTTAAAAAATTAGAAAAAAAATTAATAATTGTAGAAACTAACCAGAATCTCGTTCTTGGAACTCGTCCGACTTAGCCGACATCCTCTCCACAAAGGTGTTGTAGACCGCTTCCAGGTCACTGGAGGAGGTGACCACAACATTTTTGGTGTTAAAGGATTTAACATCCTCTACACCCTCTGCCGCAGCCATCTTGGTGTAGCCACCAAATACCTCCAAGTTCACCTTGAGGGAGGTGTGTATAACCAGCTGTTCCCTGACTAAGGCTATGAACCTCTCCTTCTGCTCGCATAGAAAATCCAATAGACCTAAAAATACAAACTAAGCAAATACAAAATACTTATAAAAAATACATACCACTAGTATTAGCATTTTTAATTCTATATGTAGCGATTCGACTTTTGAACGCGGTTGCTACTACTTCTACGCCTCCATCCAGGACGCGGCTAGCATTAGTCTTGTGAGTGTTAGATCGCTGGTGGGCTACCAAGTTGACAACGTCCACATTGCACTCCACACATCTCCGCGATTTCTTGGGGGTAGGTCCCTCAACGGTTGGTGCGGCCGGTCGTTTGATCCCAGATGGTCCGGCAACGGGGACAGCCACACCATGCTTGGCGTCGCGATGCCGTTTCAAGTTGTCCTTCCGCGAGAAGGATGCAGGGCATGCATCGCAGGCGAACAAGCCAGTCTTTTGATCTGGCATCGATCCATGCTGTTGGAGCTGGTGCCTCTTCAAATATCACCCTCGAGAAGACAGCCCCGCAGACGTTGCACACGAATGAAGCCATTTTCTATAAAGAAATTAAAACTGGTCAAAGACTTTTAACAGTTGTAACTAGTCAAAGACTAAACAGAAACTGAATTATATTGCCTCGTACCATGCTTTTATACATCATAATTAAGATCGTAATAATTAGGTAGTTTACTTTAAAACCCAGCGTCGTTTAACCTTGAGTAACATTCCAAACTAGTCTAATCACACCAGTAAAATCAATTAGCTAGTTTACTTTTAAATTAGGAGAAACCCAGCGTCGTTTAACCTTGAGTAACATTCCAAACTAGTCTAATCACGTCGGTAAAAATTAATTTGCTTCTTGCTTACGCACTACAACTATAATTATAGGATATATCACTTTAACTTTCACTTCTACTCTAATTGTTTACAGACATTTCGAGCCTGGAATTTTTTAAAAGAAAACATTAATGAAGAAGGCAAAGGTCACCTTTCACAATAAACCTTAGAAAGTTTGGGTGATTTCGGTAACAAGGACAGCTCAAATCGTATAAAATACGAGCACGATTCCTCTATGTTCAGTACAAAATACAGCATAAAAGTAGATACAATGATATCCATTAAAGACGGTATAGTAATGTTTCGGCGGAGTTTGAGTGATGCTAGGATTAATATCGAACGTGGTTATATTTATGGTGATGATATCGGATCATGTTATGACGACCCAGGTGAATAAAGTTGCAACAAGCATGGACTGTTTGTGATCAATTCGACCGGAATCAAATAAATTCCCATGAATTATTGGATAAATTTGAAGAATTAAATTTATTGAGAGACTTTATGGAATGCTTTTTGAGCTATAAAGAAAAATTATAATTGTAAAAGTTTTGTATGTGTATTTTATGGTAAATTTATAAATAAAAATGTTAATATTATTCGAATATTTATCATTCTAAGTCATCCGAGTACAATTTACGCATGCGCAACAACAATTCTGAAACATTTAAAAGGATGAGCCGCATACGATTCCTTCTCAGTCATCTCGGTGAAATCAGTGCAAAGCAATGGAGTCTGTAGATGTTAATAATGCACAAGTTTCGTATACCGAAAATCTGATTAATAAGTTTACGTATAGTTTAAGTGAATTGGGTGAACACCCTCATAATGTGGGAATTGGGTTTGTTATAAACCAGAGAATAAAACCCGTATTACGATTGGTGTGTAGCAAGAAATATTGTGGCAACCATGTTCTGGAATTGACATACGAAAATTGGTTAGCATTTACAAATTTTCAAGTGGAATTTCAAATCAACGTATTTTCTCGTGACGTGCTAAACACTCGATTAAATGGTGCACCCGAAATGGAAGATCTACACATACAACTAGGAGGTCCGTTCTTTATCACTCTGTCACCAGTGTCTGGATCAACCGAGAACGAAACGTTCCAGTTAAAAATAATAATGGGTGATAGCTCGATAGTTATAAATGAATTGGAGTGCCGTAAAATATTCCATATGCGAAGTTGGAAAGTCGTGACTTCCCAGCATTATACAGCGAATTAGTAGGGTTTGTTGCTAATTCTAATTTAAATGATTGCGATGGGTTTAATACTATGACTGAAGGAGAGAAACGAATTAAAATCTTGATTGAAGGCGAAGTTCGAATTGGCAATATTTTATTCTACAACGAATTGAATCAGAGCGCACTAAATGCATTGGAGCTGGTTATATGTTTTCCGGATATATTTGTGCAAGATGTGATGCGTACGAGAACATTAGTGGAAATGTTTAGACGTTTAAATTTGTCGGAATCTGAAGATTCTGGTTATGGTGATAACTAGAAAGAGTATTTTATAAAAGACGGCTCAAGAGACATGGATGTAAATGTATTGTTATTGTAAATATATTGTAAATTTTTTTGAAAAAAGTATAAATAGACTCGTTGTTGTTTATTTATTTAGTATAGTTTGAGATTTTTGAGTAAACACATGATTATCTGTTCTGGAGAGGGTTTAATCAACAGCGCTATAAACAGGTTACCGTTTGAGCTGCATATTCCAGGTTATCAGTACTGCGGTCCTGGTACAAAGTTGGATGAACGCTTAGCAAGAGGTGATCCTGGAATAAACGAATTAGATAAATTGTGTAAAGACCACGACATTGCATACTCCAAGTACCCCGACGATCTTCCAGCCAGACACCGAGCAGATAAAATTTTAGAAGAAGAAGCCTGGGGGAGAGTTAAGTCTAAAAACGCAAAGTTTGGGGAAAAAGCCGCAGCTTGGTTTGTGACAAACGCTATGAAAGCGAAGAGAAAAATGGGTATGGGTTTAAAGAAGAAAATAAGTTTTAAAGGTGGATTTTGAAGAAAATACGATCCGCAATAGACCGAGTTGGTTCCGACAACTTGAAAAAGCTACTAGACGTTGGTATTCTAATTGGTAAAAAAATCATAAAAGGAGCCGGTGGGAAAAGCAAAATTAGAGTCCCACGTATCATACCCGTTCCACAGAAAGGAGGTTTTCTACCATTGATTCCTATATTTGCGGGACTAAGTGCCCTAGGGGCACTAACAGGTGGTGCTGCGGGGATAGCTAAAGCAGTAAATGATGTCAAGACAGCCAACAAACAGCTTAAGGAGAGCGAACGACACAACAGATCTATGGAAGCCATTACGGTTGGGAAAAAAGGAAATGGAATGTTTCTAAAACCATACAAAAAAGGCACAGCATTATTCTTGAAACCGTACAAACAGGGGCGTAGCATTTGTAAAAAAGTATCAAAAAACTAAGCAAGTTACCTCGAAGAGCTCTTACCGATGTAGATATAAGGAAACACGCATCTAACATTCCTCATTTTCGTGGTGTCTTTTCTAGAGATCAGTTACAGAAGATTACACCGCGTGTCAACGAATCGGGAGTGATTAATTTGGATACCACCAAAGGTTCGGGTACACATTGGGTGGGGTACCGAAAACGCGGAAATAGTGTGTATTACTACGATTCGTTTGGAGACTTGAGACCGCCTGAAGAAGTAAAGAGATATTTTCGAGGTTGTAAAATTTACTACAACAGTGTAACGGAGCAGACTTACAACACATACAATTGTGGACATTTAGTGTTAAAGTTTCTTAGTGACGATGGCTAAAACAGTGAGCGTGTTCGGGTATGGTAATGTCATATCGACAGGATCCATTTACCCACCAATTAAATTGAAACAGGACGGTGAATATGCTTTGGGTCTAGTGGGATTGTACACTTGTAACACTGTGCAAAACATACATCCAGGAAACAACATATTATACTTTAATGATTCAGAGCATCGCAGAATAACCATTGAACCTGGATCATACGAATTAGAAGAAATAAATGCATATATACAGGACGTCTTCAAAAAATGGTTCAGTCAGAAGCCGGACATCAACGAGAACATTGAAAATATTTTAAACTGAGTGCCAACAATAATACATTAAAGTGTTCTATACGAAGCAGTATACCGATTGATTTTGGGGCAAACCGTAAAACAATATTGAAGCATCTTGGGGTTTACCAACCGCAAATTGGCTGCAGATACCGTACATATCGCTAATCAGCAAGTGAACATAATATCGGTCTCAAACATTTTGTGGAAACCAATATCACCAGCGGATCGTTCAGAAACAATTTTCTTACGCACAGCATATTCGAATTCAGTCTATCTGTACCACCCGGGTATAATCTGGAAAAGGAACCTAACCACGTCATATATTATCCGCTGAGCGTGACAGAAATTGATAATATTACAATCAGACTAGTCGATCATTTGGGTGAATTGGTAAACTTTTCCCCGGAAACATACACCTGTGTGAGACTGGAAATAAAAGTAGCTGAAAATGCCTATCGATTTTGTATATAAACCACGCTACAACACCCCCAGACGATTAGAAGTGAATACGGCGTCAAAGCGTCAAGTTGTCGAGAGACTTACAGCAGAAGAAATACGTTTCTAGAAGTCTTTGGGATTAAAAGTTATAAATGATGGGGGGCAGAAGTAAACGCAGCTTAGATCTCCACGGTGATGAAAACGTTAAACTTGGAAGGCTTAAATATGAGGACGTACCCAAATTGGATGTGTTTGGAGGTTATAAATTAGACGAGACCATAATAAAAGAAGATTATTATACATATCTTCCCTTTACATTGAATGCAGAAAACAACGATCGAATTTCAATTGAAATCCAGAGCAGTGATAACATCACATACCCTCATGAAAGTTTTATATTTATAAAGGGTACCTATAAGCCTACGGAAACATTAAGGGAAGCGTCAACAACTGGAGACCCGATTAGAGCAGCAGAACCAGACCCTAAAGCTTACGAATTTACTAGAAATGCACCATATTTTCTGTTTGAGGAAATTCAATACAAATTGGGTAATAATCAAATAATAGATGTCTGTCGAATCCCTGGAATTACAAGAACTATTAAAGGTTTAGTATCCATGGAAGAATCAGAAACAAAATCTATTACACATACCGGGTGGAAGCCAGATACCATATTCCAAGATGGACGGTTTAGTTGTGCTATACCGCTAAAAACCATTTTCGGGTTTTTTGAAGATTACAAGAAAACTATCGTCAACATGCCTCAAGAGCTGATTTTAATCAGATCCAAGTCGGACGTAAATTGCTACAAGTCGATTGGAAATACAGTAACGTTCAAAATACAACGTATTTCATGGGAGGTTCCGCATATAACATTAAGTGACTTCGTCAAGGCGTCGCTGCTTTCGGAAATGCAAAATCAATCATCTATAATGGTTGCATTCAGAAAATGGGAACTACACGAATTACCGTCTCTAACACAATCAAAGTCGCAAGTATGGAGAATTAAAGTATCGAACGAAACAGAGAAGGCTCGGTGGATATTACTGGCGCTGCAAAATGGAAAATATGATAAGAAAGAAGAAAATGCTACAAGCTTTACGAATGCCAACATAACCAATGTCAAAGTGTTTTAAACTCTCAGATGTTCCCTCAAGGTCGATTAAATTTGGATTTCGAGCAGAATGACTACTTGCCGACGTACCTGTCTTATGCATCTTTTATGGAAAAATACTACCCGAACAAATCGTCAAATAAATGTTTAATGGACTACAACAGGTTTAAGGACTCACCTGTCTTTGTAATCGACTGTCGTCATCAATTTGAAAGCATCAAGGATGCAACTGTTGATGTAAGAATGGAATTAGAAGCTTCAAGAAATTTTGAACCGTCGATGAAGGCTTATGCTTTAATTATACATGACTCTATGTTTGAATATAATCCGTTTACGGAAATTGTTAATAGATTTATTCACAATTAAATATTTTGTATATATATTTTAATAAAATTGTATAAAATCTATGTTGTTTTAATATTAATAAGATTTTTGGTGATCCAAGACAGTTTCTCACGTACTCCGGTGTACACCTAAGCACACCTGTGCCCATGCACACCCCTGCGCGTGCACACCCTGCCCATGCGTGCCCCTGCGCGTGCACACCCTGCCCATGCTGGTATATAAGGGAATATTATTTTCAATTTGAATCAGTTTAAACTTATATTTGAAAGATGTACACCAAGGAATCTTTAGAGACAGCAGTTAGTGAAATACAAAAGGGTATAAGTGTTAACTCTGCAAGTAGGTTATATGGTATACCCAGAAGAACGTTAAGCAGGCATTTGGATCTCCGTAAACCTCAAAAGAAGAATGGTGCTCCTAGGTCGGAAAATGTGAGAGACACGGGTGATGCTATACAAGAAGTTAAAATACCTATACAGAATTATGATAACTTTGCTATTGCTAGTGCAAGAGAGGATGGTAAACATGGTTCATTGTTCCCGTCTAACATACGAGCCATCTTCGCGGGACCATCGAGTTGTGGGAAGACTAACGCTTTAATATCTCTGATCCTGCACGAGAATGGACTTAGATTTCAAAACGTTTATGTGTTTTCTAAAAGTTTATATCAACCGAAATACGAATTATTAAGAAACGTTTTACACCATTAAAAGAAGAAATTGGATACCATGAGTTTGAAAATTACGATGATTTGATCGAACCCAGAGATACCAAAGAAGATTCAATTATGGTTTTCGATGATATACCTGTAAACGAGCAAAGTAAAATCACTCAATTTTTCTCGTTCGGTCGACATAAAGCAATAGATTCGTTCTATCTATGTCAAACTTACGCTAGTGCCTTAAAACATAGACTCAGAGATAACGCCAATGTAATCGCATTATGGAAACAGGATGATACAAACCTTCGCCATATCTTTTCGGATCATATAAGTGGTGACATGGCATATCCGAAATTTAAAGAAATGTGTTTACAGTGTTGGGGTGACTCAAAACATAATTTTATAACTGTTGTGAAAGATTTTGATTTGGATAAGGGCGGTATCGGAGGAATTTCGACGAGTATATAAATATTTGACATTATTCAAAAACAGCTAGTTCTCATCCAAAGTTTCATGATGACGGACGTTAACAATTTTATTGCGAATAAACGCAGTCTTCATCTTATGCAGGATGCTGTACGAAAAAGTTTGTAGCGTACAAAAGGGAGACGCTACATCTCAGCAAAAATTCAAAGAGATGCACAAACAATTGATTGATCCCTTGAAATAACCGCTTCCCAGTTGCAATCGATCACCGAAAAATTCCCACACCTACAACAAAGGTTAAAGTTGAAAACATGGACGTACCTATAAAGAAAATTAAACAACTCGTTCCAGAAGAACCGTTCCATCTTTACTATGCGGATGTGTTAGCTAGAGACGAGGACGAAAATATTGACAAATCAATTTATGGAGTAAAGTATAATGCGGAAACCGATACATGGAGTTTGTGGAAAAGTGTATTGGTAATTAACCCGGAAACTAGCGATATAACATTAAATAATGTGATATATCCAGGTACGAAGGGTTTATACAACCTGCTGGTTTACAAAGACATCAGCCCCGAAGATGGCGATTTCAATTTGCATGAAGATTTGCCGAATTACTTGGAAATGATCAAATCTGCGTCGATTTTGAGAAGAAAGTTTAACCCATTTGCGGTGCACGATTTAAGCGGATTCCCAACAAATAACAAAAAGTTTAACAAATATGTGCAAAAATATTTCACCGAATTTCGGAGGAATCCCGAAAGAAAACAGCCAAAGAGAAGAAAACAGTCTAAGGGATCGGGTTTAGGCTTTTCTAATCGGTTTTACAAAAGTTTAAATTCAAAGCCGGTGCAATATGTCTATTGGAATAATGTACATGAACTTGTGGATCGGTTGAGATTGTTGAACGCATCCAACCGAGCTGGAAATACAAGCGAGGAAAACATTAACGAGATGGTGTCCATAATAGAAGAGTTGAGAGAAGAAGGTATAATACAGTGAGCTCAGCAAATAATTACACAGTTTTAAAATGCCTATCGACCGCTTCGGACGTTCAGAGCGTAAAGATGCTGATATTCGGCGCGGTCCTCCAGGTCGAGGATTTGTGCTAACGTTGGATGGTGATGGGTACGATATGCAGCAAAGAAGGTTAGTGAATTCATCAGACCCGAAAGAAGATAGTGATTGTGTTAATCAGAGAAGCACTATAGTATTTAAGTCTGGAGAAGAAACAATTAGTTTTCGTAAAAGAATGCTAGTGGATGTAATGGATCCTAAAGACGATAGTGATTGTGTTAATAAGAAATCTGTAATCAAGCTCGTGAATCAAGCCTTTTCATACTGTCTAAAAGTTCTGATGATATACAACGTAAAGATAAAGCCTTCAATGCGAGAAACCAGCGTATCGCAATGCTTGCTCAACCAGTTGAGCCATCTGATGCAGTTAATAAACAATATGTAAATGAAAAATTGGATAAGCTTGTATCTGACTTTAAAACGTTTATACAGTTTTTATTAATATGACTGCAACTTCCGAGACAAATGAAAAGGAGCTCGGTCTTGCAATAGCATCGATTTACGAGGCGTCACCAGCAGCTATAAAAAACAAATACTACAAACCAAAGCTTCAGTTTATGTCAAAGGTGCAATTGGATAAAGATAACCCTATTAGTTTAGCAACAGTGTTAAGCAAAAATGAGTAAAGAAATCATCGTTAAGGAATTATTTAAACCTGCAAGAAAAATTTTCAGCGTCGTCATACAAATCTGAAACATGTGAAACGTGATCTTATCCAATCGGACTTGTGCGAAATGCAGCCTTACTCGCGTGTGAACAATGGGTACAGATATATTATAATAGCAGTGGACTGTTTCACAAAATATGCTTTAGCTGAACCTTTAAAAAATAAAACTGGATCAGAAGTTACAAATGCTATGAAAAAAATATTGGACAAAATGCTGCAAGGAGAAAATAACTTAAAAATCAATCTACAAACGGATTTTGGGAAAGAGTACTACAACCGCTGGTTTAAAAATCTTATGCAAAAATGTAAGATAAACCATTACTCTACGTATTCCGCAATCAAAGCTAGCATGGTCGAGCGGTTGATTAGAACAATCAAAACAAATTGTACAGAAAATTTTACTTGCAAGGCAGTCATAAATGGGTGAATATTTTGCCTAAGGTTATGGAAGAATACAATAATACACCGCATCGGGCTATTAACATGACACCTATGGAAGCAGAAGAACATCCGGAAAGAATAAAACTTTACACCGCTAACAGCGTTTCTAAAAGTTACAAGAAGTTGTATAAGGTTGGAGACATTGTGCGTATATCAAAATATAAAGCAGTATTCGATCGAGGATTTCACCCAAACTGGAGTACAGAACTATTCAAAATTGTTAAAGTACAAAAAACGAGACCGACAACCTATCTGCTACAAGATTTGGAAGGTCGGCCAATTCTAGGCGCTTTTTACAGCGATGAAATTCAGCTCACAGCAGCACCCGACACGTACTTAGTGGAAAAAGTTTTACGGAAACGGAAGCACGGACGCGAATTATTAGTGTCGTGGTTGGGGGATGGTAAAAGTTGGATTAAGAAAACAGACTTGCTTTAGTATCATCCAGATAATTACCTGGATGAAAAAATCATAAAAGAAGGGAGTAAAGTCCCTTAACTGGATATATGGGAGAGATTTGCTTAGAACCCCATTCCCATCTGTGATTTGAAGCAGGAAGCATGTGTTTCATAATCGATTTACAAGGATATCAATACAAAACTAGTGATTTCTATTGCAAGGAGATTGCCATTTTGGATGTAGCGAATAATGTAATATGGCATGAGATACTGGACATGGCTGTGGAGTATAACACCCTAAGCGATGATTTCAAAAGCAAGTTCGGTGGTTAAAGCAAAGAATCCATGGGCTTAGCTGGGATGGACAGTCCACAAGTGGATATACAAATGTAGGCGATTTGCTGAAAGAAGTCATACCACCCAATGCTACTATCTATGTTAAGGGCGAACAGAAAAGGCAGTTACTGTCAAAATATTTATCAAACAACATTTTAAACATGGAGAGTGTTTTCTCACTTCCAAGGCTCAAAGAATTAAGAAGATTCGGTAATAGGTACAATCACTGTTTAAACCATTGTTTGAATAATTTAAGCTGTTCTAAAGAAAACGTATTGCTATTGAGGTCTTTTGTTAATGTATTTAATTTTTAATAAAATATTTTGTCAGAATTGTTTTTTATTCTAGCAAAAGCATACCTTTAAAATTTGGAAAAGTATATCTGTAAAACAGCGCATTACTTTGGAAAAATTAATGTTTTAAAATACAAATAAGAACCAATAACAGAATACATAATAATTGGTGTTTGCAAATAAATTCAGTTCTACTTTAATAAAAAATGTAAACTTACCTTAAATCTTCCTTCAAAACTTTCCACAAAAGAACTACGCGAAACGACGGTTTAAAATTTCGACGGGCTTTACACAAAAGCGTGCGAAACTAATAGAATTCTACTAACCAGGCTGCGTTATATACGTTTTGAACCCGTTAATTATACTACTAAATGAGGTTTGTATTTTCCGTAAATATGTGCTGGTTACCTTGTGTAAATCCTCGGCAATTATATTTCGATTTCAAATGCACAAACATAATTAATAGAAACTCAAGAAAAGAAATTATAAACAGCTTTTCACATGATCGTTAAGAATTTAAAATATTTGCTGGATTACAAATAAATACAAATGAATTAAGGCTACGTTGGAAGTTTCCGGAATTTGCGTTATAATGCTTCTACCGCGTCACGTAAGGTAATTTAGGTAATTGATGTAGAATATCAATATGTAATAAGACCCATTTACTTTCAGTACTTAATCTGGTTTATTACATTTTGTTAATTCTGAATTTAGGTAGTTAATGATGTCATACACAAAATTTCTAATTAACATGACTGGTGTCTAGCGAAAGTTATAGCACGCATTTCCAATTACGAATGCGTTCTTCTTTCATTACAGGAGAAATTCCATAGATTTCATACAAGCAAAATGCGCTTTCTTAATTATTAACCAAGCGATCCTTACACTAAAAGTCGACCTTGCCATTTCTACATTATTGTTAAGCATGCATTGGAATTTTGGATGCGGTAATTTCTTGTTTAAAGTAAATTAGTTAAATAAAGTGTAATTTAAAATTCATAAATGATTGTATAGTCAGTTATTACAATTGAAAACACATTCAGGGAATAATTTATTTGCTCTATATATTTTACAGTAGCGTTTCCGGACAAAACTTTTGCTTTTAATTAATTAAAAGCATGCAAGTTTCTAGCGTATATTCCTAAATAGAAAATAAGTAGTTGATGTACCGTTGAATGGAGTTCATCCTTGTTTACACAAATATCAGATCCTGCGAACTAGCGTCTTTGTTAATATTATTTAAAAAAATCAATACGTTAGATGGATAAGGTGTTCAGTGGCGGCTATTTTATCAATAAATTTTATTTAATATGTTTAGTTTTTATTTTCAACACCAAAATTCTAAGGTTCACAAAACAATTTCTACAACCGGTTTTAAGACGTTGAAAAGAGCTAGCCGCGGAGATCTGAAAATTAGAAATAAAAAGATTCGGGTAGCTGAGAAAATCTAATATTAATTGATACCAAACAAGATAGGTTTATCTCGAAAGATGCATTGGCTAGACGAGGAAAACTATTTGTTAGTTTTGCTTATAAAGCAAAGAGCAAAATTTAGAGGTTTGAGAGCTTAAAGTATAACTTTGCAGGGCGTGGTCCGATTTCAAATCTGTTTGCAGATTTGGATTCTACATAAAATTCTAAGCTAACAAGATGTATCGCATGACTAAAAAATTTATGCGGACGGTTAGAAATCGGTCTTGGTAAGAAATCTTAAAATTAGGGTAGCTCCTGGGGATGATGCTATCTAAAAAATTCCTAGAAATTCGGGTAGCTGAGAAAATTCTAATATTAATCGATACCAAACAAGATAGGTTTATCTCGTGTGTGGAAATGAGGATGCTCATTTATCTCGAAAGATGAAAATTTAAGATATTTATCTCGAAAGATGAAAAATGGTTAGTCGAAGAAAACTTTTGGTCCAGATGTGTGGAAATGAGGAAGCTGGTGGAAATGAGGCGGTGGGATTCCCAAAATGGTCTACTAACATGATACAGAAGTAGGTATTTATGGACAATCCTGCTCCCTCATTTGCTCCAGCATCCTCATTTGCTCCCACATTTACATGTAAATTCCATAAGGAGCAAATGAGGAGATTCATCTCCTCATTTGCTCCCTCGATTAATATCAGAATTTTCTCAGCTACCAGAATCTCTAGGAATTTGTTAGATTGCATTACCCCTCAGGGAGCTACTCTCAGTTTAAGATTTTTTGCTGGTATCGATTTTTTGACCCTTCGCATAAATTTGTTACGTTGGCTCGTAGTCGTGCGTAACACAAAGAAAGTCAAGGAATGACCGGGCTCAATCGGAGATTAGGGGGGGTTGTAGAAAGTAGACTAACATAGAATGTACGCGGCTGTAAGAAATTAGGGACAATACCTGCAATAAAAATAGTTAAGCAAACCTGAAAGAAAAAAAAAATAGTTAAGTAAACCTGAAAAAAAAGAATGTAAAAGAATGTAAAAGAATGTAAAAAAAAACGGTTGGATAATCTATATAATGTAGCAACGGTAAAAGCAGTACAAAACTTTTAATACAAAATGAGGTAATATTGGGGAGCAGCAGAAACGTTTCCTCACACACCAATTAACATAAATCAAGACAAAAATTTTAACAAAAGATAAATAGATAAGACACAATTGACATGAGTAATCTAGTAGTATTAGGTTTTTTTGTTTTCTCTTTTTTTTCCAATAGTCTGCACTTCTATTGTAAAAGGTATCAACACGACAAAGAATATTGCAAAACAAACGGATAGATATTTAAAGAAAGAAAACAAGTAGTAAATAGTTCACTTACAGAAAGTCCTGCAGTAACGAAGTACTTCACCCTTGATTGTGATGGGGTTGATAGAATCTAGTACACTTACACTAACCACACCGACGCACTTCACTGGTGTTAGCAACAGACATTATCACGCGTCGGAATTCGAATAAGATCGGGAGCTCTTTCTACCTCTGTAGGAGCAACAGTGATCACGGAATTTTGTTCTTCGTCCAACAGTATACAAGAATCAAACACCTAGGCATATAATTGAATAGGTTATGATTACCAATTCGAACTCCGCGCCAACCACATAGACATTTAGAACAACCTCCTAAAAATGAAGATAGGTTCACCATAAAAAGAGCGATTTCGCAGATTTCACATTGGGTACCCCGAACGAGTAAATATTACTCATACACAAAACCACTTGAAATACACATTATAAGCACTTAATCACAAATTATATACCGTTCTTTGTATTTTATCACAGTATTTAGTGAAAAACGAGCTTGGCTTCAACAAACAACATCGCATATTTCTGCACTCTCTTCAAAGCAAAAGCAAACAGTAAACTTTTTCGTAATTAATATATATAAGAACCAAGCACGAAAAACTAACCACGTAACGTAATTAACATCTCGTACCAAAGGACAAACTCGAACTCTTCTGTTTAATAAACTCGTATTTCCACATAAGGAACAGCATTTATATCAAAGCAGCAAAAAATTTTTTAGGGTTCGATTCCCGACTCTGACCGCTTGAAAAATGTTAGGACAACATTCTTCACAAGAATGCGTCATTTTTCGAATGAGAAGTAAAATATAGATCCTGAATGTGAGTATTGTCGCGCACCATAATGATCCTTATCTTGCTTGGAATGGATTTAAAATTTCCAGATAAAAGACTCGCATCCTGGCCTATGTAGTGCCTTTGGATGGAATATTGTAAAATCAAATTGAAGGTGCTTGTAATAGAAGCCACTGCTCCCGTGTTTGATTCCCGACTCCGAGCGCTTGAAATATGTTGCTCGAGCATTTTTCACAAGACTACGTCCTCGTTCGGATGGGTGGTTAGATGTACATCCCGTGTGTGAGTGTTCTCATGCACGCTAAATATCCTTACTTTGCTTGGTATCGCAAGGGTTCTGCAAAATTCTAAAATTCCATGTAAAAAACTCACATCCTAACATATGTAGTAGCTTCGCCTGGAGTATTGGAAAATCAAATATAAGGTACTAGTAATAGAAGCCCAAGGTTTCTGGTTTGATTCTCGACCCTGACCGCTTGAAAAATGTCAGGCTTACATTATTCACAAGAACACTTCATTTTTCGAATGAGAAGTAAAATGTAGATCGCGAATGTGTGTATTGTCGCGCACCTTGAAGATCCTTATCTTGCTTGGAATGAATTCAAAATTTCCAGATAAAAAATACTCTCATCCTGGCCTATGTAGTGCATTCTGGAGTATTGTAAAATCAAATTTAAGGTGCTAGTTAAGCCACAGGTTCCGGGTTCGATTTCCGACTCCGAGTGCTTAAAACATGTTACACGAGCATTTTTCACAAGACTACTTTCTCGTTCGGATGGGAGGTTAAATATAGGTCCCGTGTGTGAGTGTTCTCACGCACGCTAAATATCCTTACGTTGCTTGGAATCGTAAGGGTTCGGCAAAATTCAATATTTCCAGGTAAAAAAACTCGTTACCTGGTCAACGTAGTACCTTCGGGTGGAGTATTGAAAAATTAAGTCTAAGGCGCTAGTAAAGAAGCCCAGGGTCTTGGGTTCGATTTCCGACATCGACCGTTTGAAACATGTTACGCGAGCATTTTTCACAAGAGTACGACCTCGTTCGGATAATAGGTGAAATATAGCTCCCGTGTGTGTGTTGCTTCGCACGTTAAAGATTCATACTTTGCTTATAATAGCATGGATTCGGAAAATAAAGAATTTCCAGGTAAAAAACTCGCTTCCTGGCCAATGTAGTACTTTCGGGTGGAGTATTGGAAAAGTAAATATAAGGTATTAGTTATTAAAGCCCAAGGCCTCTGGTACGATTCCCGACCTCAACCTCTTGAAAAATGTTAGGCGAGCATTCTTCACAAGAATACGTTATCTTTCGATTGAGAGGTAAAATGTAGGTCTCAAATGTAAGTGTTGTCACGTACCTTGAAGATCCCTACCTTGCCTGGGATCGACGAAATTCAAAATTTCCAGGTAAAGAAAATTCGCTTCCTGGTCAATGTAGTGCCTTCAGGTTGAGTATTAGAAAATCAAATGTATAGGTGGTATTAATAGAAGCCCAAGATCCCGGGTTCGATTCCGGACACTGAATGTTTGAAATATGTGACCTGAGCATTTTTTGCAGTAGTATTTCTTTGTTCGGATGAGAGGTAAAATGTGTGAGTATTCTCACGCACCTTAAATATCCTTACCTTGCTTGGAATAGCAAGGGTTCGGCAAAATTCAAAATTTCCAGGTTAATGAATTCGCTTTCTTCACAAGAATACGTCATTATCCGAATAAGTAGTAAAATGTAGGTCCCGTGTGTGAGTGTTGTCCATCACGTTAAAGATCATGTACTACCTTCCTATGGAGTATTTCGACATCAAAGATAAGGTGCTAATAATAGAAGCCCAAGAGTCTTGGGTTCTATTCCCGACAGGGGCCGCTTAAAATGGTAGTCGAGCATTTGTCACTAAAAGCACGCCCTTGTCAAAGTGAAAGATAAAACGTAGGTCCAGTGTGTGTGTTGTCACGCACGTTAAGGATCCCTACCTTGCTTGAAATAGTAAGGGTTCCGCAATATTCAAAATTTCGAAATAAAAAACTTCGCTTCCTGACGAATGTAGCACCTTCGGGTGGAGTATTGGAAAATCAAATTTAAGGTGCTAGTAGTAGAAGCCCAAGATCTCGGGTTCAATACCCGACAGGGACCGTTTGAAAAGTGGTACGCATTTTTCACTAAAGAATACGCTCTTGTCCGCGTGAGAGGCAATATGTAGGTCCAGTGTGTGAGTGTTATCGCGCACGTTAAAAATCCCTACCGTGCTTGGAATTTTAAGGGTTCGGCTAAATTCAAAACTTGCAGAATAAGAAACTCGCTTCCTGACCAATACCTTCAGGTGGAATATTGGAAAATCAAATGTATGAGTACCCAACTCTTCCGTATTTAATCGTAACATTGTGTTTTTTTAGAAAAAATTCCCATATTAACAAAGCATGGAAACTGTTTACAAACTCCTAACTTATCTACTGCATTGTTTGGTACCTTTATTGTGATGCAATAGTTCAATATTCAAGATAAGGCAATTTCGATTAGTAGCAACATCGTATTTTCATTTATCTAGAAGACATTAGACGGTAGGCGATAACGGTATATTACAGACTGCCACGGTGACTTTTTTAGCAATTCAATTGCGCCAAGTTCAAACTATGGAACTCTTAATATGCGGTTTAGTTTTTACTTTTGGTGCCCAGATACTCTTTTTGTTCGGTGTTTGTGTGTGTCTCAGTAGGAAACGCAAAGTCACTAACGAAGAAATTCCAGTTGGAGAGAGCACTCATACTCAGAGTAAGTGTTTGTTTTCAATATTGTTCGTCCATTCCCACACTAAAGTGGACATATTTATAGTGTATAAAATATTTTACCAACTACAATCATAATAAAGACAAAGTACTCTCATTATTGTACGATTTTTAAGTAGCAATGTTAACTATGTCATTCAACAACAATGGTCATGTTCCGGACCAGCTAGACGTTTGATAAGAAAAATCGTGTATTTTGAATTGAATGGTATTTAAAGAGTCAGTACAAGTATAAAGGAGGCTAATAATCACTTAGTTATAAATGCAGAGGTTTGTACACCCTGAATTAGCTAAATCTGCAAACAACATAACATCAAACTGCTATCGGTGAAATCTAAAAATCTTTTTAAATTGGTGCAGCGAAAACAAATGAAACATGATAAGAACCTGTCTTCGTTCCTTATTTTTCTGAGAAGTCGAATGGTTACAAAGCATCGATGCTAAAGATAACTTCCCTCATAAAAAATACACATCGATATAATAAACAAAAAAACAAGCATCGAAAAATTATAAACCTAAAAAAATCGGATATAGTTATGTAGGAAATTTAAAATTTTATTATTTTTGATGATAAAAGTAAAGAAATACATAAATTAATTATACATATTTGTTTAAATATCTTAGCTGCAGCAATATTTGGCATTTCTGGAGCATACTAACGGCATTAATTGGGGTGGAGTATTAGAAAATCAAATGTAAGGAACTAGTAATAGAAGCCCAAGCTCTCAGGTTCGATTCCCGAGACCGATCGGTTGAAACATGTTACGCGAGCATTTTTCACAAGAGTACGTCCTCGTTCGGATGAGAGGTAAAATATGTGGGTGTTCTCAGGTACCTTAAATATCCCTACCTTGCTTGAAACAGCAAGGTTTCGGCAAGATTCAAAATTTCTAGGTAAAAACTGGCTTCCTGGCCAATATACTACTTTGGGTGGAGTATTGAAAATCAAATGTAAGGAGCTAGTAATAGAATCCCAAGGTCCCTGGTTCGATTCCCGACACCAACCTCTTGAAACATGTTAGGTCAACATTTTTCAAAAGAGTACGCCTCGTTCGGATGAGAGATATAATGTAGATCCCGTGTGTGACTATCACGTACGTTAAAGTTACCGTGCTTGGAAAAGCAAGGGTGCGGCAAAATTCAAAATTTTCATGTAGAAAAAGACAATCCGGTCAATGTAGTATCTTCGGGTGGACTATTGGAAAATCAAACGCAGCTAGTAACAGAAACCCACAGACCGGGGTTTAACTCCCGACACGGAATGCTTGAAAAATGTTGGATTAGCATTTTTCACAAAAAATATGGTTGCAGGAGAGGTACAATGTCGGTCCCGTATGTGTGTGTGTTGTGTGTATGTATTGCCACTCACGTTAAAGATACCTACCTTGCTTGAAAAATAACAAGAGTTTGGCAAAACTCAAAGGTTTCATGTAAAAAAACTCGCTTCCACACGTAAGGTGCTAATAACAGAAGCCCAAGATCCCGGGTTCGATTCACGACAACGAGCGCTTGAAATATGTTACACAAGCATTTTTCGCAAGAGCACATCCTAATTCGGATGAGAAGTAGGATGTGTGGGTCTTCTCGCACACCTTAAATTTTCTTACCTTACTTGTAATAGCAAGGGTTCGGCAGGATTCAAAATGTTCGGATACTAAAAATTCGCGTCCTGGCCTTTGTAGTGCCGTCGGGTGGAGTATTATAAAATCAAATTTATGGTGTTAATAATAGAAGCCCAAGATCGTGGGTTCGATTCCGGAAACTGAATGCTTGAAACATTTTACGCGAGCATTTTTAACAAGAGTTCGTTCTCGTTCGGATATGAGGTAAAATACGTGTGTTCTCACGCACCTTAAATATGCTTACCTTGCTTGAAATAGCAAGGGTTCGGCAAAATTCAAAATCTGCAGGTAAAAGAACTCTTTCTTCACAAGAATACGGCATTGTTCGGATGAGTAGTAAAATGTAGGTTCCGTGTGTGAATGTTGACCCGCACGTTAAAGATCCTTACCTTGCTCGGAATAACAAGGCAAAATTTAAAATTTCCAGGTAAAGAAAACTCGCTTAATGGTCAATGTAGTACTTTCGAGTGGAGTATTCGAAAATCAAATGTAATGTGTTAGTAATAGAAGCCCAAGACCCCGGGATCGATTCCGGACACTCAATGCTTGAAACGCAATACGCGAACATTTTTCACAAGAGTACGACCTCGTTCGGATAATAGATGACTTTTGTGTGTGGATGTTGCCCCGCACATTAAAGATTCATACCTTGCATATAATAGTAAGGGTTGGATAAAATAAAAAATTTCCAGGTAAAATACTTGCTTCCTGATCAATGTGGTGCCGTCAGGTTGAATATTAGAAAATCAAATGTAAGATGCTACTAATAGAACCCCAAGAGTACGTCTATGTTTCAGATGAGAGATGAAATGTGTGGGTGTTCTCATGCACCTTATATATCCTTGCCTTGCTTGGAATAGCAAGAGTTTGCAAGATTCAAAATTTCCAGATAAAAACTCACATCCTTGTAGTACCTTCGGGTGAAGTATTGTAAAATCAAATTTATGGTGCTAATAATAGAAGTCCAATTCCCGGGTTCGATTTCCGACACCGATTGCCTGAAACATGTTACGCGAGCATTTTTCACAAAACTGCGTTCTCGTTAGGATGAGAGGTAAAACATAGATCCCGTGCGTGAATTATCTCACGCATGTTAACTATCCTTACCTTGCTTGGAATAGCAAGCGTTCGGCAACATTCAAAATTTCCATGTAAAAAAACTCGCATCCTGACAAATGAAGTACCTTCGCCTGGAGTATTTGAAAATCAAATATAAGGTACTAGTAATAGAAACCCAAGGTTTCGGGTTCGATTCCCGATTCTGACTGCTTGGAAAATGTTACGCGAACATTCTTCACAAGAATACGTCATATTTCGAATGAGAAGTAAAATGTAGATCCCGAATGTGAGTATTGTCGCGCACCATGACGATCCTTACCTTGCTTGGAATGAATTTAAAATATCGAGATCAAAAAAACTGGCATCCTGGCCTATGTAATGCTTATGGGTGGAGTATTGAAAAATCAAATCTAAGATGCTAGTAATAGAAACCTCAGGTCTTGGATTCGATTCCCGACATCGATCGTTTGAAACATGTTACGCGAGCATTTTTCACAAGAGTACGTTCTCGTTCGGATGACAGGTAAAACATAGATCTCGTGTGTGAATGTTCTCACGCGTGTTACGTATCCTTAACTTGCTTAGAACAGCAAGGCTTCGGCAAAATTCAAAATTTCCAGGTAAGAAAACTTGCTTCCTAGCCAATGTAGTACCTTCGGATGGAGTATTGGAAAATCAAATGTAAGGAGCTGGTAAAAGAGGCTCAAGGTCCCTGGTTCGATTCCCGACTTCTTCAAACATGTTACGCAAACATTTTTTACCTGAGTAAGACTTCGTTCGGATACTAGGTGAAATGTAGCTCCCGTGTGTGGGTGTTGCACCGCATGTTAAAGATTCATACTTTGCTTATAATAGCAAGGGTTCGGAAAATAAAAAATTCCAGTTAAAAAATTCCTTTCCTAGCCAATGTAGTACCTTGGGTTGGAGTATTGGTAAAGCAAATATAAGGTACTAATAATAGAAGCCCAAGGTATCTGATACAATTCCCGACTTTGATCGCTTTCTTAACAAAAATACGTCATCTTTCAAATAAGAGGTATAATGTACGTCTCGAATGTGAGTGTTGTCACTTACCTTAAATATCCCTACCGTGCCTGGAATAGCAAGGGTTCGACGAAATTCAAAATTTCCAGGTAAAGAAAACACGCTTCCTTGAGGTTGGGTATTAGAAAATCAAATGTAAGGTGGTATTAATAGAAGCCCAAGATCCCGGGTTCGATTCAATGCTTGAAATTTGTTAGCTAAGCATTTTTTTACAAGAGTACGTCTTTGTTCGTATGAGTGGTCAAATGTGTGAGTATTTTCACGTGTTATCGTTCGAGTGGGAGGCGTCTGAAAGCAAGTAGGCTTGGCTTGATTAATTGTTTAATAAACATATGCAAAAATAATTATAAGTTCCAAAATTACATAAAATAAAAGTGAAATTAATTGAGTTAGCAGTTCAGAAGCCTTCGGAAGTTTTCGGATGGCTTCATGGTTGCTTGAGAAACCAAAAATAAACTTAAATATTGATTAAATGAATGTATGTACAATTTAACGTGGTGTATAAGTCTTCGGTAGTCTTCGGCTTTCTTCGGAATGCTTCGGACGTTGCTTATGAGGCCCAGTGTGAACTTGAACGACGATGATTAGGAAATATGTACAGGTTGAAGAGGTCCAGACATCTTCGGTGGTTTTCGGATCTCTTCGGAAGGCTTCGTGTTTTAATTATGGATCAACGTTTCGTTAAAGGGAATTATGAATGGAAATTATATGCACTTAAAAACTACTAATTTACAATATATACAAGTATAGAGGGTTCAGAAGGTTTTCGGTCGTCTTCTGAACTCTTCGGCAGGCTTCGTGGTAGTGATGCCTTTACGGGGTTGTCGTCCCTGTAGTAGAGCTTGACAGATGCAATCACAATAACGACTTGTCGGTGAAGTATGGAACGGGGCTTAACGTTCATACGTGGGTTGTTAACTATGGATTGATGAATTGTAAGACGTGCCCTGGGTACGGCGTCGGACAGCGTCACCGTCGGAGGATGCGCAGGCTATGGGGAGCGTTACATGTTATAGTATAGCAGGTTATGAAGAGCGCTGCTAGTTGAAGGGTTTTGCAGGCTATGGGGAGCACTGAAGGAAGATTGATTCCTAGACTATGGTGAGCACTACGAATGTCTTCTGCAGAATTTGAAATTATATTTATACAGTTCCATTCCCTATTATTCCTATGTCGAAAAACGTTAATGATGTATTTAACCAATGAAATGCGTTTTTAGAGTTTTGATTGTAAAAGAATTTCCAAATTTTAGTTTAACCAATGAAAGTACAGATTTTTGGGTAGCACAATAACTTACTTGGAGTATCTCGAGATTCTTTGGTTTGTTTTATTTCTAGCTCGTGTACCTGATATAGTCAACTGCAAATTCTCAGTCTGTTCAGTGCTCTGCGTGTGGTGATAGAGTTAACACACGCACTTTAAATGTCCTTACCTTACTTGGAATAACAAGGGGTTGGCAAAATTCAAAATTTCCAGGTAAAAGAACTCGCATTTTTCACAAGAATGCGTCATTGTTCGAATGAGTAGTAGAATGTAGGTCCCGTGTGTGTGTTGTCAAGCACGTTAAAGATCCCTACCTTGCTTGGAATAGCAAGGGTTTGGCAAAATTCAAAATTTCAGGTAAAAAAAAACTCGCTTCCTGTCCAACGTAGTACCTTCGTATGGAGTATTTGAAAATCAAATATAAAGTGTTAGTAATAGAGGCCCATGAGTCTCGGGTTTAATTCCCGACAGGGATCGCTTGAAAAATGGTAGTCGAGTACTTTTCCCTTGTCCGGGTGAGTGGTAAAATGTAGGTCCAGCGTGTGTGTGTTGTCACGCACGTTAAAGGTTTCTACCTTCCTTAGAATAGTAAGGGTTCCGCAAAATTCAAATTTTCTAGATAAAAAACCTCGCTTCCTGACCAATGTAGCATCTTCGGGTGGAGTGTTGAAAAATCAAATATAAGGTGCTAGTAATAGAAACCCAAGGTCCCGACAGGTACCGCTTGAAAAATGGTAGGCATTTTTCACTAAAGAATAGGCCCTTGTCCTCGTGAGAGGTAGAATGTAGGTCCAGTGTGTGAGTATTGTCACGCACGTTAAAGTTCCTACCGTGCTTGGACTAGCAAGGGTTTGACAAAATTCAAAATTTGCAGATAAAAAAACTCGGTTCCTGACCAGTACCTTCAGGTGGAATATTCCGTATTTAATCATTACATTGTTTTTTTAAAAAATTCCCATATTAACAAAGCACGGAAAGTGTTTACAAACTTCTAACTTATCTACTGCATTGTTTGGTACCTTTATTGTGATGCAATAGTTCAATATTCAAGATAAGGCAATTTCGATTAGTAGCACCATCGTATTTTCATTTATCTAGAAGACATTAGACGGTAGGCGATAACGGTATATTACAGACAGCCACGGTGACCTTTTTAGCAATTTAATTGCGCGATTTTCTGCGTCAAGTTCAAACTATGGAACTCTTAATATGCGGTTTAGTTTTAACATTTGGTGCCCAGATGGTGTTTTTATTCTGTGTTTGTGTGTATCTCAGTAGGAAACGCCAAGCCACTAACGAAGAAATTCTAGTTGGAGAGAGCAGTGATACTCAGAGTAAGTGTTTGTTTTTAATATTTTATCCATTCACACTTAAAGTGGACATATTTGTAAGTAATTTATAGCGTGTAAAATATTATATTAACTATAATCTTGATAGAGTCAAAGGACTCATTGTACGATATTTATGTAGCAATTTTAACTGTCATTGAACAACAATGGTCATTTTCTGGACCAGGTAGACGTTTGGTAAGAAAAGTGTATCTTGAATTTAACAGTATTTTATGAACCATTACAACACATATAAAGGAAGCTGATAATCATTTAGTTATAAATGAAGAGGCTTGTCCACCCCGAATTAGCTAAAGCTGCAAACAACGTAACATCAAGCTGTTATCGATAAAATCTAAAATCTGAATATCAATACATACAGCGAATTCTTAAATTGGTCCAGCGAAAACAAATAAAACATTGTAGAGAACCTGTCTTCATTCCTTATTTTGGAAGAAGTCGAATGATTACAAAACATCGATGCTAAAGAAACTTCTACCATAAAAAACATATCAATGTAAGTTTTAAAAAAAACAAACATCGAAAAATTATATATCTAAAAAATCGAAAATAGTCATACGGGAAATTTAAAAATTGATTATATTTGATAAAAGTAAAGAAATACATAAATTAATTATAAATTTTTGTTTAAATATCTCAGTTGCATTAATATTTGGAATTCCTGGAGTATACTGATGGCATAAAATGCTGTAAGTGCTTTAATAATCACTATTTGAAAATGCATAAAGATCATACCAACAATAATAGAATCCCAAGTTTTTACAAATTGATCGAAAATATGCCACTTTAAGACCAGAAAAAATCATAAAGCGTTTTCACCTTTTGTAAAAATAATAAATTCACAAAGCAATGTACCAGTATCAACCGATGTGGCAAAATACCTTCTCTAACTGCCATAATGTTCCATATCCTGAAAGCTATACGGGTCATTGTTTCAGAAAATTGGTGGCTTCCTTATTGACAGACTAGTAGTGCAGATGTTGCTGCATTAAAAAAATAAGGGGTATGGAAAAACTTTCCATCGCAAAGGGTTGATTGCATAGAAAATTCTTTATAAACTAAAACGAAACAGTGAGAAAGATATTTTGAACCGAAACTCAAATGATAAAGTCATT
Organism: Platerodrilus igneus; assembly: GCA_036346225.1. Classification (NCBI taxonomy): domain Eukaryota; kingdom Metazoa; phylum Arthropoda; class Insecta; order Coleoptera; family Lycidae; genus Platerodrilus; species Platerodrilus igneus. The sequence continues at coordinate 6,177,949 of JARFIW010000447.1, read as the reverse complement.
GTGGGTGTTCTAATTTTTCAATTTTTATTTAAATAATTAAAAGGTTTTTAATAAAATATTTATATATGCAGACATACCACCATTCTCCCTTCCAAGCTTAACCCAGCAAGAATATATAATTATAATTGTTTTCTAGGCTAATTATACGTAGAATGAGTAAATCATTTTGCTGGTCAAACCGTACTACCTGAACGAGTTGACACTTTAGAAGTGAAAGAAACTCATTTGTTTTTACATTGGTTGGCATTCTGGATTCTTTCCTACATGCCTTACTGGTTGATCGTCAATATCATGTATACCAATTTCGAAATCCACATCAGTGTCCCCAGACGAATCACGTAACAAACCCTTTCTGATTCGATTGATGAATACTTTCCGCATCAACTCACTCTCATTCAATTTTATCAAAGTAACAGCTGGACCAAGCATTTCCATAATCTGGACCGGAAACCATTTAAGATAATCAACTGTCTTAAATTGACCAACACTTTTTTGTAATTTGTAAAATCCACCTTTACTTTTACCCCATTTGTTTTTTCAAATGTTCGTCCACTTGAAGAAAGTGACCAGGCTGATGCTGTTTTTGGTATATAAGTTACTATTTTCGCCATCGGAGATACCCCTGTGACCGAAAATGGTGTACTCCTATAAACGAATAAGAAATTAGCCAAACGTTGTTCAAACGAAATTGTCTTATGGATTGGCGATAAAATTAATTTCAAAAAGCAGATTTTTCGGCCAATTCATTTGATTCTGGGTTTTATGGAGGACTAAACAATAACTTGACTCCTCTTTCCTTACAACAGCTTATACATTCAAATGCATAGTAAGGCGGACCATTGTCCGTGATTATTGTTTTTGGATAACCCTATCTGGCAAAGGACTTATTTAGTTTTGGCAACAACGAGGAATACGTAGTAGGTGACATGAGAATACGCATCACAAACAATAACGATTTTAACTGAATTAAATCCAACTGCACTATTTCCCAACACCCTGTCGATTCAGACCTGAATGTTATTCCTTGATATCTTCGTTTTCAAGCTCCAGTTGATTGATACATTTCACATTGCAAAATTACCCGATTAATATCATTATCTAAACTAAACCACCAGACATAAGACCTAACTAGAAGCCTTGTACGTACAATGCCACTACGACCATAATGTAATAGTATATTATTCAACGAGGTTTAGGAATGAAGACCACCCTGACCTTTCTCCAGCTTCTGGGGATATATCTGAATGCAATACAGCCTCTGAATAGCCTCACCAGGTGAGGAAGCAGCCTCTCCAGGCCCCACTGCAGTAGGGCTGGAAAAATGTCATCCAATCCTGAGGACTTGGAAGGTTGAAAGGTTAAGATTGACCATTTTACTTTTTCGGCCTCAACCACCCGGTTGGCTATCTCCCAGTCTGCCTCCTCTGGGGCTGGCCTGGGAGCATACTTCCTAGTGATAACCGATAAGGGTACACTTCCTGGGAAGTGTGTATCTAGGAGTAATTTCGCTGTCTCGTCGTTGTTGTTGGTAAACGAGCCATCCGCACATTTGAGACAACATGGTTGCTGGCGCGGATCTTTAGACAGCATTCTATTTATTCAAGACATTTCTTTGGCAGACTCAATTGAGTTATAGAAGATCTTTGTCGTTTTCTTATTGAAGCATTGTATAGTCTTGGTGGTTTTTGTAACCCTCCCAGTCGACCATACTTTTGCTATTTTTTGCCCTATTGAACAGTCGGTTCAGGGTTGCGCCGCAAAGCTCGTTAGGGTGATCGGCGTAATCCGAATGAATAATGGCCATAACTCGCGGATGAAATACTATTCTTTTTCCACGACTGCACAAATCTTTATTATCGGCTATTTTCTAAACGTTTTAACTAATATCAAAAACACTGACAAGCAAAAATTTATTTGTCAAAATGTAACAGTCTACTTTGCATGATACGAAAACTATACCTTGTGGATTATGAAAAATGGAGGTTGGTATTGAGATTGGTCAGACGTGTGGGATTATGATAACCCACGATCTGGATGTTGTTGCTTGGTGAAAGGTATTGGATTATGGATTCATATACACCTACAGAATCATAACCCATTCTTAAATGCATAAGAAATGCATTACCGCATAATCATGGGAAAAAATTCTTAACATTTCTTTTTGAGGAGATTTAGGAGTTATTACCCTATTTCCAAATTTTCATGTATGGATAATAAATGACGAATTTTAAAATGCTTTTTAGTGGTAGGACCCATATTAACCTCTGACCAACCAGACGAAACACTTTTCTTTATTTTAGAAAGAAGTAAACCCTTGCTTGTTTCTATTGCAACTTTTGTAAATGATATGAAAGAAGTTTCTACATAGATGAAATTACAATTCCCGACTCGAGCTCTCAACCATTTGGCAAACCGAGACATGGTATCCGCTTGTTGAATTTTACATCCGTTGCGATATTCCAATGTATACTGATAAGGCGATAACAACCTATCTGACAATACGTGATGAAACCACCTGCGATTTTTTTTTATTCCGAAAATATGGATGTTTATGGTTCATGATCAGTTTAAAAAGAAAAAGGTAATTCCATACAAATATTTATAAAATTTCTTAAACCAAATATAATAGCCAGTTTCACAATGAAGTTGACTATAATTCTTTTGTGCCGCATTTAGTGTTGCTGACTCGAAATCCATGGGATAATTGGCTCTATCTATAACGTGTGCTAACACAACACCTACCTCCTATGCACTAGGGTTGACCGTTCAGGATACTGAATTTGTAGAATAATATACTGTAAATAACGACTTTTCAGAGATCGCAGTTTTACTTTTTACAGCCAAATCACATTCCCCAGACCAGGACTAGGATACGTTTTTCTCTTAATAAATTATGTAAGTGTTATAACAAATTTGAACACATTGGAATGAAGTTTCTATAATAATTAAACATAGGCAAATGGGATATCGGCTGGATAAGGCTTTGGAGTGGGCGTTGACATGATTTTCTCAATTTTAGAGTTTGAAGGATTTTTACCTCGCTCCGACTATATATACCCTAAATATTACAAAGTATCAACAACGGAAAGACTTTTCCTAATTTCGTTTTTGACATTAACTCGTGCTAGAAAAATTAGATTCTTTTAATGTCGTTTTGACATTAAAACAATTTAATTTTTCTACAACCTAGTTTAGAATACTTTCACATGACTGCCTACTTCCAGCACTAATTAGAATATCATCTAAGTATGTCACACACTGCTCTATGTTATCTAGCATGAATCTATCACCATTTGAAACAACGCTGGAGCTCACGCCAATCTAAAAACTAATCGATTATATACGTAAAGGCAACGTTGAGTATTTATTGTCAAAAAGGGTCTGCTTGTCTTAACGACTTCAAGTTGAAGATATGCATTACACAAATCTATTCGGAAAAGTTTGTCTTCGATATCTTTGTAGATCGCTTCTACCTCTTCCTCACTGTGATTGGAGGTGGGCTGTATACTTGTATTATTACTGTATTTACCGGTTTAGATTCTAATCTAACCATGAGCACTCTATCGTTCTTTTGTAAGTAGTTTTCTACACAGTGTCTTATCGTTTTTCGCATAACTATCCCCACAGAATTTCCTTCCTCTGATCCTGTATGAATTACCCTAAGGTCTTCACTCCAAAAATTCCCCACCTCTGACCGTGCATTTATATTTCCAATGCACCACCAGAAGGTACTACATTGGCCAGGAGGCGAGTTTTTTGTTGCCTAGAAATTTAGAATTTTGCCGAACCCTTGCCGTTCCAGGCAAGTTAGGGATCTCTAACGTGCGTGACAACACTCACACACGGGACCTCCATTTAACCTCTCACCCGAACGAGGGCGTAATTTTTGTGAAAAATGCTCGCCTGTCATTTTTCAAACAGTCGGCCGTGTCGGGATTTGAACCCAGGACCTTGGGATCCGCAGTCTTACGCTTACTACATTGATCCACGGCGACGCCTCCCCACCTCTGACCACCGAACTTCGCTGATTCCTACTATGTCTAATGCTGACCTTTCCATTTTTGTTCTCTAGCTTACCTACTTGCTTCATACTTCTGACATTCCACACCCCGACTCCCAGAATGTTCCCAATTCTTTTTCTAAGTTCCGATCACATCTTCCAATGTAATCCCCTCCTGGAATTACAAATGGGGGACTATTTTCCCTCCGGAATCTTTTACCTCGGAGGATGCTATGATTTTAAATACAATTTAAGTACGCTTTGTACTTGGGAGGTAATGTGGTGATTATCCGTTGCCTTCCATGTCACGGTAGTGTATCTTAGAATGTCATACCGACCCCTATGGTCTCTGCCAATCTAAGTACCGAAAGAGCCGCTACCCTGTTTCGAGGACCTGTCTTAATCTGGTTCCTCACTAAAGACACCACTAATTTGGTTGAACCTGTAGTTGGTTCTTTAGACCACTGGAACGCGGAAGCCATTCCACCTGCTCTAGTAATCTAGAACTTCTTCAAGGTACAGGTCCATTCGGAATATATTATATATATATATATAAGTCGTTTTAGTCCATAAAAGTTGAATAGAACTAACTTTTATTAAAAACCTAAGCGATAACCTTGTAAGATTTCTAATATCGCAGCATTTTATTGACACTCAATTGTGGGGCACATCTTTGTTAGACGAATATCACAGCATTTTATTGACACCAGCATGTAGGAGCTCAACATACTTATAATATCACAACATTTTATTGGCGACCCAACATAGAGACCTTAGAAACCTTAGAAACCTAAATAGCTTGTTGGTAACATTTTTCTTAGTCAGGGTAAATTTGTTCTTTTTAAAAAAATTTCTCTGATAAAATGCAAGGAGAAAAGAGCACTTAGGATTTGCTTAAGTTAGAAGAGGTGCTGGTAAGATCTTATATTTTGCATATAGAGGATGCAGAAAGACAAAATTGATAATCTAAATAGCCAAACAAAAAAAATGGGGTCCAAGAAAAAACAGAGCCAAGTATGATGGACATTGTGCACTTTCTATAACAAATTCAGAAAGAATCAAAACAAAACATAAAAGAGTTAGGTCAAAAATTAGATCAGAACTAGAAAAACTCAAGGAAAATTTAGTCAAGAAATATAACTAATAGATGATATATTCGATAATTTTACATTGCTCGTGTACAAGAGGTACTAAAAGTGCTTAACACGAGGTGAAGATAGAGATAAATATGGGTAATCTACAAAAACCGTACAAGAAAACGTACAAAATACGAGAGAGGCATTTGAAGAAGTAAATCGGAGGTAGCGGTAGAAATTTTAAAGTTAACGGTGATGGGGAAATTAATCCCAATATATTTTTAAAGTACTTAAAGATTATTCTAGCAACTATTGGCGATGTACAACAGAAATTAAATGTTGTGTGATCTATGCTAAAAGGCTACACAGGAATCTGGTTTAGTCTGGTAGAAACAGAGATTGAAAAGTTCGAGAAGTTTGAGAGAAAATTTTTGAACAATTACTGGAGAGATGATGAATAATACAGGGTCAATGATAATTTATTAATGGGAATATTCAATAGCGGCTATGAACAGAGGAGAGAACAGTACACCATAAAGAAATTTAGCGGCACAAGACGACTTGACCCTCCACTAGATGACAAACAAATCATGTGGTATCTAGCTAAGCATATTGAACAAGAGGTGGGACAATGTGTAATAGTGCCATTCAACACTGATAAGGATATTTTGTGAGAATACCTCAGAAGACACGACAGGTTGGGACAAGGACGACGAATGAAAAACATAAACATGGGTAAAATGATCTGAGCGATTTTGGAGCCTTAATTGAGAATTACGGTGTAGAAAAAGGTAACAATAAGCGGATTTTTCACAATAAAATAAAATTATATTGTTTAAAATGGACATATCTGTTGATTAATTAAGTTACATGATAAGATGTATTGTTTTGTGGGCAGGTTTTTTGTGAGAATTGTATGTACTAGTTGATAATTTGATTTAAAAGATTGGCAGGCTACGGTAGGGTCTTCACCATTATATAAAGAAATATGTTACGTATTAAGAGCGGACTGTAATGGTTGGTACACTTGATAATTGCGGGTAGAATAGGTAAAACAGAAATGAAAGGAACTTATAAAATCTGTGGTACTCACCGGCACATGAATGTGGGTAACTATAATGAAGACAGTGTGTTAAGCAGCTCGGGCTTGGCAGTATGCAGTAGTTCAGGTGATCGGCACGGGATCCTGGTCTTCCACACACTTACACGAACACGTTTCAATAGACAATCATAATGTTATACTACACTACAATTGCACACGCGCAAAAGTATTTGACCCACATTTTATAAGGAAGGAAAATGGTTAAATTAATAGGAAATTTTGATTCTTATTGCAATCGTAAACAAAATAATTAAACCTAATTGATGAGATATGTTTAAATCCGATTCTAAATGGGTGGATATAGAATTAACCGACTTATCTTGATAAATTTTTGTATATAATAATATTTAATTAGGGAGTTATTTGCGAATGAAAATTAAGAGATTAAGATTTGTGAATGCTCATCCTAATTATAAAAGAACAATTTTTTGGACTCTATTTTTAGTACAAGTGAGTGATTATCGTTTCGTGGTAACCTGTTTTGATCTACACGAAGTTGAAGGTTGACTGCTCTTTTCAAATCTACATACAACCGAATTTTACCAAACTTTTTAGGCACACAGACTGTAGGTAACGCCCATTTGCATTTTCTGACTTTGATATTATACAACTTGCCTCTAGTATATATAGTTCGGCTGCCCACATCATACATCAAAGCATGTTGTAATTCATACGTTCTGTGAAAAAGGGGGAGTAGCCTCGGATTTTATATTTAAATTTTTATTGGAAGATGATTATTTCTTAGCGAAACGCATTATGATATTTCTTTGATTAGTGCATAAGCAATCTGGCTTTTTATTACTTTTGATTCGGAATATTTTGATATCTGTATAGAATGTTTCGCCCCATTTTCTTGAGTAAATGCTTTTGAACAATATGTAAAAAATGTCGACAGCCAGTTCCTACCCAATATTTCTGGCTGTAATTACCAATGTAATTAACAATGGTAATTTACCAAAGCCGTTACCATTTATTTTTTAACATTGATATTAATAACGCCGTGAATTGCTAGACATTCATTGTTTGCAATTTTGAATTGCGCCCTATTAGGGTGAACTTTTACTTAAGAAAACCATTTTTAAAAAATTGACATCTATAATTGTAGTGGAGCATCCCGTGTCTACTAAAAACGGTAGGTATCATTATACCGTTAATCATAAGTGAAATACTGGCCGTGTCTGAAGAATACCCAAGCATTTTACATGATGCAGCACTCAATAAATTAACAATGTTTCTGGAACAATATTGTGACGTATGATCTATTTTGTGACAGGAAAAACATTTCCATTTTCCTTAGCTGGACCATCATTTATTTGATACCGCAAAAGTGACCCCGTTTCTTCTGCGATGACTACAGCTTTCATTAATTAACCGCACAATGAGCAACGATTTCGACGGAAGGGACTAGACATTAATCGCCTACCGTAGCAGTTCTTTGGAGGCTGCCTTGACTTAGATCGCAATTCTCGAAAAGTTTTCGTTTTCTGTTCATTATTTGGACCAAACTTTTTAAACAGCTTCCATATCTTACACTAACTTACAAGCTGCGTCACAAGTGTTTTTTCATCCTCTACTAAAAGTCTCCTTATCATCGCTTCATTTGATAGGCCACAAACTAGTTTATCCTTAAATGCCTTATCGAGGTACGAATTAAATTTACATTCTACGATAACCGCTTTATTTCAGAATTAAACTCACACAAAATTTCTCCAGGAATCTGGTTACGTTTAAAAATTTAAAGCAACGTGCTATTTTGCACTTTTAGTTGAAAATTTATTTGATAGACAAGAGACACATTTTTCAAAAGTGCATTCTGAAATTTGTTTAGGACTGATAGCTGCGCGTAATATTTTACATTTATCAGCATACAAAAGCAATCATAATGGACTTACCTTTTCGGTTTCGGGTATCTGAGAAACTTGAAAATAAATTTATGATACAAAATAATTATGGTATGATTTCACCGACTGTGATGAAACTTCGTGAAATGATAACAATAAAGTTATATCAAAAGAAGAAACCTCGAAATGAGTTGGAAAAGTCAATAGGTAGGAAAAGTGCCCACCAGAAAAGATATCCGAATGTTTTTTTTACCATTTTAGAAGTGAAACCAGGAGTTTTGGGGTTTTTTCTAATAGAAAATTCAAATAAATATTTTTTCTAATAGTTCCCTGATGTCCGACAAGTAGTGAGGGAAGGCTGTAATTAAAGGAGATGTATTTAATTTTAATTGTAATGCTAATTTTCAGCTGTGAACGTAACGGCCAATATAAAACTATTGCGAATTTCCATTAAAATATGAAAGTTAAAGAGAAGTTTTAATAAAAACTTGTAAGGGATTTTATTGCAATAGTGTCATAACGTAACACCTGTTTAAGTTATCGATATGGTACTATTATTAAAATTTTTAATGCGCTTTTTATAAGTAAGTGTCTTTGTTCATATTCAAAAAAAGTCCTCGAGAATTTATTTTTAAATACTATCTTATCAATTCTGAAGAATCCTAGCTTCCTATAACCGATCGGATGGACTTCGATCAGACTATGATGACACTATTTAAAGACGTTTAATTTTATTAATACATATGTTACTATTTTTAGGTTTACGATTATCAAGATCAGTATTTTATTAATACTCACACTCCACAGAGCTCAATCACCTATGACGCAATTAAGCAATACATTACTTCGTATTATCACGTGAAAACGTAGTGCGAATAATTTTTATTCTCTATTAATATCGATTACAGTTGTAAGAAACGAACGCTGCCACGGGATGATATATTATCGAGACCTTAAATTATGTTTATAACATATTCCAATCTCAAAAAAGCACAACGTATGTGTATGGTTATGTTTTTAAAATTGTTGCAATATACTCGTAGATGAAACAACTTTTTTACCTTCACGGTTATTGTTCATATTCATTTATACGTTCACCATCGGTATTAAGGTTCTTTCTATTTATATAGTTGTGTATTACTAGATTGGGCCGTAAGGAGTTGAACTATTCCATTCTGACGAGGCCAAAAATGCCGAAACTATAGTCAACGCATGTTTTCCCCTTATGAAACAATTAAGTATCTGTATTGGTTAATGACTTTGGAAATATTTAATTCGATATGTATAGGTGAATTTACTTTTATGATTTCCATAAAGGTTGGATTTACAGATATATCTTATTACTTCATATAGTGATAAGAGAAGAGAGCGTCATTTTGATAATTAAGTCAAAATTGCAATTCTTAATAATTCATAACAAAAACGTAGACTTTCATTAAGAATGCTCTATGTATAAAACTGCGTTTCATATTAATTAAATGGATGGATCTTTTACTTATATTATTGATGCAGTATCTAGGTATAATTTTTAATAAAAAGGATTCATTTATTCCACTGCATTAATTCTACTATAAGGAGCTACAGGGATAAAGTCACGTAAGTGCTCGTTATTCCATTTAATAAGAATTAATGTTTGCATAATAAGCAGAGATGTTGAAACAAATTTTCTATTTATGAAGGAAACATTTGGACGGAATAAATAAAATGATTGGAATTTACGTATGGTAGAGCAGGTCGATTTCACAGTAATGAAGGCGCTCGACGAATCAGATACTTTGTTATGACTGAAACGTTTATCGTTGTTTGCTTACTTAACTTGTAACAAGTCTCCTACTTGGTTAATATATCGGATTTTCTGAAGATATTGTTATTTATAATTTGAATGAGAGATTTTATATATATATATACATATATATATATATATATATATATATATATATATATATTACTGTGTAGTTTCCTTTGGAATCACAAATTAGGTGCCATAATTATTGTGATATTTACTTCTGGAATCACGCCCCACTGTTGGGTCGATATAACATTGTGTAGTTTTGCTCGATCCTTGCCCTCGGCTGCTCCCAATAATTCCCATTGGCTCAAATTTCCTAAATTAATATTTTGACACCTACCTGTTACATCCAAAAACTTCTTCTTAATATTCCCATGCTGAAACCTAAATAGAAATTCACACCAATCATACACTCAAAAATAACTCAATTAACCAAATATATCACACTCTATTTAAATTGGATTCATAGTACATTTTAAAACACCATTCCTTTATGCACATTCATAAAGGTCGATAATTTTATAACAATAATCATGCAAATTCATAACCTTTTAAACACATATATTTTTATTAAATTAGGAGGGCGTTCCTCATACCTTACGTTACCCTTTGTCTTAGCATGAGCTCATAGTAAAACTCTATAACTGTGCATTTAAATTTTCTGCACTACCAAATATCAATAAGCCATCTATACCTCTTTACAACATCCGGTCATCTGTAAATTTCAAAAATCAATTTCCTTTTAAAATCGCATAAATGTCTGTTCATAAAATATCAAATAATAATAAAAACACATCAAAACTCAAATCCAAATAATCACAAACACCATGAAAATATTCACCACGCAATGTTCTATTCTATCGCCTACCTGGCTTCTATCTTCTAAATATGCTCCACCAACTAGCTCCTTGGAGATGATACCGTCTAGTAGGTTGCCACTCCATCAGCTAACTACCCGGTCGAATTACCATATCTGTCATGCATGCCACTGTTTACAATTTCCAATCCAAAAATTCCAATCTCCAAAATTAATTTTTATTATTCAAACATTGCTTTTTTCCATTATCCAAACAATTTCGAATTCTAATATTTTCGTGTATTGCAATACCAAAATAATAAACTTTGTACTTACAGACCACTTTAACGTTTTAGCTAAAAGATGCTCTATTAGGTTCTACATAAATTTTTATTAAATTGCACTAGTTCACTTGAAAGTAACTATTATCACGAATGATTGATGAAATCAAAGAGAGCTCGGCCCCTCTTTACCAGTGATTAAATAAGTAAAATTTGCCCCCTCCCCCCATTTCAAATTGGCACGTACGGTTGTGTACCGGTTCCTATAATTCTTGAAATTGTTTTCGAACCGTCTGGTGTTCCAGCGAAAAACCCCCTAACGAACCTCGGTTTCTCGTGAATTTTCATAAAAAACACAACAATACTCGGTAAACCGCTTCAAAACTGTCAACCGCCGTTCTAATTTAGTCTCTACTTTCCATTTATCTACGCCATCAACTTGAACAAACATCTTTCATCTCCCTTGTATCTATAGCTTTATCTCACACATATGCCTCCACCAGCTGAATATCTTTGCCCTTCTTGTACAATTTACAACAATCACCTTGCGTGGCTCCATTCTCCCACCTTTTAACCGACGCTTGCCTGCTTCTAAATATCCTTAAAATTATTGATTTTATTCAAGTCTCCCTACTATACTGTCTCCGAATTAATTATATGTATCCCTTTTGTACTCAATACATTTTTATTTTACCTTGGTCTTTTCTTAGTTCCATACTACACTACCTTCAAGATTGAAATCAACATTTTAATCAACAAACCGCGTTTACATTAATTCCAACGACTGTTCTTTTCCACTAACCTATTAAGGTTTGTTTGTCGCTACGCTACCGAGAAATATTATCTCCCCTCGTTGTTTGTTCTGTTTCCAACGTGTTGGGTTTTATATTTTAAAATAGAAATGTTACTTTAACACCTGCTCCGCGCTTTTAGATTGTCATATAATACTTTACTACAAATTTAAATACATTATAATTTTACTCCAATTATTATTTATTATGACTTATATTTACACAAGTACTATGTTACATTATCTCTAGCTAAATTAAATTGACCCTGCATTATTTTACACTACTTAAGCTAAAAAAACTTAATAAATTTATTTTATCTTATCCAATAGCTCTCACTCTCAACCTATGAGTTAACTTGTGCCCTTATATATCCCAATGGCCGTGCATTTATATTTCCAATGCTCCACCAAAAGGTACTACATTGGCCAGGAGGCGAGTTTTTTGTTGCCTAGAAATTTAGAATTTTGCCGAACCCTTGCCGTTCCAGGCAAGGTAGGGATCTTTAACGTGCGTGACAACACTCACACACGGGACCTCCATTTAACCTCTCATCCGAACGAGGGCGTAATTTTTGTGAAAAATGCTCACCTGTCATTTTTCAAGCAGTCGGCCGTGTCGGGATTTGAACCCAGGACCTTGGGATCCGTAGTCTTACGCTTACTACATTGATCCACGGCGACGCCTATCCCAATGGCCCCTTAATTATACGATAATATATATATATATATATATAGAAGAGAGAGAGAGAGAGCTGTGAATTGAAGAGTTCCTACCTTGAATCCTGTGTGGACTGATATGGCCCGTCGTTAGTAGTCAATAAACGATGCTGTGGATCGAAGAGGTTCTAAGAGAGCCTCAATAAGAAATGAATGTTTTAAATTTGCCCGCTGTCTAATTATTTTTAGCTTAGCCCTCTTCATAATAAAACCACTAGAATCAGACATCAGATTTATGATACGAAATATTCTTTTACAAACAATCTATCAAGTACCGATTACTACATCAACAGTTTTTCTCCATCAAACAATACCTTACATATAACCTCTAAAAAACAATTTTTCCTCATCACAAACTTTAAATATTTAAATTAAGAGTCCAAAACTTCTGCAATAGCTTTACCTTACGAACAAAATCTTAAATCTAACAAAAAATATATAACTGCTGAATAATCACTCACTTATACTAAAAATAGAGTCCAAAAAATCTCTTTTTATAATTAGGAAGATTACTCAAAAATTTGAATCTCTTAATTTTCATTCACAAATAACTCCCTAATTAAATCTTATTATGTATAAAATATATCAAGGTCAGTTGGATAATTTAATATCCACCCCTTTAAAATCGGATTTAAACCTATCCACCAGTTAGATATAATTATTTCTTTATATATTGGCAAAATCTTGCACCGAAGGTCTGCCGCCTTTTGAATCAAATTATCGACCTGTACCTACAACTCTCGCGCAAAGACTTGCACACAAAACAAAAGCATCTTATCATGTAACTTAACTAATTAATAGATGTGCTTTTTAAAATTTTAAACCATATAATTTTATTTTACCGTGAAAAATCTGCTTGTTGTTGTTTTCTTCTAGACTATAATTCTCAAATAAAGCTACAGGATCGCTAAAATTGTGTTACCGAGTACGCCTTTCCATGCAATTTGATTCATATAACGTGTAACAAACCATTCCATTTAAAAAGACGCTTGCATTTTCAATTAATTTCTAATTCTTTATTTCCATTTTTAAAATCATTGTAATTTAAATAATGTTCTCTTTTTCGAGTTGCAATAAACTTTTAACATCGTGAATAAAATCGTCTGTTTGCTATCATAACGGTCAACCAATACGAGAACGTGGGACGAAGTTGTCTATAAAACCGACCGTAGCCGATAAGCGGGAGCATTCCATATTTGACTTCCGAACTGTAACAGATGAAACCAAATTATTACGTGAATTTCAATTTAGTCGAAGTGACAAGTGATAGAACTTAGGAATTACAAGTGAAGTAAATAATAAAAGTGCGCGTTGAAATGCGAGTGTAGAACTCTACCGTTAATATAAAACGTAAGTCTAGATTTAATTAATATAAACAAAATATTTATAATTTATTTAGGACTTTAAGTGTACGTGATTAAATCGACTCTAAGTATGGAAATTGAAGTATGAAACTATGCAAGGTGTTTGAGTATTACAGAGGTACTTACTAGATATCTCCAGGTTTAAATTTCAAATGGACTTAGAAAATATAAAAATATGTAATGTTTTGATTTATATGAGCTTTATATTTTTGTAAATTATCCCTCTTTATTACAGGTGCCTATTGGAGTAGTTTGTGTTCTAGTGTTTAGGTTCATCTTTAGGTTTCCCGCATTGAGTCTACTTACCTGCTGATGTTGAGTATCCATAGGTGCTTACACAATTATTTTATTATGTTTCAGCTCTCGAGTTTTTCGTGCTGTTTGTTATCTTTATTTTTTAGTTTAACAGTGTCCTCGCCAACCGTCACTCGTACGTTTCCGTCTGCTTACTCTTCCTACAGGCGAGGTAATGCCCCTGTTCTCTGTTTATCCTCACCCACCCTCGTCTCATCGCCCCGCAGACCCCTAGAGTTGATCACCAACTACTTTATCCTCTTAGTTTTCTACTTCTCTTAGCCACCATGTCCATCGACTTCTTACCCTGGGGTACTCGTTTTATTGGAATTAGTAGACTATTAGTAGACTACGATAACCGCTTTATTTCAGAATTAAAATCACACAAAATTTCTCCAGGAATCTGGTTACGTTTAAAAATTTAAAGTATTTTGCTGTTTTGCACTTTTAGTTGAAAATTTGTTTGATAGACAAGAGACACATTCTTCAAAAGTGCATTCTGAAATTTGTTTAGGACTGATAGTTTCACGTAATATTTTATATTTATCAGCAAACAAAAGCAACCATAATGGACTTACCTTTTCGGCTAGGGTATCTGAGAAACTTGAAAATAAATTTATATGATACAAAATAATTATGGCATGATTTCACCGACTGCGATGAAACTTGGTGAAATGATAACGATAAGGTTGTATGAAAAGAAGAAACCTGGAATAGTCAATAGGTAGGAAAAGTGCCCAGCACAAAAGATATCCGAATGTTTTTTTAGCATTTTAGAAGTGAAACCAGGACTTTTGGGGTATTTACCAATAGAAAATTCAAATAAATATTTTCTCTAATAGTTTTCTGATGCCCAACAAGTAGTGAGCGAAGACCGTACTTAAAGGAGATGTACTTAATTTTAATTATAATGCTAATTTTCAGCTGTGAGCGTAACGACCAGCATAACTATTACGAATTTCCATTAAAATATGAAAACTAAAGAGAAGTTTTAATAAAAACTTGTAGGGGATTTTCTTATCGTAACAACTGTTTAAGGTGTACTATTATTAAAATTTTTAATGCGCTTTTTATAAGTGTCTTTGTTCATATTCAAAAGAAGTCCTCGAGAATTTATTTTTAAATACTATCTTATCAATTCTGAAGACTCCTAGCTTCCTATAACCGATTGGGTGGACTTCGATCAGACTATGATGACACTATTTAAAGACGTTTAATTTTATTAATACATATGTTACTATTTTTAGGTTTACGATTATCAAGATTAGTATTTTATTAATACTCACACTCCACAGAGCTCAATCACCTATGACGCAATTTAGCAATACATTACTTCGTATTATCACGTAAAAGCTTAGTGCGAATAATTTTTATTCTCTATTAATATCGATTACACTGTTGTAAGAAACGAACGTTGCTACGGGATGATATATTATTGACACCTTAAATTATATTTATAACATATTCCAATTTCAAAAGGGCACAACGTATGTGTATGGTTATGTTGTTCACCATCGGTATTAAGGTCCTTTCTATTCATATAGTTGTGTATTACTAAATTGGGCCGTAAGGAGTTGAACTATTCCATTCTGACGAGTCCAAAAATGCCGAAACTATGGTCAATGTAAGTTTTCCCCTTATGAAATAATTAAGTATCTGTATTGGTTAACGACTATGGAAATATTTAGTTCGATATGTATAGGTGAATTTACTTTTATGATTTCCATAAAGGTTGGATTTACAGATATATCTTATTACTTCATACAAAGAGCGTCATTTTGAAAATTAAGTCGAAATTCTAATTCTCAGTAATCCATAACAAAAACGTGGACTTTCATTAAAAATACTCCATGTTTAAAACTACGTTTCATATTAATTAAATGGATGGATCTTTTACTCATATCATTCATGCAGTATCGAGGTATAATTTTTAATAAACAAGATTCATTTATTTCACTGCATTAATTCTACTATAACGAGCAACAGGGATAAAGTCACGTAAGTGCTCATTTTCCATTTAATAAGAATTGATATTTGCATAATAAGCGAAACGTTGAAACAAATTTTTTATTTATGAAGGAAACATTTGGACAGAATAAGTAAAATGATTGGAATTTACGCATGGTAAAGCAAGTCGATTTTACCTTAATGAAAGCGCTCGACGAATCAGATACTTTGTTATAACTGAAACGTTTATTATTGTTTACATTAATTGACCTGTAACAAACCTCCTACTTTGTTAAAATAGCGGATTTCCTGAAAATATTACTTATAATCTGAATATATATACATATATATATATTATGCTGTGATAAGGGGTTGTTTAAGGGTGTATTTTATAGCAATGGTCGTTTAGGAATCAGAAATCATAATAGGAAGCAGAAAACTGCATTTATTTAGGAGAAAATTGAGTAATTAGGATAGTTTGTAAATAGTAAGCAGTCAACACCCTGTATATAGAGTATAAGTAGTTTTAAGCGACGCAAATAGACACAATAAGACGCATAGTTAGCATAGAAATGAGTAATTCATGCATTAAGTAGATAACGAATATTTAACACCCAGTATATAGAATTTTAGTAAATTTAGGTAATGCAAATAACGATATTTTTCAGTGGAAGCACGCGTATTTATAAGTAAGCATAATAAATGTAATTAAACACGCATTCAAAAGAATTCCAATCAGTTATGATAATACGAAGATAAGAAATAGAACGTAAAGAAGTGTAGTGTAAGTGCGTACAAACAATTAACAATTTTTGATAAGTAAAGGTGATTAAATATGCGTAAATAAATAAGCACATATGAAAATTGAAAGTCGAATTGCATCAGATATTTGTGTACAATATGGAAAATCGATAATATTTCTCAAAACACCGCATGGGCTGATAACGAAGCAGCTGCAAGCAAACAACAATTACTTGAGAGGACGAGAATGTTACATCAGAACACTACTTTAAGTGTAGAAAATGGAAAGACTTGATTGGTTAAGATTAGCGACGGGCTTGTAAGCCATGCCCACAGACGAAGTGGGATATCAATCATATATTAACAGCGACAATGATAACGGAACTCAGTTCTCAACTCAACAAACGCCGAGGTGCGTCACTT
This sequence comes from Platerodrilus igneus, assembly GCA_036346225.1. Taxonomy (NCBI): domain Eukaryota; kingdom Metazoa; phylum Arthropoda; class Insecta; order Coleoptera; family Lycidae; genus Platerodrilus; species Platerodrilus igneus. Next base: position 6,160,788 of record JARFIW010000447.1, on the reverse strand, counting down.
TAAACCTAAGAGTAACGCGTAAGAATAATATTTAAAAGTGAAAATTGTTTAAGTGACAGATAGTACGACGAAGATGAAAATTACTATTGCCGATTAAACGGCTCTGAGGCTGGTGAGAAAAAGTCATGATATTCTAAGTCTGAGGCGGATAATGACAGTGTTCTGAGGCTGGTGAGAATAAATCTAAATTGGAGGCGGATGAAAATGTTCCAAGTGTGACAACAATAATTCGAGGGTGTGTAATAATCCAATTCTGAGTCTGGTGAGAATAAATTCCAATTCTGAGGCCGGTGAGAATAAATTCTAACTCTAAGTTGGAGGCGGATGAAAATGTTCTAAGTGCGACGACAATAATTCGAGGGAAATAATGATTCTAAGTTTGACGATAATAATTCAAGTAATATAATAATTTAAATGATATTCTGAGTCTGGTGAGAATAAATAATCCAGAGGGTGACGACAATAATTCAAATGTAATAAATCTAAGTGTGGATAGATAAAATTTTAAATGGGTATATAATAATTCTGAATTGGTGGAGAATAATTTTGATCTAAATGGATGGTATAGTGCATGGAAAATTTTAGTTGATAATGGATGCGTCGATAATTTTGGTTGCGAGAAGGAAATAACGAAAAAAACAGAGTAGGTTAGATTTTTTAGTTTTAAGACATTTTTTTTTCTATTTGAATTTTAATATTGAATATTGAATTTGCTTAATTAATATAAATTAGTGTGACGGAGTCAACAACGAACTTGCATACGTAGAAAGTACGTAATATGATAAAGGGGTTTTGAACGTTCCAGGCTTCTTTTTATAAAAACAATAGGTTTTTTGGTGACTTTAGATTGATTGAAAAGCATATGATTTTTGAGATAAATAAATTAATTGATTGAAAAGTGTATTTTAATAATTTTCAAAACCTGTACATAATATTTGTTTCTATTATATGGAATTAACTAACTTCATTTTATAATTCAAAATGAAAGCTAGTCGAGGCCGAATGATAAAATTTATGGGAGCGTAATTAGATAATTTAAAAAGAGAAGAGGAGTTACAAGTTGAATACGCCATTGATACAGAGTAAGGTGTTAACACATCAGGTTTTGTTATTGGTCGACACAAGGTCGGTCCACGATAAATTCCTGTTTATTCATAGCATAAATTAAAATAACCGCCCGAACGATGGCGCGCGAATAATTGTGAGAGGATCATAGCATAAATTAAAATGGCTGCCCAAGCCTGGGACACGATAATCCTGTAGGTACATAGCAATATATATATATATATATATATATATATATATATTGCTATAATACCGCCGCCCGACGAATTTTTGTATTGTTAATGTGCTTTGCCTCCGCTCTGCGTTTCTAAATATTTCTAAATTTTGAATATACCTCTTTTTATATATGCCTCGGCTAGCTCAGTCGAATACACACAGAGTGCACGATGATACGATAACAAAGAATGTTTAACTCCCCTTTCTTTCTCTAGCTCCTATCTATTTGAATAATGTAAACGAAACAAACTTAAATTTGTATAATGATCAAGAATATGTACACTTTATATTTCAGTAACTTTGATACTTTGATTTTATATTCAAAAATTTCTTCCTGAATCAAAATATTAACATCTATCTGATTATACCCAAAATCATACTCCCCTAAAGCCAGCAAAAATACCACTGTAGGTTACCTAAAGCACTTTTGAACATTCAAATGACCTTCTTTCTATCTACATAAATTTTCATAAGATTTTTGATGACCCCTCACAAATACTTCAATATAAATAATAGTAAATGTTAAAAGTTGAAATCAAGCCTTATGCTAATAAAGGATAATTTAATAATTTATCTCTGACCTGAATTTTTCCCGCTTATTTCTTAGAATTGCCTCTGCATGTGATTGTCAGCACCCCTGGATCGTTTCCAATTAAGTTCTCTGGTACAGCTTCTCCCAGTCTCACCCCATGTTGAGTAATCTGTCCCTTGGATGCTCAAATACCAATTCGATTCTTAGCGTAATTATTTAACTTCGTCCACCAGAATGGTTAATTGAAATTTCCCTTATATTTATTAGATTTTATTTATGGTTTATTTGTATATTATCTAGTTTATTTAGATACTATTTAGTTCTTGTTTAGAGTTTCTTAGATGCTATCTTATCTAGATGCTGTCTTCTATAGATCCTATTTAGAGCCCTAAATTGTTAAATATTAGATTTGGGTTTAATTAATAATTTAACTTACGTTTTTCAAAGTAAACAGCAACTTCTGTCGTATTTATACGCACTTGAATTATCACAACTTTCAAAACTTTTCTATCACTAAATTAGTTACTTTCGCTATTTGTATTTCGCGTGATATCCGACTTTTAAGTGATGTAGTTTGTGCCTTGTTCTCAGAGATACTGATTGTTTATTGCGTCGGTCTTGTGTTTAAAGACTCCTCCTTCCACCGGTCATTGGTTTTACTCGCGTGTTTATCCATTAAGGCGTTGTACTTTCCTTTTATCATTGCAGGCCTTGGATTTTCTACAAATTTCTTATCAAGACCCTGCTTGAATCGTTTTATTTTTCACGTAGGCGTCTATTTCGTATAGCATATTTCTCAGAAAATCCAACTTTAGACTCCATCTAAGTCACGTCCGCTTGAATGTATTTGTTGTTATTCAAATTTTATCATGTAACCGACCGTCCGTTATTTGTTACTTATGATTCCAAATCTGTTGGATTTTAAGCTCTTACAATGTTGTAGATCACGTAGTCTATTTTCTACGACAACGTATTTGAATGCGTTTAAGCGTTAATGTTTTGAATGAGATTATATTGCAGTTGGAATACCAGGTTATTTACCTTCACTAACTGCGTGTTTATTTTAATAAAACTTGTTGCGTTTAAAACGTTATTCCTGCGTATTTCTTTTCCATTTTATATTTTTAAATTTAATTTGAAACACATTATACGACGTATAAGTTATTATTCTTACTATATATGATCTGATTTTTGGAGAATGAGCTTTCTTTTATGAATTAGAGTTAGTTGTAAATTATATACAGTGTACTCGATATTGACTTTATGCAAAATTGTCGATTTACTCCTACTTATTGATGAAATTGTTTGGTTTTCTAAGCTTTAATGATATTTACATGGATCTTACGACCCTTATGACTCAATATACCCTTAAATTACCTTATTATCGTAGCAATATATATATATATATATATATATATATATATAAAATAATTCAATTTATTGGGGATTGCAGCAAATTAAGAAAGTCTACTCTTTTTTCTTTAAATCAAGCTTTCGAGATTTTATTTTTCTCTTCTTCAGGAGTAACTAAATAAATACAATGGTAAACAAATAAATACATTTTAAAAGTTACATACTTACGAATGTGAGGTTTGACTTAGATTTAAAATATTAATTTTAAATTACAAAAATAGGTTTCAGAATTTTGTAGGTAAAAGTAAGTGTCAATGTCAATGGGTACTACAAGATTATAATTAGTAATACAAAAATAATAATTCCTTGGATAAATTTTAAACATTAAACAAGTATTAAAATAATTAATTAACTAACAAACATAAACTAAAACGCAAGAGTATGTACGTCTGTATGAGAAATTTGTACAAGTAGTAGGAAGACGTAGAAGCAATAGAATCACATTCATTTTATCATATAAACATATATAAATGTTTAGAAATACATATATGTGTGTGCATGTACACATGCAAACAATTCACATACAAAAAATAAATAAAACAAAAAAGAAAGAACATGTGTAAGAATACACGTAAGTATAAACGTAAACATACAACCAACAGACACACAAACACCAACAAACAAATACACAACACACATACACATACACAGACACATAAACAAAACAAAAAACAAAGCTAAGAATATAAGCACTAATGAGATTTAGTAATTATGTTTGTGGTACAGTTCTTGTTCTTATTTTGGTGTCTATTTCCAGTAGATACGCGTATATGCAGCTAAGATTATCTATATCTTTCTTCAAATTTAGTGCTTCTGGTTCTTGTGCAATTCTAACCATTTCTATGAATTTTCTTTTTGTAGTGTCCTTTTCTACATCTAAAATTACTGCATCAGTATAGTTCATTTTGTGGCCTGTTTATATAACATGCGTTGAAAGTGCTGAAGAATTAACATTTCTTCTGGTATCACTTTTATGTGAAGTAATTCGTTGATGGAGCGTCCTTGACGTTTGGCCAATATAACTTTGAATACAGTTACAACAAGGAATTTTGTAGACTATGTTAGATTTTAGTTCTTTTGAAGTAACATCTTTGATTTTAGTGTAAAGACTTCTGCTTAATTTGACATTTTTTAGTGCAATTTTAATTGTAGGGTTTTTGATTATAGATGTTATTCGTTTCGTTAGATCTCTGATATATGGTAAGCTTACGTATTTTGAGAGATTATGAACTTCTGTTAGGTTATTGGTTTCTTCTTGTTGTGTATGCGATGTTGGATGTTTTTTGATAGGTGTATTATATAGGAGTTTTGTTAGAAATCTTCTAGGATAACCATTCTTTTGTAATATTTCATAAAGGATTTTTAAATTTTTATTGATAAAGGATTGATTTGATAATTTCAGTATTCTTGTTTTTAAATTCAAAATAGTATTAATTTTCATAAACATGGGATGGTATGACATATAGTTTAGGTATCTTCCAGAGGATATTGGTTTCTTGTACCAGTCTGTTACGATGGTTGTATCGTTTCTTATCACTTTTAAATCTAGAAAAGGCACAGAATTGTTTGTTTCACTTTCAACTGTGAATTGTATATGTTCATCGTAGGAGTTGAAAGTAATTAGTATGATGTCCTGTGTATTGTATGGTATGGCACAAATCAAATCGTCAACAAATTTCTTACAAAATGGCACAGTGAACGGTAATTTGGTTAAACATGTGTCTAATAATTCATCAATGACGTACTGTGCTATTATGGGTGATATAATAGATTCCATAGGTGTGCCTGTAATTTGTTTGTAAAATCTGCCTTGGAATGAAAAATAATTTGAATCGAAAATAAATTGAACAAGTTCTATGAATTTTTGAAGTGGTATTTTGCAGTGGTTTTTAATAATGTCCCATTTATTACTTATGCTTGAAATAGCACGACTTGAAGTTATATTTAATTAGAATGTATCCATTTGGAATATTAAAGTTGTTGATGTATTGCGCAAATTCAAAAGAATCTTTAACGTAATATGGATTTTGAACTTGATAAGCAGAAGTTAAAATGTCTTTTATGAACTGGGTGAATTTACTAGTTGGCGAGTCAATTGAAGAAATTATAGGTCTTAGTGCAAGTTGAGGTTTATGGATTTTGGGTAAGCCATAAAACTTTGGACATGTCCCATTATATATCATAAGTTTTTTGGCTTCAAGTTTTTCCAAATATCCTTCGTTTAGTAAGTTACTGACTAATTTGTTAGTTTTCTGTTGGATGGTGCTTGTTGGATTTCTGGGTATTGTTTTGTAATGTTCTTCATTCGAAAGTAAATCAATAGCGAGTATATAACTGTATTCAAAGTTATATTGGCCAAACGTCAAGGACGCTCCATCAACGAATTACTTCACATAAAAGTGATACCAGAAGAAATGTTAATTCTTCAGCACTTTCAACGCATGTTATAGAAACAGGCCACAAAATGAACTATACTGATGCAGTAATTTTAGATGTAGAAAAGGACACTACAAAAAGAAAATTCATAGAAATGGTTAGAATTGAACAAGAACCAGAAGCACTAAATGTGAAGAAAGATATAGATAATCTTAGCTGCATATACGCGTATCTACTGGAAATAGACACCAAAATAAGAACAAGAACTGTACCACAAACATAATTACTAAATCTCATTAGTGCTTATATTCTTAGCTTTGTTTTTTGTTTTGTTTATGTGTCTGTGTATGTGTATGTGTGTTGTGTGTTTGTTTGTTGGTGTTTGTGTGTCTGTTGGTTGTATGTTTACGTTTATACTTACGTGTATTCTTACACATGTTCTTTCTTTTTTGTTTTATTTATTTTTTGTATGTGAATTGTTTGCATGTGTACATGCACACACATATATGTATTTCTATACATTTATATATGTTTATATGATAAAATGAATGTGATTCTATTGCTTCTACGTCTTCCTACTACTTGTACAAATTTCTCATACAGACGTACATACTCTTGCGTTTTAGTTTATGTTTGTTAGTTAATTAATTATTTTAATACTTGTTTAATGTTTAAAATTTATCCAAGGAATTATTATTTTTGTATTACTAATTATAATCTTGTAGTACCCATTGACATTGACACTTACTTTTACCTTCAAAATTCTGAAACCTATTTTTGTAATTTAAAATTAATATTTTAAATCTAAGTCAAACCTCACATTCGTAAGTATTTAACTTTTAAAATGTATTTATTTGTTTACCATTGTATTTATTTAGTTACTCCTGAAGAAGAGAAAAATAAAATCTCGAAAGCTTGAGTTAAAGAAAAAAGAGTAGACTTTCTTAATTTGCTGCAATCCCCAATAAATTGAATTATTTTAAATTAATATTCAGCAAAAAAAACGTGAAGATTATATATATATATATATATATATATATATATATATATATAAGTTGAAGGGGTCCGACTTTGGGCGTCAATAAAAGTGCTGTAAACTGATATGGCCCGACGTTGGGAGTCAATAAACGATGCTGTGGATCAAAGAGGTTCTAAGTGAGCCTCAATAAGAGATGAATGATTTAAATTTGCCCGCTGTCTAATTATTTTTAGCTTAGCCCTCTTTATAATAAAACCACTACCATCAGACATCAGATTTATAATACGAAATATTCTTTTACATACAATCTATTAAATAGCGATCACTACATCAACAACCGCTTTTCTCTAGCAAACAATATCTTACATATGACCTCTAGGAAAACAATTTTCCCTCAACACAAACTTTGAATATTTAAATTAAGCTTTGCCTTACAAACAAAATCTTAAATATAACATAAAAAATATATAACTTCTAGATAATCACTCACTTATACTAAAAATAGAGTCCAAAAAAAATTCTTTTATAATTAGGAAGATCACTCAAACATTTGAATTTCTTAATTTTCATTTACAAATAACTCCCTAATTAAATCTTATTATGTACAAAATATATCAAGATCAGTTGAATAATTTAATATCTACCCCTTTAAAATCGGATTTAAACCTACCTATCAGTTAGATATAATTATTTCTTTACATACTGGCAAAATCTTGCACCGAAGGTCTGCCGCCTTTTGAATCAAATTATCGACTTGTACCTACAACTCTCGCGCAAAGACTTGCACACAAAACAAATGCATTTTATCATATAACTTCACTAATTAATAGATGTCCTTTTTTAATATTTTAAACCATATAATTTTATTTTACCGTGAAATATCTGCTTGTTGTTGTTTTCTTCTAGACTATAATTCTCAATTAAATCTCAAGGATCGCTCAAATTATTTTACCGGGAACGCCTTTCCATACAATTTGCTTCATATAACGAGTAGCAAACCATTCCATTTAAAAAGAAGCTTGCATTTTCCACTAATTTCTAATTCCTTATTTCTATTTTTAAAATCATTGTAATTACGTAAATAATGTTCTCCTTTCCGAGTTGCAATGAACTTTTAACATCGTCAATAAAATCGTCTGCCTGCTATCATAACTTCCACCACTAAACACTACGTATTGTCAGGTTAGCATGGTGACGTTTGAACAACTCCTGTATTCTCGCTTTCTATTGGGTTTATAAAGAGCAAGCTTCTTGTAATGTTACGCACCTATAATTTTCATGGTCATTCGTGAACCTAGTAATTTGTTCGTTTTAAAGGCGTGTGATGCAACATTCACAGATTTATTAATAGTCTTAAGCTACACTAATTAGTTGATGTCGTGTCCTTATGTTATTAATCAATTTTTTTGCTTTGGTTAATCATTTTCACGAATTCTAGCATCATCCCCCAGCTATTTCATCATTCATCTCATATTCTATTTTAGTACTCGATTGTTGCAGAATACGGTCAATGCACACGTTTTTAAATTGAAACTCGTAACTTTTTCTTAAAATATCAACTGATATTTTAATAATTAATTAAATACGCTTCTTAGTAGTGTGGTATCAAATGAAGTTAAATATTATACACCCGGCTTCCCTTAAAATGAAAATTACGCTTAAGTTATACACAATTGGGTAGTTTATTAAAAAATGTGAATGAAGCACATCATGAATAACTTTGAACGCAAACACGTTAAGTTATCGAATTAAGGATGAAACTATTTGAAACACACCCTCCTACGCGCAGAATATAGCGAAATGCCATTATTCTTATTTTAAAACAATATTTCTTCGTCATTAAGTTTATGTAATAAGAATGAAAACCCTTTTAATCACGGTCGCTATGCATTTATGTTTTATATACTGAGCATTTTTACAATACGTTATTCTCTATACAAATTAATATTTACATAATTGGGCTTTTTTTAATTTGTTCGGGTTTATGGCGTTGGATATTTACAAGATGATGCTATATGACCCCTCGACAACCTTTAATTATATCAATATATATATATATATATATATATATATATATATATACATATATGTATATACAACATAACTCTTATGAAAATCATAAAAGCTTGTTCATCTATACAAATCGAGCTAATAGTTGTATAGCCATTAACAAAACAATAGCTTTATTATTTTACAAGGGGAGGAATCATCCACTGACCGGTTTCAGCTCCCTCAAGCTTCGTCAGGGCGAATTAGTTTCCAACATAGGGATGTTAGAAACTAATTCGTTCAGAAAGTGGTATTTTTAACAAGAATGAATGTTTTATTTTTGTTTTAAATGATATATCTACACGCGAAAATTTTTCGGAATTTAATTACATAATTAATAAGGGCTTCATCTTAGTAGTTGTGAATGCAATGAAATCTTGTTAAACGATATTTTTCAGGAAAATCATTATTTACACAAGGTTTAATGTTGGGCTTCTTCTTAAATGTCCTTAAAGAGTGCTACCTTATATTGGAATCTTATTTTCTGTGCTAATGAAATACGTCTATGTTTTATACAGAATGAAAAAATGAAATATAGGGAAATTTTACACTTCGCCGTTTTCTTCTCCCTGGGTGGTATTTTTTTCGTGAAATTTGATGCTCAATGACCTCTCGTGACCTCAGTATTATGTCAACGTATCTTCGATGTGCGGGTGGTGTGTGTCGGCTGTAGCTGGTAGGCGACACACACCACTCGCACATCGGAGATATGTTGAAAGGCGGTGCCGATTGGGGTTGACCTTGGGGGCTTCGAATTTAATTCTTATTAGTGATATTTAAAATAAAAATAAACATATATAGAATATATACAATAAGTCACGACGTTGGTGCCGACTTGGCGTCTCTCGCTCTCTCTCTCATTTTAATGAGTTTGTGGAGACTAGCCGAGACAACGTCCGTGCATGACTGGTAATGTAGCCTCGGTAAAGTGGATTGGTTGGTATTGACATCGTCGTCGTTGTCGACGTCGACTTAGCGTCTCTCTCTCTCTCTCTCTCTCTCTCTCTCTAATGCTCAGAAGTTTGTTGTGATCTGCGGGGACAACGTCTGTGCCTGAGTGGCGTTTTCACAGCCTCGGTAATGTAGACTGGTTGATATTGGCGTCAGCATCGGTTCGGAGTTTCTCTATTAATTCTTATACGTCTCCCCTGGCCAGTGGAAGCGCCGGTTCGACGACGGTTATGGGTCACCTCGGGCTAATGGAAGCGTCGGTTTGACGAATCGATGGATCTGGGACTAAGAGAAGCGCCAAGATGCTGTTATGCGTTTCTCTGAGCTAGTGAAAGCGCTAGTTCGACGATGGTGCCGACCCCCGGACTTGTGGAAGCGCCGTACCGGTCATATGTCTCCCTGAGCTAGTGAAAGTGCCGGTTTGATGTTACCATGGATCTCGAGTTATGGAAAGTGCCGAGATGCTGAATCTAGGCTAGTGGAAACGCTAGACTATTATCTCTCTACCTACAAAAGATCTTACGAATAATTATATATGTTCGTCATTTTATCCATAATTTACCAAGAGAAACCGGTTGAAATTGGCGGGAAATATATCAATACATCAACAACAAGACGTACTTCATCTGTTAATCAAAAGAATACAAACAGAAGTTTTTAATCAAGACACAAAAATATTCGTAATGGTAAATTATGTATCAAGTCGTCGTCTAGGTCCTTTCCTTGATCGTCGTGGTTTGTTAAGGCGGGCGGTCGACTGATGAATTTAGGTCTACCATATGATGCAAAATTTCCTATTTTGCTTCCTGGCTCGCATGGTTTAACGGAACGTATAATTTTTGATTGTCACAAGAAACATTTTCACTCACGTGCGTACCTCTCATTATTTATCGATTTCAAATTTTTGGATATAGTCTGCAAAGTGGGCTATTCAAAGATGTTTGAAAAGACCTGTTACATTTGCTCCACCCGTGAGTGATTTTTCTATTACCAAAGTCACTCCTAGCAAGGCATTCCTTAATATTGGTGTAGATTTTGGTGGTCCATTTTCTATCACCAAAAGGGGTGTTGGAGACGCTCACTCATTAAAGGCTTATATCTGTTTGATCGTTTGTTTTAGCATTTAGAACTAGCTTCAAGTTTATCAACAGAATCATTTATTGCCGCGTTACGTCGTTTTGTACCACGCAGAGGTAAATATATGCAAATTCAAAGCGATTGTGAACGAATTTTGTCAGAGTGGCAAAGGAATTGTCGCAACTGGTGAAGCAATCGACGGAATCATAAGGTATTAATTTTGCTTTTAATCTTCCAACTTCTCCTCACTTTGGCTGTGTATGGGAGCTGGTATCAAATCAACGAAATCCCACTTGACAAAGTCAATTGGTGATCAAATATTATCATATCAAGAATTTCTCACCGTCTTAGTTCAGGTTGACGCAATTTTGAACTCTAGACCACTTTGTTTAATCAGTAGTGATCCAACAGATTTTTCGTACTACACTCCCAGTCATTTTCTCAATGTCAAACCTGTATCCGTCATACCGGATCCAGATCTCACAGACACAAAGCTGTCGCATCTTAATCGTTGGCAACATATTCTGCGTCTACAACAATTCATTTGGAAAAAAATGGTATCTTGAATATCTGCATACATTGCAACAGAAAGGGAAATAGCATTCATTCAAGTTATTAGTAAAGGTTGGGATGTTAGTTCTCATAATAGATGATCAAGCACCTCCATTGTAGCTTTGAGGTAGAATTATTCCAAAAATTCATTTAAGAAATTATTTATAAGAAAGAGTAATTTGCATGTTTTTCATACAAAGTATTTTTTAAAGAACTAAGCACGGTAGTGAAAGTACACTGACACTACAAGTTAAATGTTGAAACTTTGGTTACATTTTTATATTTTTATGTAATTTATGCTGCACCAATTCTCATTTTTCTGCATTATTGTTTGAACTCGAAAAATTCTGGTAAGGATTTATATACCAAATTTATTCGAGCAAGAGAGTGCCTATATTCTACCAGCCGAAACAGTCGAGAAAGTGGTTTCTTTAATTTAGATTGGAGATTCTGCGTCTGTTGTATAGAGGAGTTTATTTCAATATCAAACAGACTTATATGCAAAGCCCAAATGATAATTTCAAATCTAGCTAGTAATTGAAAGATGTAAAATATTAGGCCCCTGACAAGATTCGAACCTGTAACCTTCGGCTTTCGCGGCCCATGCGCTAACCAATTGTTCCACCAGGGCGGGTGATTACAATCGGAACGATATACAAATTTAAATCATGTTCGAAACTATACATCAACCTATCTGTCAATTACGATTGGCATTTTTGTCAATGATATCTGACTGTATTAAGTTCCTGACACATCAGATATAAGCAAGAAGCGACGCTCAAATTCACGGTTATAAGCCAACTATTAATTACAAATATTAGTAATTGCATAGGGCAGACTGATTTTAAATGTTATATTAGTTAATCATCACCATTAGGTATTCAGTCCTGGAACTGGTTAGACGCGTACCATCATTGTTTCCTATTCTGAACTAACCTACAGATTTCCCTGAAATTTGCACAGTCTGCATCTATCACTATCTAATCTAGGTCTACATCTACCTCTTTTTCCTATCTCTGCTTGTAATATATCCCATACTATTCCCCAAAAATGTCTTAGAACGCATTCTGCCCTTCTATTTCTCTTATCTTTTTCCCCAGATATCCTTGTTCCCCTACTATTTCTATAACCTATTTGTTATTATCTTTGTCTGTCCATGCTATTGTCCTAATACATCTGACGCACAGCATTTTATAAGGCTGTTACCGTTTTTCTATCTGCGTTTCAGCCTACCCGTATTTCATAGGCATACTGTGCTGTGCTCCACACATATGCTTTCAACAATTTTTTTCTTGTTCTATGTTTGTTGTCTTTCCTCATAGGCACTGTTCTTTCTTGTTAGATGCAGTTCGGTCACCTTCTATTGTTTTATAATTATATACCCTATTTCTCCGACTTTCAGTGGTTGTGAAGGGAGGAGGAGGCGTCGCCGTGGATCAATGTAGTAAGCGTAAGACTACGGATCCCAAGGCCCCGGGTTCAAATCCCGACACGGCCGACTGCTTGAAAAATGGAAGGTGAGCATTTTTCACAAAAACTACGCCCTCGTTCGGATGACAGGTTAAATGGAGGTCCCGTGTGTGAGTGTTGTCACGCACGTTAAAGATCCCTACCTTGCCTGGAACGACAAGGGTTCGGCAAAATTCTAAATTTCCAGGCAACCAAAAACTCGCCTCCTAGCCAATGTAGTACCTTCAGGTGGAGCATTGGAAATGTAAATGAACGGTTGTGAAGGGAGGTAAGCAGCCTGTGGCTGCCAAGTTCCCCCAACACTTAGCCATTTACCAATTTAATATATTTTCCAATATATCTTTTCGCACAGTCAACATTTCTTGCAGATATTTCTACGACTACTGCTAGCCGTCGGTTCCTTTTTTTGTATTACGGGTACCATTTTTCTCCCCAACGTTTACTTTTCTTCCTGACCCATGGTTTTACCGTAACACTGTTTATGTCTAAGAAACTCCCCTCATTCATTTTTTATGTAAAATATGTTAAAAAAGCAGTCGAATTTAGTGCAAACGTAGTGTAAGTCTGCGCTAATAAGAAAGTATCTGTCTAGTGATAAAATTCAAACTAATCTATTTTACACGCGTTCATGTAGCTTAGAGCTCACTAAGCACACAATCACTTGCCGTTCGACCACAAACGTTGGTGGATGTGGGTTTGTACTGATTCCCTATGTGATCTCTCCTAATTCTAACTACTTGGTCATCATCATTAGGTTTTCAGTCCTGGAACTGGTTAGACGCGTACCATCATTGTTTCCTATTCTGAACTAACCTACACATTTCCCTGAAATTTGCACAGTCTGCATCTATAACTATCTTATCTTGGTCTACATCTACCTCTTTTTTCCTATGTCTGCTTGTAATATATCCCATACTATTCCCCAAAAATGCCTTAGAATGTATTCTGCCTTTCTATTACTCTTATCTTTTACCCCAGATATCCTTGTTCCCCTACTATTTCTATAACCTATTTGTTATTATCTTTGTCTGTCCATGATATCGTCCTCATACATCTGCAGCACAGCATTTCAAAAGGCTGCTACCGTTTTTCTGTCTGCGTTTCAGATTGCCCGTATTTCATAGGCATACTGTGCTGTGCTCCGCACTTTTGCTTTCACAATTTTCTTCTTGTTCTATGTTTGTTGTCTTTCCTCATAGACGCTGTTCTTTCCTGTTAGATGCAGTTCGGTCACCTATTATTTTACAATTATATACCCTATTTCTCCAACCTTCAGTGGTTGTGAAGGGAAGTAAGCAGCCTGTGGCTGCCAAGTTCCCCCAACACTTAATCATTTACCGATTTAATATATTTTCCAATATATCTTTTCGCACGAACATCATTAGTTGCAGATATTTCGCAACCAACAACTAGTTGTTTATACTAATCATTAGATTTATCTGCGCTTATTTTTTCGTCATTAGGTTTTCCGTCTCAAAACTGGTTGGACAGGTACCTGCACTTATTTATATTCTGAGCTAGCCTACATTGTTTCCTGAAATTCTCACACGGCATGTGTATACAGCTCGTTCCCCTTCTATTGTTTTCTAATTTTATGCCCTATTTCACCAAGATTCAGTGAAGGGGGTTAAGCAACCTGTGGCTACCAAGATCCCCCAACACTTAGACATTTGCCGAAATAATGGTTTTCCAGTAAATCCTTTCACACACTTAACATTATTCGAGAATATTGCCCAACCAATTCTTGTAGTTACTTACAATAATCATTATGTTTAAGCACAGTTATTTTTTCGTCATTAGTTTATCCATCTTGGGATTGGTTGGATGCGTACTTCCTTTGATTTCTATTATGAGTTAGCCTACACATCTCCCTGAAACCCGTACAGCCTACATCTTTTACTATCTGTGTGCAGTAGTCTAACCTAGGTCTGCCTCTTGTTCTCTTTTTTCCTACCTCTGCTTCTAATATATTCCGCACTATTCCCTCAAGCCGTAGTATGTGGCCTATCATCCTATCTCTCGCATTTTTTACCGTTTTCCACATATTTCTTTCTTCCCCTGCCATTTTTAGTACCTCTTCGTTCTTAACTTTGTCTGTCCATGATATCTTCATCATACGTCTGTAGCACCACATTTCAAAGGCTTCTACCTTTTTCTTGTCCGCTTCTCCTACTGTCCAGGCTTCACAGCCGTACAGTGCTGTGTTCCACACATATGTTTTCAGCAATATTTTCCTTGTTTCTATGTTTGTGGTCTTTGAGCACAGTAGTTGCTTTTTCTTGTTAAATGTAGCACGACCTTGTGCTAATCTTTGTTTTATATCTTTTGTGCGTTTGCCATCTTGCGTTATTTGGTTTCCAAGGTAGCGGAAATCCTTAACCTCCTGTAAGTTCTCGTTACCTATTTGTATTCTCGTTTTTGATTTATTTTCCTCGCCTTTGCATACTAGAACTTTAGTTTTAGTTTAGTGAATTTTCATACCGTATCTCTCTGTTAGAACCGTTTCCACTTCATTAAGAGCAGCTTCTAACTCTTTCTTGCTAGACGCTAATACCGCTATATCATCTGCAAATCTAAGCATATCAATTTTTTGTCCCTGCATAGTAATTCCAAATTTCTTCCTGCATTTGACAGTATTCATTGCCTCTTTTATGTACAAGTTAAAAATTAATGGGGATAGGGCACATCCCTGTCTCACCCCCTTCCTAATGTATACTTCTCTGCGTTCTTGCTCTAATTTTATTACTGCTGTTTGCTGTTTGTATAAGCTATGTACTATTCGTCTATCCCTAGAACTCATTCCAATCTTTTTGAGTATTTCAAACATTTTTTTCCAATTTACATTGTCGAATGCTTTTTCCAGATCTACAAACCCTGTATACACGCGTTCCCCTTTTTCTATTGTTTTCTCCATTATCACTCAGAGCTAAAATAGCCTCCCGTGTTCCCCTGTTTCGCCTAAACCCAAATTGGTCTTCTCCTAGTATTTCTTCCGCCCGTTTTTCCATTCGTCTTTGTACAATTCTAGTTAATATTTTTGACACGTGTGCTGTCAAACTTATTGTTCGAAAATTTTCACATCTATTCGCGCCTTTCTTTTTTGGTATAGTTACTATGATGCTACGTTTGAAATCTTTGGGTTTCTCGCCTGTCTCATACATATAGCTGACAAGTTGGAAGAGACGTTCTGTTACTGTGTCCAGCGGCTTTTGGAGTTTCTGCTTGCACCTTATCTGTACCCGGCACCTTACCATTTTTCAGACTCTTTAATGCTAATTCAAACTCATCTCTAGGAATAGGATATCCCAAGTCATCATTTTCAATGTCTGATTCCTGTTCTAATGCAGTTAGTTCCTCTCCTGCATATAAATTCTTTATATATTCTTGTTATATACCCACTTTCCCTACGTTTTCTATGATGACGTTTCCTTGTGCGTCCCTTATATTTTTGCTATACGGTTTTATATCCCTAAAATTCATTCTAATTAATTTGTATGCTTCGTCTGTCTTTCCTATTTCCATCTTCGTTTGTACCTCTTTGCACTTTTCATCAATCCATTGTTGTTTAGCTTTCCTGCATTTTCGAATAATTTCCCATTTTATGGCTTTGTATCTCTGTTTTCCTGTTTCGTCTGATTTATTTTTGTATTTTCGTCTTTCTCTTATTAAATTCAGGATATCCTTTGTTATCCATGGTTTCTTATTTTCTTTTTGTGTATACCCCAGAATATCTCTGGCCGCCATGTCTAGGCTGGATTTAATGTTATTCCATTCTGTTTCTACTTCCTTAGTTTCAGATATTTTCCCGATATCTTTGAGCAACTCATTTGACTTTTTTTCGAATCTTTCTTTGAATATCTTTATCTTTTAGTTTCTCTAAGTAGAAGTGCCTTTTTCCGTTTCTTTTTTTCAAATTCTGAAATTTAAGTGCGGCCTTCATAATTACGATGTTGTGGTCAGTATCTGCTTCTGGGTAGCTTCTACAGTTTTTTACTTGATTCCTAAACCGTTGTCTAACAATAATGTAATCTATTTGATGTCTTCCTATATCTCCTGGCATCTTCCACGTATATTGTCTTCTAGCATGATGTTGAAATAACGTGTTTGTGATGATTAAATTGTTCTTGTCGCAAAATTCTACCAGCCTATTTCTCCTGTCGTTTCTCGTGCCTAAACCAAATAAACCTACTACCGCTCCTTCCCTACCCTCACCTACCACGGCATTAAAATTCCCCGTAATTATTAAATTTTCATGTCCTTTTACGTATCTTAATATGTCTTCGATATCTTTGTAGATGGCTTCTACCTCTTTCTCACTGTAGCTAGAGGTGGGCATGTATACTTGTATTATTACTGTGTTTACCGGTTTAGATTCTCATCTAACCATGAGCACTCTTTCGTTCTTTTGTAAATAATTTTCTACACTATGTCTAGTGATAACCTATTCATTTCCATTTTTAGGTTCTCTAGCTTACCTACTTGCTTCATACTTCTAACATTCCACGCTCCGACTCGCAGAATGTTCCCGACTCTTATTTTTAACTTTCCGATCGCATCCTCCGAAGTAGTCCCCTCCTGGAGATCCGAATGGGGGACTATTTTAACTCCGGAATCTTTTATCCCAGAGAATGCCATCATTTTATTATAATTTAGGTACGCTGTGTATTTGGGAGGTAATGTGGTGGTTTCCCGTTGCCTTCCACATCGCGGTAGTGTGTCTTAGACTGCCATACCGACCCCTATGGTCTCTGCCAATCTAAGTACCGAAAGAGCCGCTGCCCTCTTTCGGGGACCTGTCTTAGTCTGGTTCCTCACTAACGACCCTACTACTTTGGTTGGACCTGTAGTTTGGCTCTTTAGCTCATTAGAACACGCAAGCCATTTCACCTGTTCTAGTAATTTAGAACTTCGGCAAGGTGCAGGTCCATTCGAAATGGATATTAGTTAATAAAATGAAATTATAATTTGGATCCTTATGTAAAGCCTATTATATGATTATTTCAGATCGGGCTATCTATCATATCACTATTGCAAATTTTGATTAAAATATGAAGGATAAAGAGAGGTTTAAATTAATTTAAAACTATCGATATGGTATTATTATTAAAATTTGCTAAAACGTTTTGAAGTGTTTTTGACACATATTCTAAAAAAATCCTCTAAAATTTATTTTTAAATATCACCTTATCAATTCTGAAGGATATCAGCTTCCAGCAACCGATCAAGTGGACTCCGATCAGACTATGATGACACACTACTTGATTTCGTACAATTTTACTAATCTCTTACTATTTTTAGGTTTACGAATATTATTATTTTATTAATACGCACACCCAACTGGATACACTTTCTTCATACAAATAAAGGAACTTTTCTAAATCAAAAATTTAGAAACAGCTTCCTGAATTTCATGTTTAAATCAGTTACGAATTGTTTTGTTCAAACTCAATTTTCAATAATTAGATAAAAAATAATAGGATATTTTGTGAAAAGAAGTTGTTTCGTTTAATACGTACGCTTAGCTAATTTAGGCGGGGGTTTACACAAATCGAAGTCGACTAATTCCAATGAAACTTAGAAATAGCGCGTCAAATTATAGGAAGGATCAATGAAAACAATTTAATGTTATTTATGGAATATAGTTACAAATCAAAATCTCAGAGAAGTTATACATCACCGATAACGTGCTGTATCTTTTACCGAATATTCTACATTGCGCCTCGTGTACTTACCCGTTCCAATTTTCCATCGTTGTCCCATTTAAAACTGACAAATAATATTGGAATTTGCTGTTTACTGGTTCTTTTAGTCGCCTGATATTAAACCACCCATAAGAAATTCTTCCTTTATCAGTTAGTTATTATCTAACTTTAAACAGTCTGGCAACGCACGATGTTTACTAATCATTACATACTAATAGTATGCATTAATCGATATGGTAATAAAAATATTTATTTTAAACATTCTCCTTATCTCGGTTTGTTCGGTTGTAAAATCCTGTTCTAGCATTTTACGTTCATTCTTTTCTTTCTTAGTATTTACAAACGTTTTTAATGTCGCTGCGTATCATGGATAGGCTTGATATTGTGTTTATGGCAGTGTTATTTACGTTTGTGTTGGTATTTTTAAAATATGTACTCGAGACGAAGTTTGAATGTGAATTTTGTAGACATTATGGCTGTTTGTGCTTATTTTGGCCTACGAGTTTTGGTTAGTATATATTAATTTTATTGTAAGTATTTTTATAATTTGCTTTCTGCTAGATATAATGAGGTACACATATTATTCGGTACAGAGTAGGAAGACAACTTTGATGCTCATTTAGAGGTCGAAAGCCTTATCTAGTTTAAAATTTGGTTAATGGGCTTTTATTATATTTAATTTAAACCGCGCCTAGAAAGTTCTGTATCGTCATTTCAATTTTGGAGTTTTAAAAACCTTCATGATCGGGAAGAAGAGGGGTGTTGTAAATAGGGCTGGGTCGGCGTATCGATATATCGATAGGTATCGGTACGACCCCCGTATCGACCCCCCCCCCAATACAGTGAAAAATAAATATCGATATATCGATAATCGATATGTATCGACACGTATCGATATTCGATATATCGATACATATCGATATAGAATGTGTATCGATATTCGATACGCAAAATCCCGTATCGCCCACCCTTATATATATATATATATTGCTGTAATTATAGGGTTAATTTAGGGTAGGTTAAGTCATAGGGGTCGTAGAATAAACAAGGAAAACTCCCAAGTAACAGAAGCACAGAATTACAGATATTAGAAGAGTAAATAGGTCATTATAAATATGATTAGTTGAGAGCACACTGTATATAGCAGTACAAGCGATTAAACAGATATCCAAGAGTAGCTATGAGCAAAAATAAGAATTTGAAAAGGTAATGAAACGCATTGAAATTAAATCAGTGAAAAACCTGCATGAATTGGCTAGACAAATATTCGAAAAGTGCGTGGATATGTCATCTTAAACGCACTTGGAAATTATGCATTATTTGAAAAGCGTACGTGATTTAAAAGTATCACATTTGCTCAAAAATCCAATTTATTAGGAAATAAACAAACACCAAATTTATTCGATTCAGATTAGAATAAGGCCAACAAACAATACGACGTGATCGATTGAATGAAGATTCCTGGGATTTCTGAATTAGATGTGAGGTATAACATTAAATTACGTGACCAAGAGCATCGCTTCATGCAATTAAAATACATACAACTGGTAAAATTCCCAAAATAACAAGTGATAAGACACTTGGTCTCGCCCAGCACGTGGAGTCAACGAATCAGAAACTAAAGGAGGCCAATCCTATAAATATCTTAACAATTGAATATTGAGTTAGTATACTTTTGAAACTGGGCAGTCACTATACTGAAATGTGATAAATATTTACGTGAAAAGTTAAGTGAAAATTATTTTAAAGAGTGTATAATTGCGCAAAGAGAGCCGTACTTCTGAGACGTAAGTAGATAAGATTTAGGAAATTATACCATTTCTATTCATAAATAAAACAGGGCTCTTAATTACCATCTTAATTATCATCGTGATTAACATTCGAAAACTACCATTACAATCTTAAATTTCAATCAAAATAATGTTAAGATTCCTGTTAAAACTTTAAATAACGATCAAGTACGATCTGAAATACAATTTTTGGATACGAGACTTTTCAAGCAAATTGATGGTAAATATTCTATTGTGGAAATGAAAAACCTTTTATTGCAATAACGAGTGGGATATTAATTTGGTTGTATATATCGACTTCAATTCTTAGGAATGCAGAGCCTACTAAACCACTTCAAGTCAGATATTTTTGATATGATTTATTTTTAAAACTGTTTTATCTAAATAATAATTTAAAGTGTAAGAGCCGACAAATTGAGGTTTCTTGGTAGATTTTATGAAAAGTTATAGACATCTTGAAACGTTTCAATAGGTCTC
The DNA here is from genome assembly GCA_036346225.1 of Platerodrilus igneus. Lineage (NCBI taxonomy): Eukaryota > Metazoa > Arthropoda > Insecta > Coleoptera > Lycidae > Platerodrilus > Platerodrilus igneus. Next base: position 6,140,139 of record JARFIW010000447.1, on the reverse strand, counting down.
TAAAGGTAATATAAAATCTCGTTTTGCTGGCTTCATTTTCTAAAAATTTAATAGATGTAAATAATTCAAAAAGGGAGAAGATATTTAAAAAGGGAAAAAGTTGTAAATATTTAATCATTATACTGTGTATTGTGGAATTGCTTTATTTAATGGAATCAGCTAGTCGAGGCAAAAGGAAATTATAAATTAACATTTTCACAAGTGTTTGAGCAACATAAGGGTTATATCAACAGCAATTTATGTGCACCCAAGCGTAGGGGCGAGAGGAACACAGCATTTATGACATACCCAATCGTGGGGCTAACAAGTTAATCACAGTAATATATATATATATATATATATATATATATATATGAATTATTAATAACGACCTCCTTTATTCTAATTTTCCAAAAATATTGTGGGTTTTTAGGTCTGCTGGATTATTTAAGAAAACTCTTTTTTATAAACCTGAGTTTTCGGATTTATTTTAATCCTTTTTCAAAGGTACTACAATTACAAAATTGATGAATAAACAGTAAATCATATTTCATACTTACTAAGGTGAGGTTATATAATAAAATTGGCAATTAACATAAAAGTTATTTTCGTTATTAATTTTTTATAATGTATATAACAACAAATTACAACAAGAGGTAAAAATATTATGTATATAAAATATTGATAATAAATAAAAGTCAAAAGTTTGATAGAAATTGTTATTAAAAGGCAACCTTAAAAAATGTTTATTATAACTATGTATGTACCTGCGTGTAACACTGTGAGTGTATGAATGAGTCTGTATGTGTGTATGTGTGTGTAGTGTGTGTTTCTGTGTGTTTTTTTTGTTTGTAATATATTTAAGAGAAATTTATCTTATAGATCCATTGATAAATTTGTTGTTGTATGGTTGCTTTTATTTTTGATATTTAGAAGATACGTGTAGATACAATTTAAGTCATTAACATCTGTTCTTTTGTTCATAGTATCTTTTTGTTGGTAGATGTGGCACATTTCTAGAAACTCCCTTTTTGATTTTTTGTCTTCCATCTGTAATATAATTGTATTGTTAAAATCTATATAATGTTTTTTAGTATTTACAACAAATTTATCAATGGATCTATAAGATAAATTTCTCTTTTATATATATATATATATATATATATATATATATATATATATATTACAAACAAAAAAACACACAGAAACACACACTACACACACATACACACATACAGACTCATTCATACACTCACAGTGTTACACGCAGGTACATACATAGTTATAATAAACATTTTTTAAGGTTGCCGTTTAATAACGATTTCTATCAAACTTTTGACTTTTATTTATTATCAATATTTTATATACATAATATTTTTACCTCTTGTTGTAATTTGGCGTTGTTATATACATTTTAAAAAAATTTATAACGAAAATAACTTTTTATGTTAATTGCCAACTTTATTATATAACCTCACCTTCGTAAGTATAAAATATGATTTACTGTTTATTTATCAATTTTGTAATTGTAGTACCTTTGAAAAAGGATTAAAATAAATCCGAAAACTCAGATTTATAAAAAAGAGTTTTCTTAAATAATCCAGCCGACCTAAAACCCACAATATTTTTAAAACAAATATATATATTGCTGTGAATCCTCCAAATCTATTATTCGTGAACTAAGGTTTTCGAATTGAGCCCCACAGATTGGGCGTCATGTTGCTGTGAATTCTCCAAAAAGCCTCACCAGAGTAAAAAAAGATATTCGAGCCTCTCGAACTTGGCACCAAGATTTGCTGTGATTCTCGCCCTGTTGAATCTCTTCTGATAATCGCCTCTTTACTTTTTCCGCCTCGGCTGCTCACCTAGTTAAACTTTCATCCTCATTCATAAAAAAAAACAAACACATTCCTATCACAAACATCAGCGTTAACTCTATTTACATCAATATTCATAATACATTTAAATTTCAAAATTAAATTGTAGCATAAATTTCAGTATCATAAAATTTCAAGATTAAATTTGTCATCATTTTAATTTGCATCCAGAATTAAAGTCCTTGTAGGATGCCTACTAATTAATTTAACAATATTTGCAGACCTGAGTCTGAGTACAAAGGGAGCATCTCCCACCCCTTTACGTTAATCAAAGAGGTTAGTCTAATTGAGCTCAAATTTTCATCATAATCAAGAACATAAACTGCTAAATACTCCTTTCTACTTAAACAAGAAAATTTCACCTTAAAATTAAAAATTTGTTGTTTGTACAAATTCACTACTGTCCATTTTTTAGCAAATAAATTATAAAGTTATTCAACACACACCAAAACATCAAAAATCGAACAACAAAGCATAAGTTACGTGAAGGTTAATGCACTCGTGGCTCCAATGTACATCGTCCTTTGTTAATCACACCATTCCAACTGGGTTATGTTTACGGCTTCTGATTCTGAACGCTTTTAAAATTTTCTACACCACCATTCATCTAAAATTGTTTCAGGGCTTCTCAGGACTCATCTAAGTATATCAAAATCTTGTTTTGTGCATCCAATCACGATTACGAATAACATTTAATTATTAACACCCCTGAAAAATAGCAAAGAAATTCATACTTCTTTCACGCTATACCCCAAAACTGCCTACTTTTGTTTATTCATTTATCGTTACTAATTTCGATAATTGGTACAGTAATAATCGCAAATATAACTAGACTTTATTACCTTGTATCTTCTTTTCTAAGTGCACTAATGCATAATAACTTGTATCGTAGCACGTAAAGAGCAAACTGTTTTAAAGTATTCAATAATCACCAAAATATAAGAGCAAACTGTTTAAAGTATTGAATCAAAATCGAAAATCTAAGAGAGCGAAACTGTTTAAAGTCCGGGTTTATATAATAGCTCGCCTGTATGTCGGTTTTGTCCCGCGACGGCCAGTTTTCATAATTTCGCATACTATGTTCCCTTTTCGACAGTCCGGCACAGCGATTCTAAAAATTTGCACACGCGCCAGTTGAAAATCTAAGAATTTTCACACGGCTCGCAAACACGTCCGAGAATACTAATTAATTTTGTATAGAAATCGTTACGTTTACACCTCTCATATCTGCATCTTATTACAACCAATCGTAGCCCTCGTGACGCTACACAAATCACACCTTTAATTATTAGTGTCTCTGCTTGAAGCATTTTATCTGTCTTTTTCTAACTTGCTCCTAGTGGTGCAAATCGATACTCTTTACTATCGGTTATTTCAGTCCACGTTTATTCTTATTTGGGTTAAATAACCCCGTATCTAGCCTTCCCGTTAATATAAGCTACGGTTTATCAGACCGTTTGCAATATACGCAGAATTTTCATGTTTATCCAAACAAATTAAACTGAAATTGACTTTTAAAATACGCAGGTGTGTGCTCCTAATTAACGTTTTAATATAATTCTCAGAGCTTTTATTTCATGGTATTTTAACCTTGGATTTTCACGGGCTTTTATGCTTATTATATTATTAATAATGGTTCAATTAACTCCAACTAAAATAATAATGAATGGCATTGACTTCTACCCTTTAATTTTTAGTGAATACAAATTAAATATTAATTTATTATTTGTACACTTTGTTTAATACCCATTACTTAAAAATTGAATTAATTAATATAAATTTTGCACGTAATTTCTATTTGTTTCTTGGAACAATTAAATTAAATACACGTTGAGCATTTTAATTCTGCTTCTTTTTATAGAAAGCGTTTAGTAAATAATTTAAATCCCTTATTTTTAGTGAAACGAATAAATTTGTATGCTCCACGGTTTTTAATAACGCGTATTATCTAATAAAATTCCTTATACACGGTGATTAAAATTATTTGATGTCGTTAATTAATTTTCTACCCTGGTCTAAATTTGAGTAATATATATATATATATATATATATATATATATATATATATATACACACATTCATATATATATATATATATATATATATATACCTATGTCACACATGTTAAACTTAAAACTTTAATTATTTTGATAACAAACAATCTTAGGTGAACGATCGAATTGTCAATAAATACATTATTTTAAAACGATCTGTGATTTTATTCCCAAAAAAAAAGTAGATAAATTATCGATGCGTATCGATTCGTACCGTTGCGTACCGATACGTATCGCTACGTCTCGATACGTATGTTTAATCTAAACATCTAAACGTTCCGATACGAATCGCTATAGATATATATACGTATCGATACGCATCGATCGAATCGATACGTATCGATACACACCGATACGCATCGATGCTTATCGATACGAATCGATAAGTAGTAATACTTATCGATACGCATCGATAGGTATCGATTCGCATCGACACGCATCGATACGTATCGATATGTATCGATACGTATCGGTATTCGATATATCGATACATATCGATATAGAATGTGTATCGATATTCGATACGCAAAATCCCGTATCGCCCATCCCTAGTTGTAAATATATCAAGGTGACCTTTACATAGAAACGTCTGCATAATATTTCACTTTAGCACTAAAAGTTCACAACATAATGGTATCAAACGGTTTGTAGTTGTACGAGGGTAGAGGCTGAAAAGTGATGCACACATGCTTGTAGAACACATAGCAAGATCAGGCAAAAATTAAATCAAAGTACAATTCTTAAGGTTCAAAGCCATATATTTATCTTTCAACCTAGTCACCGTTAATCCAAACACATTTCTCCCAACGTGTAACAAGTTTTTTCATCCCGTCGCTGAAGAATTCGTCCGACCTCTCTCGAATCGAAGACGCGATAGCTGCCTTCACCTCGTCGTCCGAGGTGTAATGATTATCCTTGACGTCTCTCTCAATTAGAGGAAAAAAATTTAAATCGCAAGACGTGATATCGGGGGAGAAAGAAGGAGGGTGTAATCGGTTCAAACTTCAGGTTTCGCAGTGCCTCTTCGGTTGCGTGCAAGATGTGGACAAGCGCGGAAAATTATTGACGCTAGGCTGCCTCTAACCCAACAAACTCGATACGCAATACGCTTTTGAGTGAATTGCCGGTCATTTTGAATCAAATCGTCAACGAATTGGCGATGTGTACGTGTGGCAGTGATCGGACGTCCGCTGCGTGTTTCATCAACAATTATGACGAATTTGAATACCCACCGATTTACAGTAGATCTATCAACAGTATCGACACCATAAAGAGCGATGAATTTCAGCAGGAGTCACATTTTCAACAGTTAAAAATTCGATAACAGCGCGGTGATACTCGCGTTGACATAACACTATAACACATCTTCATGCTCTCGCTACTCAAAACGAACTGGTGAACGAAACGCCTTCAAAATCGGTATGCGTATAGAGGGGGATTGTGACTTCCGCATGCCACCGTGCGCGCTTCTGTAGACAATTGTGGCAATTGATTGTCCCTTTTTAATTGCTCCCATTCCCTGGACATGACTTTATCCAGTTTCAAAGAAATCATATAAATAAGCATAACATCCCAAAAATCAGTGGGCATGCCTAAAGTTTTTAAAGATCGTAAGTGCTTGGTGACACTATCAACCAAATTCCTCAGACCGTTTGCTGACTCCTTATTCAAGGAATCGAGATTAAATAGTGTCTTCAGATGATTAGTAACTAACATTCGTGAATTGTCAAATCGACGACAAATCGTGTCCCCAGCTTGTATAATTCTCTCTCGAAAAGCTGATTACGGTTACCGAGGATTGAAGTATAAAAATTAAAAATTAAAAACTAGATTGTATGCTGACGTTTCGTGAAATTTATTCACATTATCACAGCTCAATTCTTAAATAATTAAAATAAATATATATATATATATATATATATATATATATATATTGCTATGATAATAGGGTAGTTTAGGGGTAGGTTAAGTCATGGAGGTTGTAGAATAAATGTAAACAACTTCCACTTTAAGAAAAGCACATAATTCCAGAAATCATAAGAGTAAAACGGTCACTCTACATATTGTTAATTGAGAGGACACTGTATATAAAATACACGGGATTAAATGCATGAGAACATAAAAATGTCTCAGTGTAGTTTACAAGTAAAGATAAGATTTTAAAACGCAACAAATTGCATCAAAATTAAATAACCGGGAAGCATAGATAAATTAGCAGTACAAATATTTAACAATTGCGTCGAAAATATCATCGTACACGCATTCTAAAAAATTCATTATTAGAAAATCGTTACGTGACTGGAAGAAAACACTTTTGTTCAAAAATACAATATTCTGTAGAAATAAACAAGCACCAGGCGATTTAATTTAAACGATAAAATTTAACAAACATCCGAATACGTGAGTTAATAGAATGCAAAGTTGGAAATTCTCAAAAAAAATACCACGATATGTGGGATGCGTACGTGACAGACAAGGCATACATTGAAAGATTTAAACTAAATAATTGGTGAAATTTCTGAGGTATGCGAAATAAGGTAGAAGTATCGCCCTAGAACGTCAACAAGCCAATCAAATCAGTTGAGGTAGGGCTTATATATACGATAGTGACGAAGCAACAGGATAGTCTATATTCAAACTGAGCAACGACTATGTTCAAAGGTATTAAAAGCTTATGTAACTAGTGAAGTATAAACTAAAATAAATCAGAATTAAAAGTGCGAGAATGTGTGCAACGAAAATAAGCCGATCTATAAATAGACGTAAGTAAAACGACTTATTTATATTCATTTCTAATATTAATAAAACAGGGCTTTTAATTCCGACATGGATTTTAATTTCGACTTTAATTTGGGTTGTAATTTAAGACATATTTGGTTGAGATGGCTTTAATTTGGGATATATAAGACGACTTTAATTTGGGACTTCTAACTTTGAACATACTCTAATTGTGAAGATAATTTTAAAAATGAAAGTGTTCTAATTTGGACATATTCCGACTTGGTACGATTTTAATTGGAATCGATTTATGGGAAGCGATTCTTATATGGGGCCGGCATATCAATAAGTAAACCGAGCACAGAAAGGTAATGTAGATCATAGACTAGGATGGAACTACAGAACCCATTCCAGGTTAGCAATCTTAATACACTTTATTGTTGAAAACTGTTTTGATTTAATATGTGCCACATTGTATATTTGTAGAGTCATCAAAAAGGGTCACTTAAAGATTTATGAAAATAGATAGGTATCTTGGAACGTTCAAAGGTTCTTGAATAAATTAAAAGATATTTTGCTGGCTTTCAGAAAAACATAAATGTGTTATATGTAGATATTCTGTACAAAAAGGAAAATTTTAAGTGTTGTAAATATTATCAATTATTATATCGTGTATTATGGAATTGCTTTATTTGATTCAATTAGATCTATTCAGTAAACTAGTCGGGGTAAAAATTCTAATTTAACATTTCATAACATTGGGGCTCAAAATAATAATAGGGGAAAACACAGCAAATTTATGACGCCAATCATAGGGGTTTATTAATCCTGAAATCGAGTATCACAGCAATTTATGACATGCCCAATCGTGGGGCTTAAAATGATAAAGTAATCAGAGGGGAATATCACAGCAATTTTATGGTACGCCCAATCGTGGGGCCAATATCATAGCAAATTTTATGACGGCCCAACGCTGGGGCTCGATTGTTGAGGCGAATATCATAGCAATATATATATATATATATATATATATATATATATATATATATTGATATGATAACGCCGTACTCGGTGTAATAAACGTTCGACTGAACGCCACCACCCTGTGTTCTCTCAATTTAATCTTTTACTTTTATTATTATGCCACGGCTAGCCCTTTTTAATTTACACAGAGTGCATAACGTTACGATGATCAATTTTCTCTCACCCTTTTATGATTACCTGTTTGAATTGATAAAACGAAGTCAACCAACATTCATATAATGATTGGAAGTAATATTTACAATTTTTGAAATTCTTTAAATACGCCCTTCAATCAATTAATACCATATAGATTATTTATCCCAAAATTTATATACTTTTAATTTAAAATAAAGTCACCAAAAATTACCTCTTTACACAAAATCTGGAACGTTCTAGACCTCTTTATGATTTATTACGTAAGTTTAACGTATGCAATGTTTCTTGTTGACTTCTTTACAAGTTTTGGATAAATTGAATAAATTCAGTATTAAAATTTAAATTGAATAATATCTTAAAATTAAGTAGATCTTATCTGTGATATGTTGTTTCGTGTTGTGGATCAACACCCCCTTGCAGTCTTCAATCGGATACCAATGCTCTGCTTAGTTGAACCAATATTTGAGTACAGTTACCACTTGTTTTCCAAAAATCACCTTCTTTATTTTATATTTCTCTGCATATGCTTTGAATCTCATCCCTTAAATACTTTTAACGCAGATTAGAATTGTACCAAATTTGTACCAGGAGCCAATTAGAATTTGATTAGAATTGTACCAGAATCCGATTAGAAGCCCTATATGATTATAAATATTTAATTTGAATTAATTACCCAATTTCTACTCGCGTTTTCTGAGAAAAACGGCAAAAACTTTTCATATATTCTTAACACACTTTTTTATGTAGCACTATTTTCACTAATAACATAAATTTGATATATTCTAAACTTTATTTATTTGACGCGTAGATTTCTGGTTAAAAGTGTCGTGGCTTCGACGTGCGTCAAGTGTGGACTGACTTGTCTTATCACCGCTGGGTGTTAAATAGCCTTTTCCCACTACATCTGGTTTGGGTTTCTAAGCAGATTTACAGATTGTCGCGACCAATCCAGGTTTGTCTTTAATATTTCAAGCTGTTTTCTGATGAAATTATTTCGGATTTTCATGTCATAGTTGTTTATTTGCGATCTTTGCTTGCCTTATTATTTGTTATCGCGGCCAGACTTTCAACTTACGTCTGCTGTTTTGTATAGATAATGCTTTTGGATCATTGTACAAAAATTAATGATGTAACTCTAGTGCTGTTTTCGTTTATGTATTTATTTATTTGAAAGTGCGTTTTTCTTATCAAAACGCTCATGGTTCCAGCGTAATTGCATGGAGATTTGTTAGGTTTTGTCTTATCTTCTGCGTATTTTATCTTATAAACTTGTAGAACACTCCTAAAAATATGTTTTATTACATGTACGATTATTTCTTTGCTGAATACGCGTTCTATTGTTGAAAGATATGTTTGCTTGCATTACTTAATATTAATTACGGTCTATATACAGGGTGTTAAATGCTTGCTATTTACATAGTGTACGAATTACTTATTTTTCTGCTAAATAAATGCAGTTTTCTGATTCCTATTGCTATTTACAGTTACTACACTATTACTCAATACACCCCTAAACAACCCCTTATCACAGCAATATATATATATATATATATATATATATATTGACGTAATAATGAGGTCATCAGAGATCATCGAACGCCAAATTGTATGAAAAATTGCCACCCAAAGAAAAGAAAACGAGTAAAATTTAAAATTCTCAATATTTAATTTCTCTACCCGGTATAAATAGAAGCGTATTTCATTAGCAATCATGTAATTAAATCCTGTGTATTGCATTCATTGCAAAGATTGTAAAACGGGTATAAACTTAAAAGCCTAAGTTTAAATTAATTTATTCCAGCCGCGTGAAATACTTTAAAAACGAGTGTCATTTTAAGATGTAAGTTAAAAACATTCCTTTCATTCCCGTTAAAATAAAAATCAGATTTCCTTGTGTATATTTTAAAAATATTCATTCTTGTTAAAGATACCTTAAAACGCGTTCAAAAATACTGAAATCCGTACTTTATTAGATATCAAATTAATACATCTGCGTAAAAACGATTTCAATTTATTGCATTCATAAAAGTAACGCATATTTTCCATGTGTAAAATATTCGCTAGAACAGGTATTATTTGCCGTAGAGACAAATCTTATTACATTTATAAACGAAGCCCTCATTAAAAGTACTAGAAATAACTTAGATTTAAGCTATCTTCTTTAAAATATGCACATATACCTTGTTAGAATACAAATCATTGCAAATCTTATTGCATTTGTATGTATCAAACTAAGAAGGAAGGAGACGGCACATTAACTTTATGCGCTAGAAAAGGGTAAATGACGATTCGGGAGAATCATAAATCATGACAAACCGCAATAACTTGACGCTAATTAGATCGTTAAACGTCAACATTCTCGTAAAAATTGAATCACCTAGGGTGACTAATTTTCGAGAATACAATAGAAATTAATTTGTATATAAACGGCAGTAATTCTGATTCGCGATTAATTCATTTTACGAGATCGATCATGTAAATTTTAGTAGAGATTAATTCGTAATTCGAGATTTATTTCGATATTCGTCATGTAAGATTGCATTCAGTATTCAAGATTTATTCTTTCCTAAGTCAACCAGCATATATGAAACGTATACGTTTCAAGTAGCAATGAAATTTATTTCATTGGCATTTCACGAGTAATATAGAAGTTTTCAACCGCAATTCTTTGTCGAAGCATAATCGTTTTGTAAAATAGTATGAAGATTGAACGTTCTTCAATACAAGAGCTACATCTGAGTTTAATTGATGAGAAATAGAAAATTCACTTTTGTAAGCCCATACTCTAAATGGAGATTGGAAATAATAATAATGAAAATCAGATTTTAATAAGCGCTATTTTACCATCGCAAGTATAAATTGTGGCTCTTTGTTAGTAATTGATAAGAACATTTAAATATTTGTTAGAATAAGTTCTTAATTCCATAAGAAATTTTTATTTGTAATAAGAATTATTTCCAGCAAATTTTGAGGTCAGAGTTCGAAGCATCTTGACTTTAATAAATTATCTGTGAAGCGTTATTGGCCATTCATACTCACGAACGGAGTAATAAAAGATAGGCAAATTATCCACTTATAAATTAAAGAGGATTTTGTACCTGTTAACAAAGATTAGGTACGAATTATTTTAGTAATAATTTAGGAATAATTTTATGTATGAATTTAAGCTGTAAACTACATGCTTTTGTATGAAGGAAAATTGTTTTTGAATGCATAGATGTATCTTGAGATTTCTGTTTCATTTTATTTTCACAAATTCGACACCATAATTTCTGTTGAGCTAGCCACGCAAGTTTCTAATGCATGTTAAAAATATCTGTTAAAAACAAGTTTTGTGTTACATTCTAATGTATGTTAAAAAGACCGTAAAACGATTTCTAAGGTGTAAAAATTCATCCCTTTTAAAAATACTACATAACTTTAATATCAAGTACTCCTCTTGAAAAATGTTATTTGTAATTTCAGTCGTAACACAATTGCAAGTATCTAATGGGAAGTAGTTTGCCTTGAAAGAACCTACTTTTATCTTAGATCGTTCAAAAAGTCATTTTTAAAAACATGTATTTGTAAACAAGTAAAGGACAGCTAATTATTTTAAGTTAGTAAATACGTGCCAATTAAGTAAATTCGTGAAACACGACCAGTAAAAAGTATAAACCAGATAAGATAACGCGTTTGTTATGGCAATAAATTATAATAGGGAGCGATTAACGTCAAGCGCTTCCATTCATTGATAAGAGATAGTAAAAATGTATGACTGCAATAAATTTTAAACTGACAAGCAACCCAGATAGAACACGAAATTACAGTTAATTATTACATTATGCAGACCTGTTAGAATATGATCGAAACATTTGAAAACGGTGACGTATTGAGATTTTTATTGTATAAAAGCCGGTAAATAATGAGGAGCATTCATTCAGGATAAGTTATTCATTCATAGATAGTTAATGAATCGCTATTTATGAAGCGCACCGATGATGTATTCATTGTACCAATATAAATTATAATTTAACTTGGTGCAAGGTTACCTCGATATTTTAAACTAATAAAACAAAAGTACTTTCAAACACTGATAAAATGAACTTCGACATATAAAGATTTATTTAAAATGGAAGTATAAGAATGAAACCAGAAATTTTTCGATGCAGTTATTTCTAAATGAAAACGATCTTAAGATGGCAATTATAATCAAGGACATGTTGTAATGGAGGCATAAACACCAGCGAAATTTGACAATCCAAAACGCAAGTAAAATTTTCTTTTAAACCTTTAGAGAGACGATTTGTTGTTAAGTGGATTAAGCTAGTCTAATATTTTTGAGTATAGAAAATTACTTGTGAGTGAATCTTTTTTAATTTTGAGGTTAAATCTCCAGATATTTTGATCTTTACAAAGGTTTCCTCAATGTTACTGATCAGTTCTACTGAGACAGGGTAATAGGAGAGTATTTCAATTATCCACATTATTCTTAAAGAAAATGCTGTGACGGATGCGAAAAGTTTTGGGTTTTCTAATTATTAACAAGGATTAGGTGAAGATCATATTAATGTGTAGTAGTGATGAAATCTTGTTTCTTTCTAGACTTAAGTTGCAAATTGCATTTGTAAGCGTTATTTATACCTGTGTGAAAATAAATTTCTTAGATAAAAATGTGTAGAAGAAAGATGTTTTGAATGATTGAGTAACATAATCCGAAGGTTTGTACATAAAAATTTTATATAATTACAATTGTGATGTTGAGGTTCTTTGTTTTATTTCATTTTTGTAAAGACCGCAGCATTTTTAGACTCTTTAATGCTAGTTAAAACTCATATCTAAGTGTAGAATATCCCAAGTCACACTTTTCAAAGTCTGATTCCTGTTCTAGTGCTTCTAGTTCCTGTCCTACATATAAATTCCCTATAAAACTTTGCTTTTGAATGTGCAGTATCCATTAAAAGTCAATAAACATGTCATGTACTCATAGCAATAATAATGTTACGAAAACTATTTACAATACCAACATTTCTTTATTTTCAAACTGATTATATAAGCCCTTTCAGCAACTCGTAGTTACAATGGAATTTGCTAAAAGCCCTCCCAAAAATTTATTTCCAGCTAATCGCTAACTATACACATACTATATTCTTAACACTACGATTCTTCTGAATTGTCTACTAACGAAGCACTATAATCAACTAATCAAACACTGATTATTAATTTATATAATCACTACAGTAATTTATATCACCTAGACTAATCTATATCGACAGTCATATCACTCTTTCAAGGATTTAAACTAGAAGTCATATTATAATCAAAGCTTCAATCAGAACTGACCTTCTAACATTGACGACGGTAATTTATATACATTTCAATCATTCTAAAACATACCAGGAAATATGGAGATAACATTCTCGAGATTTGTAAGCTAAATAACGCTAAATAATTCTTAAACGCGAGACCCTTGTACCTATCTATTAACTCTATTTGTGTAGAGATGCTTCGTTTACGTTCCAATTTAATTATTCTGGTCGGAGGCAGACCAATCGAAGCTGCACTGCACCCTCTTAAACCTATTGTGTCTCAGAACACGTTGTGACCCGGACGTTGCAGCGAAACCATTTCGACAGTTCCACGTTGATGGAAGTAGCAATCAGCACTTTTCGTAGCAGGTGCTGTTATTGAATTATAACCATGCACCAAAACCTGGAACCTGGTTTCTTGGAACAGTACCTCTAGCATATTTCAAACCATCATCCAGTCCAACCCATCGAACCCACAATCGATGTTAAGTATGGCCAACTTCTTGTCTCTAAATTTGATCATCAGGTCCTTGAGCTCCACTAACGCCTTCCAAATATGCTGGTAATTCCACGTACCAGAAGGCTGTTCCTTAGTCATCAAGTAATTGATATCCCTCTGGTTGTTGTCGCCAAAATTAATCCAGACCAACCAAATGCCCAAATACCCGAGCAAGTCTTCGGGGCATAACAAGGCCAGCTGCACGCAAAGTGCCAGGAAATTTTCTGATGGCACATGGAATAGATCACCTTGAATCTTTTCCGTGACCCGCAAATCTCGCTATACTTCTGCCGCTGTAATGAGATAAGAACCAATCACAACTCGGTCCAAACATTCGTTCCCCACGTGCGTAACTGTTTATTTATCTCACCCTACTTTTAATTTTCCAATGCTCCACCTCAAGGTACTACATTGGCCAGGCAGCCAGTTTTTTTCTACCTGGAAATTTTGAACTTTGCCGAGACCTTGCTGTTCCAATCAGGGTTGCGATCTTTAACGTACGTAACAACACACACACGGGACCTACATTTTATTTTTATCCGAACAAGGGCGTATTTTTGTAAAAAAGTGCTCTCCTAACAATATTAAAACGAACTGTGTCGGGATTTGAACCTTGGGCATGGTAATCACACGCATACCAACTATGCCACGGAGTCGCCTTATTTATCTCACCGTATAATTTGAGTGAGGACCGCTACACTTGGGGTCACGTCCCCTGTGTTCCACCCAAAGGTAGTACATTGCTTATTCATGTCACCGTTTGCTGTTCTTTGGCAATACCGGCGCCATTACTATCGTAAGGTGCTAGCCGGTTAACGTGCACCACTATACAAAATACGTCACTAGTTAATTAACACTTACCTTTGTATTCTGCTCCTGCTGCCGTGATGTCCTAGGTCTTCAGGTGGGGTGTCGTATTGGCTTCTTGTTGCTGCTGGTGTTGCTTCGATGTAGCTCTTGTGGACGGCGTGTCGATACGATTTGAGGATAGGTGAGGGGGGGGGGGGACACGTGAACGGTAGAATCTCACACGTCAGCACTCAACGGAAGTCAGTAAGCAAGTCCCGAGTTACGATACTTTTTTCCCACGAAAAAGTCTATCCCTTCCATAAGAGGTTAAAGTAGTCTGATGTACGTGAGGGGGGGGGGCAATGCCATTTAACCGTGAGAATTCCCATGTTAGCATAATCTCAGACCACAAAGATAAGCCAAAGTTTGGAATATTCGTGTGCACCACAACTTTATGTCGTTATCACATAGGTCGGCATTACAATATTATCTGCTTGGAATTTCCCAACGCAGAAGTTCCCTAAACCTAGTGAATACAATAATATGTTAAAGCTTTATAAAATAAAGCGAAACAACATCCATAACGTGTCAGAGGCATTGGGTGAAAGCACATCTGGTGGTAGATTTGAAAACGTAGTCAAAACAACATTGTTGAGTTCGCCGCCTTTTTTTCACATTTCTGTAATGGGAGGATACCAATTTTCCCAGTTGTTTCAGCCATTGGCGCACTCTTCAATTTTGAAATATCCTTGCCTTCTGTCAGACAGCTTGGAGGGGTCATACAGGATGCCCCTCCGATTGCGTGAAAGGTGTTCAGTCCACGTAAAGTAGACACATTGAAATTGGCATTATCATACATCAATTGATGGAAGGCTGTATCTATTTTTGGTTTACCTTGATAAATGGCTGATAGTTTCTAGTTGCAGTGCATTTCGGTAGGCTGAACAAAACTCAAGATTGGACAAGATATCAATTATGCTTTTCGATGCTAACCTTCGGTATAAAAAATGGACAGTGTGTCCAATATACAAGAATAAAAAGTCCGAGGGCGTACAGTATGAATAATGGTATGTGTTATAGCAATACATTTTTTCTCCTTTTGTACTTTTCAACTCCTCTCTTGCTTTGTATCAAAGAATTCAAAAAGTCAATAAAAAACCTGGCATATCTGTTTTTGCATTGTCAACTGCTGTTGTGACAATCCTGATTTTTTCTTCCCTTTCATCCTTTTTTTTTCTTCATACTATGACTTTGCTAATTTTTGCTGACCCGTAACAAAAAAACATACTATCACTCATCCTTTTAAGAATGTGTTACAAGTATCCTTTTACCGTGCATTTCCAAGAGTTTTCTTTTGATGTGTTTTTCTATTGGCACTCCCCCCTTAACTGCTGGCAACTCATCCATAGAATTTTGACACTCATTATAGTTTTCGAAAAACAAAAGTTATCTTCCATTGCTCTTGTCATGTACTGTCGGGTACGAGGGCCACTTATTCACACTGTTTGTGGTGAGATATGACGGAAAACTTGATGTAGCAATCATAGTGATAAATTCCATCAGTAGCGACCAGATCAGTTACAATACTCAACCGACTTTTTACCTGCTGCGCCCAATTGCGTGATTGTTTATCAGCAGCACTGATTAATTTTTTTGTAAGACAAAGGCTTCTAACCTCATATACCACCCTGTACTTGCTCAAAGGCTTTTCTTTTTTCTCTTTCCTTGAACATTTTATCAATTACTTCAGCACAGAAAAAGAATTTGTTCTTGAAATTGAAACGAATTGAACTGTGGTGCAAAGGAACGTAATCGTTTAAAGGTAAGTGATGAATCAAAATGTAGTTCAGACTGCCTCTTTAGGTCTGCTTTTATGCAATAAGGCCATGTGTATTTCTTTCTGCACGAAATATGCACACCCACACTGTTCTTAACAACCAGAAGAAATTCACTTTTGTTGTCATCCCTTTTACGACTAGCTTCAAGCAAAGTAGAAACACTTTTCTTATCTACTAAGACTTCTTGTCCATCCACACTTTCTTCGCAGATGATACGCTTTTCAGACTCCATTTGATTGTGTGGTTAATGTGACTCGTTCATCATGAAGATCACCTGACAATAATAACAGTTATAATTAATTAAAATAAATCGGATGAAACATCCGAGAACTTCAATCAATCTATCCCAAAAGTTTCTTGCACTATTTTACCTAAAAAAATCTAAACGTTAATCTGGAGGAGATCATGTCAGAGTGTAATGATTAATTCTTCAATTTTTGTCATTTATGAACTTGATTTTATACACAATGTTAATATCAACCCCACAAAAAAGAGGGATTAAGGACATTACCTTCAACTCGACATACTTAATTTTAAAGAGTAATGACATTCAAGCAGAATAGAAAGAAAAGAATGTGCCCTAAATATAGGTTACATGTATACCAGTATTAACAATACAATGTGGGAAATTGTACAAAGCATCATCACAATTAATAACTGGAAGACTGCCGTTATAAAGTTGTAGGTATACACAATCAAACACACGACTCACAAGTCGAGTGAACCCGAACTGTGAGCCAAGCACATAGGGTAAATTGGATACGAGATTGTAAGCAAACGATAAACCAAAAAGAATGAACCACTATATGAAAAATGAACTAAATATGAAAAAGGTGGAATGCACTCACCCACCCATATTTGTAAACAGCAGCTGTTGCCGCGAGCTCTGCGCATCTTGTTTCTACAACAAATTCTTATTAATTATGTACCGAATTATCTCGAAAACTAAGGATTTAACAGAAGAAGAAGTACAATTTTTTTTGTAGAAAATTTATTTGCCATTATTTTTGATTACAATAATTTTTCCGTAGAATTACGAGATATTCACAAAAAGCAAACAAGGTACCTTCTTTTACCTCTCCCCTTCCTGTTTATCCCCTATCCATCAGGACTTTTAGTATGTTGATTAGTAGATCCTCTCGAACCATTATGTCCCAAAGTGGCACAAAACTGCCTAATTTGACTGAACTATTACAGAAGGTATCACATATAACAGCGAGCTTATATCATTTTTATTTACACAAGACCCACAAGGTAACGAAAAAGCTCTTGTTATATAGTCACTTGTTACATAGTCTTAAAAACGCCACCACTTGTTACGTCAGTTTAAAGGACTGGTAACTCCTTGTTACATGACGGGAGATCATTGAGTCTCAGTCGTTTCCACATACAACACAATACATGAACCACAATTCTCAAAACAATCTCATATATTTAGCAAGAACAAATAATAAAGCCTTATAACTAGTTACAGGTTTTCAAGTAGGTGCTTACATTGTGTCTTCTAGCCAAAACTGTACTGACTTAACTATAATCCTATTATTCTAGCTACTATTATGCTAGTATTAGAATATTGTTATGCAATTTAACTATGTCCTGGGTTATATCAATCTCGTTATCAGTAACTGGGAATTACTTATTAATATTTTCATCTTAAAAATGACGTTTGGGTTTTCTGGACATCTCATACTTGTGGTCAGGTTCTTTTTATTAATCTACGCAAAGGAGGAAGCTTACTAATTCAATTTCCACAATGTGAATTCTCGTAATTTACCATGAGCATAGTAAGTCACTAATGCATGACTAATCCATTCGTTAAACTTTGTTGGATATTTAAGATTAAAAGAATTATGAAAATGGTTTCTTAAGCCCTATTCATATCGTAACATCTTCCCCGGTGTCGTGAAACTTGGTCTCCAAGTTTTGAGAAAGAAAAGAGAGAAAAAAATATAAGTATGAGATTGTAACCAGAACTGTCAGTTGACATTGAAGAATTCACTACAAGCTAAATTACAAAAATTATCATGACGTCATCTTAATCCTAAAAAAAATTACAAGAAAAGAATTGTCTTCGCTGCACTGGGAACTGTGTTGAAATGCACTGGTTGACTCGCCGCTCTAACTAGTATCCGTAGCACTGAATTGTTTTCTTACTTAGGTTATGGTGGCGGCTGCATTTGCACATAGTCTAACTGACGTAACATTGGTAGATAATGTAGTTGTTCTGTGATGGTTGGCAATTGTTGTGGCTGAAGTTGTTGTCGATTTGATCGCAGTCATCGTTGACTTATTGTTCCCTTTGCTAGTAAGTTTCGCGCTTGTGAAACTCATAATGGTGTTGGTTTGCAACTTCGTAGGTATGGCCGTTGGAACTGGTAGATGCTACTAAGTAGTCTTCGATGACTTGTTCATTAACGGTAGCTTCTTGTATGGCTGTTGTAGTATGGATGGGAAGCAAAGGAACATCTTGTGAGGATTGAGGTGGTCTGATAAAAGTTTTCGACTTGGCTTATTGGTATTAGACGTAAGAACACTAGCCGATAGCTTCATTATTTGGCGACAGAGAATTACATAGAAAATAAATTGTAGAAGTATCAGTAAAAAGGATATGCCAAGAAAACAGGTATACAATGACGTCATGTCAACGTGTCGACTACGTTGCCAAATGTTGAAAATGTGTTTTTCATTTAAATACACAACTAATTATTGCTACAGTGTATATGATCGCTTTTAGAGACTCCGATCATGTACCAAACGTGCCCTAGGTTGTTATGTAGCAAAGTATACCAAGTAAACAAGCATTTCACGGTTCAACAACGAGTAATTTGTGAAGAAATACATTATAAGAATGAGCTATCAGTTATAGTTACATTAAAAGTTCGTACAATATTGGGACGACGTGAAAGCACCCACAAAGTTAACAGTTCTGAATTTAGCTAAAGCTATTAAAAAACTGGTTCTGTTTTTAGCAATACGGCAACACCAACAGTGGTTGGTCAAATAAAAATATTACTGCAGCTAATGAAAGTATATGAGATGAGCAGATCAGGCTTGGCAACAGTGCATTGTAATACCAATCGTAAAAACCAGAATGCTCTAAAATGTAATGTCAACGTACTATATCTTTTCATATGAATTGGCATTTAAAATTTGTCTGCCTGGATTATTATTTTTGACGTTATAGCCTTGATTTGACGGATGACCTATTGTTTGCGTTTTTTTCTGATGTCTATTTGTAATTTATACATTCATCAACGGAACCAAATTTCAATGATGTTTGGTCTTGAAGTGGAATGGTAAGACCTTTAAATCGTATTCATTCTGCTGGTATGGCATGGATTACACTTGAGTCAACTTCGTTATTTAGGCAAGTAATTTCAGTTGCCTCTGCTGTTGTATATTCGCCGTAAATTTTGCAATTACAGGAAAGGTGTATTGAAAGAGCTCCGATTGTAATTAGTTCTCCAATTTAATAAACACAAATCTTCATGACATGGGTCACATTTAGGAGTGATGATGTTTCTACCATCGCTGTCATCTGTGACCACTAAAAGTGACATATGCCTAAAAAAGATTATCCTTTGGTTAAATAAGAATAAATTGACACTAAATCCTGAAAAAACTAAATATCCCTTCACATCATATTTAAAAAATATACCAGTATTGCCAGATATAATTCTACATGCTGATACTTGTAGGGGTCAATGTAGTTGTAAAAATAAAATTGTGCAAACACTACAAATTAAATACTTAGGAGTTATTTTGGATGCCCACCTAAAATGGAATGCACATATAAAATATTTCTGTGGAAAACTAAGACTCCTAATGACACACTTTATATTGCTACGAGATATACTCTCGATGAAAAATCTTAGAATAGTATACAGTGGCCTTGTCCTTTCAATCATTAGTTATGGAATTTTAGCCTGGGGAGGATTTATAAAACCATTATGAATAAACTTTTAGTAATTCAAAAATCTTTTATAAAAATAATGTATAGAATTCAAATCTTTTATATATAGAAGCTGACGCGTTGGATGTAAGGCAAATCTTTATATTGAAAGTGCTAATTGTACTATAAGAAGTATTGCAGTACAAACCTAATCGATCATCTACATAATACCAGACAAAAACTAAACTTAAATGAAAAAACCAGTAAGGTTTCTAAACAATTAACTAAAACCTCAACCTCATACTCTGCTGCTCGATTATTTAATACTCTACCGAGAACTATAAAGGAACTAAATTATAAACACTTTAAATGCCATCTGTATAAATGAATATCATCTAAACCTCGCAATTTCATCATGATTTACTGAATAATCTATAGTAAACCCGCATAAAAATAAATGTAGTCAAATATAAACCTATCAACCTTATAATATAGACTACAGATTCAGATAAACATATAATGTGATTGTAGATCATTCCAAAGATTGAACCTTGTGCCAAACCACTGAATGTCGCACGCAAGTTGCTCTACAACTTTTAGCGACAATTACATTGCTTTGTAGCGACACCACTGTTATTGTTATTCTGAATATAAGAATATTAATCAAATTTAATGTAAATTAATTTAGTTTTTTAGCGATGTAAGGAACTACTAAGCATAAATTAATAAGAAAATGTGTAAGAATTTCATACGAAAAGTGGCATGAGTTTCCTTATACTTATCATAAGTGAAACCTTTGTATTTCAGTACATTTAACATCAATCTCTTATTTTTAATTCTGTACACCACTCAGCGAATGAGTTTTTGTTGTAAAAAATGTTTTGTTATGTAAAAATTTATATTAAAAATCAACTTCGTTAAGGTTCGGCATATTTAAATTTCATACACGATTTCTAAGTAACGTATGCTGCATAATGTATTTTATCACTATACTAAATATAGTCATTTTCTGAAGTGTTTATTTAAATTCAAGTTATTTTATTTCTGCATTATAAAAATGATTGTGAATGATCAGAACGATAATGCCTTCATGTGTGTGATGAAAGAAAAACAAAAAATGATCGTGTGTTCCTAGCATGTTTGCAAGTTCTCTATACATTAGAACAAATGGAATTGCTTATTTATGGACAGTGATGAATAATTGATGAAGATCTTGATCGCAACAAAATTACAGTATTAACCGGAGAACACAATTATACCTCGAGCATTCACTGAAGATATACTCCAGATTCGGTAGTGACTTGACTAGGGTTTTTATCCATGTTGAGCATTGGGTTGGCTAGGCTCAAAGTAATGCCAGCTAATAAAATTGAACTGCAACTTTAAGAATGAATACGCTGTCAATTTAAATTTAAGTTCCACTAAACTTCACGAAGATCTCTTGTTATTACTAACGGATTGGGATAGCACTAAAAAGTTGACAAGAAATGTTTTTATGTAGTTATGGTGATAGGTGTTATTATGACCAACATGAACCATAAATAATATTTCGGAGGATATATCTCAAAATGCCAATAATTAATTAAGTCCAATAATCATCATATAAACATCAAAAATCCATGCTCCCAAGGCTTAAAACAGGCTTTGTAACCTTTGTTAATTATTTACCTTTCTAAAAAATTAATGAGGTTAAAATTTTCTTGCTAAAATATAGTTGAACTGCACTCTTATCTCAGGGACTACAGTGGGATTCTTTTAATTGTTATTCCTACTAGTAAAACCATACACTTGATTTAATCCAAGTTCAATAAACACAATGCCACTATTTTAGTGAGTAGAAAAAATATATTATTAATAATAAATCTCTTTTCAACCAATGATGTGTACAACCTAGTTATTCTTATAAATGTTTTTTACAATATTTACAGAATTGAAATGTTGCCATTAGAACAATAAAAATAAAAACATTGCTAAAATGCAAACTGCATAAACAAATTGTTATTACTTTAATATTGAATGAAGTCCTCAAGTATTTTAAATCGCGCTTGTTTTAATTGTATCAGACTTGTACAAAATTGAAGTCCCTAGTTTAGTAATTAATTCAAGCAAAAAAATTGAGGTTAATAAAGTTTTCATGTGCTGCTTTAAAAAAAATTTACAGTACTGTTTTAACTACTCATAGAATTAAAATTTTGCTATTATAAGAGAAATAAAATTTATAATACCTGTTTGCATGTTTGGTATGTAGATATTTGTTATCACCTGATAAATAAGTTAACAGCGATGTTACCTAGGGGCCTCAACCAGAATTTCTTATTTCGGCTCTAACAAGGGCGACACCTGTGAAGATAACAGCTTAAAAAACACAATTGGACAGCGTGCACGGTCAACGGCTTTCCATAATTTACAATTCCATCACCAAAACGCATTTTGTAAATTCCATGCAAAATAACTTTTTAAACTGTAGATTGGTTATACTGACAATTGCTAACAATACTCTTCAGAAATGATGGCTGCATTGCAGGGTGCGTTCAGTGTAGCAACGAATGGTGTTTGAGATGCCCCAAACTTAGTGGTTAGAATTCACCAAGTGCGGATTCTATTAAAATAATACGTATTTCTGATACCAGAGTGAATACGCCAGGATCAAAATTATTTCCACGTGCTTCCGTAAATAATCGATTATTGCGTGCTTCTCACAATAATTTAATGTCACTGAACCCGTAACTAAATGTTGAAGTGAAAGACCCTCGTCAGATTTAACAATTTCAAATTAATAAAAGCAAAGTAAACTTTCGGCTTTGCACACTATAACAAAGTGAACAAACTAAGTTATGAGCACCTAAGTACTTGATGCTTTTCAGGCTACGCTCAAATTCACAATTAGGAAGACTCATTTTCGTGCAGTGCTTAAATCAAAAAGGAAGACAAAATTCGCATATCTAACAAAGTAGATAATATCCCTCCTAAGCACAGATGGTTTCTAAAATTAACGAACAAAATGTTGTTTTCAACCAAAACACGTTTCTAAGAGGTCTGTATGTATGGTTGTCTATCTATCAGAATAAGTAGAATGCAATGCCTACTAACAAAATTGGTACCAGAATAATTTAAACTGTTACAGTTTATTACAAATGATTAGTTTAAAAATTCATAATGGTAGTTAAGTACAACAAAATCTATAGAATTGAGTGTAGTTGTTATTACAGCAATGATAAAATGGTCTACGTTCTGAATCTTTAAACTCGGTACTTAGACTGTGCCACTGAAGTCTTCCCTTACAACAGGTTCTCCAAAATAACATAATAACATCATAATAATACATATAGACATAATACTCACTTGGTATTAATCATACAATATAATAAACATATACATACGGTTTTGCATGGTTTGTTGAGATCACTGCTCCTTCATGTGATGTTCTGCATTCCTGGCTGTCTCTATCTAAATTTTGGTATCGATTCATACTCACTTTTTGTTGTCTTTCTCTGGATCCATGTTTTTTACTATTTAATCTAGACTATTGCCTAGTTTATACTTTATGTTGAACTCTCATGGTTCAAGAAAATTAAACCTTATTTCTTACTATTTAATACTTTTAAATCTAATTGAAAGAAATATTGATGCTTTTTGTAAATTGTTTACTCAAATGTGAATAATGTGCTGTCCGTTTGACTAAATTCCCCATGTTTTCAACGAACTTCGTTCGTTTATGAAATCGATTTGTCGTCCGTCTGTCTGTCCGTCTGTCCGTCCGAGGCCTTTCTAATGGTCGGACATCAATGTGTGATACATCAATCGATTCAGCTCGGTGTCCTGAGCTTAAGTTTTGATGTCAGTTGAAATCGGGCCACGGGGACGCCGTGCCCCCGCGATATTCCGTCGGGAAAATTAAAATTTCAAATAGGTCCAAAATTAATGTGCGATACATATTTGGACTCCCCTAACATAGCTGAGTCGAAATATGGTACCCCACAAAATCTGACCATGGATACCCACCCCCGGGGAATTAATTTTATTTTATCTGAATACTTATAATTATTACAACATAATAATTTTAATTTCTTTAAATTGTTTTAAAGTAAGTCTACATTTGGAAGTTCGTTGCGACAATGCCTTGCATTTTCAACTTGTTCCTTATTACATAATATCTTTATTGCTTAATTTCTTCATAAACCTAATATTCGCTTTAATACTATCATATCCTCACCAATTTTCCACAGTAATTGTGCGAACCGGAAAAATATTTAAGTACATCTGTGTACTTCTCTATACACTTCTATACTCATTAATAAAAATATTCCTTTTTCTTGTTGAAATTGCGTTACAAATAACATGTTAGAGTAGCATTTATAAATTTGACTAGAATTTTACATCTTACCTTGTTTGACTAATATGTCATTCTTGCTATATAAATAATTTCGAACAATTAAGCCGACTGCACGTGAGTCTGACCATATCCTATTGTATGAATACGATTTTATCAGATAATTGTGCCAGTACTAGTATAAAATTAGTTCACTAATTCTATCAGATTTTATTTTGGTATTGGGGCACGCATGGTATGCAAAAATAAATCATTTGAGTTCTAATTAATGTGTTACGTTCCAATTTTGCTTTTAAAATTTCCCTGGTTAATTCAATACCCGCTCGAATAAATTCCGTTTTTTACTGTTAAATCTTTAACATAATTAATAATAAATACGCTCTCTAATAATTCCTCAACTTAAATCTAGTTGCTTTGAAACGACAAGTTTATGCTACAATTAAGTAGTTTATATCTAGGTACTCGTTATCTTAGTATGCATTACGACCGCGTATAATTGCTTCTTTTGTGTTTCCCATTTAAAGACTTGTCGAGATGATATATCCTACTATTATTGATAGCGTGTCTTCTAGTTTTAATCGCGCTTTCATAAGCGCGGATTCGAATTCGTGTCATTTGAACCAAGTTGAATTTGATTCTGCAGCTTGTGCGTCGAAATATTTTGTACATTATTCGTCAACGTATTTCAAAAGCAATGCACGTTTGTTTTTTATTGTTCGACAACTTGGAAGTGTCTTGAGTGTATTTGCGAGATTCCCCGCGCGTACCCATTCTAATCAGATTCTCTTTTTAGCTTTTTTAGCCGAAGGCCAAATGGGCTCTTTCTTTGTGCAGGGTCACCTGTTCGTTGCCGTGGACCAGCTGCTTTTGTCTGTGGATCGCTGCTGTAGTTACGATGGCAGGGTAAATGGATCCTGAATACCGTTCATTTACATTTACAATGCTCCACCCGTAGGTACTACATTGGCCAGGAGGCGAGTTTTTTGTTGCCTGGAAATTTAGAATTTTGCCGAACCCTTGCCGTTGCAGGCAAGGTAGGGATCTTTAACGTGCGTGACAACACTCACACACGGGACCTCCATTTAACCTCTCATCCGAACAAGGGCGTAATTTTTGTGAAAAATGCTCACCTGCCATTTTTCAAGCAGTCGGCCGTGTCGGGATTTGAACCCGGGACCTTGGGATCCGTAGTCTTACGCTTACTACATTGATCCACGGCGACGCCAAATCCTGAATACCGCGGCGTTTCTGTGTTGACTTACCCCCGACGACTTGCAAGCTAAGTATCCGGACACCTGCAGGTATCAAACTCGTTTTCTTTTGTGTGTGTCAATGGCATATTCCGTATTAACGTTTGGTGTAGCTACGTGATAAGAAACATGACATTGTAGAACTATTGTTTGTTGCTGCTGATCGATATTATCGCTCTACAGGTGTGATGTACCATTGTTAAAAATGTTGGACAGACACACGCTTATTTTTTTATTCTGATTGGTTTATTTTACAAACGGTACTAGGTACAATTTAAAAGATGTCTGACAAAAGCTCTCACACGTTAATTTTTTTCTACTAATTAGTTTATTTTACAAAAAGGATTAGGTGAAATTTTAAAAACGCTTAACAAAAGCTCTCACGTATTTATTTACTACTGATTAATTTTATTTTGTGCAAAATACGAGATGCACACTTCGTATCTAAATTCCTAAATTGTCCGTACAATATAATTGTTTGCTGTGAAATAATAACCCTTAATCTATTACTTTTGCTTGTGTGTATAGAATCCTTTATTTATTTTTGTGTTAATAAATAATCGTTGGCGACGTGCTTTATTTTTTTGTTGTTTTTTTGGTAATTAGGTGAATCCCCCAACGCTCAGCGTTTGATAGTTAGCCTGATGTTTACTTTTCGTCCGGCTATGTCTAGGTACGTAGCAAATGTTATCAAAATTGTAAAATACATGACTACCTTAAATTTTGTAGTGGTTGTGCTACAATTTTCCACACTCCAAATTTGTTGTATTCAAGAGATTTAATTTATTCTGACTTTATTGTCATTTTCCTCAGATAAGGTTAAATCTATATAATGTGATTCCTAAACACCTAAACTTGTTACTTCGTCTGATAATTATTTCATACGATTGAAAAATGTACTATTTAATGTGATGTGGTAACACTAAGAGAAGTTAGCTAATCACAGAATCATACCTGGTTGTGTTAACAACTAGAAATGTATTAATTTGACTTTTTCTTCATTATGGTTCCTATTGTTTATCCTTATTCCTGGTGATATAATAAATTAAAACAAATAGTCCCTTGTTCTGTGGCGTTTTTTGCTCTGCTAACAGTAGTTGTGCAAGTAGTTGATGCTTATACTTTCACTTTCCTATTTTGATTATTAAAACGGCCCCACCTCGTGCAGGTATTTTCAAAGTCACTCGCCTTCCGATAATTATACAACTGTACAAAATAGCTTAAATAGCACATGCTGACTCAAGTCATCGACCGAATATGACTAATTACAAATATATTTAGAATGTCTACGTATAATTTGGAAACATTTCTAAGAATACAACTAGCTTGCTTTTTGCTATTATTGTATTGTACTTCACTTTATACGACATACTTTTTTTTAGAAAATAATTTATTATAGCAGTAAAACGATTTCGAATTAATTAAAAATGCTGTGAATTAAAGTTTCTATATATCACCATCTAAAAATAACTTTACTGATTGTTTTTCTTTGGAATATTTCACAGTTTCTTACAAGTAGTAAATACGATAACCTATCATCACTAGTTTAATAATCTTATCATTTTAATTTTTGCACTTGCACTGACTATACATACACAACTTTTAATAATAATGAAAGTAATGCGTTTGCGAATTGCAGCAAAATGGATTCAAATCAACTCATTTCAGTGATAATTTTATCGTGTATTTTAGTTATATTATTTTTAGTAGTAATCAGTTCGAAGTTGTTGCGCAAAATTGGAAATAGGTCACGTGAGTATTTCAATCTGTTTATTTATTTCTTTAGCTATTTGTTCTGCTAAATAAAATGAACATAACCGATCAGGAAACATAATAAAGATAAATGCGGAAGGATTAAGGGACTTTCTGAGTTTTTACTGTTATCTTATCATGTAGTGGAAATATAGACACCTATTCAAAAAATACAAATAGGGTTAGTAATGGTGAAATGAATACCAATCTAGTCGCGTGTATTACTACTGGAATAGTGACTTTTTTAATTTTTGTTATAGTAAATATAATTTTTGTTATCAAGAGATACAGGAAAAATAAAGCTAATTGTAAGTTAAATGGAAAATCTTGTAATTTTATTTATTATGCAAATTTTTAACAGATTAGATAAATTGTAAGTGGTGTTCTTTCTTATTAAGTGTTTTAAATTTCTAGGTCGTTTTGGTTTTGTCGTGTTTATTTGTTAGGGGATTATGGGTCGGTGCACTTTATGATTCTGAATTTTATGTAAAAGGTCGTTGTTCCGTTGATATTAAGTTGTATGACATTTAAAATAACAGCAAACTAGTATATCGCTTGTTGAATGCAACAGTGAGATATCTCCAAAAAAGTGAATTTTGAGTTATTATGTAAAAGTATACTTTAAAACAAGGTCTGTGCGATGCAACACTGGGATATTAATGATTTAACAACACGCCCCCTTGAAAGCAGTTATCTCAAACTTGAAATTTTAAATTCTGTAATGCAACACAGATAACCCAGAGTGTCCTTACAAGGAAATTCTAAGAAGTATTCTAAACTAAGATAAGTGAATTGTCTCGCTCACTGTTCCCTGAACCAACATACAAAGGACTAAAGCAATTAAGATATAGCTTATCTCACTCTTGTTCTGTAATTTATTGTTACCTGTCGAAAAAATAAGTGAGATTTGTAACTTCCTGCAGCAATGCTGTGAGTGCATTTTCTTCAGAGAATTTAATAGTGACACCACTTAGTTATTTTAAGAGCAGTGGTACACATAATTTCATAATTCAATAGTGTTATTTGGTTACAAAGTCAAGCATGTGTAATGCATTCGCGAGGGATATTGCTGTGTGCTCTTGCATTAGCAAAAAATAATGAAGCACTATTATCTGGTAACTATTGATTTAATTTGATCTTCATAAAATAATACAAAATGTTATAAGCATGCCAGAGTTGCACTTACTTTTCAAACTATTAAAATGATTGAATTTAACTATAAGGTGTACTTTGGATAGTGTATATCATATTTCTTAAAATTTATTTTGCTGCAGTCTATATAAGATACTATACCCTTCACTAGTCAACACACAGCTATAACAAGAAGGAGATAATGAATCAATTTGTCTAACATCCAGCGCATATAATATTGTAACAACGGAGAGCGTATACGGGTCTTCGATAAATGTAGATGCTGTTTATGATTTAGGCAAAATAGAAAATGATGTTTATACGATACTCAGCAGTCCAATAATTATTGAAAAATTGTGTACGTTTTTTTTTATTAGCAGTTTCACTTCAATTATGATCATGCTCAAACTATTTGGTATACTTTTTTATATTTATTCATACCTATTTTTTTGTTAACAAACAAAATTTCAACAGAAATGTGATCTTTTGCCACCAATAGACAAGTCTTATTATGACAACGTATAATAAACGATTTTTAATTATTTATAAATTCAAACTGTAGAACAAAGTCGTCAAGTAGCTGATACCATTCCACGGCAACAAATCAC
The DNA here is from genome assembly GCA_036346225.1 of Platerodrilus igneus. Classification (NCBI taxonomy): domain Eukaryota; kingdom Metazoa; phylum Arthropoda; class Insecta; order Coleoptera; family Lycidae; genus Platerodrilus; species Platerodrilus igneus. The sequence goes on along the minus strand of JARFIW010000447.1, from coordinate 6,110,955 downwards.
AGAAAATAATATTTCTGCTGGGCTATATACACCTAGCAACACAGCCACATTGAGCGCCATTTGTGAATTTACATTAAATCCCGACCAGATTACTGTAGAAGTGGAAGCAAGCATCATATTTTTAGTGCTTGGCACATATGGTCCAACTGAGATACATGAATCGGGTAGGATCTGTCTTTGACATTTTAGAAATTACCGCTAGTCTCTATTTTAGGTGTACAAAATGAAATTAATAATTACTTTAAAGAAAATTCCGACTTCTTTCATGCCACTAAATATCATGGCAATAAGGTAATTTTTCTCCTCAAGATAAATACAAAAAACGGCTGTTTAAACCGTACGATAACATAATCACACACTTCCTTAATAACCATCCCCTCAACCGTATAAATAGAAACATGTTAAAAAAATGTTCCAATCATAAAGTTATTAAATTTATATGAAATTTAACTATATAAAAATTAATCAGTTGATTTCACGTTAAACGTAATGGCCACCTTAAAAAGCTGCTCCCAGTGCGCAACACAAATTGAAAGTACTCATTCTTCTAAACTTTAAAATTTTCATCTAATGTATTCAAATCAAACATTAATAAATCAAAGTCACCTTCAATTTATGTAATAAATGTCAAACTTGAATTTTTTTTTTATTTTGACAACGATCCTAGGTCATGGATCGAAACGTAAATAAAGATGATTTTAAAAACTCAGAGTGGTTTAGTACCCAAGAAAGATTAAGAAAATACAAGAAAACCACAACAAACATACAGGGAGTATTTGCTCTCTTAAAGAAACAGATTATGAACCTGAAACAAGAAGCATTAGAATGCTTTTTACCGAATCTGAAATAGAAAATAGACCAAAAGATGTAGTTAATTCGAGAAATCTCACCAAAAATAAAAGTCAGTGGACGAGGAACGCGGAAAAAACAAAGAATTATTTTCTGGTCAAAGGTATGTGCCCAGGTTAGCAAAAATACACAACTGTAGCTTCTCTCTAATTGGTCACAAAATTAATTCAGATTGGTGGTGCCCAACTTAATCGCTAATTTAGATGGGTAGAGCCACTTCCAGTTATCTTTAACTACCAAACTTTACCACTCCCATGTGTTAGTTAGCACCTGACTTTGTTCTTTAAATTGTCAGCGACAATTTTCAAGATTACCGAAGTTTAGGTGGGATTTTTCGATGAATCTTAATTTTTCTGGTTCAAAACTTTTCCTATCTTTCTTTAGTTGTCTATATTGCTTTTTGAATTTTAATTGTTACCGTATTTAATCAATTTACCTTTATCTGATTAATTTTTAATTTTTTGTAATAGTGCGAGAAAAAAAGGTTATAAATAAATAGAAGAATTAATATTGTTTGATTATCAACATTATTGTCTTACATGAACCACCCTATAAATTATTTTTGAATATGCCATTAAATTTTGGATAAACTTGCAATAAATAACTTTGTGTTTATTGCGTTTTGTTTTCAAAACGTTGTTCTTGTGACATTTTTGACATATGAATCCAAAATGGTATGATAATAAAGCTTTTGGTGTTTGCTACATCAATTCTCTACTCGGTACATTTGCTGTGCTTAATGTAACATTATGGAGTAAACTGCACTAATTGTCAATCATGGATCATTGTTTTATGTTCAATAGCTGGAATGCAGCAACCATACAGTGAGTAACATTTTTCAAAGTTGAGGTGTCTGCAGTTGTCATCTGCTGTGTTTAACTTCTACAAATTAATTTTTCCATTTTTCTAAACAAAACAAACAACAACCCGGTTCTGTAATTTAGCCGCAAATGGATTTCCTACCAACAGGCAATAAATCTGTCATGCTGTGCAGCTTGGTTAATATTTAATTGGTTTTGCACGTGCGAATTCAGACTATGTAATGGTCGAGACAACTGTCTATAACTACATAAGTTTTCCGACTCAGATCCAAGGTCTTTTGAACAAGTGTGTGAAAGTTTTGTTTTATTATACAAATCAAGTGACCTCATTTTATATGAGAATTTAATTGTGACAAAGATACTGTTTGCCTTCAAGTACAATATATAAACTGCCCAGATTCCCACACAGTTAAACAATCATTCAACAATCGTCAAGCAACCGTAGTCGTTCATAAGCTGAAGTTGAAAACGTTGTTCAAGTAGTTTTCGGTATTCCAAAAGAGCAATCTCTTTTTGCGCCATTTGTATATGAGTCTGTTCATGAGATCACTTAGCTTATAAAGCTTCTTCGGCCCATGCCTCTGTTCCAGTTTCTTGAGTGCTAAAAAAGAATAATTTTTCTCAAACCTTTTTCAATTCCTCGGTAAAATGTAATTTCTTTTTTATTTGTGCATTTTTGTACACAAATAATTGCAAACGCCGACAAAAGCGAAAAACATTTGTGTTCTACTAAAAAGATGTGATTTCAGTGTCCTGCACCAAACAATCAGTCACTAAATTTTTTCTCTTATCATTCATCGTTATTAGGTCTTTAGTCCTGGAACTGGTTGAACACGTACTTACATTGTTTCCCATTTCTTGAAATTCCTACAACTTACACTATCTGTGTGCAATATTCTAATCTAGGTCTACATCTACTTCTCTTGTTTCCTTTCTCTGCTAGTATATCATGCACTATTTTCTCCTGCCTTAGAACATGTCTTCTCACCCTATCTTTCCTGTTTTTTTACTGTTTTCCATATATTTCTTTCTTCCTCTACTATTTCTAGAACTTCTTTGTTTCTAATTTTGTCTGTCCATGATATCTTCATCATAGATTTGTAGCACCTCATTTCAAAGGCCTTCCTTTTTCTGTCCGCTTCTCTTACTGTCCCATGTTTTACAATCATACATTGCTGTGCTCCACAAATATACTTTCAGTAATCTTTTCCTTGTTTCATGTTTATTGTCTTCAAACATAGTTGTTTTTTCTTGTTAGATACAGCACGGCCTTGTGCTAATCTTTTTTTATATCTTTTGTACTTTCCTTTCTTGCATTACTTGGCTTCTTAGGTAGCAGAAATCCTTAACCGCTTATAAATTCTTATATTCTTTTCTTTGTTCATTAATGAATGAATTTTTCTAACAGTATAAAAGTAAAACAGGTAGAGAAAATTATTACTTGTAGAAAAGGTTTTTTAAATTCATCGATATGTAAATATGAAACATTTCCTACACTTCTAACGACATTAGAGTTCTTTGCATTACTTTTCGTAATTATAGAATGCAGCTCATCCAATAAAAACATATACCACATTTCTATCTACACAGTGCTTTTCCACTCCTTTGAAGACATCGGGTATCTTCTTTTACAGTTCTGTTTTTATAGTTGCAGTTTGCTGCTCCACATAAGCAAACGACACAGTCATTGCGTCTTCGCTTTCAACAACGCTTGCTCTTCACTAAGCCTTTAAATTAATTTATAGCAAAAACCGTTTTATGGTGTTTGTTTGACACGTAAATTCGAAAACAGTCAAACTGAACTTTAAGGGGAACCAGCGGATAAAAGGGAAGACTGTGTCTATACACATTATAGAGAGCTGTGCATTACTAGAAGGTTTTTATTGAACGATCAAAATGCACCAAGAACAAAGCAGGGCAGACATTGCGAAATCATTACTACTTTGATTTTTCACATTTCCATAGTTTCTTAGGTGAAGTTCAAAAGTGTTTATGGATGACCACAAAATGAAAAGAATGGAAATATTACTGGAAACTCTATGCAATTTCCATGTGTAAGATTCGTTATTGAAACACTGTGGCTGGGGATGAGATACGGGTTTATTATTTTACCTCGAAGCAAAGCAAAGTCCAATCTGGAAAAATCGAGATTCGTCACTGATAGAAATTCTGACTATAGTGTTTCCTGACTTTGATCGTCTTCTTTTACTTGAGTTTCTACCTAAAAAATAAACATTAATAGCCACAGATATGGTGAAATATTACAAAAACTGCATGCTGTGATAAAACATGAGAAGCGCGGTTGCCCGGCTGTTGCATAACTGATCTACATCGTATTTGTTCAAGATGGAATAATGTTTGAAAGAAGGAGAGTGGGAAGTTCTTGTCACTAATTCCAGTGATTTGAATGGAAAAATTTGCATTAGATCTAGATTAACGTATATAATGAAATAATGACTTTGTACAGCAGGAACTTTAAATGACTTGACAAATTTTTATTTGGTTTTGAATTATAATTTTATATATTTATGAAAGATATCTTTATAGGTATTTAATATTTTCTAATGATAAGGAATGCTCTAAGATTAAATGGAGTTTCCTTAGTTGACTTAATTACTAAGGTATGTACTAATTTATAGCCTACCATCACCTGTTAGTAATAAAGCCTATCTTATCAATTTTCCGACAGGCATATATATATTAGTTGTGTTAAATTATGTAAAATAGTACATGACACAATGTATATGCAAATAATATTGGCACATGATGGAGCATCATATTTTGATAAGTTTAATTACAGTAATTTTTACATGCGTGTTTCTTCTAGTTCTTGTGATGTCTTATCAGTATTTTAAATTTCATGTCAAACTGAATTGTAAGTATATAACTATTATTTTAATTTGTGGAGTTCTAGATGATGATCAAAAGTTGTTTCTTACTATTTAGTGCCATTTCTGCTAATGGATACAAGTTTGTAATATTCAAAGAACTAAATTTCTTGATAAATTAGAAAAGAAATTTGTACTTATGTAGAGCCATTATATTGCTGTACCGTTTTAAGTACAGCACTAACTTGAAAAATAATTTTTAAGTTCCGTTTATATGTTTTCAGGCGAGTCCTTGTGGATGTTGTTATTTAAACTTTTCTTTAGTTCGGTTATATATAACAAACAAGCAACTAATTTTAGTTTGTTTTTTTTTGTAAGTCACTACTTACGTTATACGCCACGAAACATTATGGTCAAATTGCTTGATTTGAAAGAAGTTTGCAGGGATGAATGTGGCCTAGTGGAGCTACATTTTAAAATTATTTTCGTAATATACAGTGTCCAAAACACACAAAACTTATCAAAATTGTATTTTTTTAAATTTTTTTTCAGTTTCTACTATCAAAATAAAAACTAGTCTCATTAGATTTCCAAAGCTTAAACCTTACAGCTTTTGAAATATTTTGTATTTCGTGAAAATGTAGCAACAATTTTAACAATTAAATTTTTCAACATCACTTTTGGTATTTTTTAACCAAATTTGACTTAGGGTTTAATAATAATTGATCAACTTTATACAAGGTGTACGAAAATCATTAGTAAATAATTGCAAGCTTTGAATGGTAACAACTTATTTAATTTAAATAGAACGTCCTGTATCTTGTCAACGGCAGATGTAACATTTAATTCTCTATCGAATACTATTATACTTTCCTATAGCTAACTGTTCATGTTTCCATTGAAAACGCACATTTTTGGAATGCAAACTCATTTTAACAAATTTATTTATCAAAAATTCTATACTCACCTATGGAATTTTGTCATTTTGACAAGTCAGAATTGAAAATCCTCATATAGGTCAAAACCAAATATCAAAAAATCACAACATTAGCCAAACAAGTGTCTCAAGAATTTTTAATAAACATTCTTTCCATGATTATAAAATTCAACTTCACCATGAACTTTTCAAAACGATTTTGAGAAACAAGTTGAGTTTTGTATGTGGACATTATACAAAGTGGCAGAAAATGAAAACTTTTTAATTTTGTTTTATTTGACAACGATTGTATGTTTCACAGCAATGGAACCATTATTAGGTGGAATTTTCATTATTATTTTGATTCTAGCCCGCATCAATTTAGAATAATTAATAATCAGCACAGATGGTCAATGAACGTGTGGGGCGGAATAATGGGCCCATAAATAATTGGTCCTTATTTTCTTGACCAACACTTAAATGGAACATTGTTTTGGATTTTTTGATAAATTAGCTTCCAATCTTATTACAAGACATTCCGTTAGACATAAGAGCAAAGATTGGCTTCAAATGAATGCAGCTTCTGAAAAATTTCCATTCTTATGTCCGAGAATATGTAAATGTTCAGTTCCACAGTCGATGGATTGTAAGAAATGGTTTTCAAAATTGGCCTCCAAGATCACCCGAATTGACTTCCGGATTTCTTTTTATGGCGATATATAAAAGGAATCATTTATAATACACCTGCAACAACACCAAGTCAAATTTGGTTTACAAAAACCAAAAGTGATGTTTAAAATTTAATTGTTAAAATTATTGCTACATTTTCAAAAAATACAAAATATTTCAAAAACTGAAAGGTTTAGGCTTCGGAAGCCTAACGAAATTCGCTTTTATTTTGATAGTGGAAACTAAAAATGAAATAATACACAGGGTGTTCCATTTAAAAAAATACAACTTTGATACGTTTTGTGTTTTTTGGACACCCTGTATATTAGGAAAATAATTTTAAAATGTAGCTTCACTAGGCCCCTATCCATCCCAAAATGTAGGCGTATTTCAAATCAAGCAGTTTAGTCATAATGCTGCGTGGCATATAACGTGAATAACTCATGTGTGTGTGTGTGTGTGTGTGTATGTGTAAAAGTAAAAGTAAATATTCTTTGTTATCATAACCTCGTTCACCCTGTGGGGGTATCACTGAGCTAGTCGGGGCGTAAAAATTAATTGTGTTAAATTTAAATTATTTTAAAGGCACAGAGGGGTGGCGACCAGCAGGCAATTGGTCGTTATACATATATATATATAATATATATTGCTGTGAAACCTCCACTATCCGGGTACTCCGCTTTTCGAATCGAGCCTCACAGATTGGGCGTCAAGAATGCTGTGAAACCTCTTGAATTACCTGGTCTGTTGATTTTCTTCTGTTAATCGCCTCGGCTGCTCCTCTAGATAGCTTTCATCCTCATACATAAAAAAAACAAACACATTCCTACCACAAACATCAACGTTAACTCTATTTACATCAATATTCAGAATACATTAAATTTTCAAATTAAATTTCAGCATAAATTTTAATATCGGAAAATTTCAAAATTAAATTCATTATCACTTTAACGTGCATCCAGAATTAAAGTCCTTGTTGGATGCCTACTAATTAATATAACAATATAAGCAGACCGGAGTCTGAGTATAAAGGGAGCATCTACCACCCCTTTACGTTAATTAACCAGGTTCGTCTAATTGAGCTCAAAGACATACCCAAAGTTTCATCATATTCCCGAACATCAATACTAAATACCCCTTTCTACTTAAACAAGCAAATTTCATCTTAAAATTAAAATTTTATGGTTAGTACAATTTCACTAATGTCCATTTAAAGTAAATCAATTATAAAGTTATTCAACACACACAAAAATGTCAAACAAAATAGTATAATTTACCTGAAGGTTACTGTCCTCGAAGCTTCAATGTACATCGTCCCTTTAGTTAATCACACCATTCCAACAGGATTATATTTACGGCTTCTAATTCTCAACGCTTTTAAAATTTTCTCCATCACCATTTATTTAAAGTTTTTTCTGGGCTTTTCCGGAACTCATCTATGTATATCTGACCCTTGTTTCGTGGATCCAGACACGTATTTGAACCATTTAATTATTAACACCCCGAAAAATAGCAAAGAAATTCATGCGTCTTTCACCAATATACGCCAAAACTGCCTACTTTTGTGTATACATTTGTCGTTGTAAATTTTGCTAATTGGTACAGTGATACTAAATTTTATTACCTTGTATCTAAGTGCACTGAAGTACATTCATGTTAGCACGTAAATAACAAACTATTTTGAATCACTAAAATATACGAGCAAACTTTAAATTATTTTATCAAACTAAAATGCACTGTTTAACATCTTCAATCAAGTCGCGGATGTAAGAGCTTTTAACGCATCGAATAGTCAAAAGTCTAAGAGGCCGAAACTCATATTACCCCCTCTATATATAGCGAATAGCCGGGACGTCGGTCTGTTCCCCAAAACAAACAATTCTTAAGAATTTCTCATTCTATGTTCCCAGTCCGTCGCTCGCGCGTCGGTTTTACGAATTTTCACTCGCCCCATTTAAATCTCAGAAATTCTCACACGGCACGCAAACATGTCCGAGAAAACTAATTAATTTTGTACAGAAATTGTTGTTTCTACCTCTGATATTTACATCCTATTTTCAACCAATTGTGACCCTCGTGACGTTGCTTAAATCACGCCTTTTACTATATGTGTCTTTGCTTGACGCATTTTCTCTACGCAGGTGTTCAAAATAATATTAATTCTCAGAGCTTTTTAAATAAACCCTGTTTTGTATTTCGTGCTAAAGCATCTGACCGTTTCCAATATCCTTAGAATCGACATGTTTATCTAAACAAATTAAACTGAAATTGCCTTTTAAAATACGCAGGTGTGTTCAAACATCCTACTTCTAACTAACACTTCTAGGATTTGCATTTTATTGGGTTTTTACAAGTTTCTGTAGATATTATCTGTACGTTTTGTTCAATACCGGTTACTTGAAATAGAGTTAATTAAGATAAATTTTGCACGTAATTTCCATTTGTTTAGAATAATTACATTACACGCAGAGCTTTTAATACTGCTTCTTTTGATATAAAGCGTCTTGTACATGGTTTAAATTTCTTATTTTTTACTGAGACGACCGAATTTATTTATGCTTCATGGTTTTAATAAAGCGTATTATTTAATAAAATTCATATACACGGTAATTAAAATTATTTGATGTGATTATTTAATTTTCTACCTGGTCTAAATATGAGTAATATATATATATATATATATATTACTCATATTTAGACCAGGGTAGAAAATTAATTAATTTCAGCAAATAATTTTAATCACCGTGTAGAAGCTTTGGGAAAAGGTACGCGTTATTAAAAAAAAAACCGTGAAGCATAAAAATTCATTCGTTTCATTAAAAATAAGGAGTTAAATTATGTACAAGACGCTGCTATAAAAAAGGAAGCAGTATTAAAAGCTACGTGTAATTTAATTATTCTAGTAAAGAAACAAAGAGAAATTACGTGCAAAATTTATATTAATTAACTCAATTTTAAGTAACCGGTATTAAACAAAATGTACTGATAATAATTGAATATTTAATTAGGATTCACTAAAATTAAAGGGTATTATTTTAATTGGAGTTAATTGAACCGTTAGTAACATATAATATCTATAAAAACTTGTAAAAACCCAATAAAATGCAAATCGTAGAGGGGTTAGTTAGAAGTATTATGTTAAACACCTGCGTATTTTTAAAAAAGCTCATTCTGCGTAAATTTTGCAGATAATTAATGGTTACAGAGAATGTTGGAGAAACCGTCGCATAATAGTTACGGGAAATGCTAAAGGTGGGTTATTTCATAGTCCACATGGACTGAAATAATCGATAATAAAGAATATCAATTTGCACCAATAAGAACAGGGTAGATAGAGACAGATAATATGCGCAAGACCGAGACACATATAGTAAAAGGCGTGAGTGGAGCAACGTCATTGGGTTGCGATTGGTTGAAAATAAAAGGCAAAATTGAGAGGTAAAAATAACATTTCTGTATAAAATTCAATTAGTTATTTCCAGACGTTAAGAGCCGTGTCGAAATTTCTGAGATTTAACTGGGGCGAGTACAAATTTCGTAAAAATCGCATGCCGGGCTGCGGAATGGGAACCTAGCATGCGAAATTCTGAAGAATTGTCCGTTTTGGGGACTAGACCGACAGACAGGCTAACCTCTATATATACCCAGGTGAATATGAACAAGCTCTTTTAGATCTGCGACTTGATTCAATGCGTTAAACAGTGCTTTTTAGTTTTCCGAGTTTGATAAAATAATTTAAAGTTTGCTCGTATATTTTGGTGATTTAAAACAGTTTGTTCTTTACGTGCTACAATGAATGTACTTTAGTGCACTTAGAAAAGAAGATACAAGGTAATAAAGTTTAGTATCACTGTACCAATGAGTAAAATTTACAACGACAAATGAATACACAAAAGTAGGCAGTTTTGGCGTATATTGGTGAAAGAAGTATGAATTTCTTTGTTATTTTTCGGGGGTGTTAATAATTAAATGGTTCGTAAACATGACTGGATCCACAAAACAAGGTTCAGATATACACAGATGAGTTCCGGAAAATCCCTGAAACAACTTTAGATGAATGGTGATGGAGAAAATTTTAAAAGCGTTGAGAATCAGAAGCCGTAAATATAACCCAGTTGGAATGGTGTGATTAACAAAGGGACGATGTACATTGAAGCTACGAGTGCAGTAACCTTCAGGTAACTTATGCTTTGTTGTTGGATTTTGATATTTTGGTGTGTGTTGAATAACTTTATAATTGATTTAATTAAAATGGACAGTAGTGAAATTGTACTAACAATAAAATTTTAATTTTAAGGTGAAATTTGCTTGTTTAAGTAGAAAGGGGTATTTAGTATTGATGTTCTGGATTATGATGAAAATTTGGGTATGTCTTTGAGCTCAATTAGACGAACCTGGTTAATTAACGTAAAGGTGGTAGATGCTCCTTTGTACTCAGACTCAGGTCTGCATATATTGTTATAGTAATTAGTAGGCATCTTACAAGGACTTTAATTCTGGATGCACATTAAAATGATAATAAATTTAATCTTGAAATTTTCTGATACTGAAATTTATGCTGAATTTTAATTTTGAAATTTTAATGTATTGTGAATATTGATGTAAATAGAGTTAACGTTGGTGTTTGTGATAGGAATGTGTTTGTTTTTTTTTATGATTGAGGATGAAAGTTATCTAGAGGAGCAGCCGAGGCGATTAACAGAAGAAAGTCAATGGACCAACACAGTTAAGGTAATGAATAGCTTTTTGTAGGATTCACAGCATTCTTGTCTTCCAATCAGTGGGCCACGATTCTAATAACGGAGTTCCCGGATTTTGGTGGAAACACAGCATTCTTGACGCCCAATTCGTGAGGCTCGAATCTAATACAGGGAAACACAGCAATATATATATATAAATGCAAAAATTATTGCTTATAGCAATTTTAATAAATAAAACAAGTATATACGATGTATAAATAATCACAAACTTTACGAAAAATTGAAAGAAAGTTATTAATTATACAAAGCAAGCTAGTAATTTGCATAGCCATAAATAAAAGAATTTGTTTGTTTCATAAAGGGAATAAACATTCATCAACTAGTTTCGATCTCACTGGATCTCATCAGGATGAAGTGGTTTATAACCCTTATAGGGTTATAAACTTCATCCTTATAGGGTTATAAACCACTTCATCCTGATGAGATCCAGTGAGATCAAAACTAGTTGATGAATGTTTATTCCCTTTATGAAACAAACAAATTCTTTCATTTATGGCTATGCAAATTACTAGCTTGCTTTGTATAATTAATAACTTTCTTTCGATTTTTCGTAAAGTTTGCGATTATTTATACATCGTATATACTTGTTATATATATTTATATATATATATATATATTGTAATGTAAGGGGGGGGGGTACAAGGCTTCTAAGGGTAGATTTGTGTTAAAAAGGGTGTATGCCAAACAACATGATTCATAAATCAGATCCATAAGTTAAAAACTATATTTTGCTGTACTTTACATATGCTAAAGTATTTACCATTTAGTTTGAAACGCATGTGCCAAAGGTAAACAACATGACTTTATGACGTTGATACAATGCACGGTACTCAAGGTTTTATACTGAGTTGAAATTTTATAAGCCATTGAAAGTACATTTGCCGTCTGAAAACCGGACGCGTCTATGGATATCTACAATCAACCAAGCGTCCAGGTCTTGTGTAAATATTTTGGCTTTTCATTTAAATAGAATCAACTTTTGGACGAATTGTAAAATCAAAATTATAAGTGAATAGAAATATAAAATATTATTGGAGAATTGTGAAGTGTTTAGGACCAATGGTAGAAATTATGAATGTATATAAAGACTATAGTGAAGGTATTTTGGACACTAGAGTAAAGACGAATTGTTATTGGATATTGTATGCGTTTAAAAATGTAATTAAGTGAGCTAAGGTTGTTATGCTTATTGCTTAGCGAAGTAAATGAAGAGATTCTTTTTCGATAATATTCAGTAAAAAGACGTGTTTTGCAAACCTGCGTTAAAAGTTGTATAATATTTTGATGAAATAAATGTTTTTTTGAGTTAAATAGTCTGATTTAGTCAAGTGAAAGTATAAGAAGCATCGGTAGTATAAAAGCGGCGATTATAGAAGAATATTTAAAGTGGTTAATAGTGCGACGGGAAAGCGACGATTTATTTAGATTTGAACGAGATTGGTATTGGATTTGGGACGATTGGTTAAACGGCAGCAGGAGATTCGAGTGGATATACAAAGCAACGACGATATTAATAATTTTGGAGTGATTTGGATAGATTAAAGGCAGTAGGACATAGAGTGGATATTGAAGGAATAGCAGGGAATAGGTTGATTTGGAACAGTACGGCAGGATAGATTGGAGATTGAAAACGGAAAGGCGAAAGAATTGATTGGAGCACGAAGAAGGAAAATAGGAGAGCAGCATATTACAAGGAAGAATTAACGCAGGGGAAGTAGATACAACGGTTTAGTCAAAATTCTAAAATTAGGGTAAATTATTTCAGATTTGGGGTCAGCAAAATTGTTAAGAACACCTGGAGGCGATACGCAAGTGAACAGCGTTCGTGAATCTTTGTGAAGGTGCGTACGGTGACTAAGATCTAGAGCCAGAAACATTTACAGAAGGCATTCAGCGCAGTATAATTCAGGTAAGTACCGTGTAATATCTTAAAACGTCAAAATTAAAGTCAGAAATAGTATACATAAATTAATTTGGCACCAAGCAACATTGATCATTAAAATGTGGCATATACAGTAAATAATTCCATATTAAAAAGGTAGTAAAACAAACGAGTGTGCAGTTTGGTTGGACAGTGCACATCTACTCACGATTGAACTCACGGTGAGTAGGTGAACACCCTGAGATAAAGGTTTCATATAGTCGAGACATAAAATATAGTGAACAGTAAATAGATAACCAACCAAATTTTGCTAAAGCACATCATATAGAAGTCATATTATTGAATACTAAAAATTAGGGGAGACGACAAAAAGTCGTGTATCAGAATTTATAAATAAATAAAAGTAAAATTAAATTATAAAAAAAATAAATATTAGGGCGGAGGGGTGGAGTAATAGCAGCATAAGAATATATATATATATATATTGCTGTGATTTGTGTCTTTGGTCACGGGAATTGGTACTTTCTGCTGATCATTCGAGCCCCACAGATTGGGACATCCAGATTGCTGTGATTCTCTTCTGATAATCGCCTCTTTACTCTCTCCGCCTCGGCTGCTCACCTAGTTAAAACTTTCATCCTCATTCATAAAAAAAACAAACACATTCCTACCACAAACATCAACGTTAACTCTATTTACATCAATATTCATAATACATTAAAATTTCAAAATTAAATTTCAGCATCATAAAATTTCAAGTTAAAATTTGTCATCATTTTAATTTACATCCAGAATTAGAGTCCTTGTAGGATGCATACTAATTAAGTTAACAATATGTGCAGACCTAAGTCTGAATAAAAGGGAGCATCTCCCACCCCTTTACGTTAATTTAACAGGTTAGTCTAATTGAGCTCAAAGACAGACCCACATTTTCATCATAATCAAAAACATAAACCTGATAAATACTCATTTCTACTTATACAAGAAAATTTTACCTTAAAATTAAAAATTTGTTTATACAAATTTACTACTGTCCATTTTTATCAAACAAATTATAAAGATATCCAACACACATCAAAACATCTAAGATCGAACAAAATTGCATAATTTACCTGAAGGTTACTGCACTCGTGGCTTCAATGTACATCGGACTTGCTCATCCCACCATTTCAGCTGGGTTATGTTTACGTCCTAGGATTCCTGGTCGCCTTTAAAAATTTTCTACACCACCATTCGTCTAAATTGTTTCAGGGCTTCTCAGGAACTCATCTGTGTATATCTAAATCTTGTTTTGTGGATCCAATCACGTTTACGAATAACACTTGATTACTCATTCCCGAAAAATAGCAAAGAAATTCATAATTCTTTCACGCTATACCCAAAACTGCCTACTTTTATTTATTTATTTATTGTTACTAATTTGGATAATTGGTACAGTAATACTCGCAAATATAACTAGACTTTATTACCTTGTACCTTCTCTAAGTGTACTAATAACTTTTATTGTAGCACGTAATCACCACGTATTCTACTTAAAGTTTCGAATAATCAAAAAAATAAAGAGCAAAACTGTTTAAAGTATTGAATAAAATCAAAAATCTAAGAAAGCGAAACTCCTATTAACACGGGTTTATATAATGGCCCGCTTGCAAGTCGAATTTGTTCCGCAACGGACAATTTTTAGAATTTCGCATTCTCTTTTCCCTTTTGACGGCTCGGCACAGCGATTCTACTAAATTTGCACACGTCCAAGTTGAAAATCTAAGAAATTTCTACACGGCTTGCAACCACGTCCGAGAACAACTAATTAATTTTACACACCAACTGCTATGCTTTCCCCTCTCATGTTTGCATCTTATTTCAACCAATCGTAGCCCTAGTGAAGCTTCACAAATCACGCCTTTATTATCAGTGTCTCTGCTTTACGCGTTTTATCCATCCCTTTCTACCCTGGTCTGAGTGGTACAAATCGATATTCTTTACTATCTGCTATTTAAATCCACGTGGATTCCTACTTGAGTAAAATAACCCCTCATCTAGCATTTCCTGCTAAAACATTCGACCGTTTCCAATATACGTAGAATCTGCATGTTTATCTACTCAAATTTATTAGAACTTGACATTTAAAAGTTTGCAGGTGTGCGCTCCAAATGAACGTTTTAATATAATTCTCCGAGCTTTGTTTCATGGTATTTTAACCTTCCTTTTAGCTTTTGTTACCAACCTTGGATTTTCACAGGCTTTTATGCTTATTATATATTACTAATGGTTCAATTAACTCCAATTAAAATAATAATGAATGGCATTGACTTCTACCCTTTAATTTTTAGCGAATACCAATTAAATATTAATTATTATTTGTACACTTTGTTTAATACCCGTTACTTAAAAATTTAATTAATTAATATAAATTTCGCACGTAATTTCTATTTGTTTCTTTATACAGGGTGATTAAAATTATTTGATGTCGTTAATTAATTTTTTACCTTGGTCTAAATTTGAGTAATATATATATATATATATATATATATATATATATATATATTCCCCGACTAGCTCAGTGATACCCCGCTCAGAATGAACGAGGATGTGAAAACAGAGAATGTTTACCTACTAATACAAGCGAAATTCACCAAATTCGTATAATAAGTGGAAAAAAATTACAATTTGCAACTCTACGTCTTTTTTAATATCATTTACTATTTACATAATTTTTAAATCTAAATAAATATGAACACTCCTATTAAATTTGTTCATTACGAAATTTATAATCTTTTTTAAACCTTTTATAGCAATTAAAACCAGCAAAAGGAATTGAATTTTACTGTGAATGGTTTTGTTGAACGTTCAAAGAACTATTCCCCTTTTTAACATACTTTTATGTACCAACCAAATTTTTTTTTACCTTTTATACCAAGTATCTAAATTACATGAAAGTTTTAAGTTCATCAAATATTTAAAATAATAAATGTAACATACTATAAATTGACAAGATATTCCTGACCTTATGCTCCTTCTGTAGCTTCTTAGTAGAGCTCCCTGACCTAAATCGGTTGTTTGTTCCGTGGATTCGAGTGGTTGACCCCAGCTTGGCGTATTCCTCAGTACTTCGAAATGTTTACCAGCAACTTGGAGTCGTTTTTGAAGTACTAACTCTGTACTTTGAGCACCATACCATTTGTTATGTAGAGGTTTAACCAGTAATTCAGTTTTGATTTAGTCTTTATTTAGTCTGGATTTAGTTGAAGTCGATTTAGCTTCGATTTAGTTGTGTCCTTACTTAGAGTCTATTTTAATTTCCCATACTTAGAGCCCTAAATTAATTAATTATAAACATCATTTATATTAATTAAATCTACACTTACATTTTATACCGACGGCAGAGTTTTATACACACGTATTTCAATCGCGCACTTTCACTGTTTTCCCCTTGGATTTTTTGATTAATACGACTTTCACTTATAAGTTTCAATTTAATTTTACTAAATTGATATTTACGTAATACTTTATTTCGACTATTACAGTTCGTGTGTCGATCATGGAATGCTCCCTCTTATCGGCTACGGTCGGTTTTATAGACAAATTCGTTCCCTACATTTATCTTAACCTGTTGGGTTTTATTCGGTATTGCAAGTTATAGACACTTCATTTTGCATGTACATCAGAGCTTTGTATTATGGAATTTGGTATTTTGTTCCTTTCTACTGCACGAAGTCTTAATTTTAGTGTCCATACTTTGTTTACATATGCTGAGTTTTATTAAATGTGCCAATTCCTACATTTCAAACGGCGGCACGTACGCTTTTGCCTCAATTCTTTATACTTTATGAAATATGCCCGCTTTTAAATGTTTGCCTATACAAACTGGTATAAATTATATACGTTTTATTGACTTAGATTTCTTACGCAAATGCCTTTAGGTTGAGAGAAATTTTATTTTACGTTTATTTACTTTAAATATGCCGAATATGTATTTGTTTTGAGCTTAGGAATGTGTTAACTGTTTTAAAATGGATTGGGTTGCATCCGCAATTATTTGTTTTGATGAATGTGGTTAAGTTATTACTGAATGTGCTTCCTTAAATTAACTGTAGCTGGTTAGTGATTTTATACAGGGTGATTTGTATCTGCTTTTGCATAATAACGAATTATTTATTTTTTATGATTTAAATGTTTGGTTTTCTTGATTTTTATAATGTTTACATGAAGTATTCCTCCCTTGTGACTTTATATACCCTTAAATAATCTTATTATCATAGCAATATATATATATATATATATATATATATATATATAATCGATCAGCCGAGCAGAATTTTTAATACAACATCCACTCTAATAGATGTTCAGAAACTGGAAGTTGTGAAAACAAATTCAGTAGATCGTCCTGATTTATCTGATCATAAATTAATAAAAGTAGAACTAAAATTAAGAACAGATCGGAAGCTACAAATAAATTTGATATGTAGATCTTAACACTCATTTCAATCTTGAAGCATTTTTCTCTAATACAAATCAAATAGACCTGAGTAATATCTTGTATATGTCAACCATTGATGAAAATCTTTGTTCTCTTAATAGCCTAATAAAAATTTTGTTTGACAAATGTGCTGTAATGAAAAAGGGATTACTGCCCTAACTCAACCTTTAGCTGCTCGAATAATTTAATAAAGTTCAACGAAAAGAAAATCGCCAACACACCAAAGTATTGGTGATGAAATAACAAAATTTGTTCAAAGGAAAATAAATAAATTAAACATGTATTTTTCTTAATCTTTTTTGGGAATTAAACTACCAGAGTTGTTAAAATCGTTTTTATTATATAAAGATATAATATATAAAGATATAATATATAAACATATAATAAATAATGTATATATATATATATATATATATATATATTACTCATATTTAGACCAGGGTAGAAAATTAAATAATCACATCAAATAATTTTAATCACCGTGTAGAAGCTTTGGGAAAAGGTACGCGTTATTAAAAAACCGTGAAGCATAAAAATTCATTCGTTTCATTAAACATAAGAGATTTAAATCATCTACAAGACGCTTGCTATAAAAAAGGAAGCAGTATTAAAAAGCTCTGCGTGTAATTTAATTATTCCTAGTAAAGAAACAAAGAGAAATTACGTGCAAAATTTATATTAATTAACTCTATTTTAAGTAACCGGTATTAAACAAAATGTACAGATAATAATTAATATTTGATTAGGAGTCACTAAAAATTAAAGGGTATGATTTTTAATTGGAGTTAATTGAACCGTTAGTAACATATAATATCTATAAAAACTTGTAAAAACCCAATAAAATGCAAATCGTAGAAGTGGTAGTTAGAAGTAGGATGTTTGAACACCTGCGTATTTTTAAAAAAGCTCATTCTGCGTAAATTTTGCAGATAATTAATGGTTACAGAGAATGTTGGAGAAACCGTCGCATAATAGTTACGGGAAATGCTAAAGGTGGGTTATTTCACAGTCCACATGGACTGAAATAATCGATAATAAAGAATATCAATTTGCGCCAATAAGAACAGGGTAGATAGAGACAGATAATATGCGCAAGACCGAGACACATATAGTAAAAGGCGTGAGTGGAGCAACGTCACTGGGTTGCGATTGGGTGAAAATAAAAGGCAAAATTGAGAGGTAAAAATAACATTTCTGTATAAAATTCAATTAGTTATTTCCAGACGTTGCGAGCTGTGTCGAAATTTCTGAGATTTAACTGGTGCGAGTGCAAATTTCGTAAAAATCGCATGCCGGGCTGTGGAATGGGAACCTAGCATGCGAAATTCTGAAGAATTGTCCGTTTTGGGGACAAGACCGACAGACAGGCTAACCTCTATATATACCCAGGTTAATATGAACAAGCTCTCTTAGATCTTCGACTTGATTCAATGCGTTAAACAGTGCTTTTTAGTTTTCCGGTTTTGATTAAATAATTTAAACAGTTTGCTCGAATATTTTTGTGATTTAAAACAGCTTGTTCTTTACGTGCTACAATGAATGTACTTGAGTGCACTTAGAAAAGAAGATACAAGGTAATAAAGTTTAGTATCACTGTACCTATTAGTAAAATTTACAACGACAAATGAATACACAAAAGTAGGCAGTTTTGGCGTATATTTGTGAAAGAAGTATGAATTTCTTTGTTATTTTTCGGGGGTGTTAATAATTAAATGGTTCGTAAACATGACTGGATCCACAAAACAAGGTTCAGATATACACAGATGAGTTCCGGAAAAGCCCTGAAACAACTTTAGATGAATGGTGATGGAGAAAATTTTAAAAGCGTTGAGAATCAGAAGCCGTAAATATAACCCAGTTGGAATGGTGTGATTAACAAAGGGACGATGTACATTGAAGCTACGAGTGCAGTAACCTTCAGGTAAATTATACTATTTTGTTCGAACTTTGATGTTTTGGTGTGTGTTGAATAACTTTATAATTTGTTTATTTAAAATGGACAGTAGTGAAATTGTACTAACAGCAAATTTTTAATTTTAAGGTGACATTTTCTTGTTTAAGTAGAAAGGGGTATTTAATATTTATGTTCTGGATTATGATGAAAATTTGGGTATGTCTTTGAGCTCAATTAGACGAACCTGGTTAATTAACGTAAAGGGGTGGTAGATGCTCCCTTTGTACTCAGACTCAGGTCTGCATATATTGTTAGATTAATTAGTAGGCATCCTACAAGGACTTTAATTCTGGATGCACATTAAAATGATAACAAATTTAATCTTGAAATTTTCTGATATTAAACTTTATGCTGAATTTTAATTTTGAAATTTTAATGTATTGTGAATATTGATGTAAATAGAGTTAACGTTGATGTTTGTGGTAGGAATGTGTTTGTTTTTTTTTTATGAATGAGGATGAAGGTTTAACTAGGTGAGCAGCCGAGGCGGAAAAGAGACAAGAGGCGAATAACAGAAGAAAATCAACAGACCAGGTAATTCAAGAGGTTTCACAGCAATATATATATATATATATATATATATTACTCAAATTTAGACCAGGGTAGAAAATTAATTAATCACATCAAATAATTTTAATCACCGTGTAGAAGGAAGCTTTGGGAAAAGGTACGCGTTATTAAAACCGTGAAGCATAAAAATTCATTCGTTTCATTAAAAATAAGGGATTTAAATTATTTACTAGACGCTTTCTATAAAAAGAAGCAGAATTAAAATGCTCAACTTGTATGTAATTTAATTGTTCCAAGTAAAGAATCAAATTAAAATTACGTGCAAGATTTATATTAATTAATTCAATTTTAAGTAACGAGTATTAAACAAAATGTACAAAAAATAATTAATATTTAATTAGTATTCACTAAAAAATTAAAGGGTAGAAGTCAATGCCATTCATTATTATTTTAATTGGAGTTAATTGAATGATTATTGAGGTATAATATGCATAAAAACTTTTTAAAAACCCAATAACATCAAATATGAGACGCGTTGCTAGCATACAAATATATAATAAGCATAAAAGCTTGTGGAAAGTCCAAAGCTGATAAACAAACCGCTAATAGGAAGGTTAAAATAAGTGGAATATACCAAATCATAGAAGTGTTATTTAGAAGTATTACGATTGAACACCTGCGTATTTTTAAAAGTCACGTTCTGCTTAAATTTTGTAGATAACAAATGGTTACAGAGAATATTGGAGAAACCGTCGCTTAATATTCACGGGAAATGCTAATAAAGTGGGTTATTTAACAGTCCACGTGGATTGTACACAGCCGATAGTAAAGAGTATCGATTTGCACCACTAAGGCCAAGTTAGAAAAGGAAAGAGAAAATGCGTCAAGCACAGACACTAATAATTAAAGGCGTGATTTGAGCAACGTCACGAGGAAACGATTGGTTGTAATAAGATGCAGATATGAGAGGTGTAAACGTAACGATTTCTATACAAAATTAATTAGTTATTCTCGGACATGTTTGCGAGCCGTGTGAAAATTTCTGAGATTTAACTGGCGTGAGTGCAAATTTAGGAGAATGGCTGTGCCCGATTGTCGAAAAGGGAACGTAGAATGCGAAATTCTGAAAACTTGCCGTTGAGGGACAAAAGCGACGAACAGGCTAGCCATTATATAAACCCGGACTTTAAACAGTTTCGCTCTCTTAGATTTTTGATTATTCGATGCTTTAAAAAGTGCTCTTAGATTTTCGAGTTTAATTCAATACTTTAAACAGTTTGCTCGTATATTTTGGTGATTATTGAATACTTTAAAACAGTTTGCTCTTTACGTGCTACGATGAAAGTTATTTAGTGCATTTAGAAAAGAAGATACAAGGTAATAAAGTCTAGTTATATCTGCGAGTATTACTGTACCAATTATCGAAATTAGTAACGATAAATGAATAAACAAAAGTAGGCAGTTTTGGGTATAGCGTGAAAGAAGTATGAATTTCGTTGCTATTTTTCGGGGGTGTTAATAATCAAATGTTATGCGTTATCGTGATTGGATCCACAAAACAAGATTTTGGTATACTTAAATGAGTTCCTGAGAAGCCCTGAAACAACTTTAGATGAATGGTGATGTAGAAAATTTTTAAAGCGTTCAGAATCAGAAGCCGTAAACATAACCCAGTTGGAATGGTGTGATTAACAAAGGACGATGTACATTGGAGCCACGAGTGCATTAACCTTCAGGTAACTTATGCTTTGTTGTTCGATTTTTGATGTTTTGGTGTGTTTTGAATAACTTTATAATTTGTTTGCTAAAAAATGGACAGTAGTGAATTTGTACAAACAACAAATTTCTAATTTTAAGGTAAAATTTTCTTGTTTAAGTAGAAAGGGGTATTTAGCAGTTTATGTTCTTGATTATGATGAAAATTTGGGTCTGTCTTTGAGCTCAATTAGACTAACCTGTTTGATTAACGTAAAGGGGTGGGAGATGCTCCCTTTGTACTCAGACTCAGGTCTGCAAATATTGTTAAATTAATTAGTAGGCATCCTACAAGGACTTTAATTCTGGATGCAAATTAAAATGATGACAAAATTTAATCTTGAAATTTTATGATACCGAAATTTATGCTACAATTTAATTTTGAAATTTTAATGTATTATGAATATTGATGTAAATAGAGTTAACGTTGATGTTTGTGGTAGGAATGTGTTTGTTTTTTTTTTATGAATGAGGATGAAAGTTTTAACTAGGTGAGCAGCCGAGGCAGAAAGAGTAAAGAGCCGATTTTCAGAAGAGAATCACAGCAAATCGTAGCGCCCAAAAGCGAGGCTCGAGTTCAAAATAAAATTTTTGTGATTTTATTCCAGGAAACTGGCGAGGCTTTTTGTACATTTCACAGCAGTTTATAAGGGCCCAACGCTGGGGCTCGATTCGAAAACCTTAGTTCCCGAATAATGGTGAGGTTCGCAGCAATATATATATATATATATATATATATATATAATATAATAATAAATATATAGTATATAAAGACGATTTGTTGTCAAGAGATTCTAGACAATAAGAAACCTTCGAGGTACAAACAGCCAGCCAAGTGATTCTCACAACATACGTGGGTTTCATTGAGAGTTCTGGCTTTTGTTTATTTTTGTAACGTTTTTGAATCTTAACTTCAGCACCGCACCACTTTAGTAAAGTATAAAATTTGCCGGTTTTTGTAGTCTACTTTTGACATATTTAATTAGTTCTACAATAGTTCTGACGACCCAGGTGGGTTTCATCGATAGTTCGAGACGTTCTCTATATTTTTAATATTCTTGAAACTTAACATCAGCACTCGCCATAAGAGTAAATTACAATTTGTCGGCTTCTTTAGCCTACTTTTTGGTATATTCCATTAGTTCTGACGATTGGTGTGTGTTTCATCGATAATTACGGGCTTTTTGTTAAAACAAACCCCACTTAAGTTGTCAGAACTGTTGTAGAACTCTAGAAATATGGCAAAAATAGGTTGAAAAGGCTAGCGAACTGATACTTTACTCTTCTGATGGGTTGCTGATATTAAGTTTTGAAAATGTTGGAAAAATAAAGAAATCTGAACTTTTAATAAAACCCACCTGTCATCAGAAGTATTGTAAGACTCTACAAATATAGCAAAAACTAAGTTAAAAAGCCGACAAACTGGTGTGTTGCCGATGTTAAGTTTTGAAAATGTTAAAAAAATTGAAAAAGTCTGGAACTTGTAATAAAACCCACCTAAGTTGTCTGAACTACTGTAAAACTTATAGAAATATTGCAAAAAATTATTTGGAAAAGTCGAAAAACTGGTACTTTTGTGGTGAGGTGCTAAGGTTAAGATTCAAAAATGTTAAAAAATAAATAAAAACTGAAAATCTGGATGAATCCCACCAATATCGTCAAAACTATTGTAGAGCTATAGGAGTATACCAAAAAGTAGTTTGAAAAACTTGCAAACTGTTGCTTTACTCTTGTGGTGCTGTACGGTACTGCCCGGTGCTGCCACAAAGCTACAAAAATTGTTTCAGAACTTTTACTAAAATGTATCAGGGACTAACTATAAGATCTTGTGCTTGAAAGGCATTTTTGAAAAGTTGGGGTGCTATGCGAAGTTAGCAAGTTTTATTTTCAATTTGTTAATGTTTTAACTAATTTGGTGGAGCTGTTGCGAGTGCAAATAGAACCATCGTTAAAACTTGATGAAGTGCCAACTTCACACGCACCTTCAAACCTACGTTACATTTTTCTTTAAAGTGACAAGTTTACCCTCGTTGACTTGTTTTGATTGGAGGTCAAAAGTTAATGAAATGAGGACAATTTGGAAAAGTTAAAATTATGTATAAATAAAAAGTCGCACTGTTACAAAAATTAAAAAGCTAAAATGAAATAGCATCTTATTTGGCTATGTGAAGGTAAAACAAAGCCAACAAAAGTTATTTGTTGCTGAAGCGTTTCTAAGAAAATGATAACGCATTTTGTCACATAAATTGAACTTGTGGTTACTGTTCCTTTAGAAGATCGTACGTTTTCAAAAATTAAAAAGCAATTTTGTGGTCATCAATTTTCAACCGCGAACATTTAAAAATGGAATTTTTAATGTATTATGCTCCAAATGGAAAAAAATGCTTTGATGATTGGTTGATTCACAAAAAATGTATAAATTGAAGAGGAGAATATTTTGAAACGTACATGAAATTTTTTAATTCTAACATTTCTCTCTTCTTCTCTATTTTGAAGCTTTAGCAGCAGCCCTTATAATTAACATAGCGCTAACATGTAAACATTCCTACACTGTCCTTTTGGTAAATTTTATCCACTGTGTACTCCGTTTTGGTAAGTGTAGTGGTACCTTCTCTTAGCTTTCAATCAAAAAGCTTCCATGCCATATTCATAATTCCCTGGCTAATGCAGCGCTCAGATTTAGTCCTTCAGATCTGTATTTAGCGAGGATTAAAAATAATTCAATATCAACAATTACTTTACAGTTTATTTCTAAATCTTATAGTTTTATATTTTGTAAATCGTAATCTAGGTACTTCTGTTTTTCTAGTAATGGGCGATTTCTATTATTAAACGGATTTTTATTTGTTGACTTAATTACATAGATATATATTTAATGCTTCCCATCATTCTCCATGAAGCATATCTTATCAATTTTCTAACAATCGCGTTATTCATTGTAGTGAATTGGCAAAAATATACATCATAACACGTGTATGTATATTTAATATTAATAAATTATGGATCCTCAAACTGTGACAGGTTTAATTACAATAATTGTTACGTGTATTTTTATTCTAATTTTGACGGCATGTTATCAATATTCCAAACATAAACTGCGACAAAATTGTAAGTAATCATATTTTGTTTTAAATATATTTTAGACAAGTTTTAAAGTTTTTTATCAAAAAAGGTTTCGAACTCATTTTCCAATATTGTATTGAAAATTGAGTTATATATATATATATATATATATATATATATATATATATATATATTATATATATTACATGTTTATAGGACTGTGCGTGTCAATATAGGATTATGAAAGTAATTGCCAAAAGAATAGGTAGCTTTTAATGTCAGTATATTCACGCACTTGATAAATATAGCATTCTTCATTTTCTAATTTACCTAGTTCATATAGATTCAGTTGTAGGCAATGTAGTTTTTTTGTATATAATTTCAAGGTACTTACTTTTCTTCCATTTCATTTTTATTTGCAGAATACCATGTTAACTGTTATGAGTGGCCCTGATTTATTCTGTTTTTTTTTAATCTTCTATTTATAATTTTAACACACATTTATTGATTGAATTGTTTTAGATTAAAATTATTTGCTATGGGTTAAGAATAATCCTCACTCATTCACGATAAATAGTATGATTCAACATTGCTATTATCAATATTTCCTATAGGTTTAATTGGAGTTTGTTATTAATAAGGGGATCCGAGTGGGTAAGTCAGATAGAACTATGTGTGATAACTTGTGTAAATGTTACAATAATTTATGCAATACTATTAATTACTGATGAACTAAACACATAATGGGGAGAACGTTGAAAATTTTGAAATGTTTTTTATGTATACTATAGTTTTGAGCAAATCCTATGAAGGAAATATCGGAGTTTATTGTGGATCCTGTTTTACTAGGTGGTGTTTTTATATTTATACCAGAGAACTATGCTGCAGTAAAATGTCTGAAACGTTTGTTGATATTTATGTACCATATTCTATTGCTGTTAAAATTGCCCTCGATGTTCATTAAGGTGAACTTGAGTCTTACTACTTTGGTTGGAAAGTACGTGTTCATCTTCTCTTGATATTAGAGCCGCTTTACGGTGTGGACTTTCTCATCAAAGTAATATAATGAGAAGTGAAACCACATCAATAGCAATCAAGAAAAATATCAGTAGCAGTGTATCAAGCAGGCCTAACAATGCAGTTCGCTGCTTGAGATCAGAACTGTTTATGTCTAAGAAACTCCCCTCATTGATTTTTTATGTAAAATATGTTAAAAGAGCAGTCGAATTTAGTGCAAACGTAGTGTAAGTCGGCGCTAATAAAAAGTATCTGTCTAGTGATAAAATTCAAACTAATCTATGTTACACGCGTTCATGTAGCTTTGAGCTCACTAAGCGCACAATCACTTGCCGTTCGACCACAAACGTTGGTGGATGTGGGTTTGTACTGATTCCCTGTGTGATCTCTCCTAATTCTAACTACTTGGTATACTGCATTTATAGACATAGACGTTTTCTGATCAAATTGGTTTATTATATTATTTTGGTGTACTCTTATGGAAAGTAAAACCATGTTTACCTTAAGAAATCTCAAAATTTTCCATCCGGTTCAACAGCGTTTTGGTAAGAAAAAAATTGACAAATAATTTATGTTAAATGTTTTCTACTTAGTATGTTTTTAATTTACATACAACCAAGAGACTAGTAATAATAATTACTGTGACACACAGTTAGTTGCGGAAAAAACAAGATCAGAATTGCAATAAGCAAAAAAGACAAGCTTGAAATAATTCCTCTGTTGATAAATTACATGGATTTTAATAAATGTAATTTTTAGATTTGAAATTAACATAGGAAAAATAATTGAGGGTGGTCTTCTTACGGTTAAAACCGAATTCTTACACTTAAAAAGTTCATAAATACATCGCGCAAGCGCGGGAAAAAGCGACGCCACTGGCGGTTGGTAACGCTAACCCTTGTACAGATTTTGGCGCGCCCATCGGTCAATGACGTCACCAATGCACAAATTTAATACGCAATTTACGAAAAATTAACTTAAATTAGCAACATTATGTCAATAAGGTACTCACATAATAGGTCCAGATTTCCACGAAGTACGCCAATCGTCCTTCAGGATACATAAAGATGGTGGCTGCACGTCCATAAGGGCTACAGCTGGCCCTTTTAAGGCAATTAACGGAGGGTACGTCTGACGTACATCCAAATGGCTTGGACTTGATCTCAGGGCTCCACTCCGGAGTATTTAAAGATGGGGCTCCGGCGTGGAATGCGGTTCTGCCAACGGCTACAAATTCATCACCTACCTATGCAGGGAACGGATAAGGAAACATGGTATAGGGGCGATAAACAGATAAGCAAAGGCAAGGAAATCTACATAGATAAAGATAACGATACGTTACCGAAAAACGTCCACTGCACTCGATGGTTCAGGCAAAAAAGCAACGTTACAGAGCCTCACGGAAACACTTGCCCCATTTGTCCCTACTCCACTCGCGTAGTGCGATCTCGCGCAAACGCACTCTGCCGTGACGGAAATATACGCCAAGTCTTTTGAATTTGTGGCGCGAAACTTCCACACATCAAAATTAACCTAAAAAAATTTAAGTGCCAATTTATTGGCACGTAACAATCGCGACAAAGCCACAAAAGAAAAAACTTAAAAAAGAAAAAGTCTGTTAGCGCAGTAACAGCTTAAAATCTAAATCCTAACTACCCTACATAAAACCTAACTTAAAACCTACAAAATGTTTGTATAAGGCGCCACCTGGTTTTTTCGACTGATAACACGTCTAGCGAAGTACCAGGAAACGGAATATGTAGCCGCATTGTTTTTGACTACACTAATCATCGACAGCACAAATTTGTCGGGGAGCATGAAACACTACTTAAAGTAAAACAGATGCCACAAGTCGCCTAACTTATCTAAACTAAAGCTAACATTAAAGTTCTTACGTGCAAACACACATGAGCGTTGCATCAAAACTGTTCTTTGTTGGCAAAAAGTGCCCAAATTTTAAAATGTTCACAGAGTGCGTCACTCTACACTCTAGCAAATTTTTATTACTGGTACTTTGGTTTACTAACGATACACATCAAAACTTGTCCATGACATAGTTGTGAATCAACAAATTTACCAAAAGTACCACCCTACTAAATCCTTATATGGCTAACCTAACAAATTACATTTCTATATCAGGTTAGCTTTTTCACTGAAATTTCAAGGAAAATAATTCCCACGTCTGCTCATAAATACCAAACGTTAGGAAGATAAAAAGATAAGACAAGATCTCAAATTGTTGTTAAAGATAATAGATAAGATAACGATATTAAGCTTAAATTGTTATCATCAAAGGTAATGGATAAGATAACGGTATTAAGCTTTAGTTATTATTTGAGATACTAGGTAAGATAACGCGATATTAAGCTAAAGTTATTATTAGAGATAGTAGGTAAGGTAACACGAAATTAAACAAAAGTTATTACTAAATATAATAGGTAAGATAACGCGAAATTAACTAAAGTTATTACTAACGGTAGTCGGTAAGATAACGATATTCAAACTAAAGTTATTATTAAAGGTAATCGGTAAGATAACGATATTAAAACTAAGGGTATTAACTAAGATAATAAATAAGACAAAGATATTAACTTAGTTGTTATCAAAGATAATAGATAAAGGTAATAGAGTGGCTCCGTGGAGCCGTTAAATGGGCATTTTTCGTACCCTCTAAAAAGAGCGACCTGTGAAGCAGGCCCGTTTACAAGAAACGGCACGAGGGACCGGCAAAGGCATTTGGGTGCATCCCTGCACCCGGCGTTAATCAATATCGGTGATACCATCACCCGATACTCACACGATATATCGATACGTAGATATAAACTCATTCACTCACACATTCACACACTCATACATACCTTCACTGCCAGTGCCCATGCGCTGACAGCGGCACCGCATGACCCCACGAAAGATTCCCAGAGACGGGGTCCAGGTGTCTGTGAAAACCTCCCGCGCAACCACACGGTGACTAACGGAAATAAAAAAGGCAGTAGAAATAGGAACGGTAGAAAGAGGGAGGTGGTTATTTGGAATGCATAAGGGCACTTCCAGGTAGAAGAAAGTAGAGGAAGGGCTCGCATTGAGCAAAAGAGACAGAGAAAGGTGGATAGCAAAGCGCTACTCAACCAGCCAATGTAGTCAGTAGCCCGGAGTGAGGGAACATCACTCTTATGTGGCAGACGGGTGTTCCGGGACAAGAACAGGTCCACCGAAAGAAGAATAAGGCATAAACGGAGACAGCGGGATATAAAAAAGTAGAGTTTTTGGACAAGCGTCCGAGAGAAGGTAGAGAGTTGTCCCTAATTAAGCACAGCACAGTCTGGAGGACCACCTACGATATTAATCCGACAAGATAAGGTATAACATATGTTAACAATTCACTAGACTCTTAAGAGAACTAGTACGATCATTTTCCTAACGAGTGCATCCACTACGATAAGAAAATCAGACAAAAGTTGACACAACAACTTAAAAGTATCATTACAGATACAATCACACGAAAACAAACTGTTTTAAGGTAGTTTTTTACAACGGTAACGCCCTAAACACACAAAAATGCCTAATTATAAGCAGTTAAATACAGGTACACTGTCCCAATATGCTAAAACAACCAAGAATTTAATAAGATATCAATAAAAAGCAATAGCGTTTCATCACCTACCTATGCAGGGAACGGATAAGGAAACATGGTATAGGGGCGATAAACAGATAAGCAAAGGCAAGGAAATCTACATAGATAAAGATAACGATACGTTACCAAAAAACGTCCACTGCACTCGATGGTTCAGGCAAAAAAAGCCACGTTACAGAGCCTCACGGAAACACTTCCCCCATTTGTCCCTACTCCACTCGCGTCGCGCGATCTCGCGCAAACGGAAATATACGCCAAGTCTTTTGAATTTGTGGCGCGAAACTTCCGCACATCAAAATTAACCTAAAAAATGTTTAAGTGCCAATTTATTGGCACGTAACAGTCTAACCTCTACGAATTTTGAAGTCCCCATTGTATCTTTTATTATCAGAAACGCAATTTCCCAAAAATATAGTAAGCCTTTTGGTAATTAGTCAGCTACATAACAATTTCAAATTAAGCTGTAGTTAGCTAAGTTTAGTAGATTGTACACGTACCGAAGTAAATGCGTTGTTAATGATTTTACAGACAATGAAACCAGGACTAGTGAGTGAATCTAATATGTCACATATGACGCTTACCTTTTTAAATAAAGTATCACAAGATTTGATGAATGATTTAAATATTTCTTCGTCAGAAGCATATCCATTTGCGGGAGATCATGAAAACAAGGAGTCCGACTTTGTTGTCAAATGATGACTTCAAAAAATAAATAATCTACAAAATCCTGACAATGGTAGTTTAACCGAAGAATGCACAGAATGAAAACCCCCAGTAAGAAATACAAAGAAGTAGCGAAAATTGGAAAAGAAATAAAATAGAAAAGCTAGAAATAGTTGACAGGCATATGTAAATTGGAAGGGTACGTTTAAACCTAAAAGAAAGTTAAACCTTCATATGCAGCCTGCAGGATACGGTGCTCGACTAAAATAAATGTCGATAAATAGACCAAAAAATGTAATGAGTATTAGTGCTTGATAGACATAAACCGATAAAGAGATTATATCTCGAAATATGTTGATTGTACCAGAA
Organism: Platerodrilus igneus; assembly: GCA_036346225.1. Classification (NCBI taxonomy): domain Eukaryota; kingdom Metazoa; phylum Arthropoda; class Insecta; order Coleoptera; family Lycidae; genus Platerodrilus; species Platerodrilus igneus. The sequence continues at coordinate 6,080,788 of JARFIW010000447.1, read as the reverse complement.
AGGCAAGGAATCGGAAAAGATATCCTGAACAAGATGAGCAGAACGACGACTAATCTAGCAGGCGAACATTTACATTAAAATAATACCTCCCAACTTCAACCACAAGACTGCTGGTTTGTAAAACTTTCTTTCTTAACACCTTAAGTATTTGTGCACAAACAGTACCAACTGTTTTTAACAAAATAGGATCTACTAGAACTGTGGAAGAAGATAAAAGGTGTATGGTCGGTAAAAACTTATTGCTTGATGAATCTGTTAAAAAATCGATTCGCATCCATATCAATTTATTTGAGACAGTAGAGCCATTATTGCTGCAAGAAAACGAACTATCTGCGAGGGCCGTCCGGAAAGTAGTACCCGTTTTGAATAAAAAATAAACTAGTACATCTTAACAAATTTTAATGTTTTATTTGAAAAGCGCAAACCTTACACTACTTCTCCACATAGTTACCTTGCAAATTTAAGCATTTATTATAACGTGAGATGAGTTTTTCTATGCCAACTTCGTACTCCTCTGCCGCCAATGTATTGAGATATGTAGTCACAATTGCTTTTAGTTCATCATCACTTTCAAATTTTTTTCCTGCCAAAAAAGTCTCTGGGTTTTGTAAACAGATGAATATCTGAGGGTGCCAAGTTTGGGTTGTAGGGTAGATGGTTAAAAGTTTCCCATTTGAATTGTTGAACAAGTTGTTCTGTTATTCGAGCAGTATGGGGCCTGACATTGTCGTGGAAGAGAAGGACGCCGCTAGACAACAGACCTCGCCGTCGATTTTGAATTGCTTGCCGTAATTTCTTTAATGTCACACAATATGCATCGATATTTATAGTGTCCCCACGAGGCATTAAATCAATGAGCAGCCCTAATTTCACAACGTGGCATTCTCTATTTTTTTGAACATTATAAATACTCACAGAAGGAACACGGTCAGTACCAGCGAGGCGTAACTTTGCACATAGACAGCTGCAATATAACCAAACGTGTTATAACTAGTCTGGATGCTACTCTACTCACCAGCGCTCCACACGGTACAAACAGGTATTACTTTCCGGGCGGCCCTCGTATTTTTACTTCCAGATTTAAACCTTATGAAAACGTATCATCTTTACACCGAATACTGTGACGATAATAGAATAGAACTAAAGGCCTCACGAAGTTTGTACAGAACTGTCTTTACAACAGAATTTAGTGTATCATTCTTTAAACCAAAAAAAGATGTGTGTGACATCTGTCACAGTTGCGACAATGGCTCTGCACAAGAAAAAGCTGATATGGAGGAAGAACTTCAAATTTACATTCGAAATAAACACTTATCCAGAAATGACAAAGAAAATTCAAAAGTAAACAACAGTTTTTGTGCTGCTGTATTTGACTTGCAACTGGTGCTATTAGTGCCAAAAACAGAAGTTATAAATTAAAATTATCCACAAATAATTTTACAGTGTTTAGTTTGGCATTCAAAGATTCTGTTTGTTACATGTGGCATGACTGTATTAGGAAGAGAGGTTCGTAAGAAATTGGCAGCTACGTTCTGCTTTTTATAGAACAACAGGTTCAAAAGGGAATTATAGAGTTTTTGTTTTACTCTGATAATTGCTCTGGACAAAATTAAAATAATTTTTTATTTGCACTTTACAATTATCTCTCTCAAAAACACAAAATACAAATCCGACATACTTTTCTGAAACGAGGTCGTACACAATCTGAGGATGATTCAGTGCATAGTGTTATCGAAAAAACAGTTCGACATGTACCTGTTTACACGTTTGACCAATGGTACACTTTAGTTAGGACAGTCAAAAGAAAACACCCTTTTGTGCAATTGAGCTTGACCAAGAACACATTATGCACTTATAAGATTTACAATAAGGACCATTATTAATTGGGACCGAATAAAATGAAAAAGTCTACAGGAACCAGCTAAAAATAGTTAAATGTAATCCTGAACAACAATATTCTATTGTTTAAATGCAGTTTCAATATAAACGAGTCATTTAAAAAATTATTCTTTTAAAAAAAGGAAGATCGGTAGTTGTTGCGATATCAAGAATTTTAATTTATACAAGCAGTATTCGGAAACAATACCAATAACAAAACAATACGATCATTAGCAAAAGAAGGTAAGTCAATATCATAACTGTTTTAGGAACTTACCTAAAAGCGAACGAGCAACAGAATGTAATGATTTACATAGTGATTGATAAGCTTAAATTTTGATTTTTGTAATTCTGTTTAATTTTTTCAATTACAAGTATTAGTGTCTGTTATTGTTATGACTTTTTCAGATTAATATATAGATTATCTATTTATTAATAAGTTTCTCTCATTATTTTACAATTGTAGTGTTTTTATCTTTTTTCTACCTTGTTTATCTCAAACGATACTCAATATCTATAATAACAGCACTGATTTAGAATTTCGCTTTATACCAATAATTTAACCACAATTTGTTGAATCCGTTCATTTTTTTGACAGTCGCACAAAATTTTATGTATCATTTGATTAGCTTTTTAGATTTAGTAATAAGTTGTTTGTGTAAATCCGTTCTTTTGTTCTCAAGAGTTACCGAAAATGTTGCATTTTATTTTTAAATACAGTAGATTTTTTTTGGAGAGTTTGCAATAAATCACTTGCAAGTTTTTTAGTTCTTCAAATTATTTAATTGTTTTTGAAATTAAAGATTATAATAGTTTCTATAGTGTTTATTATTAGTCAGAAGTATACAAGTTACTAAATCAAAAGACTTTAATATTCTAATTCTGAATATGGAATAAGTTTAAGTTTGTTAAGGTATCCTATGTACAAAATTGTTTTGAATGGGCCAAAATCTTTGTCAGTGTAACGTAATCTTACGACAAATATGGCCATAATACTTACAAATGTTTTACAATTTAAATATCGTTGCGATTTCGAAATAAAAAAATTCCTCCTGTAAAATTCCATTTTTGGACACAGCATAGTTCTGTTCTTAGGCGGCGAATTATTTAATTTTAAAATGGTGGTTATCATAGCTAAACTTACATAATCAGTTTGAAACATAAAAGCAAAGGTACTAACCATAGTGTTGCTGTTCAGTTCAACATAACATGCCAACGGCTCCATGACGCACTATAATACACAAAAACCAATACAAGAACAAAACAAAATCTTTCAACCTGTTGATGCTAAAACACTGCATTCGTGGGTCTAGGCTAAAATAAAGAAACAGTCCTAAGAAAACTATCACTAACCAACTATTACTGAAACTTCTTGAAATAACAAACGTTTCAACACAAATGTAGTTCAATATCAACGCAGGTTCCATACAAAAATACTACAAACTCTTAAAATAGTCAGAGTACAGGTATGAGATGAAAAGAATGATATGTCACCAATGTGAGAAATAAATCGATAAATATAGGATAGAAACCGAACACCTCTTTTACACAGTTATCTTTTGGTTGAATATATTTACTCTGATTATGTTCTACAACTATTTCAATATGCTAATTTGTTCACTTCTTTAAAATAAACACTTGTGGCAGTAATATCTTCAGTATCTGGTGCATACCTTCTGTTATTCTAAAATTTTTTAAATTTGCAAACACTCTAGCCTGACTGGGTTAAACTTGGTAAATCGTGTACGTGCGGACACAATGGACATTGGTGAATTTTTGTAATAAGAACAAACTGGTGACAAAGTACATTGTACTTGGGAAAGAAAGTTTCATTTTACCAATCTGGAAGTCGATTGCGAATTTTTTGTATGCGGTTAGTCACGTGATTTAACATAATACTTTGAGCTTATAGATTTTCTTTTTTCGAAGTCATCTTGAGAATTTTGTCATTGACATACTAAAAAAAGAGAAATTATTGCTAGAAACTTTTCTGAAGTTGAAACTCCTTAGCCTTGTTTAAACACAATTCCCTTTGCTGTTGAATATTTTTGAGAATAAACCAGATATCGATCGAACTTAAACTTTATGATTATAAAAGGAAGGCATTTGTAAGTAGGTATAAAAGCAACCCTAACTGTTAACCCGACTCGAAACGTAAAGTAAACAGTAGAAATCTTCGATAGCTAAATTAGCAGAAGATCATCCAAATCGAGTTAACATACAAGAGTTTGTAAATATGTAATAAGTAAACCATAGGCAGAAATACGTTGATAAACACAGGTTGCATGTTACGTAAACAATAAATAACTTATCGTAAATGTCTGTATTGGAATGAAGTTAATTATTATCACTTACGAAATTGTTAGATAGGGAATGATAGGAATTATAGAACACAACGCAACGTTTTAGATTCGTTAAGCGATATACAACAGCACCATGCCGAAAAAACGGCCGTCTTGTTTGTTCTATCATATGAATGTCTTTTACTAATTAAACTGATACTAGAGTTCGAAATTAAATGATGCTCGTACACCTTCCGATCTCTAGCGATTTTATTATTAAAATACCGAAATACATGCAGACTATAAAAAATAAATTAATAAACGCTTTTTATACGTAATTGAAATGAATGTTGATTATAAATTAATCATCGCGGTGCATAAACACTAACAAGTTATTTCATGTATGGAATATATATAATGTTTAATTGATTTAGATATCCTTTATATTCAATCACATTTAAAAAATATGAGATTGAAAATAAATCTTGGAGGAAGGATGTAACCATACTGATAAAAATTGATTTACGTATACAGTTTTGTTAAATCGGCATGTTCAATAATTGTACTGTAGATTGGAGACAAATTTTTGATATATTTTTTACGATTGATTAGCATACTCTAATTTTTTAATAAATAGCATTTCTTTAGAGTCTTCACAATTGTTCAATATTTAAATCGGTTTCCATTAGTTATTATTTGTTCCTTTTTCCTATAATCATTATCTAATCTTGATTTTTGTCAATTATCAACAATTTCAAATACAAGTTAAATTTATCTGTCTTGCAAATTAAGTTACCAGCTCAATTGGTAGAACGTCTGTAAATCAGAAGATTATAGGTTCAAATCTTGTTCGAGATTATATATTTTCCTCTTTCAATTACTAACTCGATTTGAATTGATCATATATACTTTGCAGAAAAACTTTAGGACATAATTAACAGATAAATATCATGATGTTTATTATAAGTATCAAAATATCTGATATATACGATATATATTATATATAAAATTAAATAAAAACCCTTAACCACAAAAATATTTAAATTACTAGATACGTATTTCGACCACTATGTGGTCATCATCAGTAGGAAACCTCTTAAAAAAAAAAAAAACAAAAAAAAACAATAATAATAATAATTAGCTGTTGTTCTGGAACACTTCAGAGGATATTCTCCTCACCACTTAGGCTGAAGTGAACCTTCCCAACCTATAATTTACTATATTAAAGCAACAATATAGTAAATTATAGGTTGGGAAGGTTCACTTCAGCCTAATGGTGAGGAGAATATCCTCTGAAGTGTTCCAGAACAACAGCTAATTATTATTATTGTTTTTTTTTTTGAAGAGGTTTCCTACTGTTGATGACCACATAGTGGTCGAAATACGTATCTAGTAATTTAAATATTTTTTGTGGTTAAGGGTTTTTATTTAATTTTATTTAAATCGTGCCACAGTGTTCCTATAGATTATTAAATATATTATATATATATATATATATATATATATATATATATATTGTAGTGGATTTAAAGGGTTAAATTTTGGGGTCAACAAAGCAATTTCCTAATACCCTGTACAGAGAAAGGAACCATTTATATACGCGCAAAATTAATTTCATTTATTTAATTTAAATTAACAAGTATTGACATATTTGACATATTTTATAAATAGGGATTAGAATGTAATAGATTCACAAAGAAAATCAAGTTTATAGCCAACAGAAATTATTAATTAATTTAATTTAGTTTAATTTAAGGGGTTATAACGTCAGAGAACGCATAAGAGCATGAAAAATCAATAATACCAAGGCGAAAAGCTTTCTTAACAAACAGACAGACGTTGGTTATATAAAAATACTGGGAAACGTAAACTCCTAGAAATGTTATTTTAAACGATCATTAATTAGGCACAGCTGCACATTGGAAAGGTCACCTTCCGGTTATTTCTGTAGATAACAGAGCGAGCTTCAAGGAAATATTGTTTAACCGTCGGTGGTTTAGTAATAAACACTAACAAGAGCTTCTTAAAGAGCAGAAAGGATGCACAATTAATAATATGTTACAGAATGAGACGGGCATAGAAGCATGCACTTTAGTAGGTACGTATTCAATCCACGTGGAGTAGACATAAGACGCGGGCAGCTATATCGATTTTCTACCACTCAAGCAAGGTTAGAACGCGACATTCAATATGCATAAGACAGGAATAGAGATATTACAGGCGGGGTTATAAGACGTCACTGAAATGTATGATTGGTCGAAATAGGTAGTTTTAGAACAGAGGAACATGTGATAGTTTGTCGTGAATAGCGTGGTTGACGCGGGGATATTTCTAGAAGTTTAGAACGGTTACACAAAATTTGCGGAAATGTTATTTTGCAATTAGGTATTTCGAGTAAAGTGTGGCCAAGAGGGGCCTGGTTTATGATATAAATAAGCTAGGGAAATTAATAGCTTTCTCTCTTTTATTTTGCATCGCTTACGACGTACAAAAATCTACTCACGAGGCTTGTAAGTATTCAAAATTTGTAAATTCAATAGTACAGTATTAGATTGTTGTGGCCTTATACTTAGAAACGCGAATCGTGTTGAGTTTATTTAAATTTAACTGAGGTCCAACGAATACTTTAACAAGCTCGTAAATTGATAATGCGATAATAAACAAGTGTAATATACATGGATTTGGATATTGAAATTGATATTGGATGGGTAGCAGGAAGCGCAGCTTAGATGGTGTTCATCTTCAAATATCTCGTGGAGACGCACACAGAAGCACTAGGCCGAGGGGTTCAGGAACATAATACATCGCCAACGGAGATGGAATCTTCAAGTTTTTCCAGGTAACGCATTAGAATTTGCTGGTTTTTTTTATAAACTGTTGAAATTTTTGTGATGTGTGAGAGTGAACTTTGATGGTATTTTTCGTTATTTTACGTATTGAAAAGGATACGTATAGCTGACTATTAATATGGTATTTTGAATATAAAACAAAAGGTGTACGTAAAGCTTATTGAATTGCTTGATGAATTTAAATTTAATTGTTAAGAGTACATGGGTTTTTTTTGAAGTTTGTAGTAATAGTATGCAAAGTGGAAAGTATGCAAACTGGGTTATCATGAGCTCACCATACCCCAGTGTGTAGTAAGAAACCAAGTTCAGGTATTATTTGAGGCCCATTTACTCCTGTTGCATTAAATGTGTTAGAAATTTTCATTTTAAAAACTTGGACTTTACAAAGATAGCATGTATTGAGGTGTAACTTGAGCACCGAACTGTAAACAACATTGAATTATTATTTGTAAATAGTGGTTGATAAATATTGTATGATTGTTGTATTATTTTGTGATTTTATTGTATGGTGTGTGAACGGTAAAGAGAATGAGAGTAAATAGGTATACGAGAAGAAGCACAGCTGAGCTAGCCAGGGAAGCTGCTGAAGAAAATAATTCGATGAAGCAGAATACGGGTAAGAAAAATTTTGTGAATTTTTCTATTTGTGAAAATTGATTTATTTGTAACTGGCAAGTACCAGAGCATAAATAAGAAGGTTCCACGGCAATTTATGACGGCCCAACGTTGGGGCTCGAATGTTTTTTTTTTACTCTGGCGAGGTCTTTATGAAGTTACGCGGCAATATATATCAAAAAAATGATATATATCGGATATTTATAAAAAATTAAAAAGTTTTTCCATTTTTATGTTTTTACATGATGTAAAATATTAATATTATATTTCATACATTTAATACATATTTATGTAAACGAATGAACTAAAACTGAATTAAAAAACCTTTTAAAAAATATAAACGATTAAGTTTTGTGTGAGGATTATTCTTTTCGCTCTAGCTTTGCCAGTGGTATCTCCAATTCATCGTCCATATTTGAATATATGGGTTGTGCTTTTTTTTGAGCTGCAGGAGTGATATGTGATGACTTTTCAGTCTTCCAGACTCAGTCTAAGTGTTCTTTTTTGCTTGCTTTTTCATTCATCATCATTAGGTTTTCAGTCCTGGAACTGGTTAGACGTGTACCCTCATTGTTTCCTATTCTGAACTAACCTACGAATTTCCCTAAAATTTGCACAGTCTGCATCTATCACTATCTGATCTAGGTCTACATCTACCTCTTTTGTTCTATCTCTGCTTGTAATACATCCCATACTATTCCCCAAAAAAGCCTTAGAACGTTTTTTTGCCCTTCTATTTCTCCTATTTTTTTCCACAGATATCCTTGTTCCCCTACTATTTTTATAAACTATTTGTCTGTCCATGCTATCATCCTCATACATCTGAAGTACATCATTTCAAAAGGCTGCTACTGTTTTTCTGTCTGCTTTTAGACTGCTCGTATTTCATAAGCATAATGTGCTGTGCTCTACACATATGCTTTCAACAGCTTTCTTCTTGTTCTATGTTTGTTGTTTTTCATCATAGGCGCTGTTCTTTCTTGTTAGATGTAGTTCGGTCCCCTTCTATTGTTTTACAATTGTATGCCCTATTTTTCCGACATTCAGTGATTGTGAAGGGGGGTAAGCAGCCTGTGGCTGCCAAGTTCCCCCAGCACTTGAACATTTACCGATTTAATATTTTTTCCAATACACCTTTTTGCACAGTCAACATTAGTTGCAGATATTTCACAACCAACACCTGTAATTGTTTATAATAATCATCAGATTTATCTGCGCTTATTTTTTGTCACTAGGTTTTCTGTCTAAAACTGGTTGGACACGTACCTCCACTTTTTTATATTCAGAGCTAGCCTACACAGTTCCCCGAAATTCTGGCACAGCATGTATACACCTCGGTTCCCCTTCTATTGTTTTCTAATTATATGCCCTATTTCACCGAGATTCAGTGAAGGGGGTTAAGCAACCTGTGGCTGCCAAGATCCCCCAACACTTAGACATTTGCCGAAATAATAGTTTTGCTTTTTCAAAACCTAACTTATTTCTTAGTCGTCACTGCACCAATCCAAAGCTTTATTGCAGTAGTAGTCACTGTAGTCAATAGTTGATAACAAAGATCCAAACATCTTTTTTAAAACTGCAGTCAATTAAAGTATTGTTTGGCATATTTAAGCATTATAGTCCTCCACCATGTCATTGGAAATGGTTTATATTTAGTATGCCATGACAATTGCAATGAAATTGGGATTGTTTCCAAATAATCGAATGCTAATTATATCTGGTTATGATTTAAATTATTACTCGCAAATCTGTGATCACACAAATTAGCTAAATAATAAACACCGGTTAAATCCATTTGTTTTGGTTTTGCAGCTGTGCGATAAGATCTTGTTCTAATCATTTCCTAATTTTTACAGTAATGGCAATTGTAGATCCATCTTGTTGCATTCTATCAAGTGCTATTGCAAGCGGCCTCGTCCTCTCTAAAAAGTTTTTTGCATTAATACTTGCGTGTATATCATTGACAATTCTAAACATATCTTTATCAATATGTTCTTCATAATCTTGACACACCTGAACAAATCTTCTATGATCGAGAGGAATTTAATCAATCAGTAATGGTGTTCCATCTCATCTTTTGAAGCATTATGAACGTTCTACCTATTGCTGTTTTGTAGCAGGCAGTTGAGAGATATTTATTTCTAAAGTATTTTATCGCTTGCATGGTGGAATCTTTTACACCTGGAACCACATTATTATGTGTTTGTAGAGATTTTTAGGCATATGATATATATCAACAAAAAATTGATATTTATTTGTGTAGAAATATCATGATATCCATTAATATATATCTGCTAACCCTGATAATTAATGTTTCGCAGCTAATAATTTCATGCATCAACGTAAATTATTTATGTAGTTAATGCATACATTACGTTTTTAGTATACTCATTTATATATTGTTGCAGCAAATCAAACTGCGGATGTTTGGAACATAAGTGGCAGGGTTAATCAGGACGGAACTGCTATCACATCTGAACATCAGAGGTGGCCAACACATGATCATCATATAAGCATGAATTCGTATGCATTTCCTGATGCTGTGCAATCACCATTAAAGGATCGGTTTCCACCGCCTCCTTACACTGAAGGTAATATTTTATTTTTATTTGAAGAATGCATAATAATTGTAGTTTTGCATAGAAATTTTTCACATACTATAGGTTCTATATTTAGGTATTCATTCACTTTAAATTCAAAAAAATTTTTACTGTATTTTGTTTTACTCATGATAAAAAATAAAAACATTTTTTGAGGTATAGCAGTGAATGCAAAACCATTACGATTGCATAAAAATTGGACTGTACAAGTTAAATTATATAGAATTAGTTAAAACTATGGAGACAGCTATTTATTGTTGTTAATATTTATTTTAGGAAATTATGTTCAATACAAATTTTTTTTTGAGATTTCTATCTACATTTTGGAGTGCTTGAATTCCTTTTTCTTCAATTGTTTTGAGTTATGCCTGTCTGAATATTTTTTTTAAATTGGAATTTGTTAAGAGAATAAAATACTATTGTTCTCTTTACAATATTATTTAATTTTTTTAAAATTTATTTGATAACATTTTACAAGAAAACATTAGTTCAAGTACTTAATAAATGTTAGGTACATCTGAGATTGACAAGATTATTTGCAGTAAAGTTATCGATCACAATCTTATCATTAAAACAAATTAATAACTAAGTAAATTAAATTAAGTGTTTAAATTATCTTCCATTTATAATATCATGATCCAATCGATTTACATAACCCGGAAGAGAATTTTCTAATAATTCACCAGGAATTTCTTGTATCATCCTTGTAATTCCGATATTTAAATGCTCGATATCATGAGACTTATCTTTGTATACATTATTTTTTACGTATCCCCAAAGAAAAAAATTTAATGAGCTTAAATCAGACGAACGACCTGGCCATTAAATGTTTCCTCATCTCCCAATTCATCTGTTTGGAGAAAGTTATCCAGATATTGACGAACATATAAGTCATAATGTGGTGGGGCGCCATCTTGTTGGAAACAGATACTGTTATTGAGAAGGTGTTCGTTATTTTCATGCGAACAGAGGGTACAAGCAGGTATAATTTGATTTTGCATAACAGGAAATACAGAGGCAAAGTTAAATTGGCATTGATGAGAAAGGGATCCCCTAAAATGCCAACCCAAAGATAAACCTTTTGGAAATACTGCGTATGCTGCTACAAAAAACCAAAAAGAATTTTCAGATGACCAGTCTGGGTTTATGTCTGTTTACTTCACCGGCAAGGTAAAAAGTAGCTTTGCCAGAGAAAAGAATATTGTTGACAAAATTTTCATTATTATTGCAAATATATGATATTTCTTCACAAAATTGTAGTGCCCTGTCTAATTCATCTTCTGTCAACTTGTGTAAAAGTTGTACCTTATAAGGTTTATACTTCTCACTTTTAAAATTGAAACGATTGATGACTTTTATATATTGAGATTGACCGCTAAGTGGTTGGTTGATAAATTGGAATCATCAGATGCAGCCAATAAAACATGCAGTTTTTTATCATAGGTTTTCACTGTTATAGGTCTATTGCTTGTTACATACACCTTTGGCTCCCCAGAATATCTAACGAGAAATTCACAGAAAACATAGTAAAGTAATCCGCTAAAAATCCTGTTTTGGTAAAATACCGAAAATCTCGACCATACTAGCAAAAATGTTTTCTAACTAACTCAGTGGAATGGGTGATGTAAGTGTTAGAAGAGGGTTCCAGAATCCTATCGGTAATGAAATATGTTTTAATTGAGAAATAACTCGAACGCCACCTAATCTCGCAAGGTTACAAGATAAAAACCCTAGAAAGAATAACAAGAGGGTTCCAAAACCTGATATCAGAAGAGTGATTGTGGCTTTAAAATGTACCTGAAAAACCATTAGTACTGTACTTAAACACAAAATGCACAAGAACCCTAAGAACGCATAGACTAATTAAAACTGCTAGCTGAAAAGAAGGTTTCTAAAAGCAAATACAAAAAATACCCGAATATACAATCATGCTTCTAGGTAATTTCAAAAAAATTTATTACAGCAAAACTCTACTATACCGTTACATAGTGGAAGAAAAACCCAAATATAAACATATCTTTACAGTATTATACACAACTTGTGTCTAACTACACAGCACACACGTTTTTGTTACAAATACATAATAGTCTGAAGCAAGTATTAAAAATCAAATATATCACACAGTTAGTTAACTGGAATTTTAACCTAAACACATAGACGTACTACAGGTATGTTTTATCAGTTCATGCAATAAATTTCAAATTCTGAATGAACCTGCACCTTGAAGAAGTTTTAAAATACTAGATTGTGTGTTTCGATGAGCTAAAAATCCAAACTATAGGTGTAACCAAATTAGTTGGGTCTTTAGTGAGGAATCAGACTAAGACAGGTCTCTGAAAGAGGGCAGCAGCTCTTTCGGTACTTAGAGTAGCAGAGACCGTGGGGGTCGGTATGACACTCTAAGACACACTATTGCGGTGTGGAAGGCAACAGGAAACCACCACATTACCTACCAAGTATACGCGTACTGAAAATGTTTTAAACTGATGGCATTCTCTGGGGTAAAAGACTACAGAGTTAAAATAGTCCTCCATTTGGATCTCTGGGAGAGGATACTTTGGAGCACATGATCGACAAATTTAGAAGAAGAGCAGGCAACACTTTGTGAGTCGTAGCATAGAATGTCAGAACCATGAAGCAAGAAGGTAACCCAGAGAACGTGAAAATTTAAATGGATAGGTTAGCATTAGACATATTAGGGCCTACTGGGTGATATTTTAGTGAAGTTTGGTGGCCAGAGGTGAGCAATTTTTGGAGTCGAAACTTTAGGGTAATTCATCAGAATCAGAGGAAGGAAACTCGGGTATGGGGATAGTCATGAGGAACAAGATACGATACTGTGTATAAAACTACTTACAAAAGAACTAAAGAGTATTCATGGTTAGATTAAAATTTAAACCGGTAAATACAGTAATAATACAAATACACATGCCCACTGTAGCTAGAAGTGGGCATGTATACTTGTATTATTACTGTTTTTACCAGTTTAAATTTTAATCTAACCATGAGTATTCTTTCGAGGTAAAAGTGATCTACAAAGAAATTGAAGACATACTAAGATTTGTAAAAGGACATGAAAACTTAATAATTACGGGAGATTTTAATGCAGTGGTAGATGAGGACAGGGAAGGAGCGGTAGTAGATTTATTCGGTTTAGGCATGAAAAATGACAGGGGAAATAGGTTGGTAGATTTTGTGACAAAAACAATTTAACCATCACGAACATATTATTTCAACATCATGCTAGAAGACAATATACGTGGAAGATGCCTGGAGACAGGAAGATATCAAATATATTACATTCTTCTTCAACAACGGTTTAGAAATCAAGTAAAAGACTGTAGAAGTTACCCAGAAGCAAATATAGACACACCACAACATGGTAATTATGAAAGCTGTGCTAAAATTTAAAACTTTGAAAAAAGGAATGGAAAAAGCACTTTGCCCTTGAGAAACTAAAAAAGATATTCAAAAAGATTTGAGAAAAAATCAAACAAAGTTCTGAAAGACATTGGAAAAATCTCTGATACTAAGGAAGTAGAAACAGAATGGAATAACATTAAATCCAGCTTAGATATGACAGCCAAAAATATTTTGGGATATAAACAAAAAGAAAATAAGAAGTCTTGAGTAACAAAAGATATTCTGAATTTAATAGAAGAAAGGCGAAAATATAAAAACAGACCAGACAAAGCAGGAAAATAGAGATACAAGCCAATAAAATGTGAAATTATTTGCAAATGCGGGAAAGCTAAAGAACAATAGATTGATGAAAAGTGTACAGAGGTAGAAACTAAAATGGAAATAGGAAAAAAGACAATCATACAGAATAATTAGAATGAATTTTAGAAATATCAAACCATGTAGCAAAAATATAAAGGATGCAGTAGGAAACTTAGAAAATGTAGAGAAAGTGGTTAGATGTCAAAAATACATAGAAAATTTAGATGCAGAATAGGAACCAGAAGCACTAGAACAGGAATGAAACATTGAAAAGGATGACTTGGGATATTCTATACTTAGAGATGAGTTTGAATTAGCCTTAAAGAGTCTGAAAAATAATAAGGCACCGGGTATAGATAAGGTGCACACTGAAGCTCTAAAAGCCACTGGACAAGCAGTAACAGAATGCCTCTTCCAACTTGTAAGTTATATGTATGAGACAGGTGAAATACCCAATGATTTCAAACGTAACACCATAGTCACACTACCAAAAAGAAAGGTGCTGATAGATGTAAGAACTTTCGAATAATAATTTTGAAAGCACACGTGTCCAAAATATTAACTAGAATTGTACAAAGACGAATGGAAAAACATGATGAAGAAATACTAGGAGAAGATCAATTTGGGTTTAGGCGAAACAGGTGAACATGGGAGGCCATTTTAGCTAGAGTGTTAATGGAAAAAACAATAGCAGGAGGAGAAAGTATGTATATAGGGTTTGCAAATTTGGGAAAAGCATTCGACAATGTAAAATGGGAGAAAATGTTCGAAATACTCACAAAGATTGGAATGCGTTGTAGAGATAGACGAATAGTACATTGCTTATACAAAAAGCAAACAGCGGTAATAGAATTAGAGCAGGAACGTAAAGAAGTAAATATTAGGAAAGGGGTGATACAGGGATGTGCTCTATCCCTGTTAATTTTTAACTTGTATATCAAAGAGGCAATGAATAGTGTGAAATGCAAAAAGGCATTTGGAATTATTATGCAGAGACAAACGATTGATATGTTTAGATTTGCAGATGATATAGCAGTATTAGCATCTAGCAAGGAAGAGTTCCTAATGAAATGAAAACAGTACTAAGAGAGATCAACTAAAATACTGGTATGTGAAGGAGGTAAAAATAAGTCAAAAACGAGAATAAAAAATAGGAAATGAGAATTTACAAGAAATTAAAGATTTCTGCTATTTAAAAAGCCACGTAATGCAAGAGGGGGAAAAGTGCAAAAAATATTTTAAAAAATAGCACAAGGTCGTACCACATTTAGCTATGTTCAAAGACAACAAAAATAAAACAAGGAAAAACTGTTGAAAGTATTTGTGTGGAGCACAGCACTGTATGGCAGTGAACCTTAGACATTAGAAAAAACGGACAGTAAAAAATTAGAAGCGTTTGAAATGTAGTGCTAAAGACGAATCATGAAGATATCGTAGACAGATAAAGTTAAAAACAAGGAGGTTCTAGAAATAGTAAAGGAATAGGAGAAATAGGATGACAGACATATTCTAAGGCAGGGATTATCAACCTTTTTTTTGTTGCAGTACACTTTTAGCATTTTCAAAATAAAGTAAGTTTAAAAGAATTTTTCTTACCTATAATACACTGTGTATACTTGATTCGGCTTGGCAGAATAATTGATTCCGTGTAACAATAATGTCGACGACACACTGTAATGATTGTGACATAACTCGTAAGATAACTTTTTCCCTTCACGTTCCGGTTCCAATAAAATAGTAAACACAAAATAATTTTTATTGTTCGCATTTCTAAAATTTGGTGGCATACTTCAAGAATTTGGCAGCACACAAAAGTGCCGCTCCATATTTGGTTTTTCCTATGCTCCACCTGAAGGTACTGCATTGGTCAAGAGCCGAATGTTTTTACCTGGTAATTTTGAATGAATGCTTACTGTTCTAAGCAAGTTAGGGATCTTTAACTTTGTGACAACACTCACACACGGGACCTCCATTTTACCTCTCGTCCGAATGACATATTTTTATGAAAAATGCTTGCCTAATATTTTTCAAGCGGACCGTGTTGGGATTCGAACCCAGAAACTTGACATACAAAAGTGCCACAGCACAGTGTAAAAAAAATTTCATCATTAACATCTATAACAAAGTCAAGGTTTTGGCTTTTTAAAGCAAACGACTGCTCTTCAAACATAAACTTGCTTTAAACATTTGATTAAAATAATTTGTAACCACAATACACTGAATTAACGCTTCTAACCTGGGCAGATCTTTTCAGGTACATTACAGTTTCTAAATTATTACGCAAGCATGTATTTAAATTTTCATATTTAGATTTTATAATTTATCTGTAAATAAAAGCTAATTACAAGAATAGGAATGTTTAATTTAAATTTTATGACAGCTGCACAAAGCATCTGCTTTCACGACATCTGTCAACTGTGCAACAACACAAAAAAATATGACGTCGAAAATATACCTAGAAATCTATCTGAGGTTCAAATGGAACAAAGCTTGTAATTATATAAACCTAACTTGACAAAATTTCGTTCTACGGCTTGTAAAACCAGTTCAACAATAATTGAGAATTAAACAGATTATATGTTCGTAAACATAATAGCAACTTTTCGTGCTTTATATGATAGTCTGTTTATCAAATTTTTACGACATTCAAAACACATGCAAGAAATTTCTTATATGTAATAACGAACCGAACTGCCTCTGTTGCCCCAAGACAAATCTGGACGGAAATTCATAATCTCCAAACAATGTTACTGGCCATTTCTAATTCGGGACGACTGCAATCAAAACCAACATCTTCACTCGTACTTTATCTATCATTCTTCGATGGCGAATTCTTCGTTTTTGAATTCTTCGTTGACGCGCGTTAGTAGAAGTTATCAAAGTGGTTTCAGGTCTAGCACGACCTGACCCGCTTACATAAGTAATCTAGCCGAAGGTCGCATGCCTCTAGCCGGGAATACATCTTGATAAGGCGGTTGCTAGCGGGCGACTCACTCGCCAAAGCGAGAACCGAATGATAGCGACGTTAGAGGTGGGGAAATAGCAAAGAAGCAGCTAGAGATGCTTGACGAAGTAACTTTATGTCACACAGATATTTTAATATAAGAAGATTAATAAAGAATAAGGCACGCTTAGCGCATTATCCTCGTAATTCAATGCGAATAATTATTGCTCAAATTAAACATGTTACATTATTACGTGCAGTTATCACAAATCTATGTTTGCGTTTCGCTGTTAAAATTATGTGTTAATGTAAATATTCCTGTCCTGCCTTTCCTATTTCCCACAACATTTTAGAAGATCGGATCAATTGCACATGTGTTGCATCAGCTTGGTAAGTGACGTTTTTTTTACCTTTGACTTTGTTAAATTTACGTACATTAATACCGGCCGTTATCGGTGGTCCGCTACGCTATCAAAGGAAAAATTATTACATTTCGTCCGATATCGGGGTTGTATTAACAATCCCAACAACACTTCAAAACTGTTTTATAAATAATAAGCAAAACATGCAAAATATTACTGCCTGCCTAAAGGGTTGTAACGTATTTCATCAATTATAGCTATTATATCTTTTTACCGGTCAAGATGGTAGTACTCTGTAAACGAAATTCAACCAAGTTAAGCGGCCAATGATCAAGGAAACCAATTTAGAAAAAACATTAATTAAATAAATAAAATGAATACATTATAAACGATGTGTTTAAGAATCTGTTGAATTTTAATAAATGCTATTTGTTTCAGTTGATCTTCCAAGTTACGAACAAGCAACTGGTAATCCAAAACCAAAAGCAGATCTTGTCAATGTGCATGTTACACCAGTACGTAGGCCTTCAGCTGAAGGTACAGCTGGACCATCTGGTTAGACTTAATTAAATATACAACTATGTGATGTAGCTAAAAATATTTTTTGTAAGTTATTCTGTTACTCCTTTATTTTTAAGAGTAGGTGTGTTGTGTGTCTGTATATATTAATTAATAGGTATAGTACTTAACTTATTATTTTCTACAGTTTTAAGTGGAATTTATATCAAGTTAGTATTTGATATTGTTACGTAAATTAATTTTGATAGTTATTTTGTAAAGTATTCAGTACTGAATATGTATTGTTCTTGAATATTTTGCTATGTATATATCTGAACATTTTTATATAAGAAAATAAAAATATAATTTATTCGTCTTACTATTTGTTTTATATGCAAAATGGTTATTACATGCATACTGTAAATAAAGTGGACAGAACAGCCTGTGTTTATGCATAATGGCTACATTATCAAATATTTCATGTATTCAGAATTGCCATTTATTTAAATGAGGCATGAACGCATGCACAGAGAAACAAAATGAACAATATTCGCATGTGAAAGGGGTCTTTGTTTGAATGCGAACGAGGGAATTTAGAACTTTTGAACTGGCTCGAAAAAGTATATATTCCTTTTCCTAAACAACGAGTGCTACCATTTAAAACAGCAGCTAAATACTACGGTAAGTCTTGGTTAGAAACTGTTTTACATTGTCTTCATACTCACATTCCGATTTTGTAGTCGATGAATGTGCAGTTGGTCTGTTATTATCGAAGAAAATATATTTACTTTCAAAATTTCTACAGTGTGTCATTATTACAAAACCATATGAGCCTTCGACCAAGAACCACAAAAAGTTTTCAAAGGTACATCTAGAAGAAACCGGTATTTTAGTGAACAAAAGCGGACCTTAATCTTTTTTACGATTGTCATTTAACATACACAAAGTATTTTTGTAATTCCGTATCATATATTGGTGGGGAATTGAAGTGCTGATAATATTAACAATTAATAATTATCAAAAATAAACACTTATGTATGTATACTTCAATGCCAAACAGATTTCCTGTTTACCTCTTATTACATAATTTGTTCATAATTACTTATGTGTCGGTATATTGCCTGCACTTAGTGCAAATTGTCTCGGAGAGCATCACATTAATATTTTTTTCTGTTTCAATTAGATAAAATCCAGTATTTTTCTCAATACAATACAGAGGGTCACAATATTTATTTTTCAATTAATTTGTATTTGTAGAAATAATAGGTACACCCTTGAGCGTAAAACACTTGTCGCATCTTATCATTCTCTCTAACCAGGGGGTAATTTATTGCTACAAGTTATTTGCATTTACTGATCAAATTAGCATTAAAATTTAAATAACGCATATTCTAATAAAATTGGTAAGCACCTATAATTTTATATAATTACAATGGCTCAATAACGAAAACGATTAGAGTACAAAAAAACATTTGCGCAGCGAATCACCAGGGTATACAACCTTTCCATTAGGGCCACCAATGATGCAGCATCATTTCTGCCCTTATTCAGCTCACGTCACAACGACCTAAAATCCTCCTTTGACCAGTTCTTTGAATTTCATATTCAAATAATAACAATTACAGAAGAAAAAGGTTTAGATTTAGAAGATCTAATCAGGAAATAAGTTAAAATTACTATTAGATGGCAAAAATGGTTTATACTGAACTGTACCCAACCCTTTCTGCTGCACTACCCACTAATCCCATTTTAGTGAAAGTTGCGGTAAAATTGCCATACTTTGAGGGGAGATTAAAAATTATTTCAAACATTTCACAAACTTTTCGATAATATTTGGCACCTTTTCAATGATATCGGTCATCATCATTAGGTCTTCAGTCCTGGAACTGGTTAAACACGTACCCTTGTTTCCTATTCTGAACCAACCTACACATTTCCCTGAAATTTGCACAGTCTGCATCTATCACTATCTGCATGCAAAAGTCTGATCTTGGTCTACCGTTACTTTTTTTCCTATCTCTATTTATAATATCAATGTTCAAAATTCATCTCCAGTTGCCTTCACCTACCGAAACTTTAAGCACTTTGATCTAAACGAATTTACCCTCGATGCCAACCAAGTTCAGTGGGACCACGTCAAAAAATGGTCCAACATTGATGACAAAGTATACTTCATTAATGATGCAATCACATCTCTTTTCGATTTATATGCTCCACTCCGCAGTATACAAATCAGGAAAAATACACCGCCTTACATAACACCCACCATTAAGCTGATGATAAAAACCCGAAATGCGGAATATAGACAATTCCTGAGAGCTAATACCACTGCTAAGTACCTCCACTACAAAGAACTGCGAAACTTTATTAACTCTGCGATTAGATACAAGAAAAAATCCTACTTAGAAAATCAGTGTAAAATCAATACTCGCAACCATAAGTGACTATGGAAAATCTTTGATAAATGTCAAATCCACCCACGAAACAAACCAGAGATATCAGTTACAATCCAAAACCCCGATGATGTCAATACATTCTTCATCTCATCGATCCCCCACCTATCTGTTTCACAGGAACTTCTAGACAGCTACTATACCCTATTCTCTGCTGCTACTGAAAAACTGTTTACTTTCAACACAGTAAGTTGCAGTGATGTTGAAGTATTGATTAGGCGAATAAAATCCAATGCTCATGGTGCAGATGGAATTAATCGTAAAATGCTAATACTAGTTCTGCCTTATTGCATTGATATCATCACCCACATCATCAACGATTCCTTACAAAACAGCTGATATCCATTAATTTGGAAAAATCTATTGTTGTGCCTATTGCAAAGATAAATTTAGCGTCCACGTGTGGTGATCTTCGACCTATTAGCATTCTGCCTGTTTTATCAAAAGTCATCGAACTGATTGTGTATAGTCAATTGGTAACCCACATCTCTACTAATATGGTATTGCATCAACATCAATCTGGGTTACGTGCTGGTCACAGCACTACTACTGCAGTTACTAAAGTTATTACTGATTTAGTACATATGATCGATCAATCCAAAGTTACATACCTGATACTTCTAGATCTGAGCAAGGCATTTGATGTTATTAATCATGCACTTTTAATTGCCAAACTTTACTATTATGGACTAAGAGGTTCCTCACTTGACTGGTTTACTAACTACCTTGGCAGTAGATATCAATCTGTGAAATTACGTGGCAAGTGCTCTGAATTTCTGGATGTTTCACAAGGGAAGCATACTTGGACCGCTACTCTTTGCAATTTTCACTGCTGATCTTCCTTCAATACTGCTCATGGAATGTAATTACCACATGTATGCAGATGATATCCTGCTATATATCTCAAATGATGCCTCTCAGAACAATGACACCATTGAACGTCTAAATAACAGTCTCAACTCTGTCAACAATTGGCTTACCAAAAATGCGTTGATTTTAAATGCAACCAAAACTATTGCACTGTGCGTTGGTTCCAACAAATCCTGGGCTAAATCTCAATCACTACGTGTATTAGATATAAAAGTCAATAGTACTTCTTATTTTGGTGTATTTATAGACTCCTACCTGAAATTCGACAAACACTTGCACAACAAAATTAGAACTTGCTCCTTTAAAATACGATCACTACACAGATATAAGCACTACCTGACGTCAAGCATCAAATGGAAGCTCTGCAATAGTCTAGTCTTATGCCATCTAGACTACTGTAATGTAGTCTACTACAACTTTCTCTCACTTCAGCTAAAACATAGAATACAGGTCATGCAAAATATATGCTTCAGATTCGCCTACAATACTCCTTATTCGCAGCACATAACTCCGTTCTATAATGCTAACCACCTACTGAAGTATGACAAATGAGCCGAATTGTCACTCGCAGTCTTCATTTATACTTTAATTGCTTCTAATAAACCAGTATACTTATTTAGTCTGCTAACTCCAAGATCTACTGCTCACAACTTAAACCTTAGGACTATTGATTACCTCAGTATACCTGCACACTCAACTTCTAAATTTAAATGTGGTTTTACATATATGGCTCCTTGTTTATATAATAGATATAAAGGATTATTTAGTAGTAAAAACAAAAACAGGTTTTATAATGAACTGTTATGCCTCCTCTCAGCTCAACAACAAATTTCTTAACTATTGTAATTCTAGTTATTATGCTTTTACCATGTACGACTTGCTTTATTTTGTTTTATGTTCATTTTGGCGGAATTGAAAATCAGCTTGCTGAATTCCTAACATTTGGTATTACCAAAGTTATTCCCCAAAAATGCCTTAGAACATATCCTACCCTTCTATTTCTCCACTTTTTTTGTTTCCACAGATATCGTTCTTCATCTACTATTCCTATAACCTATTTGTTATTAACCTTCTATCTCTTTCTGTCTGCTTTTCCTACTGCCCCTATTTCATAGTCATACTGTGCTGTGCTCCACACATATGCTTTCAATAATTTTCTTCTTGTTTCTACGTTTGTTGTCTTTCATCATAGGCGCTGTTCTATCTTGTTAGATGTAGTTCGGTCACCTTCTATTGTTTTACAGTTATATACCCTACTTCCCCGATATTCAATGGTATGTGAAGGGGAGTAAGCAGCCTGTGACTGCCAAGTTCCCCCAGCACTTGAACATTTGTCGAATTAATAGTTTTTCCAATATATCATTTCACACAATCAACATTAGTTGAAAATATTTCAAAACCAATACCTGTAGTTGTTTATAATAATCATCAGATTTAAGTGCACTTATTTTTTCGTCATTAGATTTTCCGTCTTGAAAAAACTAGTTGGACACGTACCTCCACTTATTGATGTTCTGAGCTAGCCTACACTGTTTCCTGAAATTCTCACGACAGCTTATATACAGCTCAATTCCCCTTCTATGGTTTTCTAATTATATGACCTATTTCACCGGGATTCAGTGGTATGTGAAAGAGCGGCAACTCCGTGGCATAGTTGGTATGCGTGTGACTACTACGCCCAAGGTCCCAGGTTCGAATCCCGACACGGTCCACTTGAAAAATGTTAGGGGAGCATTTTTCACAAAAATACGCCCTCGTTTAGATGAGAGACAAAATGGAGGCCCCGTGTGTGAATGTTGTTACGCACGTCAAAGAGCCCTATCTTGCTTGGAATAGCAAGGGTTCGGCAAAATTCAAAATTTTTCAGGTAAAAAAACTCGCTTCCTGATTAATGTAGTACCTTTGGGTCGAGCATTGGAAAATCACGTAGGGGTGGTATGTGAAAGGGGTAAAGCAACCTGTGTCTGCCAAGGATCCCCAACACTTAGACATTTGCCGAATTAATAGTTTTCCAGTGAATACTTTCCTACAATTAACATTAGTTGAGAATATTGCAAGACCCGTACCTGTAGTTGTTTATTATAATCATCATGTTTATGTACTTTTACTTTTTTCGTCATTAGTTTTTCCACCTTGGGACTGGTTGGATACGTACATCCATCGATTTTTATTCTAAGCTAGCTTACACGTATCCCTGAAGTTCCCATATCCTACATCATTCACTATCTGAGTGCAATAGTCTAACCTAGGTCTACATCTACTTTTCTTTTTTCCTCTATCTGTGTCTAATATATTCTGCACTATGCCCTCATGTGTTAGTATGTGACCTATCATCCTATCTCTCCTATTTTTTACCGTTTTCCACATATTACTTTCTTCCCCTACCATTTCTAGTACCTCTTTGTACTTAACTTTGTCTGTCCATGATATCTTCATCATACGTCTGTAGCATCACATTTCAAAGACTTCTACATTTTTCTTGTCCGCTTCTCCTACTGTCCAGGCTTCACAGCCATACAGTGCAGTGTTCCACACACACATATGTTTTAAGCAATCTTTTCCTTGTTTCTATGTTTGTTTTCTTTGAACACAGTAGTTGCTTTTTCTTGTCAAATGTGTTAATCTTGTGTTTTATATCTTTTGTGCTTTTCCCATCTTGCATTATTTGGCTTCCTAAGTAGCAGAAATCCTTAACCTCTTGTAAGTTCTCGTTACCTATTTGTATTCTTGTTTTTGGTTTATTTCCCCCTCCTTTGCATATTAGAACTTTAGTTTTATTTTTATTAATTTTCATACCGTATCTCTCTGTTAGAACTGTTCTCATTTCATTAAGAGCAGCTTCTAACTCTTCTTTGCTAGATGCTAGTACCGCTATATCATCTGCAAATCTAAACATATCAATCTTTTGGCCTTACATAGTAATTCCAAATGTCTTCCTGCATTTGACAGTATTCATTGCCCCTTCTATGTACAAGTTAAAAATTAATGGGGATAAGGTACATTCTGTCTCATCCCTTTCCTAATATTTACTTCTCTACGTTCCTGCTCTAATTCTATTATTGCTGTTTGCTCTTTGTATAAGCTATGCACTATCCGTCTATCCCTATAACTCATTCCAACCTTTTTGAGTATTTCGAACATTTTTTTCCATTTTACACTGTCAAATGCTTTTTCCACAAACCCTATACACACGCTTTCCCCCTTTTCTATTGTTTTCTCCATTATCACCCAAATTGATGTTCTCCTAGTATTTCTTTAGCTCGTCTCTTATATTTTTGCTATACGGTTTTATATCCCTAAAATTCATTCTAATTAGTTTGTATGCTTCGTCTGTCTTTCCTATTTCCATCTTAGTTTGTATCTCTTTGCACTTTTCATCAATCCATTGTTCTTAGCTTTCCTGCATTTGCAAATAATTTCCCATGTTATGGCTTTGTATCTCTGATCTATTTTTGTATTTTCGTCCTTCTTCTATTAAGTTTAGGATATCTTTTGTTATCCATAGTTTCTTATTTTCTTTTTGTGTATACCCCAGAATATCTCTGGCCGCCATATTTAAGCTGGATTTAATGTTATTCCATTCAGTCTCTACTTCCTTAGTAATCATATTTTCCCGATATCTTTCAGCAACTCATTTGACTTTTTTCCAAATCTTTCATGGGTTTCCTTATTTTTAGTTTCTCAAAGCCAAAGTGCCTTTTTCCTTCCTTTTTTTCAAATTTTTTAATTTAACAGTGGCCTTCATAATTGCGATGTTGTGGTCAGTGTCTATATCTGCTTCTGGATAGCTTCTACAGTCTTTTACTTGATTCCTAAATTCTACCAACCTATTTCCCCTGTCATTTCTCGTGCCTAAGTCAAATAAACCTACTACAGTTCCTTCCCTACCCTCACCTACCACTGCATTAAAATCCTCCGTAATTATTAAATTTTCATGTTCTTTTACGTATCTTAGTATGTCTTCAATATCTTTGTAGATCGCTTCTACCTCTTCCTCACTGTGGCAGCAGGTGGGCATGTATACTTGTATTATTGCTGTATGTACCGATTCAGATTCTAATCTAACCATGAGTATTCTTTCATTCTCTTGTAGGTAGTTTTTGTTAGATATAAACCCGTCCACGCCACTGATGTGTCGTGTCGTTATGTATGCGGTACACCCGAACCACCCTTTCAGTCAGTTTAGTGCAAGACGCGTTACCGTGATGTTGGTTACTCGTTTTCGCTGTGAATGCGATTGGTTTTTATTTATGTAATAATGAATGTATCTTTTATTATATGTGTATATAATTAGCCTGTGTCGGCTCCTACGTTATTTACACGATTCAGTTTATTTGTATTAATGTTTAGTTCAACAATAAGTTGTTTACCACGTGTGCTAATTCTTCTGTGCTTAGAAATTCTTTGCTACATTTAAGACTGGACATGCGTCCTTGTCTAACCTATGAGGTCTATCAGGTTATGCACCCAGACCCTCAGGCAACGCAGGAAACAGATGTGTAAATACGTCGTCGTTTAAGCTTATTTTGTATTGACTGTACACAAGTTGGAAATATTTTGTTAAGAACTTTTCAACATGAATCTAGCGTATGTTTCGCGGTTTGAAATGCTCAACAAACACAATTATGATACTTGGAAGATTCAAATGGAAGCTTTGCTAACTAGAAATGACGCGCGGGGTTTTGTGACCGGAAGTAACCTTAAACCAGTCTCTATAGAGGATGATGCTGATTCTAAGAAGGAATTTGAAACTTGGTTAAGAGGTGACGCGAAAGCTAAATCGGAAATCATTCTTTCGATCTGTCCCTCTGAATTAAAGCAGATTAAAGGTTGTAGTACGTCTAGAGATGTGTGGTTGAAACTTGAGGCCATTTATCAATCTAAAGATCCCGCAAGGAAAGCAAATTTACTTAAACAACTCACATTACAACGAATGAACGAAGGCTCAGATATCAGAGAATATATTGATCAGTTTTTTGATGCAATCGATAAGTTATCAGAAATGGATGTAACAATAAATACCGATTTACTTGCAATCATGTTATTGTACAGTTTACCGGCTAGTTTTGAAAATTTTAGATGCGCAATTGAGTCAAGGGATGAATTACCCAACCCTGAAGTATTACGGATAAAAATACTCGAAGAAAGTGATGCTAGGAGGAGCGATGACACACAAAATGCATTATATGTCAACAAAGAATTCAACCAGAGGCGTAACCGGAATGAAGTACGACTGGATAATAATAAACCTACTGGGAATAGTGCGTCTTCGAATGAGAGCACGAATAAGAAAAATTCTTTCAAGTTTCGTTGTCATAAATGTAGAAAGATTGGTCACAAAGCTTCTCAGTGCCACAATAACAAGAAACAGGCAAACTATTCTGAAGGTACCGAACAGCATGTGAATTTGTTAGTTTCTGAAGTGAATCAAATAAGTGCTTCAAACAACTACATGAAGTGGTGCTTAGATAGTGGTGCTATGTCGCATTTATGCAAAGAAATTGGTGATTTCAAGGACCTGGAATGTACACAGGGTGTTCTAAAATTGGCCAATAATGCGTCCACAAGTATAGCAGCCAGAGGTAAAGTAATGTTTACCACCGAAGTACAAGGTGAGTCCAAAAATTTTATTCTAAATGACACGTTACATGTCCCCGATTTACGCACGAACTTGTTGTCAGTCAGCAAAATTACAAATGCTGGATATGATGTACTTTGTAAGCGCGACGGTGCGACAATCTTTGGAAAAGATGGAAGTATAACCCTAATTGCTGAGCGAATTGGTGATTTGTATTACGCTTGCGAATCGGAAAACGCGATGAATTTAGCAACGAATGACGTAATAGAACAATCAACTGATAGTCTATTGTTATGGCATAAACGATTGGGTTATTTAAACTTTAAGGACCTCATTGATTCTGCTAATATAGGGATCGTGACGGGAATTAACCTAAAGTTCAATATCGGAAATAACTATCCAAAATGCGAAATATGCACAAAATGCAAGATGACTAGGGCTCCGTTTCCAAAGAAATCAGAGAGAAAAACCGAAATGTTAGAGCTTATACATACGGACGTTTGTGGTCCAATGCGTGTCAAATCGAACGGGAATTCAAAATACTTTGTTGTATTTATTGATGATTATTCACGCTGGTGTGAAGTTCGTTTTGTAACCGCAAAATCGGATGTTATTAAAGTAACTGAAGAATATATACGTTTTGTAGAGAAACAAAAAGGTCGACGCGTAAAGTGCATTCAATCGGACAATGGTACAGAATTCGTTAATAAGGAATTTGATTGCATGCTCAAACAATGTGGTATAGCTAGGCGATTAACGGCTCCATACAATCCAGAGCAAAACGGAATTGCAGAAAGAAAAAATCGGACTTTGCTCGACACGGCTCGTTGTATGATTACCGAATCGGGTCTACCAAGCTCTTTTTGGGCCAAGGCCGTGAATACAGCCAACTATATACGAAATCGCATACCGTCTAAAAGCCTGAACGGCAGTTCCCCATACGAATTATGGATGAACAAACGACCGAACGTGAAACATTTTAAAGAATTTGGTTGTAAGGTATTTAGTTTGAACAGGAATCCTAATAAGGGTAAATTCGAGAAGAGAGCGCGAGAAGGAAAATTTATTGGATACTCTGAAGAATCAAAGGCCTACAAGGTGTGGCTTATTCAAGAAGGGAAGGTTGAAATCAGTCGCGACATTAATTTCTTTGAAAGCAAATATACAAAAATCTTAGATGAACCATCGGACATTCTCTTAGAAACTGAAATTATCAATCGTGAAATTTCTAACGATGATGATTATGAAAGTACAACGACTGATATTGAGAATCATCTTGATGAGGAAGTAGAGCATCCAGGTCTAGTTAGAGGACCGGGCAGACCGAAAATAATTCGATCTGGTCTCAGGGGTCGTCCTAGAAAAGTATACAGTATGATGCTCGAAGGAAATGTTTCTTCTGAAGCGTTGGAATTTTGTTTTAATTCTGAAGTGCCGATGAGAGATGCTTTAAACTCTAAAGACGCCGTTGAATGGTATAAGGCGATGGAGGAAGAAGTTTCGTCCATAATTAAAAATGGTACTTGGAACTTAGTTGATCAACCACGTGATGGAATTGTAATTGGAAGTCGAATGGTTTTACGAAATAAATTGGATGGTGACGGAAGTCTTGTTAGAAGGAAAGCGCGACTAGTGGCTCAAGGCTTTAGTCAGGAACCCGGTGTTCACTTCAACCAGACGTTCGCGCCTGCTGCTCGCTTAAGCTCAGTGAGACTTCTTTCGGCAATCGCTTCACATCATGGAATGAATATGCATCAGCTTGATATTCCTGAATGGAAAACTGGAGGAGACTATTTATATGCAACCTCCGAAACAATTAACAAAAGTTCTCGAGATGATTATAATGGACAATAAGCCAAATTTAGCAAACATCGCACGTGATATGCTAAAAGAATTACAAAGTGGCGACAAAGTATGCTTGTTAAATAAGTCTCTATATGGACTGAAACAAGCAGGTAGGAGCTGGTATGCGAAGTTAACTAAAGTATTACAAAAAAGTGGTATAAAACTTACCAATGCGGATCCATGCTTATATGGCGTTGTTCAAGGGGAAGAGCTACTATTAGTTTTATTTTACGTTGACGATATTATTATAGCTTCGAAAGATATAAAGTCTATTAATAATCTGAAACAAAAGTTATCAAATAAGTTTGAAGTTAAAGATCTAGGTGAAATAGGAACTGTTTAGGTATTGAGTTTTCTAAAAATAAGGATAGGATCACTTTAAACCAGAAAGGTTACATCAGAGAATTGCTTGAAAGATTTGTCATGATGGATGCTAAACCCGTTGGTACACCTTTGGATCCAAATGTTAAATTGTCTAAACCAACCAAGCCCGCATCTGAAGATGAGGTGGGGTTACCATATAGGGAATTGATTGGTGCTCTTGACTATTTATCTGTGGCTACAAGGCCGGATATAAGTTTTGCTGTGAGTTACCTCAGCCAATTCAATAACTGTTTTAGAAGAGTTCATTGGGTGGCAGCAAAACGAGTTCTTCGTTACCTGAAAGGAAGTGCAGAATTAGGGCTAACATACTTACCTACCAGTGAGGCGCTGAAAGGATACGTTGATGCCGACTGGGGTAGTTGTCCTATCGACAGGAGATCGTTTACTGGTTACACGTTTGTTATCAGTATGTCCTGTTACTTGGGAATCGAAGAAACAGCGGACTGTGGCATTATCCTCCACAGAGGCTGAATACATGGGTATGACGGGAATTGCTAAGGAAGCCATTCATATTCGTAGATTTCTAAATGAACTTGGCTTGGAAAGTCTTGCTAAATTGACAGTATTTAACAACAGCATGAGCGCATTAAAGTTAGCCAATAATCCCATATATCATGCAAGAAGCAAGCACATAGACGTGCGATATCAATTTATTCGTGAGGCCTTAAGCGAAAATCAATTTGACTTGAAGTACATTTCTACCGTTATGATGCCCGCGGATATGCTTACAAAATCGTTAACCAAGAAGAAGTTTGAAGATTGTCTCTCGTTGATGGGTTTGAAGAAAACTTCAAGTGTTGATTTGGTGTCGGTCGCGTGTTTCGCAAGGGGAAGTGTTAGATATAAACCCGTCCACGCTACTGATGTGTTGTGTCGTTATGTATGCGGTACACCCGAACCACCCTTTCAGTCAGTTTAGTGCAAGACGCGTTACCGTGATGTTGGTTACTCGTTTTCGCTGTGAATGCGATCGGTTATTATTTATGTAATAACGAATGTATCGTTTATTATATGTGTATATAATTAGCCTGTGTCGGCTCCTACGTTATTTACACGATTCAGTTTATTTGTATTAATGTTTAGTTCAACAATAAGTTGTTTACCACGTGTGCTAATTCTTCTGTGCTTAGAAATGCTTTGCTACGTTTAAGACTGGACATGCGTCGTTGTCTAACCTATGAGGTCTATCAGTTTTCTACACAGTGTCCTATCTTTTTCTCATAACTATCCCCACACCCGAATTTCCTTCCTCTGGTTCAATGTCTAGTGCTAACCTATCCATTACAATTTTTAAGTTTTCTAGCTTACCTACTTGCTTCATACTTCTGACATTCCACACTCCGACTCGTGGAATGTTCCCGATTCTTTTTCTAAGTTTTCCGATCACATCCTCCAAAGTAGTCCCTTCCCGGAGATCCGAATGGGGGACTATTTTACCTCTGGAATCTTTTACCTCAGACGATGCCATCACGTTTACTACAATTTAAGTACGCTTTGTATTTGGAAGGTAATGTGGTGGTTTCCCGTTCCCTTCCACATAACGGTAGTGTGCCTTAGAATGCCAATGGTCTCTGCAAATCCAAGTACCGAAAGTGCCACTGCCCTCTTTTGGGGACCTGTCTTAGACTGGTTCCTCACTAAAGACCCTACAAATTTGGTGAAACCTGTAGTTTGGCTCTTTAGATCACTGGAGAGCAGAAGCCATTCAACCTGTTCTTGTAATCTAGAACTTCGTCAAGGTGCAGATCCATTGGAATGGATTGATATTGGTATCGCATCTTATTTCTCGAGAAAGAATTAAAATTGCTGGTTATGGAAGATAATTTTCATATTGCCTATGAAAAACAGTTTTTAAATAGGTACCATAACAAACAACTGTTAGCAGCGAAAGCTGTTTACAATATCATAAAATCTACTTTAGTAAACGACAATGCAAAAGATTTTGTCGCACTTATAAACATAAACGTCACCATTACATAACTCACAATGAGTTAGCTGTCTCGCATGTTGGCGGCGATTCGCTGCTTAAGCCTTACCATAATATATAATTTAAGACTTTTCCTTTTTTTTGGAGGGGATAACCAGGTAATATTTCATTTCCTTATAAATGGGAATCGTGTAAACTTGTTGGAGTTTTTCAACAACCATCAGGATGCTAATATTTATGTAGAGCCCGGTAGATAGGAAAAAGATAGAAGGATATAAGAAGACCTAGGTCAAACTATAATAGTTAATTTACTAGAAATTTAGGTTGTGAAGGGTATGTAGAACTTTTTAGATTAGCAAAGAATAGAAAGGAAATTAGAGCTGCGACAAACCGACCTTAAGTAAGGTGGACAACAAAATGATGATAGTGAACATAATTTCCAAATTCATTTCGGTGCTAAAGGTTCTACAATTTCAAACAGACAAGTGAAATTTCCTACTGTGCTATATTCTTTTACAGAAACTCGACGTTTCTATTTGAACCGATTTTGATGTCGAATATGCCAAGGTAGACATTCGCCTTGTGGACAATTTACTGTCTTATCTTGAAAATAAATACAAAGCACTCGCATCTGTACAATTAATAGGTACTTCTACACATAAAACTACTTCACAGGCTATGATGGGCAGCCAATAATTTCTTTAAAAATTATTTAAAAACAACAATTCCATTCGTTGCCTTATGTAACGAAGGTGCTACACCCGTACAAACACATGGAAACAATCCAATTACATGCCACTTGTGTAATTAGGGGCATGTTCTTTCAAAATGCGTCGAATATTTACGAAAAAATGCAAATAAAAGATTAACTTTTGTAAAACAACAAAAAAATTGTCAATTCCAATGTAAAACCTTATTCTCCACTTTACCCGCTAACATTTCAACTAACCCACAATAAGACACTATGGCCAATAACTGTATTGCTAGCTCTAGCAATATTTTCAAAGAACTTTCCAGTGCTCTATGCAGTTTTGCAAGTCCTGGCCACATCCGCAATGACATAAGCATTTTCTGCATATCAGAATAATTATAAATTCTACTAGTCAATGCCATTTTATTAGTGGGAAATGCCATGGATTAACAAATATTTATGGTTTTGGGTTGGGACCGTGTCATTTTAGGAAACCAACCAACACACAGACAGATACCTACATGCATCGTCACATCATCATCCATCACAAAAATCATCGATAATTAACTCTCAAGTACACCGTGCAATTAAGATTTCACAACCAGAACACATTTATCTAATGAACTGACTCGTCTGAAAACCAGTCATAAAAAACGGCTATCGCAACTCAGATATCGGCAGAGTAATAAACCGGCATCTGCATCCAACACAAACCCCCCAAACCGCGCTGTAATTCAGACACACGATCTTTACCAATCCTTCCATATATACACAGACCGATTTGTCAAAATTATACGTAAACACAACATCAAAACAATCTATAAGCCCGCATATAAAATTTCACAAATATTACCAACTCCAAAAGATCCAGAAAACAGTCTTAAAGTCCCAGGCATATATAGTATATCTTGCAGCTGTAGTTTAGTGTACATAGGAGAAACAAGACGATCAGTGCAGACTAGACTAAACGAGCATAAGTGATGCTTAAGAACAAGTCAGTATAGTCATTCAGCAGTGGCTTAACACAAACATGAAACAGGCCATACCATTAACTTTGACAAGACGAAACTAATGCCAGAATTCCATTTCTCTACAATAGAAAAATCAGAGAATCCATAGAAATCATTAAAAATTCTAACCATTTAAACAAAGACGATGGCTACTACCTTTCTCCCATCTGGAAAACGAGCCTATGTTCACAAAAGCAGAACTGTAACGTTCACTGATCCGTTACACTCCTCAATATTCATGATCACTCAAGCATCAAGTTCTCGCCCTATATAAACCACCACTTTCACTACTTTCAGCAGTTACTTTGCCACAAGACATCTTTTTGTTAAATGGGCTGGTGAGTCTGCTAGTTCAGAAGTAACTCTTCGTACTTTTTATACTTTTTCACTTGTCTAATTAATATTTTATCATTCTTATTTTTATTATTATTGTTTTATACTTATATTTCATTTTCTTTTTGTCCTGATGAAGCTCACAAAAAGTGGGCGAAACGTCTAGTTTATAAAATGACACGGCCCCAACCCGAAACCATAAATATTTATAATGACTCCGTACGTGAAATCCTCTGACAATATCAAAAAACTATGAACTAAATATTTCGGAATTCCGTGATCCAAACCACTTCAGGTCACTTTGAAGTATAATTTTTCTTTCGCAATGCAGAGTCTGTATTAGGCGACATACAGCCAAGCTTATTTGCGATTTATTTTACTGGAAAACAGATTGTTAAAGTCTCCCGATTACTTGACATATTTAAATCTTTAAAAACAACTACCTTAGTGGGGCATTATGCCAACATGTTTAACTATTTTCATATACCTAACCTACTCAAGTTGCATGTTGATTGTTTGAATGGTAAGCACAAAGTGCTCTAAAAGATGGATCTTTCCTTCATAAAATAATTCAAGATATCTTCAGTAAACTTTGGACAAATGAATTGAGTTTACAATTTGAAGTATAGTTGTGTTGTTTATTTAATAAATATGTACAATTAACTTACGGATAGGTTGACTAAACCAGAAAAAGGCACTTTTTATTTATTAGTCAGCACAAATCTGCTTGTGAAGTCTTCATACTCAGACGCTGATATCATTGGCACGCCAGTGTAATATATCATTAATCAAAACAAACGAATC
Organism: Platerodrilus igneus; assembly: GCA_036346225.1. Classification (NCBI taxonomy): domain Eukaryota; kingdom Metazoa; phylum Arthropoda; class Insecta; order Coleoptera; family Lycidae; genus Platerodrilus; species Platerodrilus igneus. The sequence goes on along the minus strand of JARFIW010000447.1, from coordinate 6,047,142 downwards.
ATAAAACTATAATAATTTAGAAAGAAATTACAATGACGATATCATCTCTAGCCTTTAAAAACTACCATAATGAATTCGACGACTTTTGAGTACAAGCAATATATGATACAGAATTAATTCTACCTTAGATCAAAATGCATGTAATATTAAAATATTTCTTAAAGGAAATAGACTAACCCCATTGAAGGGATTTACTTGTACATAAACTATTAAAATGAAATTGATTATAAACCTGTAACTTTAAAACGCATGGGTTAGACAGAAACCGAAAGACAAGCAAAATAAGGGCACACACGAATCACGGTCACGTATTATAAAAGATAAAGAAATGTAGAAAGACCGGGCTAACTACAAATGCGCAAAGTGGGATGGTTCACATAGACAAGAAAGTACATCGTCTTCGATTTTTTTTATTTACAATAAAGAAAACAGTAAGAAAATTGCTATTTAAAAAAAATTATACTTTACTGACAATTGTGATCTACCAAGTATGCATTTTGTATCGTAACAGGTGAAATTTATCGATAATGAACAAAAAAGACAATGCTTATGATTTCTTCTAAATAAACATTTTAAATTAAACATAGTACATTTAGCACAATTTTCAGGAAGCAAGTTGAAGTAACAAAAACACTAGAAAGCTAGTTTCGGAGCAGGTTTTTGTATATTTGCCTTGTTCGTCGGAGTGAGGTGATTTAAGTTTCTTTATGGTGCATAGATTACACATCAACGTCAAACGCTGATAAGCAATACTTTCTGGATATAGAATAAAACAATGTCACATACCTTCAGATGCTGAGACTATTATCTCATACTTGAAACAGTTGCAGAGAACCAACAAACATCTCAATCTCGTTCACCGAGTAAATCGTCATCGCAGTAGCCAGTATCGTAGATGCTGCAACCAAAGGCCTATGCAAAAGTCATTTGGGACTGCGTAAAAAAACCAATTTGGCTTACATAGAAGAGACATGCACAGGGGATATATGCTTATCCAAGGAAGCGTGCATTGCTCTAAAATTAACGGCATCAGGACAGCAGATTACATCTTAGGATGAAAAGCGGAATCAAAGTGAGCCCAGTTGTCGAAAAGATCTGATAATCGATTGAAATATTAGAATACCACATGTCAAAGAACGCGTCTAAAGTCTTTGTAATGCATAAATAGATAGAAAAGTGGCAAACTCGAATACAACAATTGCTTTAGTTAATCACACCTGTAGAAAATTTATGCCATTCAAACTTATATTACTACTCGTAAATAAAGTAGACATTCTTTCAGAAAACACAGATTGTAGATAATCGAGTACATGTATGGCTTTATATCAAACAATAATTATACATTGAGGTATTTTGATTTACTATTCTATTTGTTTTAATCCATACATATATTCCTTAAAACAGCCTTTCAATTCTAATAAACACGAATAATTTACCACTTAATTTAGCAACTCCATAGGCTCGTATTTACCATATTTCAGTTGTGCTTAATTAATAAAAAGCTTGAAAATAAACGATTATAGTGGACTGTATATTGATTAAAAACGAATAAACTGAATGTAACATCACCGTGCAACATAACACATGTGCATCGATAAATAAAACTATATTACAATTTTAATGCGAGAGCGATACAACCGCAACTGCAACAGTTCTTAGCGCAAGCAGCCCCTTCCTCCTTGTACAATGTAGATGTGGTTGCTCGTTGCTACCATAAACTGCCCACAAGCACCAAATCACTCACTTCACAGTAACTAATCTAACACTTACAAAAACTCAAATAATAAAGTCAAAGATACAAACAAATGCGTATGCAACATTCAAATCTTAAAATAGAACTAAAGATAATAATCCTCGTAATAACCCTTAAAAAATTTTTAACATCAAAAATATCTACTCAGACCAAACTAAACTAATTTCTAAGTATCTGATTCAATAGGAAGAATCGCAATTTTAGGCACTGAAGTGACAAAAGTGCCATTTTTAGTTTTTAAGTGAACAACTCTAACTTTATTGTCTTTACCTGGTATAACTTTAATTATACGTGCTATCGCCCACTCTAATAACAGTAAGTTATAATGTTTAATAAGAACTAACATACCTTCTTTTACATTTTTCCATTTTGGTCTGTTTTGCAACTGGCCTAAATAGTCCCTAGACCAAGCCTTCCAAAAACTATATTGTAATTGCGCACAAAGTTTCCAACATTTAAGTTTGTTTATTGGCACATCTGAAACATTACCTTCTGGAATACAAGCTAAAGATTCACCAATTAAAAAATGGCTTGGCGTTAAACAAGACAAGTCTGATGGATCTTCAGTAAGGGCACATAATGGCCTTGAGTTCAACATGGCTTGTATTTGAATACAGACCGTGTTAAATTCCTCATAAGTCAATTTAGTCAGTCCAATTACCCTTTTTAAATGATATTTAAACCCCTTTATGTTACTCTCCCACAACCCCCCAAAGTTTGGGCTATATGGTGGGATAAAAGACCACTTTATACGAAATTCCCCTATATAACTTTGAAACTGCTGATTAGTTTTTAAATAACTGTATAATTTCCGCAACTCATTATCAGCTCCTTTGAATGTGCTCCCGTTGTCACTAAAAATCATTCGCGGTGTACACCTCTCCTACTTACGAACCTCTTTAAAGCATTTATAAAAGTGTCAGTTTTCAAATCTGACACTACTTCTAAATGAATCGCTTTTGTTACAAAACAAACAAAAACTGCTACATAACCCTTTGTAAGAATCACTGTTCTTACTCTCGATTGCTTAATATAAAAGTGTCCAGCAAAATCCACCCTAACTTTCTCAAACGGTCGAGCTATATTCACTCGATCATACGGCAAACTGCCCATTAGCTGCTTAAAAGCTTCAGACTTTAACTTCCAACAAATTAAACATTTAGCAATAACACTTTTAATTTCTCTAGTAGCATTTAATATCCAACATTGCTGTCTCAAAACTGACAATGTTAACTTTACATCGGCATGCAACAACCGTAAATGTTCGTTATTTATAATAATTTTTGTTATAAAACTTTTAGTAGGTAGAATTATTGGAAATTTACATTGAAACAAAAGTGCACTGTTATGCAGCCTCCCTCCTACACGCAACAATCCTTGCAAATCCAAAAACGGATTCAGTGATAATAATTTCGAATTACAAGATTTACCTGCTTTAATTTCTGCAATCTCTTTTGTAAAATACTCCGTTTGTACTTGTTTTAATATAATCGTACGCGATTCATCTATCTCTTGTATTGTTAAATTACTGGTTTTTTTGTTAGTTTTATTCCTACAATTGTAAATAAAACGCAAGCAATATGCCAAAACTCTTTTCATTTTCATAAAATTTGAAAACTTTTCGAATAATGCTAATTTATATTTACTCTGGACTACAACATTCACTACGGGCTTTATTTCTGGCAACATTTCACTAAACTCGGACGGTCGAAGGTATTTGTCAACTGTACAATCAAGTGTCCCTAAAAATTCAGGACCCTTCCACCATAAGATACAATTTTCTATATTGCGTGGTAAAACTCCTTTTGAAACAAGATCAGCAGGATTTTCATTAGAACGGATATAACACCACAGAAATTCGGACGTTAATTCCTGAATCAATTTAATTCTATTGGCGACATAAGTATTAAGTTTCCAATATTCTATTTTCAACCATGCTAACACAATTTTTAAATCGCAAAACAAAAAAACCTTTTGTATTTTATCCTTCAGCATACCAAAAATTCGATTTATTAATCTTGCTAATATCAATGCCCCGTTTAATTCTAACCTCGGAATGCTTGTTTTATTTTTCAACGAATTTATTTTTGATTTGGAAGCTAACAATTTCATTTCCACTGTATGACTGACCGTAACTACTCGTACATAAACACAAGCACCTTGTGCAATTTGCGAAGCGTCACAAAATCCAACAAGTTCAATGGAAGCAGCCTCGGAAAAATTTAAATATCTATTGATTTTAATTGCTGGCATGCACCTTAATCCCTGTGAAAATGATTCCCATTCCTCTTTCAATTTATCAGGTAATTCTGTGTCCCAATCCAGACCTGCACCATTTATGTAATTCGAATTTAGCTAACCCCAGTAATTTTATAAGTTCAGCTTGAGCTTGCAACAAACTTTCCTTATGATCTGCACCAAAAAGGCAGTCATCAACATAAGTATTAAAACGCAAAATAAACTAAGCTAAGGGAAATTTTGTTTCCCCCTCAATAGCTAATTGTAATAAACATCTCATTGCTAAATGAGGACTGGATTTCAAGCCGAAAGGCAACCATTTAAACTGCATGACCTGGAGCGGTTGATTTCTATTCTCCCTCCAAAGAAAATTTAAGAGTTTTCTGTGTGCGGGTTCTATCGAAATTTGCAAATACATCTGTTTTATATCAGCCATACAGACGTACCTATAAGTACGGAATAAAAGCAAAATGTCAAATAACTCAGACTGAACAATATCTCCATTGCACAAAATACTGTTCAAAGAAACACCAGTTTTTGTAGTGGCACTACCGTCCATTACAATTCTAAGTTTCGTCGTAATTTTGTCATCTCTTACTACAATATGATAAGGCAAAAAGTACCAATTCTCATTATGTAATGTAAAGGGATCGACCTCCATATCTTCTATAAATTCTCTACTAAGAAATTCCTTACTAAATTGCTAATATTTTAAATATAAACTTTCATTTGCTACAAATCGTTTTTCTAAGTTCTCAAAGTGTTTGAGTGCCATAGAAGCCGAATCTCCCAATTAGAACTCCTAAATTTACTTTTAAAGGTAAATCGACTTGAAACCGCCCGTCAACTCTTGTAAATTTATTTACAAAACACTGTTCTGCTATTTCATTTTCAGTCAGCGATTCTTGGTCATTTTTAATAAAAACATTTTCGGCTTCCCAAAACTTTTCCATCAACTAATTTAAATTTTCATCAGCATCAATTACCACACTATGTAACGACACTGCGTGCAAACTAGCACCACATCTTACTTTTGTAGTGAACGGCACTTTTCCACTCACAAAGTAACCAAAATAAGAATTCTGAAAATTAGGCTGATTTATGCCCATTTTTATATTTTGCGGAAGCAAAACTGAGAAAAAAATATCTGCTCCTAAAAGGATGTCTACCTCAGCCGACTCGAAAAATTTGTCATCAGCCAACGGTAAATCCATTGGCAATTTAAAACTGCTGAAATCAAAACTTAGTTGAGGCAATTCAACTGTAATTTTCGGAATAACCCCGAAATCATGAGAAATTTCATAATTCCCATATCTTGAACGAATCGACAAGTCGATCCATTCTGAACACTCTGTCAAATTATCACAAATACCAGAAATTTGAGTTAATTTCTTCGTACGACACGTGTCTAATCCCAATTTGTCACACAATTTAACTGTAACAAAACTAGTCTGTGAGCCTGAATCTAACAAGGTTCGTGCCGAAAGTAATTCACCTTCAGCGGTTTTTACTAATATTGATGCCGTAGGCAATAAAACAAATTCTGAAATAGTAGACTTTACTGTAGTTATCCCTTGAGCAACTACCACATTATCTACCGCATTTAACTGAACTTCCTTATGCAAAAATGTGTGATGCTCTTTGGATTGGCATATGAAACATTTCAGATCAACAGAACAGGGTTGACCCACATGTACATTTAAACACATCTTACACACTTTGTTTTCCAAAATACACTTTTCCCTTTCCTGTATGCTTGCATTTTTAAATTGATCACACCTAAAAATTAAATGACCTCCATGCTTGCAAAATTTACAATTTACTGAGTTTGAATTCACTCTTTGTCTGCCTTTCTCAATTTTTTGCTTAAAAGATTTACCAGAATTCGGTACAACAGTAATAGTGTTAGTTACAGGTTTAAAATGTTTTTGCTTACTAATTGTTTTACTATTATTTTGAAATTTGACAGTCGATTTAGTTAATTCCGAATTCAAAGCCCTCTTGTCCAAAAATTCTAAAAGTTCTTCCAAATTAGCCCTAGAATTAGGTTTTCTCTCATTTTGATATGCTCCGTTGCTATAAATGTCTAGATTGAAAAGTATAAGATGAACTATCATAGCATCCCAAATTGATTCCCCTAAATTTTTTAGATAAGCTACAGTTTGCCTTATTCTGGCTACAAAGTCCCGTAACATACCCGAGTCATTACAATTTGCAATTGATAATTCCATTAAATCTTTGATATGACAATCAATAATTAAATAATCATCCTTATACTTTTTTTGCAAAATATTCAGTGCCGTAGTATAAGAATTATTTTCCACGGGCAACGCAGATATTAACCGCACCGCAATGGCTCATCTTTTACATGTTTGCGTAAATACATCAATTTTTCAATATTTTCCAAATTTGGATTTTTGTCAATAAGAGTTATGAAAAGATCAAAAAACGATTTAAAACCTTGAATTTGCCCCGAAAATATAGCTAATTGTAAGGCTTCCAATTTAATATTTCCTTTGACAACATTATTTGTGCCTTCACTAGAAGATCCCTCAGACCTGCCTTGCAATTTCAACAATCTTTTAAACTTAGCGTAAGTCGTTGTATACAATTTTTCAACCACCTCTGCTTCATCAAAATTATCTTCCACTTCATAATCTTGCAACTGACAACAAACATGCATAAACTCATCAAAACTACTTTTAATAAGCTCGAATTTAATATTTATTTCTTCAAAATCTAATTCCGCAATAGACATCGCTTCTGCTTCTAGGACGTAACTATTCGCCCTAGGTATGTTGTTCTTTAAAATGAACGTTCACCTAACACTCTTTTTACCCTTTGTCATAATGATAAACACAAATTTTTCGCTCACACAATTTTAATTGCAATGAATAACCTAACGTTTCTTGCTACCAGTATATAATAAGTAAATATACCTGCAGTTATTACAAAACAAAACTATTGGCAATTTTGCATAAAACGGAAGTTCCAGAACCAAAACATTAAAATATAATTGCTTGTTTGGCCTACCTTTCTTATCTCCAGGCATAGACAGCTGTATACTATACCAAGGTCTCTGCTCGCCGACAATATAACGATGTGCAGGTGCCTTTTCGTCTATCCTTATTTACCGAACAGACAAAAAACGAAATGAAAGCTTCTCCGTCCTTGCATACACAATTCAAGTTAAAACTTTCGTTCCACTGATATGACCGTTGGGAATTAATCAGTAAAACCTTCCACAAACTTGTAAAGATATAACCATCTGGAATTAAATCAATACAATTTTGCACTGCACTATTTTTAATTACGAACGTTTTAACAACACCGATTAGAGAATCATTAACACCATAATAAAAACACTTAAAATTCTTTCCAATAATATTTTGAATTCTCAATCGGATTGTTAATAATATGGCGAAAATTAATATTACATCCGACTTAATTGAACAATCATTTAAAAAATACGTAATAATTCACTACGCATCTGCTTATCTCGAATGGACCAATAAATATGATAAACACGAATAATTATCACTTAATTTAGCGACTCCATAGGCTCGCATTTACCATATTTCAGTTGTGCTTAATTAATAAAAAAGCTTGAAAATAAACGATTATAGTGAACTGTATATTGATTAAAAACGAATAAACTGAATGTAACATTACCGTGCAACATAATACATGTGCATCAATAAATAAAACTATATTACAATTTTAATGCGAGAGCGATACAACCACGACCCGCCGTTACCATAACGAACGTGCGAATACAAGCATGGTCAAACCGCAACTGCAACAGTTCTTAGCGCAAGCAGCCCCTTCCTCCTTGTACAATGTAGATATGGTTGCTCGTCGCTACCAACTTCTAGTAATAATAGAAATGGCATTATGATATTGTTTTTGTTACTACTAAAAATTACATCCACATTAAGGATGCTACATCCAACAAACAATTTATAGAATGTCCATTCTTGTTTATACAATTTTTATTAAAACACAAGATAAATAAAAATACATTTGCTTTTAAGCAACATTTGCAGTGTATAAAGGATTGTATACTTTTATTTTTGAAGTTAAATAACAGCTAGAATTTAAAATGCATATTCTCGTAGAGGAAGTCATTTTCTTGCTCTTTCTGATTGTTCCAAAAATGTTCTTGAAAGCAAGCGGAATATAGATCCAATTCTGTTAAAATTAAGAAAAAAGTTGTTAATGTAAGAAGCATCGATTGTATGCTATCAAAATGTATATGCTGGTTACTTAATTGATAAAATAAAAACAAAATGTTTCAATTATTAAATGCTTGCATGAACACTAATAAGTAAAAATAAAATTTGAAAGTTTTATTTACAAAAAACTGAAATGTGTTATATGTATTTCACAAATTGTACTGTAAACCTATGTTGTTCGTTAATACGTTAAGCTGTACAAGACATTTAACTAATGTACTATACAGTAACTCGGGACCCTGTAGTATGAGAGTAATGACACCCGGAAAGCTTTAGTTTTGGACCACGTGCCTTAATTGCGATCACACATTGCAATGTAATAGTGATGGAACATGAAAACTCCCGGTCCCAAGAGTATCTTAAAGTTTGCAGATTGGAGAAATTTCAATACGCATGTAAATTATATCGTGTAAAATGTGCAACCATGTTTTAGCGAAAGTCATTATTATAGCGCGACGGGAACATTTATACAGGGCTGTTTTCAAGTTTATTAGTTATAAAAATAACTAGTCATAAATGTAAAAATTCAGCTGAACCAGTGTTTGAATACGATAGCTGTAATAAAGCTGTGTAGAAAATGTGCTCAATTATCAGAGACTGAAATTCGACACAAATTGATAGCTTTATGTGAGGGATGTAAAGGTGGACTATTTCGGGTGGTTCCTGAATTGGTAGAAAAGATGCAACAGTTAGAAGAAGAAATATACATACTAAATTAAAACAAATCAAATATTTAGTAATGAAAATTGTAGTGATAAAGAGATTATCTCGGAAATTACTGAAAGACAGCATAGGGCAAAAAACGAGATGCTGGTATATCAAATACAGATAAAATGCTTCAAAATAAATCCACGATTTGTTAAATCATCTGGAAGTTGATACTAATAATGTGCAATTGCTTAGATTGGGTAGATGTGATAGCAACAAAACACGTCGTATAAAGGTAATGTTTAATACAAGTGAAGAGGCAATAAAGGTTTTTAAAAATCGTAATCAAATAAATAATCCAAACGTGAGAATTTACAACGACCAAACAAAAAAACAAAGAGATTCAAATACCATTAAAATCAAACGGCAAAAAATAGATTTCATTTTTTTACAATAAAGACCTATTATTATTATTATTCAAAATGGGGACACCGCAAAAATCATTAAATATATTAATAGTTGTTGGCAACACCCACATTAATTAAATTTGATTGAAGGGCTAGCCACCCTTTATCCATAAATAAAAAAAATTAAAACAAGAAGTTGGTTTTAAGCATTGGTTTTTAGACATATATCAAAAATATATGTGACTGTTTGGCTTGTAAAAAGCAAATAAAACTATTGTAAATAAAAGAACCATAGGATACTAAAGTAAGTTTACAAACTGTACTATATATATTTAATTCTGATTATTTTGAATATAGTTTTCTAAAGCGACACATTTGCACAAGTGCGTGTTTCATTGCGGAGAGCTTACAAAGTTGGGAACCAACATTTCTTTAAAAAATTTATAACAAGGACAACGATTCACAATCTGGAAGCTGCACTGTGATGTATGGTTCCACTTCGAATGTGTCAGCGTATCGTCTGGAATCTTAGATGTGGATTGGATATGTACGGAATGCGAAAATAAAAAAACCTCTACCAAGTTTGAAAACTGCGACGATCGCCAAAATGAAAAATCTAGCAGGGCAAAAATATCCGGACAGCGTATGCACATCGTAAGTGATGCCGCACCCACGGTTAACAACTATGTCATGAATCTAAGCAGTCAAAATGAGCTCATTGGCATGCAGTTAGATGTTGAATCTGAGCTAAATCACTTGGAAGACGAAAAGCAAGCTTATTTGTGGTACTTAGAAACTAGGAAATGTAAACTTCTTCAAGAGCAGACTAATATGTACGCATTGAAAACAAGCAAAAGCGCCTATAACCCCCCAGTTATAGAGACTAAAGACAATCCCGTTACACTAAACAGCATGATTCCCAGGCAAAACAATACGTTCGTTGCCAGTACTAACGTCATGTGTATGCCGAACATGGATAGACCAGCTAGGCATGTTGGCAATTGCAGTTCACTTAAGGAACAACCTGAAGACAAACACTCCTTCCATTGATGAGACAGCACTAACAATGTTCAACAGGGTAATTGGTATACAAATTATATAAAACCACTAACATTTACTGGTAGGCCAGAAGAGTAGCTGCTGTTCATAAGCATTACATGTGATTTTCCAATGCTCCACCCGAAGGTACTACATTGGCCAGGAAGCGAGTTTTTTTTTACCTGGAAAATTTTGAATTTTGCCGAATCCTTGCTGTTCCAAGCAAGGTAGGGATCTTTAACGTGCGTGACAACACTCACACACAGGACCTCCATTTTACCTCTCATCCGAACGAGGGTGTATTTTTGCGAAAAACGCTCGCCTAACATTTTTCAAGCGGACCGTGTCGGGATTCGAAGCTGTTCATAAGCAGCTGAGTATTCAACTCAAATCTGCGGCTTTAGCAATTCTGAAAACTTACTGCGTCTGCAGCAGGCATTAAAAGGCAGAGCACTGGAGTACATTAGCAGTCAACTACTCATCCCTGATTTGGTTCCTGATATTATCTCAACGCTGACGATGGTTTTTGGGAAACCTGAATTCACAATAAACGGCATGTTAGATAAAATACGTGCTTCTCCTGGCATTAATGTAAATAAACTTAATACTTTAGTGAACTTTGCGTTAGAAGTCAAGAATTTAACTGCCACAATGCAAACAGCACGGCTTATTGCTCACCTAAACAATCCTATTCTTGTGCAAGAACTTATAAACAAATTACCTGCTCAGATGCATTTAGACTGGATCATGCATTCAAGAGATTTTATCAACGTCAATCTTTCACTGTTCAGTAACTGGCTATTTGACCTGGCTACTGCTACTAGCTCTGTGTTGTCAATGCCAGCAGAAATAGGGCAACAAAACAAAAAGTGTAAAGCACATCACGTTGGGTTCCATGAAGAACGAATCGGCAGTGATAAAACATCCTGTAAGTCTCCAAAACAAAAAGTTGGTAAATGTGTAGCATGCTTCAAAAACCACTCGGTTGACAATTGCGAAACCTTTAAAGATAAATCATACAATGAAAAATGGAATATAATTCGTCAAAAAAAAGATGTTGGTCCTGTTTAAAAATTCACAATCTTCGGTTCTGTAAAGGAAGGCGCGAATACAGCATAGATAGCTGTACAGTCAAGCACCACCGTATGCTTCACAAAAGCATGAAACCTAAATACAATGCTATTCAACAAAATATGGTTGCAGTGCAAACGTTTTGTATAAGGTATTACCAGTAACCATCTATAGCACAGACGCTTCAGTTGACATCTATGCGTTCCTTGATGATGGCTCCGGGCCCACTATAATCAAAGCTAGTGTACTTAGGCAGCTGAAATTAACAGGACAAAAACGTCACTGTGCTTGCGATGGGCTGATGGTTCTATGCATGTCGAATCGGATTCAGAACGAATAAATCTAAAGATATCTGGTAGGAATTTAAATAACAAATGTTTCACACTACGTGATGTTCGCACCATGAATAAATTAGACTTACTACTGCAAACCCTACTCATGCATGAGCTCGAAGCTAAGTACGACCACTTAACGGGATTGCCAGTAGTGTCATAATAGGCGGCTCCGTGGCGTAGTTGGTATGTGTGTGACTACTACACCAAAGGTCCCGATTCGAATCCCGACATGGTCCGCTTGAAAAATGTTAGGCAAGCATTTTTCACAAAAATACATCCTCGTTCGGATGAAAGATAAAATGGAGGTCCCGTGTGAGTGTTGTCATGCACGTTAATGATCCCTACCTTGCTTGAAGCAGCAAGGGTTTGGCAAAATTCCAAATTTTCCAGGTAAAAAAAACCTCACTTCCTAGCCAATGTAGTACCTTCGGGTGGAGCATTGGAAAATCACACCAAAACGCAAGACCAAAAATGATAATTGGCTTAAATAATAAACATGTTGCTTCACCTATGAAATTTAGAGAGGACAATGTTCATGAACCTGCGACCACAAAAACTCATCTTGGGTGAACAGTCTACGGAGTTCTGGAGAAAGGTACCGCTCTAACTCCAGACCTTCAGCTACATATATGCGAATGCAACGACAATATTGCGCTAAATAAGCTTGTGAAAGAAAGGATGAGACTTGAAAGTGAATGCATAGCAACACGTTTTCAAGAACAAATCATTTCCGAGGAGTTCAAAATACTCGAAAAGAGTATTATACATACCAGTAACCATTTTACTGCAAAATTACCGTGGCGTTCTATCGACATATTTCTACCTGACAACTACCAAATGGCACTCTGTAGACACAAGTGCTTTAAAAAAAAAGTTAAATTCCAACAAGGACTTAAAAACTAAAATAGGTGAACTTATAAGAAACATGGAGGAAAAGGATGCTTATGCCAGTGAAGTTAAAAGCAAATTATAAACGCAAGTGATACTTGCCAAATAAGGTACACAAGGTTCGTATAGTCTAGGATGCAGCTGCTCAACATCAACAGATATTTCTAAACAGCTGCCTTGAGACAAGCCCAGATCTATTGCAGCCACTAATCTCTGTCCTATTTATTTTCGTATTGGCAAGGTTGGCGTTTGTGGCGATATACGTAAAATGTTTCACCAAATTCATATTGATGAGGAAGGTCAGCAATGCCAACGATTTTTTTGGAATAAAGGTGAAGCGGATAATCTACCAGATGTCTATGTTCTGTAGGTAATGAGCTTCGGAGCTTGTTGTTCGCCATGAATAACCCAATATGTAAAAAACAAGAACACCGAAAAATCTTCCCAACGACAGCAAAATCTAAAAAGAATAACAGACTCGTGTGTAGCACAGGACTGTCCAGCTGTAAAGTCAATAACTAATTTAACTTCTGATGAGTTGCTATGGAGTAAATTATTTCTTTATCGCCTCGCTCAGGACGATGCCTTTCAAAATGAAGTACGCAATTTGCAGCAAAACCCAAATTACACTTTAGGCAAAGCAAACCCTTTGCAAAAACTCTCACCGTTCATAGATAAGAATGGAATTTTACGACTGTACAGCCATCTGCAAAATGTGAGTCCGTTTATAGAAAGAAATCCCATTATTCTACATAATAGCCATCGTATTACATTTTTATTAGTCGAGGAATATCATCGGAAGTATAACCGTTCGTCATGAAACTGTTATAAATGAAATTTTTCAAAGGTTTTATATCCCAAAATTGCGACGTACACTGCGTACAGTTCGACAGAATTGCCAATTCTGTAAGATTCAAGGAGCACGTCCAAAACCACCAGAAATGGGCCAATTGCCAGAAGCACGTCTGTCTCCATTTAATCGTCCGTTTTCTTACGTGGGTCCATGTGTGGTTACAGTAGGACGGCACTCTGAAAAAGATATGGCGTAGTATTTACATGTATGACGTGCCGTTCGGTTCATCTAGAGGTAGCACACTCACTCTCCACGAACTCATGTGTAATGACAGTAAGAAACTTTGTTGCGAGGAGAGGCATGCCAATAGAATTCTTTAGTGATAATGGAACGAATTTGGTGGCTGCTGAAAAGGGATTTGCGTGAGGCATATCGACAGATAGACTTCGATTCCATACAAGCGAGCTTTACAACCTCAGAAAGTAAATGGACCTTTATCCCACCGAGTAGTCCCCATATGGGGGGATTCATGGAAGCGCATGATTCGTTCTATTAAAACAGTGGTGCGCCAAGTGGTTACTCCAGATGTAAGACTCGTCAATGAGAAGTTATACAACCTCCTTTTAGAAGTTGAACATATTGTAAACAGTCGTCCACTCACGTATCTACCGTTAGATACAGCTGATCACAAAGCTTTAACATCGAATCACTTCCTGCTTGGCAGTTCATCTGGTCACAAGCCATCAGGAGTGTTTGATACAACTGACGCACATGTGAAGAACTCGTGGCGACATTCCCAGTTCTTAGTGGACAAATTTTTGAGAAGATGGGTAGCAAAAGTGTTACCGACATTCACGAGAAGAACGAAGTGGTTCGATTAAGTCAATCCGATCAAAAAGGACGATACAGTCATCGTAGCAGAGCCAAACCTTCCTTGCTGTACTTGGCCTAAGGGAGTTGTAACAGAAACGCTACAGGGCAAAGATGGTCAAGTTAGGAGCACCATTGTTCGAACCCTGAATAGAGTGTACCATCCTCCAGCAACTAAACTAGCAGTGCTTGATGTTAGTGGTGAAAGCAGAGGCGTTGTTGCCATGCGTTAGGTATTGACTAGCTGTTATACCGGGGGGAGAATGTTGGCAACATCCGCATTAATTAAATTTGATTGAAGGGCTAGCCACCCTTTATCCATAAATAAAAAAAAAGTTGGTTTTAAGCATTGGTTTTTAAATATATGTCAAAAATATATGTGACTGTTTGGCTTGTAAAAAGCAAATAAAACTATTGTAAATAAAAGAACCATAACATACTGAACTAAGTTCACAGAAACTGTACTACATATATTTAATTCTGCTTATTTTGAATATAGTTTTTTAAAGCGACACGTTCGCACAACAATTGCGTGTTTCATTGCGGGCAGCTTACAAAGTTGGGATCCAACAATGGTAAACCCATAATTGTTGAGAAATCAAAAATTAAGAAAATGCAATTACAAGATCATTTATGCCAATATTAAAAATGAACCTCTACCAATACCATTAATTATACAATACAAACCCGCAATAATACTTTTAAGTGAAGCTCACATCTTAGAGAATATAACAAATTTAGAAATATCAATTGAGAACTATCAAGTGATATGATGTGATTCAAGTACAAGATTGACAACGGTGTACTAATTTTTGTATATAAAAAATTGCAATTTGAAACGATAGGTGAACATATTGTTCACAATTGTTTATTGTATAGTTAGTAAAGGTGTACTTTCATAAAAACCAACAAATAAATTTTGGATATCTATATCGTTTATATCAGGTGTTCACTCTGATTTTCTAGTCCAATTTGAAAATATTATTGAAGAAACATTTGATGTTCATTGTAAATGTAGCGTTAGGCGGGGTAATTGAAAACATGGGGTAATTGGAAACATGGTATATGGGGCAACTTAGCGGAAACGAACAGTGCAAATAAACCCAAATCAGTATCGTCTGCCGTGAGATGTGATTAACAGTTTGTTTTCCACCCATTAATAATGAGGTAGGATTGTCAAACAGCTGTTTTCATCCAGCGTAGTATTTCAGATGAGTTTACACTTTTTTAGTGTTCTAGTTTTTGATGCTTTTTAAAGTAATAATTGACTGGAAAGTTTAAAAACGTGTTTTACAATTAAACTATAACTTTGTGTGAATACTTTAAGACCTTGATCATCTACATAAGTCAGTTTATTAAGTTGCACTACTCTGTTTACAAATACCCCAAAACTTATTAGCACCGGGGTTACTGTAAACAAACTTTTTCAATTTTTTGTAAGCACTTATAAATGACTAAAATCACAAATTATAATTTTTTTCCATTGCCATTCTCAGAAAATATATCCATAACATACTTTACCTTATTTTAGACTGAAATGCCCCGAACTTACAAAAAAAAAAGAACTGGTCCTTCGTACACCAGAGGCCGTTTCCGATGCAGTTGACGTGTTGTATACAAGAATATGACCTATAGGGAAGCTCAAGAACAATACAGTGTACCCATTTCAGTTATATACCTTAGGATTAAAGGGCGTCGAGTAAAAATAAACACAATGGGAGCAAGTGATGCTATTGAATTGCTCTGTGATGTTGAGGAAACTTTGGTGAAATGTCTCCTTATTAGGGTGAAGATGGGTTATCCTTGTGTCAAGGACGAAATTAAATGTCTAGTGCAGGAACATGTTAATAGTATTCCATGCAGATTTAAAAATGGAGTTCCTGGTGTTAATTGGTACTACGGATTCATAAAGCGACATGACCGCCTGTCATTGAAGAAGCCGGAACATTTTCAGAAGGCAAAGGAAACAGCAAGAGATCTGTTTGTCATACATGACTTTTATGATTAATTAAAATAGACATAATCATCGTGGAAATAAATATGCTTCTACTGATATAAAGAATTATGAGGACGCTTGTTTGGTTTTTTAATGCAGATAAAAGTGGATTTTTATGAGAGCCAACCAGCGTAAGAGGTATAGGGAAAAAGGGGTTCCCTTTAAGTAGGGTTTCTAGCAAATTTGGACGCGAGTCGACTATCATTTTAGTATGTATTTCAGCAAATGGTTGATTTTTGCCACCTCCAATAATTTTTAAAGGGGCAGCCAGCCAATTCCGTTGGACCTCAGTTGTGGCATACCCAGGAACACTTTATGAGGAAACGATACGGCTGGTTGGAGAAAGTAACTTTTTTTTTTGGTTTACCAAAATGTTTATTCCACATGTTGATAAAATTCGGCAGAATAAAGGTCTCCAGAGAAAGCGGCATTTTTGCTTTACAATGGGCAATGTAGCCACATCAGTGTGCGGATTATGGAAGCTGCTATAGAAGCAAATATCGACATTTTGAAATTTCCAAGTCATTTAACTGACCAACTACAGCCTCTGGATAAAACCGTATTTGAATCTGTTAAGAGAATGTTGGGCGTTCTTCTAATTGAATAAGGAAAAACACAAATGGGAAAAAGATCAACTCGTATGTCAAAATCTAAATTTGGGCCAACTTTGGTCAAAAGCGATGAAAGGGAACAATATGCTGAGTGGTTTTAACACTACAGGTGTTTTTCCTTTGAATATAGTGAGATTTCCTGAGGATTTATTCGACCCAATTGATTTGGCGAGGTATAAAAGAAATAGATATCATTTGGTACAACAATCAGTTGCTTTACAATTCCCATCTACTAGTCAGGACTCAGCTGCGACAACCAATCAGGTCGAAAGTTGTGGGATTCCTCATATGACGTCGTGTCACAGGACGATGCTTCTTGCGATCTCAACAAGTCTGGGATTTGAACTTTCAACGTAAACAATCACCTCAAAAATGTGGGCCAACGACTATACATATGATTGAAATTTTCTCGAAGAGTATTTAGAAGAATAATTGTCTTACAGCTTCGTCCAATTCAAAATGAAAATGTATCAGTTTAAAGCACTAAGTACAGTGAAGTGCTTACCAATGAAGAAGTTCCGCAAAGGTTAAAAGAGGCCGAGAAAAAGAAGATAAAGGGGCATAAATTCAAAACCATTAAAAAGTAGTAAAACGAGTGAGGGGAAACTGTTTGGAATGGTATGAGGTCAAGTTAAAAGTTATGGTGAAAGTACACAGCTCTAAGATAAGAATTTAGACTTCCCGCATGGAAAGAAGATGCATGCAACAATATTTTGAACCATGCTTGCAAAGGTAGGGTAGATTTCAATTCACAGGTTCGTGGAAGTGATGTTTTTACAACCAATTAAGAAAGACTGGTTGGGAACACGGATATTGCAAAGCATGGTTGCAAGAAAACCATTGGTGTTGTTGAATAACCTGAAATTAAATATTGAGTAGAATGAGCTTTTATATTTAAAATTATTAATTATGCATTTGTAGACTGAAAATATCTATCGCTTGTATTAAAGTAATAGGAAATTAAATAATAGTGAAAGTGCTTATTTTATTGATCCTTGATTTACCGACCGAATGACTTAGTTAAATTTAAGCATAATATTATCATTAAAAGTATTAAGAAATATGTATGTATAGATTTTTAATTATTTGGAATGGAGAGTGAAGTGATATAATGAAAAAATTGGTATTGCATTATGTTTTCTAGGACCTTGGTGTAACGAGAATTTCCATTAATTGAGATTTAAAATTTGTATAGATTAATCTTGGAAACTAGAACAATTGCATGGTAGGTATTATGGATTTTTTTAGGATTTTTGTTAATACTATTTGGTCAATTGAATGTTACCTTAGATTTGTTTGTCTTTAAGATTAATGCATGTGTAATTAAATTTCAGGAATTTATGGTTCATAGAATTTAAATTTAGGTTGAATTTTATTTGCATTTATTCAAAAACTAGGCAAACAGACGCATTTGTAAAAGATATCCAGATACTCAAGCGATGGATCCGTATTTAAAGGAGGCCTAGATTTTGAGAAGTTCTTTAATTATAACAAAAATTTAAAGGTTACTTTTTGTATATATTTTAGAGAAAGGTAAATATAATGTAACAGAATTTCAAATATACAGCAAGGAAGGCTTATATGGAATAACCATCTTCCATGTAGGAATTATATTAAAGAGATTGCTGTGACAGATGGTTTGGCAACCTCAATTATGACAAGTGGGAAAAAACCTATAGTTTAATAGTTTTTTATATTCGTTTCAGCCATTTTATTTATCAATTTTTATACCAAATTTTTCCATTTTCTTTTTTAAATTTTTCCATACGATCCCACTCCTGCACCACTGTAGTTAGCTGATACAGCCTTATATTGTTACCCGTCCTGCCCCTTCAGAGCAAATTAAAATTTATTAACAACGTTCACTTTATCCGTAACACTCTATATGGGATAGAAAGGTTCTTAAGGAAAATTAGCAAGTTCTAAAGGGCAGGAAGACAAAACTGTGCATATTATAATGTGATATGTTCTATATCATTCAAACAAACATTTAACAATAGCAATAAATAAAAACATGTATAACTATTACCAGATAAAAATTATTATAACAAATTTATATATTTCACAGACAACATTTTGTAATTATAAATTAAACTAAGAAAGAACGATAAAGAAAAACTAATAATACAGCAGTGCAAAATTGGTACCTAAAATTCATTTACAATTTTAAATTGGGCTCATTAATTTTAAATATTGATATTAAACTTATAACTTATTTTAAAATTGTATTTAAAACAAAACGAAATTGCAAATGAATTTAAAACAAATAGCTAAGTAAACCACATACATAAAAACAAAACCCAAGTATTGCAAAAATAAAAAGAATAAAATCACATACGTGCAAATATAAAATGAAGAAAAGGTTTTAAAAATTGTGAATATATCTATACATATCCTTTAAAAACTGCCCTGTTAATTCAAAAGGGCGTATCTGCAAATGTCTTGGAAACCACGATACTACCACCAAACGATACTAAATTTAATTATTTATATGTTTGATGAATAAGAAAGGCACAACCACATCACAACCTAAGATTTTATCATTGTATTTCAGGCGTATCTGAAGTTGATGCTTGTTTGTTAGTTCAAATAGCAGAAGTGTAAATGTTAGTATTGAAAGCAGTAACTACACAAAATTTTGCAGTTATGGCTTTGTCACCTAACATAACATCATAAAATTTTTTACATACAGCCACTAGAGGGATTGTCAAAGTAAATAATTGTAATCTTAATTTTTAGCAGTGAATTAAATACTTAAAGTAGTTACATTATTTTAATCGTGTTAGTTGTAAATAGATGACTAGAAAGACTTGTCTGCAATTTCTGCAAACTATATACAA
Organism: Platerodrilus igneus; assembly: GCA_036346225.1. Classification (NCBI taxonomy): domain Eukaryota; kingdom Metazoa; phylum Arthropoda; class Insecta; order Coleoptera; family Lycidae; genus Platerodrilus; species Platerodrilus igneus. The sequence goes on along the minus strand of JARFIW010000447.1, from coordinate 6,027,419 downwards.
ACTGTAGTTTTGTGGTGTGTCTGCGCATAACAAACTTATTTAATAGAAACAATTAATTAAGAGATGGAGAAAATTAATCAGGAAAATTATTATAGTGAATAACTATAATAAATTTTTATACCCATACAGGACTTTAAAAATTGTTTTTGCATTCTAGATATTAATGTATTGAAGTAAATAATTATTTTTAGGGAAGTCATATATTGGCCAACGTGGTAAATTGTTGGTGAATCTTTCCCTGAATCAAGTGCTTACAAAACAAACAGAATATATTTCTGAAAATGAGAAGTCAGATGTAGAATCGCACATATCTGATGACATAGATAAAAATTACATTATTTCGTCACAAAATTAGGAATCTAGCTTCAATTCTGAAACATTTATGTCACGTTGCAACATATATGGCGCTAATAGTAATAAAATAAACAATACATAATATTGTTGTAAAAGAGGCTTCCAGGTTAAATTCATTAAATGTTGGTGCATTAACAATCTTACTCCAGACATGGATTAGATTAATTTTTTAACAAATATCGATATCATACTAACAGTTGTGTTGAATGTATTTGAAAAAAGATATACAAAAATGGTGAGCTGAATAAACAAAAAAGAATCAAATACAGTATGGCTGAAAAAGTGCAACTAAAAATCAAAAAATTATTGATAAGCACAAAATTGAATATCGGTGAAATAAGGTATATTTTTAGAAAGCAATAGAAGGGAAAATGCAAAAGGTATAAAAAATGATTAGCACAAGGTCGCGTTATATTTAACAAGAGAAAGCAGCTGCTATGTTCAAAGATAACAAACAGAAATAAGGAAAAGATTGCTGACAGCCTGTGTGCAGCACAGCACTGTACAACTGTGAAACGTGGACAGTAGGAGAAGCGGATACGAAAAAGATAGAAACCTTTGAAATGTGGTGCTACAGACGTATGATGAAGATATCATGGACAGACAACGTTAAGAACAAAGAGGTACAAGAAATGGTAGGGAAAGAAAGAAATATGTGGAAAACAGTAAAAAATAGGAGCGATAGGATGATAGGACTCATACTAAGGTATGAGGGAATAGCATGGCTTATATTAGACGCAGAGAAAGGAAAAAAGAGAGGTAGAGCTAGACCCAGATTGGACTATTGTACACATATGGTGAAATATATAGGCTGTGGGAATTTAAGAAAAATGTGTAGGTTAACTCAAGAACAGAAAACAATGGAGGTACATATCCAACCAGTTCTAGGACTATACGCCTAAGGAGGATGATGAAGTTCAAAATAATAGAAAGTTGTTTTGCATGCAAAAATAAAGGTGCACTGAAAAAATTTCTGCCGCTCGCCATTGTGATATTAATGGTCGATTTTGAATGATGACAAATCGAAAACAAAAGTGTTCTTTCCTAAACTCTACTTCTAAGATTGCTAAAAAAAAATATAAGTGATAATTACATACCAAGATGCACTTGTTCGGTTACAAACTCTCTTAAAGACTTGGAGGAAATTCGACCAGATGTCTATAAAATATTTATTTTACAACCTTGGGATACTACAAAAAAAATGACAAACCACGCAGGATCATTCTGAAGCAATCTCATTTACTTGCACCGAAAAAAGGACACACTAGGTATTTGATAATACAACACAGAGTATTTTTCTTGATCTTTGGGAATTAAACCACTCGTAGTTGTTAAAATCGTCATTATTTGCGTTTCGATTCATGACCTAGGGTTTTAACAATTTTGACAATGATCTTAGGTTATGGATCGAAACGTAAATAAAGACGATTTTAACAACTATGCGTTTTAATTTCCAAAGATCATAAAAAATACAAAACAAACCACAACAAACATACAGGGAGCGTAAACACAAAGTAATTCAATCGTATGATATCATATTACACATGAATACTTGCTCTGTATGATCTTTTAAAGAAAAATACAATGTTACGTGCTCATATTATTGTATCGCGAAATAGTTAGCAAATTAAACATATAATTTTCATAGCTTGGAACTGAGGAGTGTTTTTTTTGGTGAAAAATATGAAATTCACAAGAAAGAAAGTACACATAATATATGCAATGTACCAAAACAAAAACCAAATTCTTCCAGAAAGTAATTTGTTTTCTGTTCTTGTATTTATAAACGCTCAACATTTTTCTTTTTTAGGCGATACAGCTTCCCAGATGTAACACATATAAAGACATTACATCTACTTGTCATGTTCACACGTTACCTAAATACACATTTGGTTGTAAAAATAAATTTATATAATTAAGGTGAATCAACGAGCGTTAAGAAGAAACCATTTTGAAAAATTTATAGAAGCTTGGGTAGTTCATATTTTATAAAGGGACTATTTCAATATGACATTAAAGTAGGATACAGAAATAAAAAGTAAAGAACCTAGTACATACTCCCTGTATGTTTGTTGTGGTTTGTTTAGTATTCTTCTTAATCTTCTTTGGGAATGAAACCACTCATAGTTTTTAAAATCTATTTTATTTACGTTTCGATCCATGACCTAGGATCGTTGTCAAAATAATGTGAAAATTATTTTGACAACGATCCTAGGTCATGGATCAAACGTAAATAAAATAGATTTTAAAACTATGAGTGGTTTCATTCAAAGAAGATTGAAAAACCTAGTACATTTTTATACAAACAGCAATTATGATCAGGACACGCTACACTCTTTGAATTAAATTAAAAATTACCGATAGAAAACCATTCACAATAATATTTGTGTAAATTCGCATGGGGTTCAAAATACCGCACAATCATAAAATGTCATAAAATTAGTTTGTTTACACCAACTGATAATATTGAACTCGGTCATAAGACATCGTTAGATGCATAAAGTGTAAAGTTGTAACTTTAAGGGGGGGGGGGGCGATATAATGTTTAAGTTTGGAATAAATGAAAACAAGAAAGAAATGGTGTCTGAGCAACAGCGGACATGTCATATGTGGGCCCTCAAAAGTCTATGTTGAATTGCTTTTAGTTTTACTGGATACGTAGGTCAGAAAGATCATACACATAATTAGTCTGTTGGATTATGAAATAGCAACGGCAATAGTTTTGTTTAAATTTAAGTATGATATTATTAGTGAAGGATGTTTAAACATGTTAAAAAGAGTAAATAATATGTAAATGTAAGCTCAATTGTGGAATTATTGTTAGTGCAAGCTCAGTACCTTTAATAGACATTGGAACGGTCAAGTAAAAAGTTTGTATTCTGTATTGTTGTCAACAGAATTTCCAAATAAATAGGATTTAAAATGTCATATAGATCAATCTGGGTAATTAGAACAATGGAATTAGCATTATTTATGGATTAATTTTTTTTTAAAGAGTTCTGTTATTAATGCTTAAGCACTTGGAGGGAGAATAGGTTTGTTTCTTTAGTCACTGTACATGTTTTAACTTAGAATTTTATATGAGATTATTTATAATACCGGTAAAGGTAGAAAAAATTAACCTAACTTACTTCGTAAGTTTGGTTGATTTAAATTGTGGAAGAATATCCAGCTGTTTCAGTTGTGTTTTGGGAGAGACTTTTATTTTGAAAAATTGCCTTAATTTAATAAAAAGTGAATGAGCATTTTTAAGGTATGGTAGAGTATGAAGGGACATGTTTTATGAAAACTGAAAGCACAGAGACCTATCTGGAATAACAGTCTTCATGATAGCAAAAATATCAAACTAATTGATGGGATGATAGTTTGGCATCTTTATTTTTTGACAACTAGTAAAGACTTTCACTGTGAAGTAATTTTGTATTTTGGTCATTTTACATATTTATATTTTTTAAATAATTTTTTCCATAGGAAGCCACTCTCGCATCACTGTAGTTAGTCGGTGCACCCTGAAAATTGTTACGGAGGTCCCGCCTCTTCTGGGCAATTCATAATTTGTAATTGTTATGATTTTGTATATTTATATTTAGCGCCATAGTAATAATAGTTGGCAGTATTGGATGAGAACGTTCGTTGCCGGGAAATGTTGTTAAGTTGTCATTCATGAGAGAACTGTCATGGAAAAATAAAGTTAAGCTGATGATGATTGTACTAAATAATGTTTTTTACGTTTGTAAGTTCAAATAATAAATTCGTACTTCAGGTTGCAATGTTATGTTTATATTACGGGACAAGATTTACTAAGTTATAACATTCTGGCGACGAGGATGCGGCGGATAATGAAAGTAGAAGCATGCAGCAACAACCTAAATACATTCCCTCAAGTTTCGTGATCGAATTTTTTGATCAGAAAACGCAAAAGTTTGAAAGATGGTTGCAAAGGCTAGAGTCATCGTTCCAAATTTTCCAAATCGTGGATGTGGAAATGAAAAAGAACTACTTACTTCATTACATCGGTGTTGATGCATTTGAAATTGTGTGTGACGCATTATCTCCTGCTGAACCCCATACAAAAAGCTACAATGATGTAGTACAAATATTAAAGCAATTTTATGATCCGAGACCTGTAGAAATTGCGGAATACTATAAATTCCACCATCGCATGCAACAAGAAGGTGAAACTGTCGTGAGTATTTGGCTATTCTAAGAAAAATGGCAACACATTGTGGTTTTGCTACTTATTTATTAACTGCGCTGCAACCAATTAGTTTGTGGGTTACGAAATGAAAAAATTAGAAGTAGGTTATTAGAAGTTGCAGACCTAAGCCTAGATAAAGCTGTTGAAATGGCCAGTAGCTTAGAAACATCGTACAAAAATTCCAATGAATTTGCTGTAAATACGATACATAGAAGCAACAACAAATACAAAAAAGTTGTATTTGCGAATACGTCAAATCCGGGTATAAGGAGAAATAAATCCAGCACTCGCAGAGTGCAAAATCAAAGTCAACAGGACACACGTGTAGTCTGTTACAGGTGTGGCGGACAGCATTTTGCTACGACTTGTAAACATATAAATACAAGTGTAACTTTTGTAAAAAATGGGACATCTTCAGCGTCAATGTTTAAGTAAAGGAGACAAAGGACGCAGTACAAAAATATTAATGCAGTAAGCAACGAATTTTCAGATCCGAATGAAGAGCAAGAAGTAACACATTATATTAATAATATTACCGGGAAGCTACCAGCGACAGCAATAATAAGGAGTAATATTCGCAGAAAAATATGGACTGAAGTAAAAATAAACGATCATCCTGTTAAAATGGAAATCGATAGTGGTAGTTCAGTATCGTTAATTAATGGAAATGACTTTCGTAAGATTTTAATGATCTTAAGCTCAAACCTACAAATATTAAATTGACTTCCTATTGCAATACACCTTTAACTGTTTTAGGTTATGCTGAGGTAGTAGTGGAGTGGCAACAGGCAAAACTTGAAAACCTTAAGTTATATGTAGTTAATTCTACAAATAATCCTCTGTTAGGAAGGGATTGGATGAAGGTAAACATAAATTGGAATGAAGTTTTTAAAGGTAATGTAAGTACTGTAACAAAACAACCGGTGTTCAGTGAAACGATAGTAATTTGAAATTAAAACTTAATGCTTTGTTGCATAAGTATTCAGTTTTATTGGGCGAGGATGCCGAATTAAAAGGAGAACCAGTATCGTTATCATTAAAGCCGAATGCACAACCTGTTTTTATAAAAGCTCGTCCAGTGCCTTATGCACTCAAAGAAAGAATTGAATCGGAACTTTCTGATTTAGAGAATAAAGGTATTTTAATTAAAGTAGAAAATAGTAATTATGCAACTCCTATTGTTCCCGTGGTTAAAGCAGACAAAATACGCATTTGTGGCGATTTTAAGATTACTTTAAATCCACAACTAGAGGTAGAGGAGCACCCACTACCTACTGTAGATGAATTATTCTCAAAGTTAGGTGGCGGAGTATTATACTCTAAAATAGATTTGCGTAGGGCTTATTTACAATGGAAAGTTCGTGATGAGGATCAAAACAAGTTAACGTTAAGTACACATGTAGGGTTATTTAAATGTACACGCATGATGTATGGATTAAGTTGTGCACCTGCAAAGTGGCAACGAAAAATTGAAACAATACTACAAGGTATTGAGGGCGTTGTTGTGTTTATTGATGATATTTGTGTTACGGCAACAGATAATGAAACGCATTTTAATAGACTAGAGCTTGTATTTAAACGCCTAGAAGCTAATGGCTTAAGAATAAATTTAGCTAAGTCAAAGTTCATGCAACAAGAAATAGAGTACTGTGGTTTTAAAATTAACAAGTTAGGCATTCATAAATGTTTTTCGAAAGTTGAGGCGATTCAGAAAGCCCCAGAACCTACTAATGTAACGGAATTAAAATCCTTGTTGGGTTTAGTAAATTATTATGGCAGGTTTTTTGCTAATTTAAGTACAGTGCTAGAACCATTGCATAACTTGTTACGTTCAAAAGCTCCCTGGAACTGGACGATTGAATGTCAGAATGCATTTAAGAATATAAAAGATAGAATGCAATCTGATGATTTTTTAGTTCATTATTCAAATAATTTGCCGATTACTCTTGCAGTAGATGCATCGCCTGTAGGTGTTTCTGCTGTAATTAGTCACGTTCTTCCTGATGGACAGGAAAAACCTATACAGTTTGCATCGCAAACATTATCAGAGACTCAAAGAGGTTGGAGTCAAATTGATAAAGAAAGTTACGCGATAGTTTATGGCGTTAAAAAGTTTTATAAATTTTTATATGGGCGGCATTTTACTCTTTATACAGATCATAAGCCGTTGGTTCAGATTTTTCACCAACGAAAAGTTTACCGCATATGTCTGCAATGCGAATGCAACATTATGCAGTTTTTCTTCAAGCGTTTAACTATAGTATTAAGTATAGACGATCTGAACAAAATGCAAATGCTGATTTGTTTAGTAGATTACCAATAGATTCTGGAGATCAAGTTTCTCTTGAGGAATCTGACATTTACGAAATACATCAAATTGAAACTATGCCTACTAATGTTTACGAATTAGCTCAGGCAACAATTGGCGATCCTAAATTAAATAGTTTATTACATGCTTTAAGAGCAGGAACAGATATACCTGCTGAAGTTAGATTTGGAATTGATCCTTTAGAATTCTCTATTCAAAAGGAGTAATTATGCGTGGAATTCGTGTTGTAATTCCAGACAGTTTGAAGTCTAAAGTGTTAAATGAAATGCACGCAGCTCATTTTGGAGTTAGTCGATGAAAGCGCTTGCACGCAGCTTTTGCTGGTGGAGCAATATTGACTCAGATATTGAAGCATCGTAAAGAATTGTAATTCTTGTAGTAATAATAAGAGAAATCCTCTAAAGGTTGAGAGACATCACTGGATGCCTCCTACAAGACCCTTTGAACGGTGTCATTTGGATTTTGCAGGTCCGTTTATGGGTACATATTTTTTTATATTAGTAGACGCTTATTCGCGTTGGCCTGAAGTTTATATTATGGATAAACTTACCACCGAAAAGACAATAAAGATATTGAGAAAAATATTTTCTACCTTTGGCCTAATTTCAGTTTTATGTACTGACAATGGTACACAGTTTACAAATTCAAAATTTGATAATTTTCTAATTTCTAATGGTGTTAAACATAAAAGAACAGCACCATACCATCCAGCCACTAATGGATTAGCTGAAAGGTTTGTGCAAACCTTAAAAGGCAAATTGAGAGCCTTACCTATAAACAAAGAACTGTTAGATTTTATTTATCGCAAATATTAATGCATTATCGCATTACCCCACATTCAACAACGGAAAATCTCCATCAGAGATAATTTTAATTATCAACCCAAAACAAAATTTCACTTAATGTTACCGAAACTTCTAAACCTAAACCTTATTTGGATAAAAATGTTACCAATAGATCTTTTGATGAAGAAGATAGAGTAGCAGCTAGAAATTATTCAGGGAGGATAAGTGGAATATGGGTACAGTAAAAATAAGACTGGTAAACTACATTATAACATCAAAATGGATGATGGGACGTACTTGGAGACGTCATACAGATCAAATGTATAAAATAGGTGATACTGTTACAAATCAAGCGGTAGAATTAGATCCTATACCTGGTTCTAGTTTAAATTTGGCATCTGACCCCTGATCATAATGTCTTAGAAGATGATCAAACAACTGTTGTTCCAACCAAGCCTGTACCAGTCACACCTACACTGCCTCTAGCATTACGTAGAAGCGAAAGAGTAAGGAAACCTTTAGTAAAATTGAATTTATAATTTTATATGCTTTAGATTGTTATTTTCTTAATGACTGATTGTGTTAGCATTTTGATTTTTTTAAGAAAGGAAGGAACTGTTATGATTTTGTATATTTATATTTAGCGCCATAGTAATAATAGTTGGCAGTATTGGATGAGAACGTTCGTTGCCGGGAAATGTTGTTAAGTTGTCATTCATGAGAGAACTGTCATGGAAAAATAAAGTTAAGCTGATGATGATTGTACTAAATAATGTTTTTTACGTTTGTAAGTTCAAATAATAAATTCGTACTTCAGGTTGCAATGTTATGTTTATATTACGGGACAAGATTTACTAAGTTATAACAGTAATGTAACATCACCTTTGCATATAACATACTACAAGGCTAGGAGTTTTTAATGAAAATGTTCACCAAGTCATTTCTAGCCGAAAAACATGAAATCGTTAGCATGTTGTATGCATTTCTACTAAAAATGAGAAAGTCACGAACCATTACCCTTTAATTGAATAACTGTTCCAGCCAAAACAAAAATTTGTGTTTGTTTTTTTTGTATACATTGTCAATTCTAATGAAGTATATCGGGAAAGCATTTCATTGCAATATTTTGAGCCAGGCCATACCTTCATGGTCGCAGACTAATTTCATCGCAGAGTAGAGCAATCATAAAATCAAAAAAAGAGGATATACGACTTCCTCGATTACGTAACAGCAATAAAAAGTCAGCAAGTAATGCTGAAGTTAGTGATCTTACAATGAATGATTTCTTTGAGTGAAATGATGAATCATCGCAATATAAACTTCAAAAAGAAAGTCCTCTTGCATACGAGCTTAAGGTTACACAAAGTTCTAGAACTTTAAAGTAGAAGACTAGTTTTGACAGAATCAGAAATGTTCTCAATTTTTTGAAAATCAAATGTCAGAAACAGTATTTGAAACCTGCCGAAAAGTTGCAACCACGAAATGTATCAACTGAAAAAAACAACAAATGATCATGATAAAACTGAAGCTAATAATGTAACCTACTACATTAAATTTTTGAGCGAATCTTTCAGTAAACAATGAAGAATCGAATATCGCTATATCAGGCGGTGCTGATGTAATGAAAAATTAAAACCTATTTCTGTATCTTTGAAAATTCATAAATAAGTATAAGATACTGCACTGTATTTTTTATTAGTAAAAGGTGCACTATGTTTATTAAAGCAACGTCAGTTACGCCTTTTCAATAGTAACGGTTTGTTAAGTCAAAAGAGTGTATCTATCAAAAATCACCTTTAACAGTAAAAAATTTAAATTTAGAGGTTGTCATAAAAAATTTGATATTTTTATCTGCATGTTATGTAACAAACCCTGATTCGTATAAAACGCCAATGACATAACCCCTAAGACTAATAATGGTTTTCTCAAATGTAAGTTTTCTGAAGATACGCCCTTTTGAATTAACAGGGCAGAAAACCCACTGCTAGGAGCAGGAATAATTTTCTAAAATAGACTTTATATTACTTCGATGATATATAAAATTCAAAAACGATCAATCAATATTAAATAATTATGTAGAATTATAAAAAAATATAGGTTTTAAAATCTAGACTTTGTATATATAGTATAGAGGAAGAAAACAACCTTGGAAGCAGTCAATTCAAAATATGAAACTCTTTAAATATTTGTACTGCATTGGATTCTTAACTATTCACGTAGGAAAATTTTAACTACTATAAAAATTGTAACTAACTACATCATTTTATGTTCATCAAATCTTAAAATTAAAATACTTTTGATGTAAAATATCAGTTTCCTCCTTTAGTTTTTGTAACTCCTGTTGTATTCGATCTGTGATTTCTTTACGAGCTTCCATATCTGTAGCTTTACGAACTTTGAGCATTTTAACTATTTCTGTAAAATCAATTGGATTACCAAAATTGAAAGTTAAATTCTTGCGTAATTTAAACATATATGGTGGAGTATTTGGTAAGACATCATCCATTCCTATGTGCCATATCGGTATCACAATTGGCGTTACAGGCGATTCAAAAATCATTCTGCCAATGCCCCATTTTAGACGCATATTTTCCTTGGTCATATTTACTTTACCTACAAAAGTTTTCGTTTTATAAAATAAAACTGCATGCATATACTTAAAATGTATTTATAGTACTGTGCCCCACCAAGCATGAACGCTACAAAACGTAAAGGCCAACAATTGAGATATTCAACTGTATGCTTTTAAATTCTGTGCAAGCTAAATGACTTAAGCAATAACTACTATTTTGTTATACCTTATCCAGTTTTCTGCATTCTTTTAAATAAATTCATTGATTTTGGAATATTTAGTGGTTTATAGTTAGAAAGACAAAACTGTGTTTTTATTTAGAACAACATGTAGAATAGTATATTGTACAACGAGCATGGAATGATGCCCATTTCTCACGAGTATGATAAATTGCAGCACGAGCTGAAAGCGAGTGCTGCAAATCATACGAGTGAGAAATGGCATTCCATGCGTGTTGTACACTATACTTTTCTACGACTGTATACGTACTTTTTAAATGTGATACCTCTTTTGTTAATATTATAAAATACATGGTAAGTATAGGAGTATACATTTTATTAATATCATAAGTTTATTATCGTTTGTGAATATACATAAATTTAAAGATTCATTAAAGTACGCAATTAAAACATTTTCAGAATAAGATGTTGTCTTTTGATCTCTTCGCCAATCCATAAACGATTTATAAGCAGTCTCATATATTTTTTTGGAAATTTCTGGTAATAAATTTAATGTAGTTGCATTTGCAGCTTCCACAATATTTGGAGGCGTCGGTTCTAGTTCGCTTTCACTATCACTAGCCATTTTTTAAAGACTTTGCAAATACTTTAAGATTTTAAACGTTTTCACAGTATGAAATTATTTATTTGACATTTGTTGGTTTATTATTTGTTTCATAGTCCACCTTTGAAAACTCGGCCGTCATTGGAAATAAGATGCAAGTGCAGGGCTACTTGATTAATAGAAATATAAGCGCAACCGTGCAAATTGAACATTCCCGCACTGGTTGCTTAGCAACTTGCCTAGCAACGAGTGCGGGAATAAAAACCTGTATAGAATGTAGTAGATTTCTCTATCAAAAACACACCTAAAATACGCTCGTTCCAAAACAGTCGTAGAAAAACAATATTTAAATCAAGCAAAAACAATGCAAATAATTTTCTGTTGTAAACTAGTCTTCTTGGTTAGATAGCACTATGTACTCTAATCAGTTATGTTCATGGGTGCAGCAAGATGCACATGTGGAGTACCTACAAACAAACAAGTTCTATATCTGTTATACTACATGGAAACAGGCATATGATGTCTTATGTGACAAGTTATGACCCGAATTGCTACATAGCAAAACTTAAAAGGAACTAGTGAATTTAATAAAGGCCTGCTAAATCCCGAGCCTCTGGAAATTGCAGAAATTTTCAATTTTTTTCAAAAGAAACAAAATGGAGAAAGCATCACGGAATACCTGATGGAGGTAAAAATTCAAATAAATTAGCTAGATGTTTTAGATGTAAATCTGAACATTTTGCTGATAAATGTAACAAAAGAAAATAAGTTATATTAAATGTAAGCATTAGGGGTCACCTGAGCAAGGTGTGTATGCAGAAAAATCCAGCAACAATTAATACCATAGAGGAAAATCAATTTTATGAAATTTTGAGAATAACAGCTGATTACGCCAAGTACAGAGAAAATTTTACTTTACAGCTACTGGTAAATAAAGTACACTTGCAATTTGAAATAGATTCAGGTGCTGCTGTTACTTTAACTAATCGTACACATTTTAAAAGTTTTCCTTATTTAAAGCCGAACAATACAGACTTCAACGTAATTACATATTGTGGTTAACCACTTCAGATGGTTGGGGTTACAGATTATAGAATCCTGCAAATAACCGTTTCTAGGTAAGGAATGGATCTGACAGTTACTGTTACATTAAGTAACTGAAGTTGCCCAAATTAATACAGATTCTAGGTTAGATTGGTTGCTTCAAAAATATCATTCAGTTTTTAAAAAGGATATTGAAAAGATTCTTGGTATAGAAATCAGTTTAAAAGAGCTACATCTTGTTTCTTTATTAAAGCGCATGCTTTATTACCCAAAGTAGAAAGGGAAATTCAATTTTTAGAAAGTAAAGATAAACAGTTCGGAGTATGCGACTCCAATTGTTCCTGTGAAAAAAGTTAATGGAACTATTCGCTTATGTGATTATTTTAAAAATACAATTAACAAATATATTTTAGTAGACGAGTACCCATTACGATCAATTGACCAGATATTTTCTTTAAAGGCTAGGTGAAAATTTTACCAAAATTGATTTAAAAGTGGTTTATTTGCAAATGGAGATAAGACTGAAGGTAGGAAATTCTTAACCCTAAGTACTTCATATGGGTCATTTCAAAGCACTCATTTAATGTATGGATTTGCTAGTGCCTCTGCCATTTGGCAGAGGAAAATTGAAAATTTATTAAAAGATATAGCAGGCATATCTATTTTTCCTGATGATATTAAAATTACAGCTCCCGATGATGATGCACATTTTGAAATAATACAATGAGTGCTAATACGTTTATAAAAACACAGTATTCGTGTTAATTTTGGAAAGTCAATCTTTAATAAATTTTTATTTATTTATTTATTTTGTCTTTATTAAACAAATAAGTACTTAGTACAATATTTGTCCTGGAAAGGCGAAGATTAGCTTTTAAGCTACTCTTTAACTCTTAACCTTTCCAGTTTACAAAAATATAAACATTAAGAAAAATAAAAATATATACAGTCGTATAATTTAATATTGATTTAACAAGTAGTGTTTTATGTTTTTCGAAATATATATAAAGAACTACATAAATTTGGTTTATGCAAATTAAAAAGTTTAACTGCATTGTATGTAAAACTTCGCTCAAATAAAACTGTGGTGTGATGAGACATAGTCAGTGAATGCACATGTCTAATATTGCAGCTATGGATTCTATGTCTGAAAACTAAATTATCAAGTAGATACTTGGGGTTTTGCGAATTGATCAGACGGTGTAAAAAAATCAGAAAATGTAGCTGAAATAGATCAGGAATTTTTAACCACCGTAATTGCAACATAGAGTGAGATATATGGTCATATTTCCTCAAGTGAAATACAAATCTACAACATGTGTTCTGCACTTGTTGTAACTGATTTTGGGTAACTTTATCAAGACGGGGAAAATATACAATGAGGCAGTAATTTAATAGAGATAAAACAAATGTTTCTGATAATTGTTTTCTTAATTTAAAAGTAAGAATATTTTTGTTGTGGTATAGCATTCTCATGCGCAAATAACATTTCTGCAATAAATTGTTTACATGTGGCTTAAATCTTAAAGAGATCAATAATTATACCTAAATTTTTGGCACATGTAGAAATGGGCAAATGAGTGTTATCAAGCATCAATGTAATATTATTTACTAGGTTTAAATGTATATATTTTTACCAAATAATAGGGCAGTTGTTTTTGTAGGGTTAATGGATAAATTATGAGTTTTAGAAAATTTAGAAATAATTTTTAGTTCGGTATTTATAGCTAAAGATGCTTGTTGATACAAATTGGGGTCAAAGTAATGTACTATTTGTATGTCGTCCGGGTAGAGCTGAATTTCACACATACTAAGAAGATTTGGTAATTCTGATGTGTATATAAGAAATAATAATGGACCCAAAATCGATCCTTGAGGAACCCCTGATACTATGAACTTAGAATCTGAAATTTTATTTTCAATACATATGCACTGGAGACGTTTCCATAAATAAGATTTAAAAAATGATAGTGAAATGGTATCAAAACCATAAAATTGCAATTTGGCTGTTAGCAAGTCATGATCTATTAGGTCAAACGCCTTGGAATAGTCCAAGGTGATTAATATTGCAGTAAGACCTTTATCTAACGCTCTAATATTACTATCAAGCAGGTTCAGAAGTGCTGTGACAGTACTATGAGCTTTTTTAAACCCGGATTGTTGAATTGGCAAAATATTATTGCTTATGGTGTAATCATACACCTGGATATAAATTACTTTCTCCAATATTTTGGAGATTACAGATAACAAACTTATAGGTCTCAAATCTTGTACAGTAGTAGGAGTAGATACTTTTGGTATAGGTCGTACTAATGATTTCCTCCATTTTATGGGAAAATACCCACATTCTAGACAGCTATTAACCAAATGGGTTAGATGATTTAATATCATTGGCAAACACAATTTGAGCATGTAAGTAGTAATTCCATCAGGTCCCGCAGCATTTGATTTGATGCTATTTATAATTTGTAAAATGTCGTCAGAATCAACTTGTGTAAAATTAAATGTGTTATTATTAAACCGATTGTTTAAATAGAATTCAATTTGGGAGGTACAGTTAGTAGACTTTTTAAAAACGCTAATAAAGTAATCATTTATTTCGTCTGGATTATGCATATGAGAAGGTAATTCGCTACTAGTTCTAAATGCTTTAATGTTTAACTTATTAAGTCCATGCCATAGTTTTTTGTCAGTTTGAAGACTTGCCAAGTATGTTGCTTTTTCTCTTCTAATAGATGCTAATGCAAAGTTGCGGCACTGTTTATAATTTTTCCAATTTTCAAATGTTCTATTATGCTTGTATTTAGTAAGTGAACGATCTTGTTGTTTTAAGATTAGCTTAAGTTTTTCAGTTAGCCAGGGTGCTGGCGCTTTGCTTAGTCTTATAGTTTTATAAGGAGCATGTTTATCAAATAGAGATATAATGTTACTTTCCAGAAATCTAACTTTATCATTTAGATTGTTAATATAAAAAATGTCATCCCAAGATGTACTCGATAAATCATTTTCAAATTTTTCAGTATTGAAATTTTTATAATCACGAGTATGTATAAATTTTTGTTATGGTTTTATTTATAATAAGACGCAAAATACAAAAAGGCATTTGGTTATGATCTGATAGATCACATGTTACTGTACCACTGGTATGACATAGGTCCTTACAATTAATAAAAATTGGGTCTAGACATGTAGCTGAAGTTGCTGTGATACGGGTTGGTTCAGAAATAAGTTGACTAAAACCGTATGTACTAAAAATTTGCAATAAGCTATTATGCTTCATCATGTCAATATTCAAATCGCCCATGATAATAGAATAATCAAATTCAGTTAAAATTTGTGGAATTACATGATTACAAAAATTTAATATATCACTAAGTACAGTATTAGGTGGTCGGTATACTATAATTAAAGCAATCTTGAAACTCCTTATTTTTAAACTTAAAGACGTATTCAAAAGATCCATTATTGAAAGTAATATTGTAGTTTTCAGTAAAAATTGATAACCTTACCACCTAATCCACCTCCATTTCTTACTAATCTGTCTTTCCTAAATAATTTATATCCTGGTAAAGTAACTGCACTTGTAGGGATAGTAGCATTCAACCAGGTTTCAGTTATACCTATTACATCATAAGAGTCATATACTAATTGATGAAAATCAACAAAGCTTGGCAATAGAGATCTTATATTTAACTGCGCTATTTTCAAATTTGACTCATTTTTGTTCACCATATTAAAGATTTTGGTATATATAAGTTATCATCATCATCATTAGGTCTTCAGTCCTAGAACTGGTTAGACGCGTACCATCATTGTTCCCTATTCTGAACTAACCTACAGATTTCCCTGAAATATGCACAGTTTGCATCTATAACTGTCTGATCTAGGTCTACATCTACCTCTTTTTTCCTATCTCTGCTTGTAATATATCACATACTATTCCCCAAAAATGCCTTAGAACGTATTCCGCCCTACTATTTCTCTTTTTCCCCAGATATCCTTGTTCCCGTACTATTTCTGTAACTTATTTGTTATTATCTTTGTCTGTTCATGCTATCGTCCTCATACATCTGGAGCATTTCAAAAGACTGCTACCGTTTTTCTGTCTGCATTTCAGCCTGTCCGTATTTCATAGGCATACTGTGCTGTGCTCCACACATATGCTTTCAACAATTTTCTTCTTATTCTATGTTTGTTGTCTTTCCTCATAGGCGCTGTTCTTTCTTGTTAGATGCAGTTCGATCACTTTCTATTGTTGTACAGTTATATGCCCTATTTCTCCGACCTTCAATGGTTGTGAAGGGAGGTAAGCAGTCTGTGGCTGCCAAGTTCTCCCAACACTTAACCATTTGGCGATTTAATATATTTTCCAATTTATCTTTTCGCACAGTTAACATTAGTTGCAGGTATTTCGCAGCCATTAGGTTTTCCGTCTCAAAACTGTTTGGACACGTACCTGCACTTATTTATATTCTGAGCTAGCCTGTAATAGTATTAGTTTTAGTTTTAAAAAACGGGGGTAATTAAAACTTTTGTAACTTTATTACCCTTTATCCTCGTGACTATCAGCTATATACTAAAACTCTCTATATTTAATCTGATGTCACTAGGTCGAGATTTTCTTCTTTAGACTCCAAGCCCAGGGTAGTGTCAGATGGAAAACGGCTTTAGACAAAGAAAACTCTTAGGGGTTAAACGGCTAGTAGAGTGTTAGCTCTGGGTAGATCATGAGCATGGGTCATGGGTGGATAATCGACCAAAAATATTTTAAATAGGCGCCACCGTATTTTTTAATACAAGTGCCAACAAAATTTAACTGTGTTTGTATAAGGGAATGCGGAAACCTTATCTTAACACCACTATCATAGCCATAAAATTTGAATTTCACTCTTTATCACACACTTACCAAAACCTCAACCACCAGATGTCAAACAGTTGTCTCAGCTTTACCTGTGAACAAACAAAACACCACATGGACACTATTTGTGTCTTCAAAAGCATATGCCAAAAATAGAATAAATGAATTTAAACATCTGTGAAATACTAAAGGATTCATTTTCATTATTCTGTCTTTTACTTAATGAGGGTTTGCTCTAGTTTTCTTTTTCTTAATTTAAATGTAGAATAATAAAACTTCATTCAAATGAAACAAAATGAATTCTATTCATGTGTAGAAATCGGATATATATACATGTGACTGCAATATATATGCTTACTATCTTGTCATTAATTTTTTTTATAAAAGAATTTTAGTGAAGTTTAACCTTCTAAATAAATATTTATAAATTAATTATTTCTAAAAATTTTAGTTTAAGCAAACATATCATAATTTATTTGTTCATATCACAAGATTTTATTTTTACTATAATCATTGAAGCGCTTCCTTGACCATTTACAACAAAGATTGATCATCAGAAAATAACGATCATAAAATGCAACTATTCAAATTTAACTGTTGTCTACACAAAAAAATACACGAATATCAGCACCAATAAAAGCTTTTACATGACCTTAATTGTTTTAAGCAAAATGTGAAAATTAAATCAAGACTGCATTTGGCGTCTAGATTAGGAAACAGAATCTATACTATTTTTTATCTGACACAAGTTGTCATTCTAAATATCTTGATACACATTGAATGCGTGTACAAATAACTGACAAACTAAATATTTATTCGGTGTGTTATTAACTTTAAAAAACTACTTTAAATTTGTGTTATTCTAATAATCAACGTAGGAGATCTTATAATAATTTATAATACTTTCAAAGTTACGGAAAGTTTCAAACACTCACGTGTATCCAAATAAATAGCAGGTGCAAAATCATGACGTCAGCTGTTGTATTTTTCCAGCGTATTAATCATCTGTAAGTTTGAAGTACCAAGATTCTTTGTTGAATAAACCATTTCTATACGGCGTATTAAATAGATAGAACGAAACCATAACTGCCTGCTTTAAATTACTGCGACGAAAATTTATTATAATTTAACATTGAAAATTGTTGTTGTAGATATGTCCATTAGATATTGCATGTCTTAAATGATGTATATTATTGTTCCATGTTCTCAACTCAAGTTCTTCTTTCTGACTCTATTAGACGCCTCGTGTTTTAGTCGAGCCATCTTGACTTTTATCTCTAGTCTACAAAAGCGACTTGATTCTTCGACGTTGGAAACAAAAGTGCTCATAATTAACTGGACTACGCTTGGCAACAAGCCACAGAATATAAATCTCCTAGATTCTATGTGTTATTGGGAATATTATACTTTACTTTTTATTGGCTGAATATTTACGAATTAAATGCTTTAAAATTTATCTGTTTTATTATTAATTTATTAGGCTTGGTGCAACAAGAAAAAAAATACGTTACACAGCCTCTTCCCAAGAGAAAAAATTCGAGGTATGGAAGAATTTTTTCTAAAAAAAATTTTCGACTGAAACTTCAAAATTACTCTTATTAACTGTATAAACCTCTTACAACTCACAACAAAACAGCACAAACTTTAACTATAACTAACGATGAGTTTAACAAAAAAAACAGAATCATTCACTAATTGATATGAGGGAATATTAATGCATGGGATTGAGTGATTAGTAACTGCGCGTACTACACGCCTATAAAGGGACAAATTCGGGAAGTCATAATCAGTATTTACGTCAATCATTTACGAATATTTAAGGGAATCTAACACTCAGTGGATGCATGTCATCTATAGTTACAAACGCAACAACCATATCAAAGTAAAAAATTTTACCTGAAGCGAAAAATATTTTCTATAAATTAGAACTGTAATAAACAAAATCGAATGTATAACAAAATTACTATTAAACAAAAATCTGTACAACGAATACTCTTCTCTAATTTACTATATCTGTCTTAAGGATTTATGTACATAACTTTCCAAGTGCTAATTACATTTAAACTAATCGATGAATTTAACAAGTACCAAAAGCTGTTATTTACGAAGTCCATTCACGAAACAAATCTCTAATACTGAGAAACAGACAAAGTATTAACAATACTTATTCATCAACAAGATACCTTTGATCTTTGAGTGAGCACCTCACAACATTATCTGTACGACTACTATGCTACAGACTCAACTATATCTCTCAAAATTCTACAACATCAGTGATTCATCACCAAAGAACTCCAAAACCACTAATAAATCATACTTTGAGCCTACTGGGAGACATCCACCAGCAACTCACAAAAAAAACTCTTCATGAACTCTCTTAGCTCATGCACACTCTCAATAAAAATAAGCACATCAGGCCTAGTCTCAAACTACTAAACCAAAACTCAAGCATTCCTTTAATGCTTAATACTCTATCACACTCTAACTATATAACTATACTCAACACTTTACTAAACACTCTCTATAATCTCCATCATGTACCTCATAACTGAATACGCACCTCTTCACCGAATACATATTCATCTCTACATACTTGCAACATCTCTCAACATATGCTGCACTCTCAAACACCTCAAAAAAAAACATATCATCATTCAAAATCCATAAACATATCCTTGTCGTCATCAAAAATTATCATTTAACACATCTTTGTCGTCATTTAACACATCTTTGTCGTCATCAAAAATTATCATTTAACACATGCAACATCTAAATCAACAAACATATTAAGCTCTATTACTACTAAAACAAAAATTACTTTAAACAAACCAAAAAAATTTCACTAACTTTAATCTTGTCCTACTTAAGAGTTTAAAACATGGACCAAAAGGAATTACTACTGACATCAACTATAATTAGAAATACTTAAGGATCAGAAACATTCTTAACATCTTCATTTTCACCTTCATCTGTCGCAGAATTATCGATACTAAACATTTTCTTAGACTTAAATTTGAAGATACGGATAAATGAAAAAGGGGGAATTTGAATACGAAATTATTTTCTACTTTACTTCATGATAACCATTAATAAATGTTCTGGTACACGCTTACTCTACCCATAATCAAACTGTCGATATAAACTAAAATGCTTCACAACGCATAAATTTGCTAGTATGACAAGCTCCTCTATGAGCCTCTCCTAGACTTATAAACAAAATTGCTAGAATGACAAACTCTTCTCTGAGTCTCATCTAGACTGACAAACTAAATAAGCAAAACGAATCACATCATAACCGACTTCAAATAATCTCAAGTGACGATGCCAAAACTGCTAAAGCGACAAACTTACCACGACCCTCGCATAGACTGACATAACGCTGAGCGACCAACCCTTCCGGAGTTTCGTCTAGACTAACATAACGCTACACGATGAACCACAACAAGTCTCGCACAGATCTAACTTAACTCAACATACTACGTTGTAACGCGACCATAAAAATTGCTACTCAAAACCAATCAAACTAAACCAAAACGTGCTCATGCACAAGAGCAATCTTCAAAACTATATTTCAACAGTAAAACTAGTGTACCATTAATCGACCAACAAACATAACTAATAAGACTAAAAGATGAACCTACTATCGATGTAATACATCCAAAATCAAATAAACTCGTAACATCCATATCAAATAACTTTATCATTTTATATAGAAACAGGAATTTCGCTACTCAACTTCTGTTCCTTTACTCGTTGAGTTGGACACGACGGACAAGTGATACTAGTCACTCCTTTACGACCACAACCATAACAAAATAATCTCTTGAAAGATCTACAGACACTGAAAGTATGTCCATAACGTGAACAATTCCAACATACCAATTTATGCTTAATAAATGAGTTACCTACTCCACTCTTTTCTATCATTGGGGTAGCAGAATTAAGAACTTGTACTGGGGAATGTGAAGATGTAGGGGTATAAACACGACTTGAATCATTCTGAAATGAACTAGGGGTTTTGTTTCTAAAACGTGGATTAAAATAATTAATAGGCTGCTTGTGACTATATGGTGCAACTGAAACAGACTTATGTTTACTTAAAGAAGCTTCTTCTAACTTCTTACACAGTTTAACTAACGTACTAATATCCTCTATCTCTGTAAGAGCAAGATGCTGAATGAAATATGACAATAAATTTTTCTTGACTATTCTAACTTTAGTGTGTTCTGCAGGAATAATAGGTAATCGGTTAAACAAATTTTCCATATTAGCAATGAACAATACAACTGATTCACCATTCCTCTGTAATCTATTTTGATTTTTTCCCAAATATCGTCTTCAGGATGTGCTGGCAAGAAATCTTCCTTTAGTCTACTAACCAACGAACTCCAATCTGTTAATGAACTACGAAGCATAGCGATACCATACTAAAGCATCACCAGTAAACAATTCAACTGCAGAATTAAACAATTCCATTTCAGATACCTTTCGGGACTGTGCAATGTCACTAATGTTTTCTAAAAATTGATATAAGAGAGATGGGTTTCCTGAATATTTTATCGACCAAGATCCAATAGGGACTGACTGTGTGACATATGTAACCGTTGGAATGGGCACATTAGATGCAGCAATAGGATTTATATTAATATCTTTATGATTTGAACTCGTACCTTATTTAATTTCTCATGCAGATCTGCTTCCACAACAAGAATAGTAGCCAAACTTTCATTTTAAATAACACAATTTCTTCAAAATTTTCTTTAGGGAGCTTTAACCGTTGAATTCTACCTGTAAGATGTACTAATCTTGACCTTATCCTTTTAAAAATTGACTCAGCGGGATCATCCATAAATTCTAACAAAACATTTTAACTGACTCTATACTAGACTCAATCTCTTCTTTCTCTACTTTGAAATCTACTTTATAACTTGAAGGATCTATCAAACAACCGGGTTTATCTGTTTCTTTGGCCAACAACCTTGCTAAAATTTTCCTTTTATCTGAAACTGGTCTTGAATTTTCAATGCCTCTAATGTTCAATTCATATTCTAACTCATTTTTAAGTAAATGTACGATGCTATAAGTTTCTGCCATAATTAAATATCTGAATACCTCTAACGTAACTCAATTATAAAATTTTTGAAGATGAAATCTCAAACAAATGAATGTCCTAACTATATAAAGAAGAACTCACTATAAACTGTAACAAACTTTAACAAAAATGAAACTAAAAGAAGACGTTACTAATATCAAAGCAAACCTCAGTCGGTGAATATAAGTGTGATGAAAATAACTACTAAATGTTCCAGCCTCTAAGTGAAATTCCAGCCCCACGTTGGGCGCCAGTGTAATAGTATTAGTTTTAGTTTTAAAAAACGGGGGTAATTAAAACTTTTGTAACTTTATTACCCTTTATCCTCGTGACTATCAGCTATATACTAAAACTCTCTATATTTAATCTGATGTCACTAGGTCGAGATTTTCTTCTTTAGACTCCAAGCCCAGGGTAGTGTCAGATGGAAAACGGCTTTAGACAAAGAAAACTCTTAGGGGTTAAACGGCTAGTAGAGTGTTAGCTCTGGGTAGATCATGAGCATGGGTCATGGGTGGATAATCGACCAAAAATATTTTAAATAGGCGCCACCGTATTTTTTAATACAAGTGCCAACAAAATTTAACTGTGTTTGTATAAGGGGAATGCGGAAACCTTATCTTAACACCACTATCATAGCCATAAAATTTGAATTTCACTCTTTATCACACACTTACCAAAACCTCAACCACCAGATGTCAAACAGTTGTCTCAGCTTTACCTGTGAACAAACAAAAACACCACATGGACACTATTTGTGTCTTCAAAAGCATATGCCAAAAATAGAATAAATGAATTTAAACATCTGTGAAATACTAAAGGGATTCATTTTCATTATTCTGTCTTTTACTTAATGAGGGTTTGCTCTAGTTTTCTTTTCTTAATTTAAATGTAGAATAATAAAACTTCATTCAAATGAAACAAAATGAATTCTATTCATGTGTAGAAATCGGATATATATACATGTGACTGCAATATATATGCTTACTATCTTGTCATTAATTTTTTTTTTATAAAAAGAATTTTAGTGAAGTTTAACCTTCTAAATAAATATTTATAAATTAATTATTTCTAAAAAATTTTAGTTTAAGCAAACATATCATAATTTATTTGTTCATATCACAAGATTTTATTTTTACTATAATCATTGAAGCGCTTCCTTGACCATTTACAACAAAGATTGATCATCAGAAAAATAACGATCATAAAATGCAACTATTCAAATTTAACTGTTGTCTACACAAAAAATACACGAATATCAGCACCAATAAAAGCTTTTACATGACCTTAATTGTTTTTAAGCAAAATGTGAAAATTAAATCAAGACTGCATTTGGCGTCTAGATTAGGAAACAGAATCTATACTATTTTTATCTGACACAAGTTGTCATTCTAAATATCTTGACACACATTGAATGCGTGTACAAATAACTGACAAACTAAATATTTATTCGGTGTGTTATTAACTTTAAAAACTACTTTAAATTTGTGTTATTCTAATAATCAACGTAGGAGATCTTATAATAATTTATAATACTTTCAAAGTTACGGAAAGTTTCAAACACTCACGTGTATCCAAATAAATAGCAGGTGCAAAATCATGACGTCAGCTGTTGTATTTTTCCAGCGTATTAATCATCTGTAAGTTTGAAGTACCAAGATTCTTTGTTGAATAAACCATTTCTATACGGCGTATTAAATAGATAGAACGAAACCATAACTGCCTGCTTTAAATTACTGCGACGAAAATTTATTATAATTTAACATTGAAAATTGTTGTTGTAGATATGTCCATTAGATATTGCATGTCTTAAATGATGTATATTATTGTTCCATGTTCTCAACTCAAGTTCTTCTTTCTGACTCTATTAGACGCCTCGTGTTTTAGTCGAGCCATCTTGACTTTTATCTCTAGTCTACAAAAAGCGACTTGATTCTTCGACATTGGAAACAAAAGTGCCCATAATTAACTGGACTACGCTTGGCAACAAGCCACAGAATATAAATCTCCTAGATTCTATGTGTTATTGGGAATATTATACTTTACTTTTTATTGGCTGAATATTTACGAATTAAATGCTTTAAAATTTATCTGTTTTATTATTAATTTATTAGGCTTGGTGCAACAAGAAAAAAAATACGTTACAAGCCTACATAGTTCCCTGAAATTCTCACACAGCATGTGTATTCAGGTTAATCTTCTTTGGGAATTAAACCACTCATAGTTTTTAAAATCAACTTTATTTACGTTTCGATCCATGACCTAGGATCGTTGTCAAAATTATAATAAAACTTCAAGTTTGGCATTTATGACATAAATTGAAGGTGACTTTGATTTATTGATGTTTGAAATTTTGGTTTGAGTATACTAAGCAAAATTTTTAAAGTTTAACAGAATGATTGCCTTCAATTTGTGTTGCGACCTGGGATCGGCTTTCTTTAGGTAGCCAATATGCTTAACGTGAAATCAGCTGATTAATTTTATTGGTGAATTTTATATAAATTCAATAACTTGGAATTGGAAAACATTTTTAACATGTTTCTATTTATACAATTGAGAGGATGGTTATTAAAGAAGTGTGCGATTGCATTATTGAACGGCTTAAGTAGTCGTTTTTTTTTTATATTTATTTTGAGGGGGAAAATTCATTATGATTTAAGTTACCTCTTTGGTAGATTTTAACATGGTTCTGAGGCGACTCTATGGCGGGTTTACACTTGTCAGATACCAATGTTGTTCTATGAAGATTGTATATGGATTTGAGGCGACCCTATGGAGGGTTTACACTTGTCAGATACCAATGTTGTTCTATGAAGATTGTATATGGATCTGAGGCGACCCTATGGCGGTTTACACTTGTCAGATACCAATACTGTTCAACGGAGATTGTATATGGTTTTGAGGTAACCTTATTGTGGATTTATACTTGTCAGATACCAATGCTGTTTTACAAGGATTGTTAATATGCTTATTTTTATGTAATTAGTTATTTTATGTATAAATAGAAATCATGTATGTAGGCTGTATTTCATGTTAATATTGCAAGGAAAACCCAGGAAAAACTTGCAATGTTACCTATATATTGTGGGCATTTGATTTTCATTTGTTATTTCTTTTAGTAATGGAATCCATTGTTTACTGAAAGTCACGGATTCGTTTGCAACGCAGTTATTTTTATGTAGGGTTATATAGGCAGCTTCTTTGATTTTGCGTTTTTGGTGGTTTTCTTCTTTTTCTTCTTTTCAGGGAGTATGTGTATTCAGCTCATTCCCTTTCTATTGTTTTCTAATTTTATACCCTATTTTACCGAGATTCAGTGAAGGAGGTTAAGCAACCTGTGGCTACCAAGATCCCCCCAACACTTAGATATTTGCCAAAATAATGGTTTTCCAGTAAATCCTTTCACACACTTAACACTATTCGAGAATATTGCCCAACCAATTCTTGTAGTTACTTATAATAATCATCATGTTTAAGCACAGTTATCTTTTCGTCATTAGTTAATACATCTTGGGATTGGTTGGATGCGTACCTCCATTGATTTCTATTCTGGGCTAGCCTACACATCTCCCTGAAACCTCTACAGCCTACATCTTTTACTATCTGTGTGCAGTAGTCTAATCTAGGTCTGCCTCTTCTTCTCTTTTTTCCTATCTATGCTTCTAAAATATTCCGCACTATTCCCTCATGCCGTAGTATGTGGCCTATCATCCTATCTCTCCTACTTTTTACCGTTTTCCACATACTTCTTTCTTCCCCTACCATTTTTAGTACCTCTTCGTTCTTAACTTTGTCTGTCCATGATATCTTCATCATACGCCTGTAACACCACATTTCTACCTTTTTCTTGTCCGCTTCTCCTACTGTCCAGGCTTCACAGCCGTACAGTGCTGTGCTCCACACATATGTTTTAAGCAATCTTTTCCTTGTTTCTATGTTTGTGGTCTTTGAGCACAATAGTTGCTTTTTCTTGTTAAATGTAGCACGTCCTTGTGCTAATCTTTGTTTTATATCTTTTGTGCTTTTCCCATCTTGCGTTATTTGGCTTCCTAGGTAGCAGAAATCCTTAACCTCTTGTAAGTTCGTGTTAAATACTTGTATTCTTGTTTTTGATTTATTTTCCCCACCATTGCAAACTAGAACTTTAGTTTTAGATTTGTTAATTTTCATACCGTATCTCTCTGTTAGAACCGTTTCCATTTCATTAAGAGCCGCTTCTAACTCTTCCTTGCTAGACGCTAATACCGCTATATCATCTGCAAATCTAAGCATATCAATTTTTTGTCCCTGCATAGTAATTCCAAATGTCTTTCTGCATTTGACAGTATTCATTGCCTCTTCTATGTACAAGTTAAAAATCAATGGGGATAGGGCACATCCCTTTCTCACCCTTTCCTAATGTTTACTTCTCTACGTTCCTGCTCTAATTCTATTACTCCTGTTTGCTCTTTGTATAAGCTATGTACTATTCGTCTATCCCTACAACTCATTCCAATCTTTTGCAGTATTTCAAACATTTTTTTCCAATTTACATTGTCGAATGCTTTTTCCAGATCTATAAACCCTATATACACAATTTCCCCTTTTTCTATTGTTTTCTTCATTATCACTCTCAGAGCTAAAATAGCCTCCCGTGTTCCCCTGTTTCGCCTAAACCCAAATTGGTCTTCTCCTAGTATTTCTTCAGCTCGTTTTTCCATTCGTCTTTGCACAATTCTAGTTAATATTTTTGACACGTGTGCTGTCAAACTTATTGTTCGAAAATTTTCACATCTATCCACGTCTTTCTTTTTTGGTATAGTTACTATGATGCTACGTTTGAAATCTTTGGGTATCTCGCCTATCTCATACATATAGCTTACAAGTTGGAAGAGACGTTCTGTTACTGCTTGTCCAGCCGCTTTTAGAGTTTCTGCTTGCACCTTATCTGTACCCGCGCCTTACCATTTTCAGACTCTTTAATGCTAATTCAAACTCGTCTCAAGTATAGGATATCCCAAGTCATCATTTTCAATGTCTGATTCCTGTTCTAATGCAGTTAGTTCCTCTCCTGCATATAAATTCCTATATATTCTTGCCATCTACTCACTTTCTCTCGTTTTCTATAATGACGTTTCCTTGTGCGCCTTTATATTTTTGCTATACGGTTTTATATCCTAAAATTCATTCTAATTAATTTGTATGCCTCGTCTGTCTTTCCTATTTCCATCTTAGTTTGTACTTCTTTGCACTTTTCATCAATCCATTATTCTTTAGCTTTCCTGCATTTTCGAATAATTTCCCATTTTATGGCTTTGTATCTCTGTTTTCCTGTTTCGTCTGATTTATTTTTGTATTTTCGTCTTTTTTCTATTAAATTCACGATATCCTTTGTTATCCATGGTTTCTTATTTTCTTTTTGTGTATACCCCAAAATATCTCTGGCCGCCATGTCTAGGCTGGATTTAATGTTATTCCATTCTGTTTCTACTTCCTTAGTTTCAGATATTTTCCCGATATCATTCAGCAATTCATTTGACTTTTTTTCGAATCTTACTTGAATATCTTTGTCTTTTAGTTTCTCTAAGTTCAAGTGCCTTTTTCCGTTCCTCTTTTTTAGATTTTTAAATTTAAGTGCGGCCTTCATAATTACGATGTTGTGGTCAGTATCTATATCTGCTTCTGGGTAGCTTCTACTGTCTTTTACTTGATTCCTAAACCGTTGTCTAACAAGAATGTAATCTATTTGATATCGCCCTATATCTCCTGGCATCTTCCACGTATATCGTCTTCTAGCATGATGTTGAAATAATGTGTTTGTGATGATTAAATTGTTCTTGTCGCAAAATTCTACCAGCCTATTTCCCCTGTCGTTTCTCGTGCCTAAACCAAATAAACCTACTACCGCTCCTTCCCTATCCTCACCTACCACAGCATTAAAATCCCCCATAATTATTAAATTTTCATGTCCTTTTACGTATCTTAATATGTCTTAGATATCTTTGTAGATGGCTTCTACCTCTTCGTCACTGTAGCTAGAGGTGGGCATGTATACTTGTATTATTACTGTGTTTACCGGTTTAGATTCTAATCTAACCATGAGTACTCTTTCGTTCTTTTGTAAGTAATTTTCTACACAGTATCCTATCTTTTTCCGCATAACTATCCCCACACCCAAATTTCCGTCCTCTGCTCCTGTATGAATTACCCTGAAGTCTCCACTCCAAAATCCCCGCCTCTGGCCACCGAACTTCGCTGATCCCTACTATGTCTAGTGATAACCTATTCATTTCGATTTTAGGTTTTCTAGCTTACCTACTTGCTTCATACTTCTAACATTCCACGCTCCGACTCGCAGAATGTTCCCGACTCTTATTTTTAACTTTCCGATCGCATCCTCCGAGTAGTCCCTCCTGGAGATCCGAATGGGGGACTATTTTAACTCCGGAATCTTTTACCCCAGAGAATGCCATCATGTTTGTTACAATTTAAGTACGCTGTGTACTTGGGAGATAATGTGGTGGTTTCCCGTTGCCTTCCACATCGCGGTAGTGTGTCTTAGACTGCCATACCGACCCCTATGGTCTCTGCCAATCTAAGTACCGAAAGAGCCGCTGCCCTCTTTCGGGGACCTGTCTTAGTCTGGTTCCTCACTAACAACCCTACTACTTTGGTTGGACCTGTAGTTTGGCTCTTTAGCTCATTAGAACACGCAAACCATTTCACCTGTTCTAGTAATTTAGAACTTCGGAAAGGTGCAGGTCCATTCGAAATGGATATAAGTTATACTAATCATTTTATGAAATAATCAGTTCTGTTTTTTAATACTTCAGTATGATATTTTAAGGTAGAACACTCTGGATTGGTTGCTGAATGATTAGTAGAATGAGGTTTTGTAATGGACATTTGACGAAATACAATTAGTGCAACAAATTTTTGTTTTAGGGCAATTGCAATCTTCATGTTGTTCTGAACAAGTACCACATACAATCGAATTTTTACAATTTTGCTTCTTATGATAAAAATCGTGACATTGGAAGCATGTCATAATTGATAAGTCTTCGTACACTGGATATCTTTCTCAACCAATGTAAATTTTCTTTAGATTAATTACTTGTTTAAATACTAGTGGTGAACATTCACAATACACCGTATTCACACTGTTTCTGTGTTTTTTAATAAAAGTGACTTTTATATCTCCCTGAATTTGATTTTGTTCCTTTATAAGCTGCTCAAATTCCTCCTTGGTATATACACGATTAACATTTGTGATTTTGATTCTGGGTTTTCTGAGAGTTGTCAATTTAACATCATAGTTATGTAACTTTGCACTTACTGCATTTTTTAGAATCTCAGTTTCGTTCTTGGACAAGCATTTTATAACTACATTACCATTTTTAACTGATTTTATACTCTTTACCCCAACTTTAATTTCCGCTAATTTAATGTTGTAATGTAAATCTCTTTTAGTCTGTTCAGATGTCTGTACTTGTTTAGGCTGTATTACTATGTTGGGGAAATTTATAGGTACTTTCTGTTGAAGTACTTCAGTTTTTAATGCATCCACATATGAGATTCTATTATAAGATTCAAGTTTATCCTCTGAAGTGTTTATTTTTTCCTGCAATAACTTGCTTATTACATCCTGATCATTAATAATTCTATTTTTATCATCTATGATGTTTTGCAAAATGTTAATAAGTTCAAATTTTCTGTATTTTTGGCAGTAGTATTTAAGTATACGCTTCTGAATAGGAATGCATCTTAGTTCTGAAGATGTTAAATCCGAGCAATCAATACATATCAAACTTTTACATGAATCACATGCTATACATGGGTTTTTAACATCCTTTGATGGCTGCTTTAATTGTTTACAAATCATTCCATTTGGATAAGTATACATTCACATATGGCAACATTAATAACAGATATATAATGTATGAAGGTTATCACAACACTTGGTTTGAAGTTGACATTTCTTTTGTTTGAATACAAATGAGAAATTTTTTAATTAATACTAATTTCAAGATTTTACATGGATATTATGGTATGTAAGAATACACCCTAAGCAGATTATTCACAGGAACAATTTCAGAAAATCTTATTTAAGTTGTAACAATACTTTTGCATTAAATAACAGAGCACAAAACACAACCTGTTAACACTACAACAACACCTTTTCTTTCAATTGAATGTTGTGATTACAGGATCGACAAAAATGATGTTCGTAAAACACAAGACAAAATAAATGCTATTCTTAAAGCATAAACATCATCAAATAGAATGCAAGTACGAGCATTTGCAGAATTAATCAATTATTATGGACGAGTTTTGCCAAATATTTAGGATACGTACTTAAAGACAATATTAAATTCAACTGGAGTAATGAGTATGAGGAGGCAATCACAAGGACAAAGAAAAAAATTTTATCTGACAAGGTTTTAGCTCACTTCAATCCCTCTTTGCCTTTGATGGTTGCAACTGATGCCAGTCCTTATACAGTTAGGGTAGTGTTATCACATACACATCCTGATAACTCAAAACGTTTAGTTCAATATGCTTCTTACATGCTTAGTCCAGTCGAACAGAAGTATGTTCAAATTGATAAAGATGCATGTGTAATTATATTTGTCATAAAAATTTCTATTACTATCAGTTTGGTAGACTATTTACTTTATTAATAGATCATCAACCACTTATTCAAATTTTTTTCAACTTTAAAAAGTTTACCACAACTGCACGAATACAACATTATACGTTGTTCTTACAGAGTTTCAATTATAATATAAAAGATAAAAATACAAAATCTCACTCAAACGCAGATGCATTATCTAGATTACAACTAGATAAATATCCTGATTTTAATTTAGATGTTACGGATAAATCTGAAATTTTTCAATTGGAAACTTTACCGATCACATTAAATGAATTACAGAGGAAACTGCTAAAGACGGTGAATTAATAACATTTTTACAAGGTTTACAGAAAGGTACACATGTTGATGTAAAGTACATATTTCATGTTCTTCAAATAAAATTCACTTTACACAACGATTGCGTTTTACAAAATGACGTAGTAGTCATTCCAAAAAATTTATAAAAGAAAGTATTGCAGGAATTACGTGCAGTCCATTTTGGGATTATTAAAATGAAAGCCCTTGCTAGGAGTCATTGTTGGTGGCCCGGCATATCTAACGACATTGAAACTATAGGAATTGTTCTGACTCATTTGTACTAAGAATGTCGTTACGCATCCCTGAGAGATGCCAACAGTACCTTTTGAATGTGTGCATATAGACTTTGCCGATCCATTTATGAATAAATATTATTTTATTTTGGTTGGTGCATATACTCATTGGCCAAAAATCCATATAGTAAGCGATTTAACCACTAAAACAATGATAAATATTTTGAGGAAAATTACATTTGACATATCCCAATATTTAGTTACCGATTATGCTAGAACTTTCATGTAGTATGAATCTAAATGTTTTCTAAAAGAAAATTATATACTGGATAAATTAAATCCATCATATCACCGTGCAACTAATGGTTTAGTAGAGAGATATGCTCAAATCGTCAAACAATCTATACGAACTTTCCAACATATTATGTTGACAAAGAATTGCAATCGTGCAAATTTTTATTTCAATTAGGATAACCATAGGAGTCGGTATGGCAGTCTAAGACACACTATCGCGATGTGGAAGACAACGGGAAACCACCACATGACCTCCCAAGTACACAGCGTACCTAAATTATAATAAAATGATGGCATTCTCTGAGGTAAAAGATTCCGGAGTTAAAATAGTCCCCCATTCAAATCTCCGGGAGAGGACTACTTCGGAAGATGCGATCGGAAAGTTAAGAATAAGAGTCGGGAACATTTTGCGAGTCTGAGTGTGGAATGTTAGAACTATGAAGCAAGTAGGTAAGCTAGAGAACCTAAAAATCGAAATGATTAGGTTATCACTAGACATAGTAGGGATCAGCGAAGTTCGGTGGCCAGAGGCGGGGGATTTTTGGAGTGGAGACTTCAGAGTAATTCACACAGGAGCAGCGAAAGGAAATTTGAGTGTGAAGATAGTTATGCGGAAAAAAGATACGACACTGTGTAGAAAATTACTTACAAAAGAACGAAAGAGTACTCATGGTTAGACTAGAATCTAATCTGGTAAACACAGTAATAATACAAGTATACATGCCTACCTATAGCTACAGTGACGAAGAGGTAGAAGCGGTCTACACAGATATCGAAGACATATTAAGACACGTAAAAGGACATGAAAATTTAATAATTACGGGGGATTTTAATACAGTGGTAGGTGATGGTAGGGAAGGAGCGGTAGTAGGTTTATTTGGTTTAAGCGCTAGAAACGACAGAGGAAATAGGCTGGTAGAATTTTGCGACAAGAACAATTTAATCATTACAAACACATTATTTCAACATCATGCTAGAAGACGATATACGTGGAAGATGCCAGGAGATATAGGAAGATATCAAATAGATTACATTCTTGTTAGTTAACAGTTTATGGATTCGAGTAAAAGACTGTAGAAGCTACCCAGAGGCAGATATAGACACTGACCACAACATCGTAATTATGAAGGCCGCACTTAAATTTAAAAATTTGAAAAAAAGAAATGGAAAAAGGCACTTGGACTTAGAGAAACTAAAAGATAAAGATATTCAAGAAAGATTCGAAAAAAAGTCAAATGAGTTGCTCAAAGATATCGGGAAAATATCTGAAACTAAGGAAGTAGAAACAGAATGGAATAACATTAAATCCAGCCTAGACATGGCGACCAGAGATATTCTGGGGTATACACAAAAAGAAAATAAGAAACCATGGATAACAAAGAATATCCTGAATTTAATAGAAGAAAGACGAAAATACAAAAATAAATCAGACGAAACAGGAAAACAGAGATACAAAGCCATAAAATGGGAAATTATTCGCAAATGCAGGAAAGCTAAAGAACAATGGATTGATGAAAAGTGCAGAGGTACAAACTAAAATGGAAGTAGGAAAGACAGATGAAGCATACCAACTAATTAGAATCAATTTTAGTGATATAAAACCGAATAGCAAAAATATAAGGGACACGGGAGGAAAAGTCATTATGGAAGATGTAGAGAAAGTGCATAGATGGCAAGAATATATAGGGAATTTATATGCAGGAGAGGAACTAACTGCATTAGAACAGGAATCAGACATTGAAAATGATGACTTGGGATATCCTATACTTAGAGATGAATTTGAATTAGCATTAAAGGGTCTGAAAAATGGTAAGGTGCCGGGTACAGACAAGGTGCAAGCAGAAACTCTAAAAGCCGCTGGTCAAGCAGTAACAGAATGTCTCTTCCAACTTGTAAGCTATATGTATGAAACAGGCGAGATACCCAAATATTTCAAACGTAACATCATAGTAACTATACCAAGAAAGAAAGGCGGGGATAGATGTGAAAATTTTCGAACAATAAGTTTCACAGCACACGTGTCAAAAATATTAACTAGAATTGTACAAAAATGAATGGAAAAACGGAGGATGTTTATCTGAAGTGGTGTTATTTTAGTAGTTTTTTTACTTGTTCTAATAGCATTCACTAGGAGGTAAGTTTTATAATGATATATATATTTTTTGAGATTATAATAGATTCTGCATTCAAACAGTATACTGTGATTATATTGAGCATTTAATATTTTCTATATTATTATAAAAAAATCAAAATTTAAAAGGGGCTGCAACTTTTAAGGTGTGGGCCACTATAAGATCATGATTTTTCCACTTGTTCCTAAAGTGGGCACTGGGGGTCCAGTACTAGTGCATAGCTTTTACTTGACTTAGAAAATTCAGTGTTATGTTGTGGGGATATTTTTATATATTTAATTCTATGATATGATGCGTGGAACCAGAAGTGGGCACCCACGGCTCACTATTGGTGCACAAGTGGCCTACTATTAGAACCTAAATTTGGATATTGATGTATTTATTTTAAGTATTGTAGAACAATGGCAGAAAGAAAAGAACAAAGCTATACGATACAGCAAATTCAGCAAGCAATAGCTGACATTGAAAGGGGATTTAGTGTTCGCAAAGTTTCTCAAATGCATGGCATTCCAAGAGCAACTTTGCAAAGGAAATTAAAAGTGGGGACAAAACTGGCCACACAGAAGGGCCCATGTACAGTGTTCGCTAAGGATCAAGAAAGAGACATTGTCACATGGATAAAAAGCATGGCAACCGGGAGTTTCCCCGTTACGAAGAAAACTCTTGTCTATAGTATTGAGAAGTTGGCAAAGGAATTAAAACTAACCTTCCCCGGAGGAGGAACTCTTCCTGGGAGAAAATGGTATGAAGGATTTCTAAAACGAAATCCAGACATTTCATTACAGACAAGTCAGAATCTGACAACGAGAAGAAAAGATGTATCTCAAGAGGACATAGACAAATGGTTCTTAGAGGTGGAAACGTATTTAAAAAATAGCAAGTTTGAAAATGTTTTATTAAATCCCCAAAGAATTTTTAACTCGGATGAAACTGCTTTTTTCTTAAACCCAAAACCAGGTAAAGTTCTTGCTGAAAAAGGAACAATGAAGGTATATACAGCAGCAGGATCTGATGAAAAATTTAATTTTAACAGCAAATGCGGCTGGAGAGCTTGCACCACCAATGGTTGTTTACAGGTAAGGAGATCATACTTTTTAACATTTCCTAAATTTGTTATATGTTCTTAAATATTTTAGATATGCAAGAATCCCACAACACGTGGCAGAGGCTATGCCTGATGACTGAGCTATTGGAAGGTCAGAAAATGGCTGGATGACTCAAGAAACATTCTATGAATACATGACAAACATTTTTGAACCTTACTTAAGAAAACAAAACATCGAGAAGCCAGTATTATTTTTCATGGATGGACACGTTTCCCATCTGTCTTTTGCCTTAAGCACTTTCTGTAAGACCCATGGAAATGAACTAGTTGCTTTGTTTCCAAATGCCACTCATCTAATCCAACCAATGGACGTTGCTGTCTTTCATGCTCTCAAAGCTGCTTGGAGGCAGGAAGTCATGAATTTTAGAATGAGCCACGAAGGCAAACAGGTACAGAAGCAGGATTTTCTACGAGTATTAAAATCAGTCCTGTCTCGTTTAACACCTGAAACAATCATTAATGGTTTCAAGGCATGTGGGCTTGTTCCATGGGACCCAAAAAAGGTTGCTGTAACAACAGCAGCAAAGTCAAAGCGACTGATGTCGACAACACCAACAAACAAA
The DNA here is from genome assembly GCA_036346225.1 of Platerodrilus igneus. Taxonomy (NCBI): domain Eukaryota; kingdom Metazoa; phylum Arthropoda; class Insecta; order Coleoptera; family Lycidae; genus Platerodrilus; species Platerodrilus igneus. Next base: position 5,992,145 of record JARFIW010000447.1, on the reverse strand, counting down.
AAAGAAATAGCATCCTTCTTTAAGATCTTAAAAGAAAATAGTTGAAAATGCAAGGCATTGTCGCAACGAACTTCCAAATGTAGACTTACTTTAAAACAATTTAAAGAAATTAAAATTATTATGTTGTAATAATTATAAGTATTCAGATAAAATACAAAAATTTATAAACAACAAAAGAGACATTTTAATATATTTTATTTTATTGAATAAATATTTTAAAAGCTATATATGTGTGTGTATGTATGTATGTATGTATGTATGTGTGTTTGTGTGTGTAAATAAGGGGGCATCATATTTCGATTCAGTTTTTTCAGAGGATTCTAAATATGTATCGCACATTAATTTTGGACCTATTTGAAATTTTTGATAAAAATTAATTCCCCGGGGGGGTCGGGTATCCGTGGTCAGATTTTGTGGGGGGTACCATATTTCGACTCAGCTATGTTAGGGGAGTCCAAATATGTATCGCACATTAATTTTGGACCTATTTGAAATTTTAATTTTCCCGACGGAATATCGCGGGGGCACGGCGTCCCCGTGGCCCGATTCAACTGACATCAAAACTTAAGCTCAGGACACCGAGCTGAATCGATTGATGTATCACACATTGATGTCCGACCATTAGAAAGGCCTCGGACGGACAGAAGGACAGACAGACGGACGACAAATCGATTTCATAAACGAACGAAGTTCGTTGAAAATAGGCGAAGATAAATTGAAGGCATTTAAAGAAAATGAAGATGAATGGGCAGGTCCTGTTGAGCAAACAGATTTATACTACTTATGGCCAGCGACCAAGAAATTTCTAAATACCGAACCAGTTACTCAGGTAAATTAAACTCTGTAAAAATAGTTTTAAGATCAAACATAGTACACTTCTATTTATTTTTCCTTCTGATGTTACATAAGTTTACATTTTATTTTTAATACAGTTTGTGCCGACAACACCTGAAGAGAAGAATAAAGAACAAACCTGCAATCCTACAAATGATGCTGAATCTCCTCTACAATTGAATAATATTAGCCCTACGCCCAGATCATCAAATGTGCCATCCCCCTTCAAAAGAGCTCTTTTCTGGCCAGAAGAGGAAGAAAAAGGCAAACCTAAGAAAAGGAGGCAAGAAAAGCTACCTGCAGTTGCGACTTCTCCAGATATGTTAAAATATTTTAAAAAGAAAGAAGAGAAGAAAAAGACTAAATCTGCAGAAATTGAGAAAAGAAAGATTGAGAGAGAACTTAAGAGAAAATTGTTGGAAGAAAAAAGAATACTCAAAAAAATATCAAAAAGAAATCTTTAGTCACTTCATCATCTGAAGACGATGACCCTGAATTGGATGATTCAGGAAATTCACCTTGGGAAGAAATGGAAGACACTGAAAGTGAAGCAGGAGAGCCTATTGTTAAAGAATCTGATGTTCAAGAAGGAAAATTTGTCCTTGTTCCATTTTTTGGTGGAAAAAGAAATGCGACAAAATATATTTATCTGTGTGTGGTTCAAGAAGTACAAGGGAAAACCATGCACGTCCAAGGTCTTAGATCAGCAGGGAGCAAAAAAAAATTTATCATAATGGAAAAGGACATATTTGATATATTGGTAACTGAAATTATTGCAATAGTTCCACAACCACAACTCGGGATGCAAGATCGTCAGTTGGTCTACACTTTCAATAAAAATTTGCCTGTGAAAGAAAAGTTGTAATGACATTGGTTATTTATCTTTTTTTTTTTAATTTCGCTTCTAGTTATATTGTTTAATCTACATTGCTGTATATTGTTATTAAAATATATGATAATATACAGATCAATTTCTATACTCGACTGGCCCAGTTTTAGGGGGCTCATAATAAGCACATCAGAAATTTAGTATGTCCAGTAATGGCTCATTGCTGATGTTTATATTTTAAACGTTTTTTGCAAATGTTAAGTATGGTGTTGTACCATTTGATGTGTTTCTTGTAATAAGTAGGTGTCTAACTAGTAATATAGAATCAATTTGTTTCTTAGATCTCTCAAGTTTTGATGATACCTTATTGAACACCCTTAAGGGGCCTACTATAGGTACCACTACCTTACGGTATGAAAATTAACAAAACTAAAACTAAAGTTCTAGTATGCAAAGAAGGGGAAAATAAATCAAAAACAAGAATACAAGTATTTAACACGAACTTACAAGAGGTTAAGGATTTCTGCTACCTAGGAAGCCAAATAACGCAAGATGGGAAAAGCACAAAAGATATAAAACAAAGATTAGTACAAGGTCGTGCTACATTTAACAAGAAAAAGCAACTACTGTGTTCAAAGACAACAAACATAGAAACAAAGAAAAGATTGCTTAAAACATATGTATGGGGCACAGCACTGTACAGCTGTGAATCCTGGACAGTAGGAGAAGCGGACAAGAAAAAGATAGAAGTCTTTGAAATGTGGTGCTACAGACGAAAGATGAAGATATCATGGACAAACAAAGTTAAGAACGAAAAGGTACTAAAAATGGTAGGGGAAGAAAGAAATATGTGGAAAACGGTAAAAAATGGGAGAGATAGGATGATAGGCCACATACTACGACATCAGGAAATACTGCGGAATATACTAGAAGCAGAGATAAGTAAAAAGAGACGAAGAGGTAGACCTAGGAGGTACGCATCCAACCAGTCCCAAGATGGATAAATTAATGCCGAAGAAAGTAACTGCACTTAAACAATATATTTATTATAAGCAACTACAAGTATTGGGTGGGCAATATTCTCAAATAATGGTAATTGCGTGAAAGCATTTACTGGAAAACTATTATTTTGGCAAATGCCTAAGTGTTGGGGGATCTTGGCAGCCACAGACTGCTTAACCCCTTTCAATGAATCTCAGTGAAATAGGGCATAAAATTAGAAAACAATAGAAGGGGAACCGAGCTGTATTGCTGTGTGAGAATTTCAGGGAACTATGTAAGCTAGTTTAGAAAATAAATAAGTGCAGGTACACGTCCAACCAGTTTTGAGACGGAAAACCCGATGAAGAAAAAATAAGCGCAGATAAATCTGATGATTATTATAAACAACTACAGGTGTTGGTTGTGAAATATCTGCAACTAATGTTGACTGTGCGAAAAGATATATTGAAAAAAATATTAAATCGGTAAATGCTCAAGTGCTGGGGAAACTTGGCAGCCACAGGCTGCTTACCCTCCTTCGCAACCACTGAATGTCGAAGAAATAGGGTATATAATTATAAACAAATAGAAGGGGACCGAACTGCATCTAACAAGAAAGAACAGCGCCTGTGATGAAAGACAACAAACATACAACAAAAAGTTGTGGAAAGCATATGTGTGGAGCACATCACAGACAGTTTACCTACGAAATACGGGCAGTCTGAAAAGCAGACAGAAGAACAGTAGCAGCCTTTGAAATGCCGTGCTTCAGATGTATGGGGATGATAGCATGGACAGACAAAGTTAATAACAAATAGATTATAGAAATAGTAGACGAACAAGAATATCCGTGGGAAAAAATAGAAGAAAAAAGGGCAGAATACGTTCTAAGGCATTTTTGGGGAATAGTATGGGATATATGACAAGCAGAGATAGGAAAAAAGAGGTGGATGTAGATCTAGATCAGATAGTGATAGATGCAGACTGTGCAAATTTCAGGGAAATCTGTAGGTTAGTTCAGAATAAGAAACAATGATGGTACGCGTCTAACCAGTTTCGGGACTGAAGACCTAATGATGATGAGGATAACTCCTAATGCTTTAGTGTAGAATAAATTTTCCTTTGCTAGCAACTACTTCAACCATCTTAACTAAATAAGGTCTTGGCTATATTTTGTTTATCGTAAAAAATCTGCACAACTTATTGCTAGAACTTCAACTTTGGACGAGTTTGCACTCATACGTTTTGCCCTGACGTTTTAAGGCTAATTCTACTTGGTGATGGAATTGATCTACAGACAAACGTATGACCTGTTTCAAAATATCTTAATGTCAGGGTATCTGCTGAAATCTCGCCTAAATTAATTATTTACACTAAAATGCTACAAAACTTCCAATTCTTATTTTGACCCGAGCAATTATCAAGCCAAACTATTATATTTTAATAAGAAAGCACAAAACGTACCTATTATCTCTTCCGACAATGACTTCATGCCACACTACACAGCTAATTGTAAAATTTTGAACTTTTACTAAGGGAAACAACTCTCTTGATATGCAACCAACTGTTTTTAAAAAAATTAATATTGATATGTCATTTGACATATGCTGTGTTCTTTTAATTCATAAACATTGTTTTTTAAATAATAATTTTTAATTGAAGTCGCGTTTAATCAATAACAGAAGTGTTTTTTTTTTCTCCATATACTGTAGGGATTTGGTGCATTACAAAAAAAATAAGAAAACATTTTATTTATACAAATTTGAATTGTGACATTTTCTTTGACATTTTATTCCATTTATATGACAAATGTCAATTAAAGATTATTCTACAATGAAAACAAAATACTTAATTTAAAAGAAAACAATGGCAAGGAAATCAAAACGGACCAATACTACTCGTACAGAAAAATTCTGCCGTATGTCTCATGTGTTCAAATGACATATTGTAAGAAGTAAATAACAATACTATTTCGGAAATAATTTTGAAACAACCTTCTACAGACAAAACAGAAATTTTCCAGGAATTTAATTCTTCAAATATTCTCAAACTTACGTGTGAGGAAGTTACGAATGCAATCAGATCCTTTCATATTATATTCTCTTAGACCTTCCCATATCCAAGATATATTCAGCTATAGTGCAAGTTCTTAGGGCCAAAATCTTGTAAAAACACTATCCACCTTATGTAACCTAATGCTTTCAGGTTGTACAATAGCAACGTTTAAAACTTTTATAGTTTTTGTTTTTAAATGCAAATAGTAATGTTAATATTACTTCGGTAGTAAATAACTTATAGTTTCTACTTTCTTGTGATATAACACAGTTTGAAAAACAAGAACTCTGAACTAACCAATCATTCACCTCTGAATAATTACAATAAAAATTGATACAACTATTTAACAGCTGATAATGCTTGCAAGCGATTCCATGGCATAGTTGATATGCATGTGACTACTATACCCAAGGTCCCGGATTCCAAATTCGACACGGTCTGCTTGAAAAATGTTAGGCAAGCATTTTTCACAAAAATACGCCCTTGTTTGGATGAGAGGTAAAATGTAAGTGCCATGTGTAAGTGTTGTCACGCACGTTAAAGATCCTTACGTTGCTTGGAAAGCAAGGATTCAGCAAAATTCAAAATTTCCAGGCAAATAAACTCGCTTTCAACTAATGTATTACTTTCGGGTGGAGCATTGGAAAATCAAATCTAATGATTATGCTTGTGGTAACACATTTTAATATTTTCATAACGGCAAAGGTGTTTCTGCATGAAATCATAAACATTTATACACATAGCATTTTAGATTGCTTGAACTATAGAATCCTGTGGGTTTCTTGAAGCTTTTAACTTTTCAGCCTCCCTCACCTTAAGCGATGTAAGATATCTTTTACACTTTCTTAGATGCCCATCTTTTGTTACATGAATATCTACAACAAAAGCAATTTCTTTTTAATTCTTCCTTATTAATAGAGTGCTGTTCTTATAATATTCAATTTAAAATTGTTTAATTTACCTGAAATTTCATCGCTTTGTTACAAACTGCTCGTAGAAAAGAAGATTGGGTTTCCTTCTTTAAATGATTGTTAGAGTCTAAAAAATAACGCCTGCTTGAAGCTTTTGTTCATGTACATTATATTGTGTTCGATTCTTGTAAATAATTTATAGTTAAAATTTATTATTACATTGAGCTTGGTTATTTTAACTTCGCCGTGGTATATTTTGGATTTGTTAGTGCAAAATTCCCATGTGTTTACTAAGCACCCGCTAACCTGTGCCGTGAATGGTGAACATTGTGTTAGTGCGCGGCTGCAAACAGTATCGATTGGGAAACACGCCAAGCCGAAGCAAGCAGTATAGTGTCGTCTTTCGCAGTGACCGCATCGCATTTTATACTCATTTATATGTAGAACCAACTACGTATGATCCGCTGTGTTAATAATATAGCAGTAGTCGCATATACCGCATCAATCGTACAAGTATAGTGTCGTCCTTTGAATTCTTCGCACCGCTTTGTGTATGAACTGCTGTCGAGTTTGCACGTGCTGCATGCTGTTAATTGGATGAACCGCTTGTTTGTAGAAAACTGCTATTGTTGTGATGCGCTCTGATCCATCCGCCAAAGAGAAAAGTAGATGCTACATCCTTGTTTGCACGGCTTCATCATTAAAGGTGAGTGCTAAAGTAAACGCTTTTATTTTGATTTGTTGACGAACATTTAATTATCTGTTGCTTGTTAAAATATCCTTTAAATTAAACAGTCCATTCTCTCTTCAACTTAATTATCGAAATTACTGCAATCAATTTACATTTTGGTTGAATTCTCGCCCGATTTGGAATAAATAACAAGCTCATAATTAATTATACCGCTCGTCAAAGCAGTGGCAGTCAATTAGCATAATTTGTAGCGTTAAGTTATTTACGAGTTTTATATCTGCCGTGCAATTAGGTTTACGTTTGTGTGTCGCCGCTAAGCTATTATAAACCGTCAAGTTTTGTTCTTTATTTTGTCCGCTTTGTATTTATACGTTAACCATAGCAGAAAAATTAAAGCATAATTGTTTTCTACGGAACATCGCCATTAATTCCCTAAAAGAAATGTTTGAGATTGTTCAAAAATCTACAGTCAAACCTGCTTTTTTAGATTTATTTCGCGCTCAATACGAATCATTGGAGAGCATCAAGGACACTTTCTTCACGCATCACAATTGGATTGTGGGCATAATTTCTTCAGCCGACGACGCTGATAAAAAATTTGAACTCGAAGATGCTATCCATAAACGTTTTGACCACAATTATTTTCAAGCTGTTTACCAGCCAACTTTCACCGCAGGTTGAGGTGTCCCCGCCACCGCTAAATAACTTAAGGAGAAAGGTATTATTACCCCCGCTGACCCTGCCTACATGTGATGGAGAAACCACTCTGTTTGAAAGCTTCATCGATCGTTTTGATAGTCTCGTTCATTTTAATACCGATTTGTACGACGTAGATAAATTTTCATATCTTCAATCATGATTAAAAAATTCTGTACTCGCAACGATTAAAACCTTTGATCTCACCACAGCCAATTTTGCTCTTGCATACACAAAACTTCGTGAAAAATATCGTAATATTCGTCACATTACCTCTGCTCTATGGAACAACACAGATAAATTTCCTAAATTAAACTTCGATAACCCCGTCGGTTTGCAAAAATTAGTTGATACTTTTGTTGATAATTTATAGGCGCTTAAAAAATTTGATTTACCTGTGGAGCATTGGGATTTCATTCTTGTACAAATGATATTAAACTGCTTGAATGTACACACAGCTCGTAGTTTTGAAATGCACCAAGATCCTAATGCAATCACATCTTATAAAAAGTTAATTGCTTATCTCGAAAATACGTGTAAATCCTTATCGAATTTGTCGGCAAATCATAAAACCGATTTAAACAAAGTTCTTCATTCTAGCAATCCGTCTAAACCTCGCTCCGCTGTTTCCATGTTAGTTCAAACAAAAACTAATTCTAATAAAGGTCCGCTTAGAACCTTCTGTTGTTTTACTTTCCACCGTTCAAGTGGAAATTGCTGATTGCTCTGGTTCTTACTAGCAAATTCACAGCTTACTCAATTCGGGCAGTATGAGTTCCTTTATTTCGCAAAGTAGTGTGAAACGTTTAGGTTTTCGTACTACTTCACATTCGCTTACTCTTAGTGGTTTAGGTTCCATGTGCTCTGCTGCTCAGCATGGCACTGTCGCCATTTCGCTCAAACCAATAGGTGTTTCTTCACCAATTATTAATTTTCAAGTTGTAGTACTTCCCAAAATTTGTGAGAATTTACCTACTTCCAATATTTCTTTGCAACATTTCAATCATCCGGCTAACCTCAAGCTAACTGATCCGCTCTTTGCTCAATCTGGACCCATTGATTTCCTACTGGGGCCGGATATTTTCCCCAAAGTGTTATTAGACGGTCGCATCCAGGGTGATAGCAATCAACCTGTTGCTATTAATACCATTTTTGGATATGTTTAATGGGAAACATACCTTCCTCGCCCGCTTCTGAAATAACTAGCTTGTTTTGTATGACAGATTCTACTTCCCCATTGGAAGATATCGTCGCTAAATTCTGGGAAGTCGAAGCTGTTCCTGCCGCTCAACCTTTCACGCCTGAAGAAACTCTTGTTGAAAAACATTTTGTCGATACATTTCGCCGCAATGAACAAGGTCACTATGTTGTCTCACTGCCGTTTAGAGATCAGGAACCATTTTTTCCAGGTAGTCGTGATCTTGCCTTACAACGGTTTGTCGCTTTAGAAAATCGTCTACTCAAGCAACCTCGTGTTTATGAACAATGCGTTTCGTTTATGCGTGAATATCTTGATTCTCAACATATGCAATCTGTTGTTATTGGGTCTCATTCGGACTTTTCTTATTACATCCCGCATCATTGAGTTGTGAAACCCGAAAGCGTAAGTACGAAATTACGAGTGGTTTTCAACGCATCCGCTAAAACTCTTTCTTAATCGTCCTTGAACGATCAGATTAATTGTTTGTTGAACCGAAGTTGCAACCCCATATTACCGCCATTTTGTTACAATTTCATTTACATCCTTATGTTGTTACTGCCGATATTCGTCAGATGTATAGACAAATTCTTGTAAATCCCGCTCAGTGTGACTATCAACGAATTGTTTGGCACTTCTCCCCAGAGGAGCTCATTCAGGATTTTAAGTTAAATACCGTTATGTATAGAATCAATTGTGCTCCCTTTCTTGCCATACGAACGCTTCAGCAGTTGGCCGTGGACAAAGGGAATTCTTATCCGTTAGCTGCTTTCACACTTCGCCACCATACTTATATAGATGACATCGCTACTGGTGGAGATTCTATTGAATCAACCCTCGCTCAACGTAACCAACTAATTGCTCTTTTAAAACTTGGTGGTTTCGAACTGCATAAATGGTCAAGTAACCATCCCGCATTGTTAAAGGATCTTTCCGCTACGCAGCAATTCGCGCAACCCTGCTCCTTTGAGGATCCTGATACTCAACCTTTAAAAGTTTTAAGTCTCCAATGGAATTCCACTTCAGATAATTTTTGTTTTCTAGTTCAGCCACTAAGTACCTGCTATACCAAACGCAACCTACTTTCTAACTTAGCTCGTATTTTCGACCCCATGGGACTTTTATCCCCTTTTACTTTTCTGGTAAAACACTTAATTCAACGTTTATGGTCGTTAAAATTAGATTGGGATGCTCCCCCTCCCTCTGACCTCCTCCGTTTGTGGGAGAGATACTTACATGAGTTACCGCTTCTTTCGGATTTCGCTTTACCCCCCTTGCTTATCCCGCCTCAGTTTACTACGTGCGAAGTTCACTGCTTTGCTGATGCTTCCGAACGTGGTTACTGTGCTGTCGTTTATTTTCGCTTTGTTACTCCTTCCGCCGTTGAGGTTTGCTTAGTGTGCGCTAAGTCTAAGGTCGCACTCCTTCGTACAATCTCTTTACCCCGTCACAAATTGTTGGCCACCACTTTGGCATCAAAATTATTAACCTTTGTCCTCAAAACTTTTGATTCGAACCTTACTTTCATAAAATTTATTGTTTGTCTGATTCCATGGTAGTACTTTCGTGGATTCGTTCCCCGCCGCAGCGTTGAAAGACATTCGTCGCCAATCGTGTTGCTTACATTCAGGAAAACACGTCTCGCGCCTCTTGGCATCACATCCCCTCCACCAAGAATCCTGCCGATGTCGGGTCACGTGGTTTACTCCCTACCGACTTGTGCTAATGTTCTCTAGGGTAGGCGGCTTTACCAACCTTGTATGGGTCTTTCAAAAACAACAGCCCATATATTCCGCCTTCAGATACTCCTGAAGTTCTTACTGAACAACGCTCTATTGTTTTATCCGCTGTCGTAACATTCTCTTGGATTCAATCAATTCTAGAAAATCACTCTTCCTTTCCTTTTATTACTCGCATTGTTGCTTGTATTCTCCGTTTTCGTCATAATCTACGTCACCCAATCGAAAGATACTCCGGAACTTTGTCATCTTCTGAGTTGCAAAATGCTCTGACCCCTATGCTTGTGTATACTCAACAATCTTATTTCGCTATCGAACTTGAGGCCATTCATTCTGATTCCCGTTTAAAAAAGAGCTTTCGCAAATTTGCCCCTTTAACCGCCATTCCGGAGCCCGCACTTTCTCACCCACAGCTTAACCTCCTCTCTCGCTGGCAACTGCTCCAGCGCATTCACCAAGATTTTTGGTCCCGTTGATCCAAAGAATACTTACACTCACTACAACAACACTCAAAGTGGCACACCCCGTCTCCTCAAGTTGATTTGGGCACCTTAGTACTAATTAAGGCCGCTAATGTTCCTCCAGTTCGTTGGTCCCTCGGCCAAGTTGTGGCTGTGCATCCTGGCACAGATGGTGTTGTTAGGGTGGTCACGCTTAAAACCGCTCATGGCGAGCTGAAATGTCCTGTGTTAAAGCTCTGCCCCTTGCCCGCAATGTAGAAAAAGAATTCTTTTTTTTTGGTTTTTGTAGATCCTTTCCTTTCTTGTTCGCTTTTTCTTTCGCTTGGTTATTCCGCCCCCTGCCTTATAATTATTTTTTCTTTTAAAATGCCTTGCATTTTGGTGGGCGGTATGTTCCGTTCTTGTAAATAATTTATAGTTAAAATTTATTATTACATTGAGCTTGTTGGTTATTCTAACTTCGCCGCGGTATATTTTGGATTTGTTAGTGCAAAATTCCTATGTATTTACTAAGCACCCGCTAACCTGTGCGCGGCTGCAAACAGTATCGATTGGGAAACACGCCAAGCCAAGCAGTATAGTGTCGTCTTTCGCAGTGAGCGCATCGCATTTTATACTCATTTATACGTAGAACCAATTACGTATGATCCGCTGTTAATAATATAGCAGTAGTCGCATATACCGCACATCGTACAAGTACAGTGTCGTCCTTTAAATTCTTCGGGCCGCTTTGTATAGGAACCACTGTCGAGTTTGCACGTGCTGCATGCTGTTAATTGGATGAACCGCTTGTTTGTAGAAAACTGCTATTGTTGTGATGCGCTCTGATCCATCCGCCAGAGAGAAGAGTAGATGCTACATCGTTGTTTGCACGGCTTCATCATTAAAGGTGAGTGCTAAAGTAAACGCTTTTATTTTGATTTGTTGACGAACATTTAATTATCTGTTGCGTGTTAAAATATCCTTTAAATTATACAGTCCATTCTCTCTCCAACTTAATTATCGAAATTACCGCAATTAATTTACATATTGTATCATTGCAAAAGCTAATTCTACCAGTATTTTAGTTCTGCTTGAAATATTCATTATACAATTATGTAACACTTTGGTATTACGTTACATAGAAATCAGATGCAAAAAGAGGAAAATGAATCTTAAATGAACAAATTAATATCGAAGCACCTAGTATGAGCCTGATTTCATGTATAGCAGTGTTCTGGGTGTCCATATTTGGACACCCTTGCAAGGTATCTTGCTTATTTTTAAAGGTAGAGGGTTGCAGTTTTCGGGACACTGTACTACTTTTCTGTGAAACTAAACCGCCAACAAAATTTTCATAGCCCTCTTGGTTTTTGAGATACAGGGTGAAATTGAAAATTATCACTTTTGGGGTATTCCTCGTATCTCATTTGTCTTTTAACATATTAGAGAGGTGATAAACTATTCTTTTAGAACATTTTCCATAGAATCCAATGATGGTTGGTTTGCTTTTTTAGCCATCCGACTTTTAGTTATCACGCAAACATGTTTTTTTTTTTAAATTGGACACCCTATATATTTTTAATTAATTAAATTAAGCTTTTCCTGTATGTATTTATTTTGAAAAATAACTGAATAAATTACACATTCCTCAAAATTAGTACGTTATTTAATAGTAAAAGAACAGAAATGTATTTGCATATTATTTATTCTAAAAATGTTATAACGGATTTTTAAATAATTTTCTTTTATTAACTTAACAACGTACCTACATATTAAACGGTTTAAATATTAATTATAGGGTTTTCATATAACATACATTAACAACAACAACATATAATCATAACTATGGAAATTGTTCAAAATGATTACCATTTTCTCTAATACACAATTCAGTTTGATTATTCGTTTGAGAGCATTTAAGAGAATTATTGAAGGTCTTTGTATATTTTGAAATGCAAGAGTAATGGTTTCACAAAGTTCATGTGGATTGAGATGGCGCTTTGCATAAATTTTGTTATATAAGTAACCCAAAAAAAGTCTAGACTGAAAGAGCGAGCGATCGTGGGGAGCCAACTTATTGGCACATTAGTGCATATGTATTTGTCAAGAAAATGGTTTTCTAAAAAAAAGCAAATTCTCAAGGAATTATGAGCAGGTGCTCCGTCCTGCTGAAAATATATAGCATTTAAATGCGCCAGTGGAACATTATTTATTTGTTCAGGAATTACATCTTGCAAATTTCTAGGTATCGGTCTCTTGTAGCACTTTCTTATAAATTCTGTATGCTCATTGTTGACCCAAAATAAAACATGCGACGCTGAAGTCGAACATACCCTACTGCTAATGCTCAAATACAAGGTAATGATTTTCTTGGTACCAGCATCTAGTATTATGCTTGTTAAAAATACCAGCACTTGAGAAATATGCCTCATCGGACCATATTGCTGAACGAGCAACATGTCTGTTTATTTGATTTTGTAGTAAATACCTGTTACAACCTGTTAAGATATACTTCTAAAGCCTGAAACGAATTTTCCTTGGATTGTGTGAAGAAACATAACTTATACTTTTCAAAGTTTTGATATACTCCCATTCCAGTACTTTTGTAAAAAAATCACAAATTTTAAACTTACAACTTTTAAGTCAATCTTGAAAATTATTTTGACAAACGATCCGACATCGCCATCAACAAATTATTTTCTTTTGTTTCATTGAGGTAATGGCTACAAAATGTACTGCTGCCATGGCCTACTACTAAATAACATATTGATTTCGAGGAAAGTGTAATTTATTCAGTTATTTTTCAAAATAAATCCATACTATTATATATTTTAGAAAAGCCCAGAAAATGCTAAATTCATCATCATCATCATCATGAAGGTCTTCAGTCCCTCAAATTCCCATAGCCTACATCTTTCACTGTCTGTGTGCAATAGTTTAATCTAGGTCTATCACTACCTCTCCCTCTCTTTTTTCCTTTCTTTGCTACTGATATATTACGTACTATTTCCATATGCCTTAGTATGTGTCCTGTCATACTATCTCTTCTATTTTTTACTGTATTCCACATACGTCTTTCTTCCGCTACCATTACAAGAACCTCTTTATTCTTAACTTTGTCTGTCCATGATATCTTCTTCATACGCCTGCAGTACTACATTTCAAAGGCATCTACCTCTTTCCTGTATGCTTCTCCCACTGTCCATGTTTCACAGCCATACAGTGCTGTGCTCCACACATGTTTTCAGTAATCTTTCCCTTTCCCGATTATTTTGGGAATCCCACGTCTTGACAAAACTGATTTTAATTTCTTAATTATATTTTCTGATGTTAAGTTGTTATTCAAATCCATAACTTCAGGATATTTTGAATAATAATCAACTATTATTAAATAACTCTTACCATGAGTTTCAAATATATCCATTCCTAATTTGTACCAAGGTTTCTTTATTATGTTGTGTGGAGTCATGGATAATTTTGTTTTTGAATTTGCGTATATATTGCACATTTCACATTTTTGTATAAGTACCTCTATATCATTATTAATTTTTGGCCAATAAACTGTATTTTTGCTCTTGCTATACACTTTCGAGCTCCTAAATGACCTCTGTGTATATCTGATAAAATTTTGTTTCTCCAAGTATTTGGAATAATTAGTCTGTTACCAACATATATCAACCCTTGTGCCGATTGAGTAATAGTTTCTTTTAATTTATAAAATGGTTTTAGACTACTCGGTACTTGTTTAATTTTTTGTGGTCAATTATTTTGTATGTACATTTTAATTTGGCATAACTCTTCATCATTTTGTGTTGCTTTTATTAATTGCTTTAATCTTTCCTCAGTCACTTTTATATTATTTTGTATTAGGCAAACCTGCAATTCTAAATCTAAATTATCATTTAGTTCTTTGCTCATATTTAGTCTTCAAAAGGGTATCTGCGAACAGATCATTTCCACTTTTGTAAATTAGTTTGATATTATATTTTTGAAAAGATAACCTCATTCGTTGCAGCCTGGACGGACAAAGATTTAATGACTTTAAAAATAGGAATTAGAGGTTTGTGATCTGTTTCTACATAGAAATCTCAACCATAAACGTATTGGTAAAATTTGTTAACACCAAAGCAAATTGCTAGGAGTTCTTTTTCTATTTGGAGATAGTTCTTTTGGGTGTCTGTTAAAGAACATGAGGCATATGCACATGGTTTATTATTTTGTAACAAAACAGCTCCCAATGCGTGATGTGAAGCATCTACTGAAACTATAACGGTTTCTTTTGAATTGAAATATTTTAAAATTGGTTCAGAAGTAACCATTTCTTTTAATGTTTTGAATGCATTAGCTTGAAGCTCATTCCATTGAAACATAACCTTTTGTTTTAATATATCTGTGAGGGGTTTGGTTATTTGAGATAAGTTATTTATAAATCTACCTAGATGTGTAATCATACCTAAAAATCTTTGGAGATCCTTTGAATTGACCCATTCTGTACTTCCTTGTACTCTTTCAATAATTTTTAATGTAACTAATTCATCAAAGCAACGTTTGAATTTTTTGTGTAATGCAAATGGTACATTTCTCACAGAATTTACTACTGGAGTGACATTTTCTTTTAATTGGATGTGATATGGTTTGCAAATCTCTCCAATTCCTTTAAAAATTTCACCATAATTAATTAATTGGTTATAATCATTGTCAGTAATAGAATTAATTGTTCTAACCTTTACTTTTTTATGTAACTTAGTAATCCCTAAATCTGAACATGTACTTAAACCTAAAATCGATTCAGATTTACTTTCTGTGACATAAAATTCTACATTTTTAATAAATATGTCATTGAATTTTAAATCTAAATAACATTTACCAATAGTTGGAATATTTTCACCTGTATAGATTGATAAAGTTTGATGTGTTCTAAGAATTTTCTTTTTTGTATCTAACTGCAGCTCTCTTAAATTAAATAAAGAAATTAAATTTGTACTAGAACCTGAGTCTACTTTAAACCTAGTATGTACATTGATATTTGAGGTTATGGGAATATTAATTGTACAATGTTGGTGAACATTTGATGAACTGATACTATCAATTACCAAATCGCTTTCTAAATTAATTTCATTGACATTATATCTATTAGTTTTATTTCTACAAACATTTGCAAAATGATTTGCTTTTTTACAAATGTTGCAGTGCTTTCCATATGCATAACATTTATTAATTCTATGAGTACGACCACATTTTGTACAATTGTTGATAATTTTACCTGTATTAATTACGTTCGGTACATTTTTTCCAGTTGAAAGATAATGATTATTTGACCTTGACCTCTTGCGATTAGTTGTATTGCTCGTTCTGTTGGAATGCCCCGCCTGTATGTTGTTTTGTCTAATAATGTCTATTTCGTGTCCTTGTTCTCTATATCAAGTTGATATGCGTTCCTTGTCTTGCATTAGTTGAAGATTTTTTCTAGAACTTTCCGTTATGATACAAAATTCTATTACCTGAGTTAGCTCCTTATTTTCATATTGCAGCAGTTTTTCCCTCAAGATGTCATCTTTGATGCCTATAATGGACATTGATTTTATGAGATCATCCTTTAATTCCTCGTTTCCGAATTCGCATTGATTTCCTTGATTTTTAATTCCGTTACAAATTGTTTGATCTTCTGATTTGGATTTTGTCTTGATGTAAAAAATTTCTATCGTTCATAAGTTAAGTTCTTCTTTGGCGCAAAATAATTATTAAATTTTTGTTTTAGTGCTTTAATTTTATCCTTTTCTTGCTCGGTAAATAAGAATGTATTGGATATTTGAATTAATTCTTCTCCCATGCAGTGTAGTAATTGAGCACATTGTATTTTTTCTGGTTTCGCATCTAGTTCTGTTGCAGTTGAATACATTTTAAAACTCTATAACCGAGGGTCGGTACTAAATTATTTTTTATTTCCATATTAATAATTAATTAATTGTATTCAGTTTGCTAGTATTTTAATTTGCAGTACACGAATAATAAGTTGCAGTTCTTCTACTACGCAGTGCCATGTTATGTTTATAGTGTACTCTAATGAAGCCAGACGTAGACTGTGTTTATTAAAAATAAAACATAAGGCCATACATATAATAAGACTAGTGAGGATGTTAGGAAACCCAACTTACAGAAGATACAATTGGTGTTGTCTAGCTAACAGAGTTGTTGGAAACTAATCTGCTCTGACGAAGTTTAAAGAAGCTGAAACCGGTAAGTAGATGTTTCATCCCCTTGTGAAATAATAATGCTATTGTTTTGTTAATGGCTATGCAACTATTAGTTCGATTTGTATTGTAAATAAGCTCTTATTATTTTCATATAAGGGTTTATTTACAGATACATCTTATTTTTCATTGTGTTCTACACAAATTCCTTATTGCGGACTGCAAATAACTTGTCTTGTTATTATTATGATTTGCCTATGGGGCAAGAAACGAGTGTCGCCACAAGAAGGTTTGTTATTTTGTAAATAAATTTTGCTCTAACATATATATATATATATATATATATATATATATATATATATATATATATTGTTGTGGGTAAAGGGGTAAATCAGTGTAAAACAATAAAATTCCAGCAAAAAAAGAGTAAATAATTTACGAGCAAAATTAATTTAATTCGTTTAGTGAAAACGGGCGAGTATTAACGTATTTTTATATTTAATAATTAGAATATTAGGATCACATAAAGGAAAAAAGCTTCAAAGCACATAGAAGTTCAAGGATACGCATAATTAACCATAATTTATTTTAATCAAACACATATAAGCAAAAGGGAGCGTGCTTGCGTAAGAAAATCAATAATTCCAAGGCAAATGTATTCGTTTTAAAAGCCAATGTCAGTTTTATACAGATACCAAGAAACAGAAAGTCGAATGTTCAAACGGTCGATAATTAACAGAAACACCTGCTTGTTAAAGGTTACGTTCAAAGAAGTCGAGCGTATGTTACGATAAGATTTCATAGAAATTATGTTCAACCGTCAGATAAACAGCGAGGGTAACCAACATCTTAAGGAGCGAGGAAAATGAACAATCGGTAATATACAACAAATAGAGACAGATATAAAGCAAGCAAGGAATTGAAAAGCACGTACGATATACACGTGGAGTTGAGATAGGATGTCAACAATATCGATTTTCTGTAACTCAAGTGGGGTTTTGAAGGAGACAGCAAACATGTATAGAACAAAGATGAATCTTAGGTGGAGTTTGTGATGGCAGAGAATTTGGTCATTGGTTGAAAGAGAACAGTATCCAAAACGAACGAACACGGGAAGGTCGAGAACGAATTCTCTGTAAGCAACAAGTACGGCGGGAGAAATTTTCGGAATTAAGCGACGGTTATGCTCTTGAAAAATGATATAACTACCGGAGCTTTAATATTCAAGTTCTCTTTTCCTTTACTTTGATAAAGTGCTGAATACCGATTCAGACCACCAGAACAAGAAAGCTTTTGGTGAGTAGTTTGTGTGTGTAATAAAGTTACATTTGATATCGTGTTTAAAAGTATAAAACTGTAGTTGCGGACCTCCAATTATTGAAGTAATGCACGAGTTAGTGGGTGATTAAACAAAAGGTCCGGCTACTACCACAAAATGTATTAAATGGAAGCATGATATATGGTGGTGAGCAGAGCTGGTAATCAATTTTGTGTGCATGATATATGGGTATGGAATGGTACTGTGAGACTAAGTGAAATATCAGATGGTAGAGGCCTGTGGATTCGACAAGCAGCACAGTAAATGGTAACAACGCCTAGGGGTTTTATGGTAACCATCGCCGATGGGAATGAAGACTAAAGAATTCTCCAGGTAATTTGTTTGAAATTTCTGTTGTATAAACATTTGTGGAATTTTGTGTTGTGTGGTTGACTTTTTGTGGTATATTTATGGTTTTAGAAACTTATTTGGAAAGATACAAGTACAGGACAATTTTTGAGTATTGAAAAAGGTAAACGGGTCTGTAAATTTTGTTTTAATTTATGAAAGGTTTAAAAGGCATATACAAACAAAACTTGGTTATAATGAGCTCACAATACTCCAGTGTGAAGTCAATTTAGGGTAACATGTGGGGCCCATCTACTCAGATCTAATTTAATTTGTTTTAAATCAGTATAAAAATCAAGGACTTTAATAACATACCATAAATTGAGTTCTATAATTATTGTATCAAACTGTTTTAACGCATGTGTAAATATAATTTATTTGTTAATAGGTGTAAATAAAAAGTTGTATGGTTGTTGTATTATTTGGTGATTTTATTGAATGGTGTGCGAGTGTGAAAGACGTATGTCTGTAAATTTAGGTATTCCAGAAGAGGCCCAGCTGAGCTAGCCAGGGATGCAGAGGAGTTTGAAGAAGGCTTAATAGAAAGGCAAGGAATTTTTTTTTATTTGTGAAAATTTTAGGTTGAGTTAGGCGCAGGCTCGAGGGTTCCCAGATTTGTCCCAGGGTTCCACGGCAATTTTATGACGTCCAATTCGTGGGGTTCGAATGATTTTTAGGAGGAGGTTCGAATAATCCAGAGACTGTCTTGACTGCCGCGGCAATATATATATATATATATATATATATATATATATATATATAGTGGGTATTTTATATAAAATACTCATATTTAGACCAGGGTAGAAAATTAAATAATCACATCAAATAATTTTAATCACCGTGTATAAGGAATTTTATTAGATAATACGCTTTATTAAAACCATGAAGCATAAATAAATTCGGTCGTCTCAGTAAAAATAAGAAATTTAAACCATGTACAAGACGCTTTATATCAAAAGAAACAGTATTAAAAAAACTCTGCGTGTAATGTAATTATTCCTAAACAAATGGAAATTACGTGCAAAATTTATCTTAATTAACTCTATTTCAAGTAACCGGTATTGAACAAAACGTACAGATAATAACTAATATTTAGTTAGGATTCACTAAAAATTAAAGGCTATTATTTTTAATTGAAGTTAATTGAATCGTTAGTAACAGATAATATCTATAGAAACTTGTAAAAAACCAATAAAAAGCAAATCCTAGAAGTGTTAGTTAGAAGTAGGATGTTTGAACACACCTGCGTATTTTAAAAGGCAATTTCAGTTTAATTTGTTTAGATAAACATGTCGATTCTAAGGATATTGGAAACGGTCAGATGCTTTAGCACGAAATACAAAACAGGGTTTATTTAAAAAGCTCTGAGAATTAATATTATTTTGAACACCTGCGTAGTTTAAATATCACGTACGGCGAAAATTGTGTAGATAACAAATGGTTTCAAAGAATCTTGGAGAAACCGGGGCTTAATATTCACGAGAATGTGCGATACGGGGTTATTTAACCCAGATAGTCCACATGGACTAAAATATAATCGATAATAAAGAATATCAATTTGCACCAATACGAACAAATTAGAAAAGGAAAGAGAAAATGCGTCAAGCAAAGACACATATAGTAAAAGGCGTGATTTAAGCAACGTCACGAGGGTCACAATTGGTTGAAAATAGGATGCAAATATCAGAGGTAGAAACAATTTCTGTACAAAATTAATTAGTTTTTCTCGGACATGTTTGCGTGCCGTGTGAGAATTTCTGAGATTTTAACTGGGGCGAGTGAAAAATTCGTAAAAACCGACGCGCGAGCGACGGACTGGGAACATAGAATGAGAAATTCTTAAGAATTGTCTGTTTTGGGGAACAGACCGACAGACAGGCTTTTTGCTATATATACCGGTGGTAATATGAATTTCGGCCTCTTAGACTTTTGACTATTCGATGCGTTAAAAGCTCTTACATCCGCGACTTGTTAAACAGTGCATTTTAGTTTGATAAAATAATTTAAAGTTTGCTCGTATATTTTAGTGATTCAAAATAGTTTGTTATTTACGTGCTAACATGAATGTACTTCAGTGCACTTAGATACAAGGTAATAAAATTTAGTATCACTGTACCAATTAGCAAAATTTACAACGACAAATGTATACACAAAAGTAGGCAGTTTTGGCGTATATTGGTGAAAGACGCATGAATTTCTTTGCTATTTTTCGGGGGTGTTAATAATTAAATGGTTCAAATACGTGTCTGGATCCACGAAACAAGGGTCAGATATACACAGATGAGTTCCGGAAAAGCCCAGAAACAACTTTAAATAAATGGTCATGGAGAAAATTTTAAAAGCGTTGAGAATTAGAAGCCGTAAATATAATCCTGTTGGAATGGTGTGATTATTAAAGGGACGATGTACATTGAAGCTTCGAGGACAGTAACCTTCAGGTAAATTATACTATTTTGTTTGACATTTTGTGTGTGTTGAATAACTTTATAATTGATTTACTTTAAATGGACATTAGTGAAATTGTACTAACCATAAAATTTTAATTTTAAGATGAAATTTGCTTGTTTAAGTAGAAAGGGGTATTTAGTATTGATGTTCTGAATTATGTTGAAAATATGGGTATGTCTTTGAGCTCAATTAGACGAACCTGGTTAATTAACGTAAAGGGGTGGTAGATGCTCCTTTATACTCAGACTCGGTCTGCTTATATTGTTATATTAATTAGTAGGCATCCAACAAGGACTTTAATTCTGGATGCACGTTAAAGTGATAATAAAATTAATCTTGAAATTCTTTTTAAAACTGAATTTTATGCTGAAATTTAATTTGAAAATTTAATGTATTCTGAATATTGATGTAAATAGAGTTAACGTTGATGTTTGTGGTAGGAATGTATTTGTTTTTTTTTATAATTGAGGATGAAAGCTATCTAGAGGAGCAGCCGAGGCGATTGACAGAAGAAAATCAACAGACCAGGTAATTCAAGAGGTTTCACAGCATTCTTGGCGACCCAAAAGTGAGGCTCGAGTTCCAAATAAAATTTTTGTTATTTTATTCCAGGAAACTGGCGATCTGAGAGAGAGAGTTTCTGTGTGTGTATAAATTTAGGAGTATTTTAGAGTGTGTGTGAGTGATTAGAACGTATGCAGAGAAAAGAGTGGTTAAGGAGTCAAGGAGTGGAAATTGGAAGTGACGATAGTGCATTGTGTGGGAAAAATTCGAAAATGGAAGAAGCTGGAGGCAGTAGAGATCAGTCGAGGACGGAATCAGGGGATCAAGGAAATGAGTTAATGATGAGAATGTTTGAGGAAATGCGATTAGCTAGGGAAGAATCTAATAGAGCGAGGGAGGAGTCCAACCAAAAATTAGAGCAGATAAGCGGGAAAATTGAACAAAATACTAAAGAATTTACAGAATTTAAAGATAGTCTTACCATGAAACTGGGGGAAGTAGAAAATAGGGTTGAAAAAAATGAGCGTGATATTACAGGTCTTCGACAGGAAATGGGACATTTAAGGTCCGGCACGCATTTTTGTGATGAAGAGATTAATATAAAATGACTGAAGTGACAGACTCATGTAGGGATCAGTTAGGCAGGGTAGAACGCGAAGTTAGTAATATCAAATACAACATGTCAAATTTAACGGGGGATGGTCCCAGATTTTCTACAGGTGGAGTATCATTGGACCAACACATGAAGTTTTATGGCGATAACAGGGTAAATCCACAAATTTTTATTAATAGTGTAAGAAATCTAGTGGGAAATTTATTTGACGAACAGACTAAACTGAATACGATAAAGGCTTTATTAAAGGACAACGCGGAAGCATGGTACAATTTAGTAGGACAGGACATTGAAACATACACGGACTTTGAAAACAAATTTTAAAGCACTACTGGAGTGACCACAGACAAGACCAGGTACGAGACGACTTAATCACAGGAAATTTAAGGAGAATTTTCAGGAAGTAGGGAGCAATATGCTATACGCAAGTATAGCATAGCAAAGCAACTGAACCCACCACTGACGGACCGACAAATTATTAAGTATTTATCACGACACTTGAGGTAGACATAAGACAGCACGTAGCACTACAGAACATAGTGGACAGAGAAATGTTTTGGAATACCTGCAGAGGTACGACGACGTAAGTAGTGGACGACCTCGGAAAACAGGGAAAGACAGATCAACACAGTTAGGTTTGACAATAGACGGGACAACTATGCAAGAAGGGGAATAATTACGGATACCAGCGACAGAATTGGGAACAGAGACGACCATACGTTAGGAGTAATAGTTTAGGAAGGGACCTGCACGAGACCGGGACCTACCAGAAGGAATAGTTCACCGGACATGAGGGGACTGCTAATACAGACACGGAACGAGTGGAAACGCCTAGGACATACGCTGAGGTGACGGCTAGACCAGGACCGAGTAGGGAAAACAGACCTGGACAGGATTTTTAGAACGCGACAGACCACTAGATTTCAGTGTAAATGTATATGAACATCCACGTGAATTTTTCAAAATTGAGGAGGAAGTAGAGCCAGAAACTAAGGAAAATGTATGTTTGCCAATTATTAATTTAGAAATTTTTGAGAATAATGTAGAAGTATTACTTGATACAGGGGCAGAGGCGAGTTTAATATCGGAGGAATTCGTCAGCAAAATTAGGGATAAGGTTTGTGATAGAATTATGCCTATAAAACGTAGCCATTTAGTAGCTCAAATAAAAGAAGTTTGCTGTAGTAAATAGTGTTGTGGTGCTTAGGATAGATATAGGAGGTTTAAGCTGTGAACAGGAGTTTGTAATTGTGCCTGGACTGAAGTTTCAGAGCATTTTAGGTGTTGACTGTATGATGAAGTTAGGGGTTTTGATAGATATGGAAAGGAAGGTAGTAAGGATTAAGGATAGGGTAGTGCCATGGAAGGGCAGTTATGAAGTCACAGAGGATGACACTGGGTTGAATATTAATGTAGTAGAGGTAGAGGATGATGAAGTAAAACAGATCAACACAATAAGATGTCCAGAGGATAGGAGAGTAGAGGTTCAAGCTTTAATACAAAAACATGCAGAAGTAGTGGGGGTAGAAGCAGCATATCGGGAGCAGGTGAAGGCAGAAATATTTTTGACGAGGTTAAGTGGCAAGTTTGTTTTTAATAAAGTAGATTTAAGGAATTCATTCTGGCGGATTCCATTACATAAGAATTCTAGAAGGTACGTAGGATTTTCCGTAGAGAGAAAAATCGATAATTGTAAAGTAGTATCGTTTGGTTTGTCGGCAGAAAGGGAAACAATAAGAAATGAGAAACAGACAAGTGTAGGGACTGAAGAAGAAGTAATATTTAAGAGTCAGGATAATAGGGATGATAAGTTTATTGTATGTGAGATAATAGGGATAATAAGTATAGATATAGAAGGGGGAGAGATAGGGATGAAGAGTATTAGGATGGTGAGAAGAAAGACTTGGAGGGTCAAGAAGAGAGTTAGATTTAAATAGAATAGGGATAGAATAGGTGTATATAGAAGAGTAGAAGTAGGGGTTTATAGAAAATAAAGCTAAGTATAGGATAAATATGGGAGATAATTAGAAATAGGTTTAGGAGGAGAATAAAGAGTAAATGTAGGAAGAAAATAAGATAGGTTAAATATAGATATTTCATAGAAGATTAGTGGAGAGTTAGGAATAGAGTAAGAGTAGGATAGGCATATAGGATTAGGTAGGGGGAAGTAAAGTATAGTGAAGATTAGTTAAAAGTTAGGAATAGGATAGGTATATAGGATGTATATAGGATTAGATGGATAAGTAGGATGAAGTTAGGGATAATTTCAGTTTAGAGAATTAAGTGAGAGTTAGGAATAGGATAGGGATATAGGGTAGGTGTAAATATTTTTTTTGGATTGGAGACAAAGTAGGTAAGTTAGATAGATAAGAGTAGAGAGAGATAGGCAATTTTTTTTGTAATTTTTTTGGGCTAAATGCTTAATATTTGCATTCAAATAAGTGGGATTATTTGTATTCAAATAGGGGGAAAATACTCATATTTAGACCTGGGTAGAAAATTAAATAATCACATCAAATAATTTTAATCACAGTGTATAAGGAATTTTATTAGATAATACGCTTTATTAAAACCATGAAGCATAAATAAATTCGGTCGTCTCAGTAAAAATAAGAAATTTAAACCATGTACAAGACGCTTTATATCAAAAGAAACAGTATTAAAAAACTCTGCGTGTAATGTAATTATTCCTAAACAAATGGAAATTACGTGCAAAATTTATCTTAATTAACTCTATTTCAAGTAACCGGTATTGAACAAAACGTACAGATAATAACTAATATTTAGTTAGGATTCACTAAAAATTAAAGGCTATTATTTTTAATTGAAGTTAATTGAATCGTTAGTAACAGATAATATCTATAGAAACTTGTAAAAACCCAATAAAAAGCAAATCCTAGAAGTGTTAGTTAGAAGTAGGATGTTTGAACACACCTGCGTATTTTAAAAGGCAATTTCAGTTTAATTTGTTTAGATAAACATGTCGATTCTAAGGATATTGGAAACGGTCAGATGCTTTAGCACGAAATACAAAACAGGGTTTATTTAAAAAGCTCTGAGAATTAATATTATTTTGAACACCTGCGTAGTTTAAATATCACGTACGGCGAAAATTGTGTAGATAACAAATGGTTTCAAAGAATCTTGGAGAAACCGGGGCTTAATATTCACGAGAATGTGCGATACGGGGTTATTTAACCAGATAGTCCACATGGACTAAAATATAATCGATAATAAAGAATATCAATTTGCACCAATACGAACAGGTTAGAAAAGGAAAGAAAATGCGTCAAGCAAAGACACATATAGTAAAGGCGTGATTTAAGCAACGTCACGAGGGTCACAATTGGTTGAAAATAGGATGCAAATATCAGAGGTAGAAACAACAATTTCTGTACAAAATTAATTAGTTTTTCTCGGACATGTTTGCGTGCCGTGTGAGAATTTCTGAGATTTTAACTGGGGCGAGTGAAAAATTCGTAAAAACCGACGCGCGAGCGACGGACTGGGAACATAGAATGAG
Source organism: Platerodrilus igneus (assembly GCA_036346225.1). Lineage (NCBI taxonomy): Eukaryota > Metazoa > Arthropoda > Insecta > Coleoptera > Lycidae > Platerodrilus > Platerodrilus igneus. The sequence continues at coordinate 5,966,823 of JARFIW010000447.1, read as the reverse complement.
AAATTCTTAAGAATTGTCTGTTTTGGAGAACAGACCGACAGACAGGCTTTTTGCTATATATACCGGTGGTAATATGAATTTCGGCCTCTTAGACTTTTGACTATTCGATGCGTTAAAAGCTCTTACATCCGCGACTTGTTAAACAGTGCATTTTAGTTTGATAAAATAATTTAAAGTTTGCTCGTATATTTTAGTGATTCAAAATAGTTTGTTATTTACGTGCTAACATGAATGTACTTCAGTGCACTTAGATACAAGGTAATAAAATTTAGTATCACTGTACCAATTAGCAAAATTTACAACGACAAATGTATACACAAAAGTAGGCAGTTTTGGCGTATATTGGTGAAAGACGCATGAATTTCTTTGCTATTTTTCGGGGGTGTTAATAATTAAATGGTTCAAATACGTGTCTGGATCCACGAAACAAGGGTCAGATATACACAGATGAGTTCGGAAAAGCCCAGAAACAACTTTAAATAAATGGTGATGGAGAAAATTTTAAAAGCGTTGAGAATTAGAAGCCGTAAATATAATCCTGTTGGAATGGTGTGATTATTAAAGGACGATGTACATTGAAGCTTCGAGGACAGTAACCTTCAGGTAAATTATACTATTTTGTTTGACATTTTGTGTGTGTTGAATAACTTTATAATTGATTTACTTTAAATGGACATTAGTGAAATTGTACTAACCATAAAATTTTAATTTTAAGATGAAATTTGCTTGTTTAAGTAGAAAGGGTATTTAGTATTGATGTTCTGAATTATGTTGAAAATATGGGTATGTCTTTGAGCTCAATTAGACGAACCTGGTTAATTAACGTAAAGGGTGGTAGATGCTCCTTTATACTCAGACTCGGTCTGCTTATATTGTTATATTAATTAGTAGGCATCCAACAAGGACTTTAATTCTGGATGCGTTAAAGTGATAATAAAATTAATCTTGAAATTCTTTTAAAACTGAATTTTATGCTGAAATTTAATTTGAAAATTTAATGTATTCTGAATATTGATGTAAATAGAGTTAACGTTGATGTTTGTGGTAGGAATGTATTTGTTTTTTTTATAATTGAGGATGAAAGCTATCTAGAGGAGCAGCCGAGGCGATTGACAGAAGAAAATCAACAGACCAGGTAATTCAAGAGGTTTCACAGCAATATATATATATATATATATATATATATTGCTGTGATATTCTCCTGTGTATGCGGGAACTGGGTCCTTTCAACAAAAAAATTCTAGTCCCACCGATTGGGCGTCATAAACTGCTGTGATCCTGTTTTCGCCTCGGCTGCTCACCTACTTTTATAAACCTCCTCATTCATAAAATTAAACAACACATTCCTACCACAAACATCAACGTTAACTCTATTTACATCAATATTCAGAATACATTAAATTTTCAAATTAAATTTCAGCATAAAATTCAGTTTTAAAAGAATTTCAAGATTAATTTTATTATCATTTTAATGTGCATCCAGAATTAAAGTCCTTGTTGGATGCCTACTAATTAATATAACAATATAAGCAGACCGGAGTCTGAGTATAAAGGAGCATCTACCACCCTTTACGTTAATTAACCAGGTTCGTCTAATTGAGCTCAAAGACATACCCAAAGTTTCATCATATTCCCGAACATCAATACTAAATACTTTCTACTTAAACAAGCAAATTTCATCTTAAAGTTAAAATTTTATGGTTAGTACAATTTCACTAATGTCCATTTAAAGTAAATCAATTATAAAGTTATTCAACACACACAAAATGTCAAACAAAATAGTATAATTTACCTGAAGGTTACTGTCCTCGTAGCTCAATGTACATCGTCCCTTTAGTTAATCACACCATTCCAACAGGATTATATTTACGCTTCTAATTCTCAACGCTTAAAATTTTCTCCATCACCATTTATTTAAAGTTGTTTCTGGGCTTTTCCGGAACTCATCTGTGTATATCTGACCCTTGTTTCGTGGATCCAGACACGTATTTGAACCATTTAATTATTAACACCGAAAAATAGCAGAGAAATTCATGCTTTCACCAATATACGCCAAAACTGCCTACTTTTGTGTATACATTTGTCGTCGAAATTTTGCTAATTGGTACAGTGATACTAAATTTTATTACCTTGTATCTAAGTGCACTGAAGTACATTCATGTTAGCAGGTAACAACAAATTATTTTGAATCACTAATATATCGAGCAAAATTTTAAATTATTTTATCAAACTAAAATGCACTGTTTAACATCTTGAATCAAGTCGCGGATGTAAGAGCTTTTAACGCATCGAATAGTCAAAAGTCTAAGAGACCGAAATTCATATTACCACCGGTATATATAGCGAATAGCCGCACGCGCTTTGTTCCCCAAAACGGTAATTCTAAGAATTTCTCATGCTATGTTCCCATTCCGTCGCTCGCGCGTCGATTTTTACGAATTTTTCACTCGCCCCAGTTAAAATCTCAGAAATTCTCACACGGCACGCAAACATGTCCGAGAAAAGCTAATTAATTTTGTACAGAAATTGTTGTTTCTACCTCTGATATTTGCATCCTATTTTCAACCAATTGTGACCTCGTGACGTTGCTTAAATCACGCCTTTACTATATGTGTCTTTGCTTGACGCATTTTTCTTCCTTTTCTAACCTGTTCGTATTGGTGCAAATTGATATTCTTTATTATCGATTATATTTTAGTCCATGTGACTATCTGGGTTTAATAACCCGTATCGCACCTTCTCGTGAATATTAAGCCCGGTTTCTCCAAGATTCTTTGTAAACATTAATTATCTGCAAAATTTTCGCCGAATGAGCTATTAAAATAAACCCAGTTTTGTATTTCGTAAAAGCATCTGACCGTTTCCAATATCCTTAGAATCGACATGTTTATCTAAACAAATTAAACTGAAATTGCCTTTAAAATACGCAGGTGTGTTCAAACATCCTACTTCTAACTAACACTTCTAGGATTTGCATTTTATTGGGTTTTACAAGTTTCTGTAGATATTATCTGTACGTTTTGTTCAATACCGGTTACTTGAAATAGAGTTAATTAAGATAAATTTTGCACGTAATTTCCATTTGTTTAGAATAATTACATTACACAGAGCTTTTAATACTGCTTTTGATATAAAGCGTCTTGTACATGATTTTAAATCTCTTATTTTACTGAAACGAATGAATTTTTATTCTCCACGGTGTTTTAATAAAGCGTATTATCTAATAAAATTCCTTATACACGGTGATTAAAATTATTTGATGTGATTATTTAATTTTCTACCCTGGTCTAAATATGAGTATATATATATATATATATATATATATATATATATATATATAACTGCATGAGGACAATTGTGTTTTAATATTATATGACTTAATAAAATGAAATAATAACTTAAATACTTTTCTGCAAAACCTAATGATAATTTCAAATGAAGCTAGTAATTAATAGATCAAATATATAATGTTCCCAACAGGATTATTCAAAGCAGTAACCTTCGTACTGTCTGATAATGATTGACAAAAATGCCAAATATAATTGAAAGTTAATTTTGAACATCTTTCTAATTGTAACTACTGCTCTAGGTGGTGTAATTGCATAGCACATCGGCGATCAAAACCAAATGTCACAGGTTCGAATTCTGCCCAAGACCTTATATTTCTCATAGTTCAATTACTATTTAATTTGAAATTATCATTTAGCCTTTGCATAAAAGTTATTATTTCATCTTATTAACTAATATTATAATCAACTTGCCTTGCCTTGTGTAATTGCCCAATCTATGTACCGGGTGGCCCAACGAAAACAAAAAGATCAACAATCTAACTAGTTAAAATGAAATTTTGAAAAATTCTTCGAACAGGTCAATTTTATATTCGAGGGGGACATCCTTTGCAATAGAATTCTCGAAAAATCTTTTCATTCGTAAGAACTATAAACACAACCACTAAAATCTTAAATGTCAAGATAGGGTAAGTAATACCTCATTGGAAAGGTCTTTTTAACCTTAATAACATACAAAAAAGAAAATTAAAATTAGTCAATAGGTTATGAAAATATTAAAATCGAGCGTTTGAAAATGTATTTATTTAAGTTTTTAAAATGATCAATTTAATTTGGGAAAACGAAAGAAAATACAGTTGAAATTTAAAAGTAAATTACTTCAATTTATTAAATGTTCAAATTGACCACCATTCGTCTCACTACAATAAAACAAATTTTGTTCACCACAACTTCTTACACTTTCTAAAAGTTGAGGAGTTATTTGTCTGCATGCTGTGATAATTCTTTGTCACAACTCATCTAGAGATCTTGGTTCACTAGCACAAGCATTATTTATTAAATATCCCCAAAGGAAATAATCAAGTGGACTAAGATCTAGAGATCGGGCTGGTCATTCCAAAGAACTTCAATGTCCTTCCCAGGAAACGTTTCATCCAAAATGTCCCTAACCGGCCTACACAAATGAGGACGTGCTCCATCTTGTTGAAATATTAGCTGATCTTTTAAGGGGGGATTATCGTTTTCAATGATATCAACAAGATTTGGATAAATGAAATTTTCAAGCATATCTAAATACTTGTCCCTGGTTAGATTATCTTCCATAAAATGTGGACCAATAATTCGGTTACCAAAAATATCCGCCCATACATTCAATTTTTATAGTGTTTGAGTATATGCCTCCCTAAATATTCGTTGATTATTATCTGACAAATATCGGCAACTGTGTCGATTAACACTCAAATTTTAAAAAATGTGGATTCATCCGAAAAACATGAAGAGGAGATTCTCATTGCCAGCTATTCTTTCCATCATACCTCCACAAAATTGTAATCGCCGATCAAAATCATCTTCATTTAACTCATGAACTAAATGAATTTTGTAAGGATTAAATTTGTGCGCTTTCAAAACCCATTGAATAGTTGTTCTGGCAATATTTGTCACTGATGTCGGTTTCCTTGTATTTAATGATAGATCTGTGGCAACCTGTCCCAAAATTTCAATTTCTAAAGCATCATTTCTTACACGCTAGGCTGTTCATTTAAAAATCGCGTTTTTTATTGAGAACAAACCACGCTTTTTAAATTTTTGAACTAATTCCAGTACATACTTTGCATTACAATGTTTATTTGGATATCTTTCGTTAAATAAATTTGTTGTTAAATTAGCACTTTCACTATTTTTAAAATAAAGAATGACTATTTCTACTCCTTCTGCAGTTGTATAAACCATTCTGCAAAATTTTTATAAAAACTAGGAAAAGTAATGAAACAATTAAATTTGAACAAAAACTGAACTTAAGGACAGCAACGGAGAGCTGAAACTGACGAATTTACTTAATTTATCAAGATATGCACATCCACATGTTGCACATTCAGTGCAGCAGGTGGATGTACAATTTATAACTGTATGTAATAATGCAAAGAATAACAAGTCTTTTTAACAAAGTATTATCATTGCTGTGATACGACTGATGGTCAATACGAACATTCAATAAATTCAATTAATTTACTTTTGTTTTTCCCAAATTAAATTGTTAATTTTAAAAACTTAAATAGATACATTTTTAAATGCTTGATTGTGATTTTTTCAAAAACCAATCGACTGAGTTTAATTTTCTTTTTTGTATGTTATTAATGTTATTAAGGTTAAAAAGACCTCTCCAACGAGGTATTACTTATCCTATCATGCCATTTAAAATTTTGGGAGATGTGTTTATAAAGCTTAGGGATGACAAGAGTATTATGTGAATTCTATTGCAAAAGATTTTCAAAATTTTATTTAAACTAGTTAGAATATTGACCTTTTCGTTTTTAGATTGATATAATGCTATATATATATATATATATATATATATATATATATATATATATATTATACTGTCAAGAAGGGGTGGGCTTATAAAATGTTTAAATAGGGCTTGAAACGACTTTGCTAGAATGGGGTATATTTGGTTTTGTTTGAGTATTTTCTTTCAGGTATTTTTGGTTTATAAATTAACAACAACTATTCCACGTTTATAAATTTATAAAGCTTTTGAAACTGCATTGCATTCAACAACATATACCGCCATAGACCAGGCTAAGCTAGTTATAAGTTTGCATTGTATACGTATTTTAATTGTTATGGTTGCACGTATATGAAATTTAATTTGGAGTTAGCGTTTTCAGAACCATTTGAATGTAAAACAAATATCAAAATTGCTTGGTATACTGCACGCTTTTAAAATTTTAAGGAGTTAAGTGATACTCCGTAAAATTTGTAAATCAATTTCAGTTTGAATATGTTTTAACAATTAAAGATTGGTTATGTAATGACAGGACGTTTACCGAATAAGACATAAATGTCTGTTGCGTACAATTTAAAAGCTGAACCATCAAAGTTTGTTAGCTATTTTCAATATTGTAAAAGTTCAATATACATAAATCACTGGATTACAAACCATCTAGAAAATGAATGTATCTAGAGAAAACAACTGTATTATTAATCAATTATTAATAATTATAAATTACATAGTGTGCGTAGAGATAGTTGTCATGGCAACGGAAACAAAAGAAGACGGATTTTATTTATAAGGGACTTCAAATTGATATTACTGAAAAATAGACGTGTTTTGTACTGTTATGAGTTTTATTACATTTAAAAGTTACGAGAAAGTTTTGAAAGTCAAGTTGTACCTGGAGATAGCAAATAGTAGCAGTTTTACGGCGAATAAAAGTTAATTAAAAGAGGGAGTGCTGGTCTGTACCGTTATTGTTTGAAGACGAAAGCATAGTGGAATTGGAGTTATCTGAGTATTTGTATAACATAAAATTTGTAGAAATATTAGTAGTTTTATAGTCTGGAGATTACCAGTTGCTCGAGTTACTTATTATTTACAGGAGGTGCCTGCAGTTGGTCACTTGGCTTCAGGACGGCTGGAAAGCGGCGCTTGTATCTGGATTCCAGGTATTAGTATTTAATATCTACGCAGTGCTTTAATCAAATTTATAAAAGTGGAACTAGTGTTTGGGAATACTTTTGGCATTTACAATTATTTGAAGAATGCTTGTGTATTCGGTTGCAATTGTCATAATTGTCCTAAGATAAAAAAGAAAGATCAATCCTGTAATCATGAATAAACAATACAAAATAGGTGGTAATTGATTATAAAAGGGTTCTCTATAACTCAATATATACCAAAATATAACAGATGGCGCTAACAACGTGAGGCAGAGTAGATTTGTTAGTTGTACGTTGCATATATTCTATTTAAAAGTGAAAATTAATATTTGATTGACGTTTCATATATATTTATTTGACAGTTGTTGAAGGTTTTGAATTTATTGTAGTAGGCTAAGACGTAATTTGATATTCACACTTTGGTCAATTTTAGCGGTAAAACATTAGGTGGGGCTCGAATAGGTAAATAACTTCGCAACAAAATATTTGTTCGCCTAAAGGTGGGGCTCGATAGGGCTGATTCAGATTTGCAGAGGTTGTGTAGCTTAGTGGGGCACATCATTGAAGTTTATTTTGAAAATTAAAGGGACATGTCTGATGAGGAGAGAATCACGAGGTCAGGGAAAGTTTATGGAGTTGAGACTGGTGTGAGAGGGCAACCGGTGGTTAAGACTGTAGCAGCAGGGGATGCTAGGGATGAAGCTGGAGGATATGTGGAGCCGGAGGTGATTATTGTGAATTCAGGGGATACATCGGGAGAAAATGAAATTGATAAGGAAAAGAGAATATGCAGATCCAAGATGTGATGATGGTTTTGTTGGAATTAAAAGGGTCGTTAACTAAGTCGCATGAAGAATTGAGAGGATCATTGTTGGCGAGGTTAGAAATTCACAAGCGGAAGTTAAGGAAAAATTTGATATGATGGAAATGAAAATTGAAGGAATTAATGTATCAATACAGAGCAGTTTGTGTTCATTTAAGGTTGAAGTTCTGAAGGACGTAGAGGATAGAGTCCAGGTTGTAGAAGGGAAGGTAACAACAGGTTTAAATGAATTAAGGGAAGAGCTGTACATGGTCGAAGTTAGACAGACAGAAAAATTGCCGAATTTAGGTGAAATAGTTCGGATTCAGACGGAGGACAATATTAACTCTAAAAACGAAATTATAGGCAAATTGCGGGCGAGTCAGGAGGTGGCAGAGAAGCTGAGAAGGGATACGACGGTTCTGGGGAATACGGTAAATGGATTGTCTGGTCTTGAAGGGAATGTTAGACAGATGAGAGAACAGTTGGTTGAATTGGAAAGGGGAAGAGTTGTTTGTGATGCAGGATACCAGTATAGGCTAGGAAAGAGACCTTGCCGAGGTTTGAAGGCAGAAAGAATGAGCAGCCGATGGTCTATCTTAGCAAGTTGGACGAGATGGTAGAGAGTGAGCCTGAGAGGGTGAAGATGCAGATGGTGAGCGTGACATTGGGGGGTTGTGCAGAGAAATGGCACTGTATCGTGAGGAGGCAATATAGTTCGTCGAGGAATTTCAAGGCTATTCATAGAACAATATTGGGGAAACACGCATCAGGCTAATATTCGAACGGATTTAAACACTGGGAACTATAGGTCATACCAGGGATCGAGAGAAAATTATGTGATTGAAAAGTATAACCAGGCGCAGCACCTGATTCCTAAATTAAGAGAAGATGAAATTATATTATTGTTGTCAAGGCATATGGAGGCGGAAATAACTAGGGCCGTAGCGATAAAAAACGTTCGGACTTTAAGAGACTTTTGGAAATGATGCGAAATTATGACGTAGCTAGGACGTTTGAAACGAATAACAGGAAAATAGTGATAATAGGAATTGGGATAGGAATAGGAATAGCACAGACTACCAGAGGACTGGGGTGCAAGGATACAATTATAGGGAGAATGGACAGGACAACTACAGAAAGCAATATCAGGGAAATCAAAGGAGAACGAATAATAATTGGGAACAACGTTTTAATAGAGACGATAATTATAGGGGGAACAATGACTGGAACAGGACGGATAGGAATGACAGAGGTTTTGGACAGCAAAGGACGGGTTTTGGGCAGAGATGGCAGAGAGAAAGGAGCAGAGATCAACGGATCAGGGAAATACCGACAGGGATTAGAGACCGAACGGGAGACAGATAGAAACTTGACGATCCAACACGTAACAACAAGAGACACGCGACAGAGATCGGAGGATAGGATAGAGAAAGTGGAGGTCCACGATGAACCCACGGTACAAAAAAAACGTCGATTTATTAGTGTTAGGAAAATCAGATTTAGGGACACAGCATAGTATTAGTTTAGTAGATAAGTTGTTAGATAATAAGTTTGAAAGAAGGCGGAGTTACCATTTATTCATATTAGTTTAGGGATTCTGTTTACACGGCATTGATAGATACAGGGTCGCAGTTATCGCTGGTAGAGAGGAAATAGTTTTGAAACATGCAGAATTATTCAAAGGGAAAATTTGTAGGGTTAAGAGTATTAATTTATGGTCTGCGATTAAGAGGAAGTTAACTACGATAGACAAAGTTGTACAGTATCGATTGTATTAGGAAGTACCAGACTAGGTGAAGTAGAGTTTTGGATAGCAAGAGGATTATATTTAGATTTTATTGTAGGGATAGATGTAATTGAGGAATTTGGACTGGTTATAGATGGTAAAGCACGAATGGTAAAGGTATTAAATTTAGAGAAGAAATGGGTGGTGCCTAAGGATAATTGGGATACTAGGGATGAGATAAATACAGATAGTATAGGATCAGGAAAGACTAAGAATAGAATTTATGATGGAATTGATGAGTTACGGTTATGTAATATATTTGAGAAGGTATTTGATGAGGAACAGATAGGATTAATAGGGTGGATATGAAGGAAATGTTATATGAGGTGTTTAATAGACATGCAGGAGTTTTTAGTAATGAGCCTAGGTTTGCGAAGGAGTATACGCATAAGTTAGAGGTCACAGACGAGGAAGTTTTCGTACTAGGGTATATCCAATACCATTTGCATTAAGGGTCGAGTAAAAATGAGATTAAAAGATGTTAAAAGAGGAATTATTGAATCAGCGAGAACACCCTATATCAATCCGGTAGTGGTTGTGCCTAAATCTGATAATTTAGAATTAAGAATATGTTTAGATGCTAGGAGATTGAATGCGATTACTAAACCACAATTTGAACAACCAAAATCACTAGATAATTTGTTATACAAGGTAAGCGAGATGAAAATTTTTAGCAAACTGGACTTAAAGAATTCTTTTGGCTAATTCCTTTGCATGAGGAAAGTCGGACGTATACTGGATTTAGCATTGAAGGGGAGATTTATCAGTACAGAGTTGTTCCATTTGGTCTTTCAACGTCATCCGCTGCATTAGTTCGAGCCATGCAGAAGTTATTAGATGAGTACGAAGACTTCTGTACGCACTATGTCGATGATATTTTGATTTTTCTAAGAACGAGTTAGAACATTTAGAACATTTAAGAAAAGTGATCCGAAGGTTAGACGAGGGAGGTTTGAGGTTGAATTCGAAGAAGTGTGAGTTTTTTAAGGACCAGGTAAAGTATTTGGGGTTTGTCGTTGGCAGCGAAGGAATTAGAATTTGTGAAAAACGCTTGGACGAGTTGAAGAATTTGAAACAGCCAAGAAATTTGAAAGGTTTAAGAGGATTTTTAGGTGTATTAAATTATTATCGTCGATTCATACCAAAATATTCGGAGTTGTGCATTCCATTGTTGGAGTTGTTAAAAAAGAACGAAAGGTGGAAATGGAACGAGCAAAGGAGCAGGCATTTCGGGAGTTGAAGGCGGTATTTTATAGGAACTGTCATTAAAATATCCCAATTTTACGGATCCATTTATTTTAAGGACAGACGCTTCGAGTTTTGCAATAGGGGCTGAGTTGGTGCAGGTTCAAGAAGGAGAGAAGTGCCAATTTGTTTTATTTCGAGGGCTCTGAAAGACTGCGAGACTAGGTATTCGACAGCGGAAAAAGAGATGCTGGCAATCGTATATGCTGTGAAGAAGTTAAGATTTTATTTATTGGGTAATAAATTTCTGGTTGAATCGGATAACACAGTGGTCACGTTTCTGAAGAAGAAAGAGTTTTTGAACAGTCGATTGTATAGATGGGCGTTAGTATTGCAGGAATATGATTTTGAGATTACACATAAACCTGGTAAAGAAAATGTTACGGCTGATTTCTTTAGTAGGAAGGATGAAGGGTTGCTAACGGATAGTAGGAATGGATTTTGATTGCATTGCAAGTGTTTGAAGATCTGGGAAGATGGTCGAATGCCAGATTTCATCGGATGCAAGCACACGAAGAAATAAGGGTGATCAGAGAAAATACTTACGAATTGGAGAATGACAGGGTGAATGTCGGGGACGTTTTCATATAGAAAATTTGTATCCATATTTCCATGTGGAAAGTAAAGTATCGCAAGAATAAAATTAACACTGTAAATAATACTAACGAGCTTAAAACTATACAGAATATACAGAAACTAACACTTAATCCTCATACATAAAGAAAAAAACTATAGTGATTTTAACTAAAATTTAAAATTTCTCAACCATTAAAAGAATTACTTATATCCAGGAAGCAAATTTTCATTTTATTTAAAATCAGTGGGGCCTTATATACTGTCAAGAAGGGGTGGGCTTATAAAATGTTTAAATAGGGCTTGAAACGACTTTGCTAGAATGGGGTATATTTGGTTTTGTTTGAGTATTTTCTTTCAGGTATTTTTGGTTTATAAATTAACAACAACTATTCCACGTTTATAAATTTATAAAGCTTTTGAAACTGCATTGCATTCAACAACATATACCGCCATAGACCAGGCTAAGCTAGTTATAAGTTTGCATTGTATACGTATTTTAATTGTTATGGTTGCACGTATATGAAATTTAATTTGGAGTTAGCGTTTTCAGAACCATTTGAATGTAAAACAAATATCAAAATTGCTTGGTATACTGCACGCTTTTAAAATTTTAAGGAGTTAAGTGATACTCCGTAAAATTTGTAAATCAATTTCAGTTTGAATATGTTTTAACAATTAAAGATTGGTTATGTAATGACAGGACGTTTACCGAATAAGACATAAATGTCTGTTGCGTACAATTTAAAAGCTGAACCATCAAAGTTTGTTAGCTATTTTCAATATTGTAAAAGTTCAATATACATAAATCACTGGATTACAAACCATCTAGAAAATGAATGTATCTAGAGAAACAACTGTATTATTAATCAATTATTAATAATTATAAATTACATAGTGTGCGTAGAGATAGTTGTCATGGCAACAGAAACAAAAGAAGACGGATTTTATTTATAAGGGACTTCAAATTGATATTACTGAAAAATAGACGTGTTTTGTACTGTTATGAGTTTTATTACATTTAAAAGTTACGAGAAAGTTTTGAAAGTCAAGTTGTACCTGGAGATAGCAAATAGTAGCAGTTTTACGGCGAATAAAAGTTAATTAAAAGAGGAGTGCTGGTCTGTACCGTTATTGTTTGAAGACGAAAGCATAATGGAATTGGAGTTATCTGAGTATTTGTATAACATAAAATTTGTAGAAATATTAGTGGTTTTATAGTCTGGAGATTACCAGTTGCTCGAGTTACTTATTATTTACAGGAGGTGCCTGCAGTTGGTCACTTGGCTTCAGGACGGCTGGAAGGCGGCGCTTGTATCTGGATTCCAGGTATTAGTATTTAATATCTACGCAGTGCTTTAATCAAATTTATAAAAGTGGAACTAGTGTTTGGGAATACTTTTGGCTTTTAAAACTATTTGAAAAATCCTTGAATATTTGTTTGGGTGTCTAGTTGAGAGGTGTTTGCTTAGGACGGACCCACCCTAGGTAGATTCCGCCACGTGTTTGACGGCCCTGTAAAATATTTAAGTGCAGCAGCCGTGTAAAATATTTAAAGATAAATTGTGTGGCATAACTCAACAAGGCTCTAAAATAAGACAAGGAGTGACAGATAGATATATTACGCCTATCACTAATAAGGTGGGATCACAGTATATATAAAATATATATATATATATATATATATATATATATATATATATATATGTATATATATAATATAGAAAAGCAGTAAAACATTTTATTACAAGTGAAATTAAACACAATTTGAGATATTTTAATTGAGGTTTTATATCAAGGTTACTAATTAAAACGCATTACTCAGCAATAAATTACATTAAGCAAGCAATTGTTATTACCCATTCTTAATCTAGACCTTAACAACTACAACAAAGAGGAATTACTTTGATAATGAAATGCTCAACAGGTTATTTTACAATTTATGCATGAAATTAAAAATAGATGCATACATACCTTCAGGAAATATATGCACCCATTCTCCCTTGGCCAATCGCTCTATACAAAAATCAACAGCATCTTGGTAAACCCCATTACCTCGTATCACAGGTATACATTTTCCTAAACTAAAAAAATATGAGTGCTGAGCACAAGTGAAACAAATATCATGTGCCGCTAGTGACCATCGCATCACAGACCTATTAAACAAATGTTTTAATTTTAAAACACCTGCAAATGCTATTTCATATTTAATGCTTATATGTCAATCACTACTTACCCCACAAACCTGGGTCGTCATAACATGAGTGGTGGTTCGACACAGTTATCAATGGAACATGCCGAGGACGTGTTTCTAATACATTGGTCATAATATGACGATTATGTACTTTTGTTTTATTGAATAATTCTAAAAATTAATTAATAATAAAGTCATTATAACACTTAAAAGGACTAACGTATCAACATTTTACTAAATAATCCCACGCAAGCTATTGTAATACTACTGGCAACTGTCCACAGTCGTCTAGGGTTCCTAAGAGTGGGAATTACCCAGTCCATATTATAGTCTATCTTAGTTGTAGTTACAGACATTTTAGAATATTAGGTAAAAGTTTAACAGCTCATATCCTAACGAAATACTTTGGCATAGTTTATGTAACACAGTTGTTACATAGAGCAATAAAAAATATAATCACAGCACATTGTAATGTTTAAATTAACGCGTTAAGGCTAAAACAAAATAATAGATGACTTGTTATCAATCTTCAAATACAACACGAAAGGTAAAAACTTTGTCAACTAAAACACCAAATATATATTGTCAAATGTCAAATTTATCATGCCATAAAGAGGTTAGTAAGTTTAACAATAAGCTACGAGAAGTATCAAAACTACAGTTGGAAAATTGATTACTCGTAGATTAAGAATGATAGAACTTCGAAAGTAACAAGTACCCAATCATTAAGCAGAATGAATTTGAAGATGAAATATTCTCTGCTTTACCTATTTAAATTGTGTTACAAACATCAGAAAAAATAATTTAATCCCTCAATATGAGCTAGCAAAGTAAAACTTAATCTATTTTCTACTTTTATGATACAGCATCTTTACACTAATTTATTCTCAAAGTTAAATATCACAAACATTAGCGTTAATTTATATTATGATATTACGAAACCCAATTGAAATAAAATGTTGAAAGTTGAACTGGTACTAATATGAAAAATGGCTTATTAAGGCAGTAGTGAAGTTTTACAGACCATAAATAGATTTCTATCTAAGCATATACGATGCTGATGACTATGAAAGAACCTAATCTATAAATATCATGATTGATTGTGATCTATTACTTTGGAAAAGTCATAAACGCCCAAAAGATATGCAATAAGTTACATTTTTATAATGGGTGGATCAGAAGGGTTGTTTTAATTTTGTCACCACAACAAATATTGTTACGGTATAGGCCACTTCGCGTTTAAGAGGCAATAAAAAACGAATTATCTTTAAAACAAGAATAGTAAGTGGAAGAATACTTGTTCAGGTAAAGGACGAGAAACTTTGTGTTTGGTAAATGAAGAGGTATTATGCGATAAGTGACCCCAGAGGAGCTGCAGCTTTTAAGAAAGGCTTTTGTTATTGCTTTATATATAAATACCTTAGACGAAACCTAAGCATACTCTAGTTTTTCAAAAAATTTTCACAATGCTGGTTAGCACAGAATGCTTCAACGTTTAGGAGAATTTTTCCTGAAATAGATTAATAGCATTAACACTTCCACTGGTTTCTTTATATCAGTCAAATAGTAACTGCACAATGGCGAAGCAGGATTGCATTTAACGTCACGCCACGGATTATATTGAAGTTTGATAAACTCTAATTAGATTGTGTATTAAACAAGGAATGCATCTCTAAAATTTCTTCATCATCATTTTGTTTTCGACCTTACTTAAGGTCGGTTTGACGCAGCTCTAACTTCTTTTCTATTCTGTGCTAATCTAAAAAGCTCTACATACCCTTCACAACCTAAATTTCTAATAATTTGACTAATATAGTTTGGTCTAGGTCTTCCTATATCCTTCTATCTTTTTCCTATCCTATTCCTATTCCTATTTCTTATATTTGTAATAAGTTAGACACACACTTACTTCAAACCAGGGCAATTTATCTATTTTAAAAGTGTCAGCAGTATCTACTATGGATAATACTCATCTACCGATAAGTCCAGATCGGTGCCAGTTAAACTAATAGAATTTAGCAATTCAGTTATTTTATTTTAACTCGTTTTGTACTTTGATCGACTTCAATTAAAAATGTCTCCTATTCAAAACTATTCATTTTGTTAAGTAGGTTGTAACACACGATGCGTTACGCTAATCATGAATTAGATAGATAATATTTAAACTTGATTGGACTAACTTGTTGGTGGAACATCCAGTAGAATCTTAATTTCATGTAAAATAGTATTTAAAACAAGAACCTGCAATCAAATCCGTATTTTTATTTCAATTAAACTGAAAACCACAAATATAATAGTTTTATATTTGCAGGTACATAGATAAACTTGAAAAAATGGTTGTGAATTATCTTAAAAACCACAAGAATGTAAACAAGCCAGTTTTGACCACAGAATTGCATAACGAAAGAATGACATTTTTCGGTAAATTTTAGATTTATAAAATAACGGTGGATTTGTTAATGTATGCATTCCCAAATATGGGCTTTTGAAGTTTTAACTGAATAAATTTCATGTAATATGACATTGTTTTAGTAGACATTGTTGTAATTACCATGAAAGGGAAATCACGCACTTTGTATTAACTAGACATTGACAAAGCAGAATACAGAAGATAGAATTACATAGATGAAGTCATCGTTTCATTATAATAAACCAAAAGCGTGGGACTGATGAATAAGCACTCTATACATTGTAGTAACACAGACGCTGACTGTAAGAAAATATGATTTCTAGTAGGAAGAGATCTTGTTGGAACGCGAAATTATTATTATACACAGTCTTATAGAAATCGGTTACCTAAAAAAATCTAAAATGTAGGAATACGCAGAACAAGGAGGGGAATGTTGGGATGATAGTAAGTTTTTATAGGGATATGTACAGAACTCTAAGAAATAAAACTGTATGATAATTTCCGAATGGAATGGGCGGCGATCCACATGTAACATAAAATATCTCTGCAAGGGGCAGGGTATATTCAACATGTAAGTGTGGATTTAATGTCGGAAAACCATTTTAAAACAAAGGGGTAGAAATCGCCGAATTAAATTGAAACATTGTAAAGCATGTTATGAAGTCACAGTTGCTGTGCTTGGACCTTTATTACCAAATGATTTGGAAAAAACCTGATAGTGGCTGTACTTTTATATAATGTTCTGAAAACAATATTATGAATTTTTAAATGTTAATTGTATTGTTGCGAGCTACTATTAGGCAACCTGTCAAAAATACACAAGCGCCGCAAGCACTGCATATTCTACATGGACCGAGAAGCTTCTAGCAATTACTGGAGGATGAGTCATCCTTTTTAATTCACGGTATAAATAAGACCGACGATGAAGTACAGAGTTAGTCTATATCAGAATGTCGAACATAAATTATGTCGTATAAAGTTAAATAGTTGAGCTTTTGGAAGTCCAAGAGTAAACATAAATGCGATATTATGTGAACGTGTCTAATGTACATGCAGCTTGTAGAATATATAAATAGACATAAATTTAATAAATAAATAGTTGTGTTTAGTGTTGTTAATAAACCTATGGTTAAGA
Organism: Platerodrilus igneus; assembly: GCA_036346225.1. Lineage (NCBI taxonomy): Eukaryota > Metazoa > Arthropoda > Insecta > Coleoptera > Lycidae > Platerodrilus > Platerodrilus igneus. Next base: position 5,949,728 of record JARFIW010000447.1, on the reverse strand, counting down.
ACTTAGCTTAAGAAGATATTAGTGCTTGTAAATTCGTTAGTGTGATAGTGTTTCATTGTTAATTGGACTAAAAACATCTATAAATAAGGCATATACTGTTAATTAGACTTGTGAACAGTGAGTAATAAAGACTCTTGTCATTACTTGTTTTAAATTAGTGAAACGCGGTAGTAGTAGCACGCTACAGTATGTTTTGGTAATAAGACAGTAATTAAGTGAAAAAAAATAATTTGCTGGACTAATCAGTAATTTGTGATGTGAGAGTCATTAGTGAAGTTTAGGGTATTAAAAGTATTAAATGTAAAGTATTTTGTAAAGGACAACTATAAAGTGCAAAGTTGGTATTGAACCGTTTTTGTGTTTTATGAACGACGTTACTATTAACTTGAATTTCATTAATGTAATAATTAAATAGGAAAATGTGGAATTCTTAATAGTTTTTGTTGATGAATTAAGTTAAGTTTTCTTTAGAATTTAGTTCAATAACACCTGGTCGGATTGCAAATAAGTTATTTTTAAAAGAGTAGATTTATATGTGAATGTGTATGAAATTGTTTTTACGTTAATAGAGGTTAAATTACGTTGATTTTTATTTCAATTATTTATGGAATGGATGCAAAGTTAGTAATTTGTAAAAGATATTTGGATATCACAGTGCTAGTCATATCTGGAAGGAGTATTTTATTTTAACAGAAAAACTTGGCGGTCAACTGATAAAAAATCAAAGCAAGTGAGTTTTATGGGAAATAACAGTCTTGCGCATAGAAAAGGACATCACAAAGCGTGCTATAACAGACTGTTTGGCTCCCCTCGATATTGACAGAGACAAAACCTTTCAGGGTAAGTGTTAATGTAATGTAGAATTTTTAGTTGGATTTGGGTAGTTACCCTTTCTGTATTCTTTATTGCTGTTAAATCTTAAGTTCATGGTTTACAACGTACAAAACAGATGCAAGGTAAATACAACTTTTGGATATTTCGTTAGCGGTTTAAATTTAGTTTATAATAGATCAAATGATCTGCAGCCATAATTTGGTGTCAAATTAATTTATTGCGAAGGATTGTATTAATTTAAATTACGCCAAAAAAAGATACAAATTGTAAGTTATAGTCTTGTACAATAATTCAATGTTAATATTACTGTTTAAGGATTTGAATAAAACTGTACGAGAAAAACCTTTAGCCAACTGGCATGTATCACGTTAGATTTATTTGTAAATAAATTGCCGCGTATTTTTAAATGAATACGCCAACTTCCGTTGTTCCTGACAGTCGCGTCTACGCAAAAGGGATGTGGAGTGCGCGCGTGGTGTAAAAAGACGCCATTAAGTTACGAGCCCTCGACAAAGCAACAACTATCTTGAGTGGTTTGGTGTGTCTTTTCTCTTTAGGTATGTAAGTTTTTTTTACCTTTATCTTTTGTTGTACCTGGTACCTTAATTCCTGTCATTACCCTACGAGTACAGAAGCTACAGGAAGGACGGTTGGTAATTTGATTCAACATGGGTAACTAAACCTAACCTGCAATTCACCGTTGTGCCCTGAGATGAATTTCCGAGATGCCACCACGTAAGTAGTTTGATTTGATTTAAATTGTGCCTGCAAATTGACTTAAAAAGCGGTTGCATCACCCTAAAAACGTGGTCGGTATCAGTTACAATATGGCGGGAATCATACCGCGTAAAACTGTAACCATTGCGCAATAGTATAACAAATGCCCAAAAATATAACAAACCTTGAGTTTACCTGTTTCCAAAACGTAGTTATTTTAGTCGTTGTTTGCCGCAAGCGTATAAAATATCAACCGATCAAACTTACATTCACAAAATTCAAATCAATTTTTATTAAAATAAATCATGAATGATTTGTGCCCGCAGTGTTCTACCCCTTATCGAAATACAGATGTTGTTGGATATCCCATCTGTAAGAAATGGCTTTATTATGAGTATGTAGGTGTGGATGATCGTGTAGTATTAATTTAAGATTGGCGTTGCCAATGTTGTAGTACTTCATCTGATGTTGTTAAAGCAAGCTCAAGAATGGCTCCGTTTGAGAAACGTAGAGCAGCCAAGCATAACGAAACCAGTGTTGTACAATGTGATACCGGCTGCGGAATTGAGTAGTACACGATCTATCACCAATAGTGAACGTCTTCGGCAACGTTTGGAAAATCTACGGGAACAAAAGCAGTTACTCGAAGAACAGCAAAAATTAATACAAAACAAATTAATCATTTGTCAACAAATGTCATCGCTCTTCGTGGAATCTAATGATGAAAATCAAAAGTTAGATGACGATGAAATAGGAGGAGCAGATCCGAAAGCCAATTTAGAACTCTCCAAACGTCTTGAGCAAGCAGCCACCATTCGTCTGTCGTCCAGAGTACCAATATTGAATAACTAAAATGATGGTCAAACTCATCAAAAAGCAACACAACTGGGTTTGCTACCTACCTTCCTGCGCCCGATGCAACATGAAGTTCTGTGGCATCCATCGCTGTTTCTATTACACGCACAGTAAGAAGCGTTGTGGCACCAACCGCCAGCGCAGCTAAACTTGTAGGAGAGCAAATCAGTGCGACTGCCGTTACTAAGAATGCGTTTCGGCCACTTGCTGTTTCAGCAAACATATGTTATTGCAGCACCTTATAACGGTTGGCCATCGCACTTATCAAACGTAATGGTCCATAACGCAAACCATCAAACGGAACGAAACAATGCCATAGAGTCAGCTAGACAAGTCGACCCTATAAACGACGTATCTTTACGTCCACTAAATTCAGCGCATATTGCAGCAAGGTAGTCTATTTCACGAGATCTTCTATCCTTTGACGGCGATCCGAGGAACTGGTATATATTTATAAGTAGTTCCAATAGATCAACCGTATGGTGTGGGTTTAATGATTGTGAAAATTTAGTTTGTCTAGATAGAGCTTTGAAGGGTACTGCTCGGAAAATGGTACAATGATTTTTACACGAGCCTCGTTGCATAGAAGATATTATTGTCAACTTAAAACTATTATTCGGAAGGTCTGAGCAAATTTTGGATAGTTTTATAGATGTAGTCTGACAACATGCACCGGTTAAAATGGATAAACTGGAGTCATTAGTTCAATATGGCGTCATTGTACAAAATCTCTACGGGTGTCTTCAAGCTTGCGAAGTAGCGGAATACTTCAACAACCCCATGCTCATGCACGAACTAATAAGTAAGTTGCCTGCTCAATTGATGGTACAGTGGACGGTGCATAGGACTACACAAAGCTACGTGGGTATTCTACAATTTGGGTAATGGTTGCAACCAAACAAGGGAATGATACATTTCCTAACAAGACATGACCTGTACTACACGTATAGAAAGAGATTCAAACTCATAGACTTCAACCTCTGTGAATACAGGCTTGCGGGAACACAAGAACGTATAGCTCTAGAATATCCACTACACGCGAAAGAGACACGTAATCTCAGACAAAGAATAACAGGCAAATTAATTTACAACGTACTCTGAAACGAAGAAGACTGCCACACTAAAATTGCTTGCACAAATTGTTACACAATCGGAAAAATTAAAAATCATAACGACACCTAGAAATGAAGAGTAACATTATTATAATCCAATAACGCGAAAGCACGTAGGTACGAGAAAATCCCTGTGATTTCCAGGAAAAAATCCCTAAGACCATGAATAAACTGAAAGATACAACATATCAGCAGATTAGTTATAAGTATGTTAATTGGATTATATAAATTGCAACGTGGCGGGCAGATATAGTATAGAGTTAGTAAAGTAACTAGTAGTTTAGTTAAATTGTTACGTGCCAAATTAGCACTAAACATTGTCTTAGCTTAATTTTTATGTGCGGAAGTTTTCGCGCCTTAAAATTTAAAAGACTTGGCGTGTATTTTCGTCACGCCAGAGAGCGTTTGCGCGAGATCGCGCGGGAACTTTGCGCCGACGCGTGAAAGAACAAAAATGGGGAGTTTCCGAAAGACGCTTAGGAAACGGGGCTTTTTTTTTGGCCTTTGACCTTCGTGAAGAGCGGTTTTGTCAGGTATTGTATCGTGCCTTATCTTTATTTATGTAGATCTCCTTGCCTGATTATCTTTGTTTGTCGCCCTTATACCTGTTCCTGCCCTTTCCCTACATAGGTAGAGGTAATTTGTAGCCGTTGGCCGAACCGCATTCTACGCCGGAGCACCATCTTTAATCACTCCGGAGTGGAGTCCTGAGATCCAGTCAAAGCCATTTGGATGGACGTTAGGCGTACCCTCCGTTAATTGCCTTAAAAGGGCCATCAGTAGCCCTGATGGACTTCAACAGAAGCCAACTTTAACTCAGGGACATATTCATGTGAGTATTTCGCTATTATAAACTATTGTTTTAAAATTCGCATATTTTCCGTCAATGGCGTATTTAATTTGTTAATGGTGACGTCATTGTCAGATGGCCGCGCTAAAGCCTGTGTAAAGCTTGGAGCTACCACCTGCCGTGGCGTCGCTTTTTCCGCGATTGCTATTATAAACCTTTAAATTGTGTAATTATGAACTTTTAATTGTAAGAATTGGCGCTTTTAACGTGTGAGGTTGTAATACTTCTTTTATAAACATACAATGTATTACCGATGTTATTTATAGCTTTTTCACTAAAAAAAATCAATTATCTAATATCTGTTGACCTTAAAACCCTATATCCGTGTTTTGGAACACACCCCATTCCTTAGATGTCAAAAATAGTCCTTATGGTAACTAAAGGTGAATACCGCCATTTTGATATTGTAATATATAGCTTTTGTCTTAAAATATTTTATTAAATATTTATTTATATATTTTATTAAATGTAGTGTCATCTATAACTGAAATTCTCTTGCATGTGTGGTTGGTTTGTTTTTGAATTGTAATTTAAAGTGGTTTCCTGCAGCAGTGTATATAGTATAACCTCACTTACATACATGTTGCATCATATAATTTTGAATGTAAGTATTTTCAAATGTTACTAATTATTAAAATAATCACTCTATTTATGAATTTTTTTTTAATTTATCTCAACTTGTTTTGAATTAATTTTTAAAGCTACCATTTAAATAACATGTAATCTATCTTTCTACAATTTGGAGTGTTTTCTATAACCGAGATCATTTAGTATAATTCACAATTACATATATATATATATATATATATATATATATATATATATATACAAAATTGTTTTTCCAAATATAGATTTCCTACTTACCTGAGTTTTTAGTGTCTTTTAAAGCGTTATTTTCACTTAACCGTGATATATTTTTTTCTTAGATATTATCTTGCTTTGATATAGTTTTAAAAGTTGTTCCTTAAATGTTTTAAACAGTATAACCTATAAATGCCTTTTGTAGAGTTTTTGCCTATATATATAGTAACGAAATTACCTAACCATATCTTTTACCTTCCAAAATGTTGTAATAAACTGGATCTCTTTCTATCTGCTCCTTTGAATACTGAAATAAAGGAATTGCCGTTAACGTTTTAGTATTTAAACTCATTTACGATAGTTGTTGATAACTCCCGCAATATCGAAAGAATATTCCAACAATTTGGAATACTACTTCTTGGTATATGTATCGTGGAATGTTTCTTTCGTGTAGCGAGTATGATTTTGTCTTGATTGCATATTTTTTTAGATATCGATATTTCAACGTAGAACTTTAAGATCCATTAAGCGGAATTTACTGTCGGATTTGGTCGTCTAGCTGTCTATAAGTCTAGAACGAGACCCATAAAAGGACCGGTCGTTAAGCATCATAAGTCTAGACGAGAATTTGGTTGGTAAGTTTGTCGTTTTAGAATTTGTGAGTCATTTTTTAATAATGATGTTGAAATTTTTCTTTATTGGTTTGGGAGGAACTCAAATGAGAGCTTCCCATCCCAGTAAATATATGCTTTATAAAATATCTTTTTGTTATTCAACAATTTTATTAGTGAATCGGGTCTCGATTACTCTTATCTCTTTACATATCGATTCAAACCTCGTTAAATGGCTTAAAATTATCTTTAAAATTGTTCAACCCTACGTACATCTAAAATCTTTTCACGTTTTACTTCTTTGACAATGTATCTAATGTTTTTAGCCCTCACCATCAATTAGTTAACTTTAATTACTTATTCCCTTTTTGTGTACAGTATATACCTCTTACACGGTTAACTTTACTTACCTTAAATTAGCTATCTTTTTCTTTTTGGTTGACTTTTCCTTGACCGTACCGTTACTTATGTATCACTTCATTCTCTACACCCCCAATATAACTCTGTCGTTTCATTTAATTAATCTTCGAACTTTTCCTACAGCATATTATTTGGTTTTTAGTGTTTATCTTACGTCATTTAATTTTGTGTGGTAATTGTTGTAACTTTGGTTGTAATGACTCATTGAATTTTTATGATTGGTTTTAGCTGATGTTGAGTGGATAATTTTTTTCTTTGGGCCCAATAGGAGTCGCGACCTATGCCATTGTAAGAAATAGTTCATATTCGCAGTTGCAAAAAGCTAGGATTGTCTATTCCATGTGTTTTTCCTCTGAATTATTACAGTCGCCCACATTATACTATATCATTATTTGTTTCTTTTTCTACTAAATCACCATAACTTATAAACATTTTTTTTCATTGTTTTTTATTGAACTTTGTGGTGAGGTGCTATTGCTTCTTATTGATATCTTATTAAATTCTCGGTTGTTTTAGTATATTGGGACAGTGTACCTGTATTTAACTGCTTATAATTAGGCATCGTTGTGTGTTTAAGGTGCTACCGTTTTAAAAAAACTACCTTAAAACAGTTTGTTTTTGTGTGAATGTATCTGTATTGATACTTTTGAGTTGTTGTGTCAACTTTTGTCTGATTTTCTTATCGTAGTGGATGCACTCGTTAGGAAAATGATCGTACTAGTTCTCTTAAGAGTCTGGTGAATTTTAAACGTATATACCTTATCTTGTCGGATTAATATCGCAGGTGGTCCTTCAGACTGCGCTGTGTTTAAATAGGGAAAACTCTCTACCTTCTCTCGGACGCTTGTCCAAAAACTCTACTTTTTTATATCCCGCTGTGTCCGTTTATGCCTTATTCTTCTTTCGGTGGACCTGTTCTTGTCCCGGAACACCCGTCTGCCACATAAGAGTGATGTTCCCTCACTCCGAGCTACTGGCCACATTGGCTGGTTGAGTAGCGCTTTGCTATCCACCTTTTTCTGTCTCTTTTGCTCAATGCGAGCCCTTCCTCTACTTTTTTCTACCTGGAAGTGCCCCTTATGCATTCCAAATAACCACCTCCCTCTTTCTACTGTTCCTATTTCTAGTGCCTTTTTCATTTCCGTTAGTCACCGTGTGGTTGCGCGGGAGGTTTTCACAGACATCTGGACCCCGTCTCTGGGAATCTTTCGTGGGGTCATGCGGTGCCGCTGTCAGCGCATGGGCTCTGGCAGTGAAGGTATGTATGAGTGTGTGAATGTGTGAGTGGATGTGTATATAGAAGTACCATATATACCGTGTGGGTATCGGGTGATTGTATCACCGATATGAATTAACGCCGGGTGCAGGGATGCACCCAAATGCCTTTGCCGGTCCCTCGTACTGTTTATTGTAAACGGGCCTGCTTCACAGGTAGCTCTTTTTAGAGGGTACGAGAAATTCCTATTTAACGGCTCCACGGAGCCACTCTATTACCTTTATCTATTATCTTTGATAATAACCAAGCTAATATCTTTATCTTGTTTATTATCTTTGATAATACCCTTAGTTTTAGTATCGTTATCTTACCGACTACCATTAGTAATAACTTCGAGATAATTTCACGTTATCTTACCGATTATATTTAGTAATAACTTTTGTTTAATGTCGTGTTACCTTACCTACTATCTCTAATAATAACTTTAGCTTAATATCGCGTTATCTTACCTAGTATCTCAAATAATAACTAAAGCTAATATCGTTATATTATCTATTACCTTTGATGATAACAATTTAAGCTTAATATCGTTATCTTATCTATTATCTTTAACAACAATTTGAGATCTTGTTTTATCTTTTTACCTTCCTAACGTTTGGTATTCATGACCAGACGTGGGAATTATTTTTCTTGAATTTATGTGAAAAAGCTAACCTGATGTAGAAATGTAATTTGTTAGGTTAGCGATGTAAGGATTTAGTAGGGTGGTACTTTTGGTAAATTTGTTGATTCACAACTATGTCATGGACAAGTTTTGATGTGTATCGTTAGAAAACCAAGGTAGCAGTAACAAAAATTTGCTGGAGTGTAGACTAACGCACTCTGTTGAACATTTTAAATTTGGGCACTTTTTGCCAACAAAGAACAGTTTTGATGCAACGCTCATGTGTATTTGCACGTAAGAACTTTAATGTTAGCTTTAGTTTAGATAGGTTAGGCGACCTGTCGCATTTGTTTTAATTTAAGTAGTGTTTCATGCTCCCCGACAAATTTGTGCTGGCGATTATTAGTGTAGTCAAAGACAATGGGGCTACATTTTCCGTTTCCTGGTAATTCGGTAGACGTGTTATCGGTCGAAAAAAACCAGGTGGCGCCTTATATAAACATTTTGTAAGTTTTAAGTTAGGTTGTATGTAGGGTAGTTAGGACTTAGATTTTAAGCTGTTACTGTGCTAACAGACTTTTTCTTTTTTTTAAGTTTTTTCTTTTGTGGCTTTGTCGCAATTGTTACGTGCCAAATCGGCACTAAACATTGTCTTAGCTTAATTTTTATGTGCGGAAGTTTTCACGCCTTAAAATTTAAAAGACTTGGCGTGTATTTTCGTCACGCTAGAGGGCGTTTGCGCGAGATCGCGCGGGAACTTCGCGCCGACGCGTGAAAGAACAAAAGTGGGGAGTTTCCGAAAGACGCTTAGGAAACGGGGCTTTTTTTTTGGCCTCTGACCTTCGTGAAGAGCGGTTTTGTCAGGTATCGTATCGTGCCTTATCTTTATTTATGTAGATCTCCTTGCCTGATTATCTTTGTTTGTCGCCCTTATACCTGTTCCTACCCTTTCCCTACATAGGTAGAGGTAATTTGTAGCCGTTGGCCAAACCGCATTCTACGCCGGAGCACCATCTTTAATCACTCCGGAGTGGAGTCCTGAGATCCAGTCGAAGCTATTTGGATGGACGTTAGGCGTACCCTCCGTTAATTGCCTTAAAGAGCCATCAGTAGCCCTGATGGACTTCAACAGAAGCCAACTTTAACTCAGGGACATATTCATGTGAGTATTTAGCTGTTATAAACTATTGTTTCAAAATTCGCATATTTTCCGTCAATGGCGTATTTAATTTGTTAATGGTGACGTCATTGACAGATGGGCGCGCCAAAATCTGTACAAAGATTAGCGTTACCAACTGCCCGTGGTGTCTAGTAAACCGCGCTTGCGGTGTTGTATTTACGACTTTTAAATTGTAAGAAAATAAGACCTTTGGTTAAAAGTGGTAGAACGAAGTACAACATACTTACTAAAGCCAGATATAGACGGGTATGTGGAAACTCACTAAAGAGGGCAATGAGGAGCGGCAAAAGAATAGTGAAGAATGATACTAAACAATATTACTACATACACACACATACAAACAAACAAAAACCCACACACACGCGCGCGCGCGCAAACACACATGCACACACACATAGATCCGCAGCAAGACCAGTTTGGACTTGGAGCATAGCACCCGGTTTCCGGCTGCCGATGGCCGGGACATGTCCACGACAACTGCGTCAGGGGTTTCCGATTTACGGTTGTCGATGGCCGGGACCCCTGGACGTGGGAAATGGACAAAACCGTAGTATGTAGTGATAACTTATGTACCTTAAGGTAGAACCTGGGGCATGTCTTCTGGTTTCCGGCTGCCAATGGCCAAAGACATGTTCCAACTAGTTTCAAGCTGCAACCAGGAAGCCCAATTTCCGGCTGCTGATTGTCAGGACACCTGGAAGCAGCATCTAGCTTTAAAGTTAATAATAACTTTTACGTTAAATTAAGTTCAACTGCAAGGCATTGAAGGACAAATTTCTGTATATGTTACACCTAAGGAATTTGCGCAACTACGACCTGAAGTATAGTGTATAGGTTACAGGATGTATAGGTAGTCAATATAGCTTTTTTTTGAAAAAAAAAAATTAAATGGTTACCTCAACTTGCGCTAAACATACGTACCGCTATTTCTACGCTTACCTTTAATAAAAATCAAGGGACCAAACACGAATGCACCTAAATGCACATGATGACTATGACGCTGAAAAAACTATAAGGTGTAAGTTATGCGATAAGAGTTGTGATGCAGCTTTGGAATGCGCTCAATTTAAAGAGGCTGGGGTAAATGAACGGTGGAAAATTGATTGTTTATGCCTTTATTGACGAAGAGTCGTTCACCACTATGATTGAAGACAAATTAGCTCGCAATTGAATCTGTCAGACGAAGCACAACCTTTATGTCTCAAGTGGACCGGGGAACAGCACAAAGTTGAAGAAAATTCAACACTAGTGCGGTTTTCCATTGTTTCGTCGTTGTTTGGCATACTTTTGCGTTTTCGTCAAAAGAAAGAAGCGTACACCGGCGGATGTGTCGCTACTTGCGCACCAAGTTATTCGCCATTAAACACGTAAATTCACCTCGGTTTAAAAACGAATTGCCCCGTCCCGAGACAGCCATCGCAGAGAGCCACTACGTGGATGATTATTTGGATTCGGTGAATAGTGAAGTAGAAGCAATCAACCTGGCCAAACAAGTTTCACGAATACATAGACACGCCAATTTTGAGACCCGCAATTGAAAATCTAATTCGATACAATTTATGAGAGAAATGAACGGCCAGGTTGAAGACGTGGCAGTGAACTTGAATTTAGGTCCTGAGCCGATATTAGAGAAGATCCTTGGTATGTGGTGGCATCTGAACTCAGATTTTGTTACATATTCATCGTGTTCTAACAAACGAAATACGGATGTCCTGTGTGAAAATACAATACCTACAAAAGGAGAGAAGATATACTTCAAGAAGTATGGAGAAGTAAATTGACATGGGATGAACCGTTAAGTGACCAGCTTTACACTAAATTTTTAATATGGAAAATGTATCTATCAAATTTGAAAGATTTGCGAATACCACGCTGCTTTCTTCAAAAATTAAACCATTATGATAAACTAGTTGTCCAGTTGCGTACATGTGTAGACGTTAGCGAACATGCTGATGCCACTGTTGCTTATCTTCGTATTTCAGATGGCGAGAGGATTGTGTGCAGCATAGCTTTTGCCAAAACAAAGGTGGCTCCATTAAAAATTCAAAGTATTCCTAGATTAGAACTAGATGCCGCGGTACAAGATGCCCGTTTCTCCAAGTCGATTCGAGAAGCCTTGAGTATTCATCTAATAAAAATTACATATTGGTCAAACTCCACTACTGTACTTTACTGGTTTCGTGCCGAAGATTCTAGAAAAAATGAAAAGTTTGTTTCGTATTGTATAGCCGAAATACAAGATTTGTCGATCATTGCTGATTGGCGCTACGTACCTTTTGCACACAATATTGCGAACAAGGCCACAAAATGGTGCAAGCCTCCCAAACTTATTTCAAGTGGTGGCTGGTTTAGAGGCCCCGAAATTTGTATGATTTCGAAAACGAATGGCCGCAAGATGTCAGTCACCCATAGATATGATGAAGACAAATTTAGTGTAGTTCAAGATACCAAGTGTACCACAAAGTGATAGTCTGTTGACGGTAGAATTTGATCGTTTTAGTAAGTTTTACACGATATTACGCACCATGGCTTATGTTGTCAGATTTATACAACGCTGTCCCTAGGAGAGCACATATAACAAACTCAGTATTATAGAACATATAATTGAGATCAAATATTTGCTACATCTAGTTAGGCTAGTGCAAAAGGAATGCTTCCCAGAAGAGTTGACTCTGTTGTGAGAAAAAGGATAGTGCCCAAAGTTAGGTTTCCGTTTCAAAATCACCCGTTTTTGGATGATGACGGCATTACCAGAGTGGATGGCCGTTTAAAAGCAGCAGATACTTCGCGGTACAGCGCTAGGTACCATATACAACTTCCGCGAAAATATCGGTTCACCCTTTTGATGTTAAATAGCTTTCACGTGATGTATCAACACCAGCATTATGAAACAATCGTGAATGAAGTTCGGCAGCGGTATCACATACCCAGGTTAAGGGATGTGTTGCAAAAGATCCGTCAAATTGGTCAAGTTTGCTAGAATCGATATGCACGGCCCGATCCTCTTCAAATGGCGTCTGAACTTATGCTGCACCCTTTACACATGCAGGTGCAGACTATGTCGGCCCTCTCTCGCTAATGGTAGGGAGACGGATGGAGAAACGTTGGCTAGCCTTATTCACGTGTCTGACAATACGCGCATTCCATATAGAAGTGATATACAAATTGGATGCGGAACACTGTATTATGTGTTTTCTTAATTTTTTGCTCGAAAAGGACAGCTTATGCATATTTATTGCGCCCAAGCCAAAATTTCATAGCTACGGAACGTATTCTAAGGGAGGAACTTAAAAATGCTTGCAGGTAGCAATTTCTCGAAAGTTTGTAATCCCAGACCTAATCTTTCACTTTAGTCCTCCTGCTTAAATGTAATTTTTAGCAGGATTCGATAGTGATGAGCAACAAGTTTGACAACGAAATGTCGTTATTAATTTCGAGTGGGTAACTCATTATGAAAGTAGGAGTGAACGAATGTTCGAATCGCTAATTATTCATTTCTTCAAGCTTTAGTTGTTATAGTACCCGCTCTTTCAACTTCTCTGGTGATGTTCTATACAGTACTTTGGCCAATGTCAAGTTCTATTACAGTTTTCTTTACAGTTGCGGTTTTACTAACTGCTTTGACGTGTTTCATACACAAATTGTGTTATTAGCTGTTGATCGCTTTTGATTGGTTTCTGTTTGGAGTTTTTGAATGAGTGCACCGCTTCGCTCATATTTACTAAAACTTATTTATTATTATTTATTTTATACTTTATCATAATACACACCTGGATAGGACTGGAACAGTTTGACTTGATGTAGAAATAATATTAGTGTTCTGAAAGGAACAGTTTTACAGTAATATGAATTCACGTAAAAAAAACAACTCAAAATAGTAATTAAAAAAAAAGGAAAGACGTGAGTGTAGGAAGACCTATAACATGCGACTTTAAAAACGAAATGTAGGTCACAAATTAGAGAAAGACAAGCAATACATATACATATAAACCTTAGAACTCGATAGAATAAAATTATGTAGAACGAATAAAATAAAATAGAATGGAATTGCTTAAAATAGACATGTGTTAATGCTTTAAAATTACTAAAAGATTTTGCATAAGTCAGAATAGTATCTATATTAAGCTAGCTAATTATTTTATACCGTATGTCCCGATTCGGATTTTACCGTGTCAGGTATTCAATTGCAGTTCATATATCTAATATAAGTTGGACAAAAATGTGTCAAGTAAAAGTTATTGAGTATTTTATTCTTAACAAAATTTACGAATTAGTTTTACTCAATATATTCTAACTTTCTATCAAAACATTAAAAGCAAAGGTTCATTCTTTGTACCAAAATGCAGTTGGCATAAAAACACGGAATATTAAATGTAAAAGTTACGTTTGTAGTCATACAGAGAATTTTCTAAATCGATTTTCAGTGGTCAATAATTATTTCGTGTATGATTTTGTAATTTCGATATTCGAAGATATTTTGAACAGCCTTGTATTTATTCGCGAGTTTATAAACGCATCCGGAAGTGACTTTAAACTAACCGTTATTTATGCGCAAGAGTTTGGAGGGTGGAGGGTGCTGTCTGGTCCATCAACTAGCTTTAACCGCCGTTTTGGCATTCTGCATTTGGCATCTCAAAACGAAGGGTGAAGAAATCTATTTGGTTATTTTATAAAGGTAATACTTTTAATTGTATTCTATTTTTTTGTTATATGATTAGTTCGGAGGTTTAGGTGCATATTCTTAATATTCATAGAGAAAAAAGATACACAAAAATATTTGGTTGTCTTACACATTTGGAAAACACGGCGTAACCACGAATTACCAATTGAAGTGCTTGTTAAAAGTAAAATTTTGTTTCGAGTGAAACATTAAGTATTAATGCTCTTTTTAAGAATACATTAATTATGCATATATTTGCAGAGGTTCAATTTAGGATTCAGGATTGACATCCCAGTTAACAACTGCTGAAAGGTTAGTATAATAGGCATAGATTGAGAAAATATGGGAAACGCGCTTACGTGACTAGTGCGATGAAAAGGCCAAATTTATTAACTTCATTTGACCCCTAAGCCCCCACCCATTATTGCATTGATCACGTAAGCGCTGTAAAGCATGCTTTTGAAAACTAAGTGTTATTTGGTACTAATTTGTTAACATGGCGGAAAATTTGAATTCATGTGGTGCTAGAGTAGAATTATTATCGGACGATGGTGACGTCATATGCGCAACAGGTTCAAACATGCTTTGAACGACAAGATTCTGCAGTATGGCCTATAGCATGGGAGGCCGAAAGACTAAATGGAGGTTTATGAAAACTTCCTGGCTGTGTATACGTAATTTTTTTCAATATATAAAAAACGGTATTCTCGCATAAAAAATGTAATATTTAAAATATATTACAAAAATTACAGCAGAACGCTTTAGCAGCCATCTTGGATGCCGTGTTCAATTATTTTAAAAACTTATATTCCATCAAACTAATTCAATAAATAGAGTTCATTTAAATTACTTAACGAATATCACATAATAAAAGATCAGTTAACAAATTGATTGTTAAAATAAAATTGGATTATTTCTTGTGTACGTCGTAGACAAGATGTTCAATTTTATTTGAAGAAAAATTTGTTAACTGAACTTTTATTATGTGATATTAGTTATGTAATTTAATTGAACTCTATTTAATTAGTTTGGAAAATGTTTTTAAAATAATTGGACATGACACAAAGATGACTGACGCCGAAAGCGCTCTGCTGTAATTTTTCTTATATTTTTAAATATTCCATTTTTTACAGGACAATACTGTTTTTTGGATTTTATTGTAAACGGGGATTTACTCGAGCGTCGCGGGGATCTATTAGATTGTGAAGATTAAATACTAAAAAAGAAATAAACACATATGGTGTATGCCGTTTCAGAGGTGGGGAGCGTGTACAGGCATAAATTATCCACTTCTTAGATCCTTTGGGCCTTGCAGTATTCTGTTTTTTAAAATGCAATACGTGCGATAAAACATTCATGTTTGTTATAAAGTGTAAAGGTATAGTATTTTGCAAAAGTGTGTACCGCAAAATTCTAGAACCTTGGAGGCAATCTGCCGATGCATAGAAGGTTTTTGTGGGGAATTTGAATGTGATTAATAAAATCTACTATATTTTTGTCTCGCCAGTTAGTATAGAATGTGGATTCTCATAATAATCGAGAGGATGCGCGGTAAATTATGGAACGTCTCTTAGAATATAAGCTCTATTTTATTGTACATAAACGTATTACAGTTATAAACATATAAGTGACAACTACTTATTATAACACCATGACAACCACTCTCGCCGCGGCTTCTCAACACCTCCACTTGAACCTTAGAGTAAGTTACATCCCCCTAAACAAAATTTCTTTTTCTTTTTTTTCTACTGGTACCGGTTTCGTCAGGCTATTAGCTTTCATGTCATTCGTGCTAATATAGACAAACTTCACCGACTTTTCGTTAAACTTTTCTGTTAGAAAGTGGTGGCGTATTGCTTTGTACGTGAGGAAAATACTATTTCCTCTGACAGCTGTACAGTGCCCTTGTTTTCGCAGTGTGATTGTTGAGCCTTGTTTTGCTATTTGGTTAAGTAACTCACCATACAATCCACGCAGCCATAGTGCTTCTTGAGTTGCTGCTGAACATTGACACGTATTCAGATTGTCGTTAACAATGCAACAGTTGCTTGTTTCTTCGAAGCCCACGAAACAGCCCCACCTTGGAGTGTAAATACGTATCTTGCAACAGAATGTCTATGTAGGGTATTACTTGCCCAATATGAATCACAATAGCCCTGTACAAAATTATTTTCATGTTTTGAATCGGCTGTGTCCTTCAGATAGCACAAAATTTGTTTTGCAGCATTCCAATGCACCTTTTTTGGGTTGTTGAATTGATTTGCAATTCCAACTACACACTGAATATCTGGCTGCAACACCTGTGAAGTAAACAACAAACTGCCAACAATCTCTTGATATGGCACATTCTTTATTGCTTCGCGATCCTCTTCACTTTGTGGTGACACTTATCTGTTTTTGATTCGTATCTGTCAGCATACTCATGCTATTGCAATTAGTCATTTGAAACTTTTACAGTATTTTCTGAATATACCTGACTTTGGTTAATTGAAATCATACCCAATTTTCTATCGTGTGATCTGTATACCCATGACAAATTTTGCCTCTCCAATATCTTTCATTTTAAACTAGCTTTGCGGACTTCAACGTGTCTTTCAATGTCTTGTCATTGGAAAAGATTAAAATGTCATCAACATAGACTGGTACGATTAATATTTGATTACCGTTAACGTAGTAGTAGTTATATGCATGGATCGACTGCTGAACAATTAAGATCAAACTTACTTGATGCGTTGCTCAAATGTTGATTCCATACGTGATTCGCTTACTTGGGACCATATAACGATTTTTTTTTAGCCAGCATACACGCTTGACTATTATCGTAAAACAATTCAGGTTGAACCACTTCATCTAAATCACCTTGTAATAAGACCAAAATCGCATCCATCTATCTGATCAATTTCTAAATCATTTTGCAGCAATTGCAATCAGAAGATGTAATGATGAATAACGTACGACGGGTGAGAACGTCTCTTCGTAATCAATGCCCATGCGTTGAGCACAACCTTTTATCACCAGGCGAGCTTTATATCAACTGACTTGACCATTCTCGTTGCATTTGGTTTTCAATGCCCACTTGCTACGAATTGCCTTGTGATTTGCTGACAGATTTTCTAAAGACCAAGTTCCGTTTTTGATTGGGGACTTGTACTTGTTCTCCATTACCCTTTTCCAGTGCGACCCATACGGACTTTTCATCGCGTCCTCCACTGTCAGCGGATTGTCTGCATTATCCGCAGTCGAAACGTAAACAGTAGTTTTTCTTTGTAGACTTAGTCTCTCGTTGATCGCCGTGACTCTGGACCTACATCATTGGTTGTAATGCTCGTTGAACTATTATCCGTTATGGATTGTTTGCTAGTCTTTATTATCTGAATTACTATTCTCAGCTTCCACTTCGGTTTGACCATGCATGCCATTGTTATTAATTGTAACAACCGTATCCTCCACTTCATTGATATCGTCTTTGAATAGATAAAAATAATAAAATTTGTTACAAAAAAGTACTTTATTCTCAATGCAGTGTTCATTGTAACCAACCATTATACAATTCTTGGACTTAGGATCAAACTTATTCTGTTTTTGTTTTGGAATATGTACCATGGCTTTGCACCCAAACACTTTCAAATTTGATAAATTTGTTTTTTTGCCAGGCCAAATTTCTTCCGGTGTTTTGTCAATTGCCCCTTGACACGGCGAACGATTGACGAAATATCCTGCTGTATCAATCGCTTCACCCCAAAATTTAATATTAAGCTTTGTATCAAAAAGCATACATTTTGCTCGTTCGACTAAAGTCCTATTCATTATTCGCTCTGCCATACCATTCTGTTCAGACATATACAGTGCTGTCGTGTGATGGTCGATTCCTGAATCACTCGGAAACTTTAAAAATTCACTGTTGCAGTATTCAGTGCCGTTGTCCGTGTGAATTTTCTTAATTTTTTGGCTCGTCTGATTCTCAACATACTTTTTAAAATCTTTAAAAACATTTTAAGACATTGCACTTGTTCTTGATAAAATACACAAAAACTTTTCGGCTAAAATCGTCAACGAAAGTCTTAAAATACAGAGAATCTCCGAATGTATCAATGGGCAATGGGAAGTTGCTTTGTTAAATGGAAAATGTGTTTGTTTCTCGCTGACCGCTGATGAAACTAATTCCCTCATCAAAACCGCTTAACTTCATCAAGTTGTCGTGTCTTACATGACCAAATTGCCGATGCCACAATTGTTGAGTTTCTCTCGACTTCACCATCATACTTGATGCGTCTGCCTGTTCCACCTTGAATAGGCCGCCCATCAGATTTGCTTGAACTAACAACTTATTATGCTTGTCCAAAATTTTACAATCTAACCCTTATTAACCAATTGACTGATTGATAATATGTTTGTGCATAAATTTGGTACATATAGCACATTTCAAATAGTAGTATCAACTACATTATTATTCATTCGCAGTTGAAGCCTTACATCACTTGTTAACTCTGCTTTCAACTTTGACTTATTTGCAATTGTCACTTCGCCACTGTATTCAGATTTGACGTCTTCAAACCAGTCTTGTTGGCATGTCATGTGAGTTGATGCACCAGAATCAATGTACCACTCTGACTTTGGATTACTTGCAGTCAAACAGGAAAGAATCGACATGTAACCGGCATTCTTATCCTGTTTCCCTTTTGGACATTTATTTTTGTAGTGCCCTATTTCGCCACATACGAAACATCTTGTATTCTTCTGGTGGTCTTTTCTTTTTGGAAACTTAGGCTTTTGAGTGCACATCGTCGACTATGATAAGCTTCTTGCAAAAAATTTTGTTCCGAATTTTCCATTGTCATAATCGTAGGTTTGTATTCATCACTCAACCTGACTAGTAATAAGGTTCCAATCCACTCTTCATCTATTTTTATTCCAGCACCATTCAATTTGTGTACTGTGCTGATTTTTTTTTTACAAAGATCTTCATTGACACAATCTGCCAGTCTTGTTGTGACGAGTTTGCGTAGTAGTCCAACGCGACGTAACAACCCCGAATCTTCAAATGCTCTCTGAAGATTCTGCCAGACCTCCTTAGCTGAATTTTGCATCTTGTATGTGCAGGAAAACACTGATTCAATCAGTACAATTGACGCTTTTGCTTTTATGTCTCCAGCTGCCTTCGGTTTCGGGCGGCTCCGTAGCGTAGTGGTATGTGTGTGACTACTACGCCCAAGGTCCCGGGTTCGAATCCCGACACGGTCCGCTTGAAAAATGTTAGGCGAGCATTTTTCACAAAAATACATCCTCGTTCGGATGAGAGGTAAAATGGAGGTCACGTGTGTGAGTGTTCTACCTTGCTTGGAACAGCAAGGATTCGGCAAAATTCCAACATTTTCCAGGTAAAAAAAAAACTCGCTTCCTGGCAAATGTAGTACCTTCGGGTGGAGCATTGGAAAATCACATGTAATGCCTTCGGTTTCGGCATAGTGGTATGTGTGTGACTACTACGCCCAAGGTCCCGGGTTCGAATCTCGACACGGTCCGCTTGAAAAATGTTAGGCGAGCATTTTTCACAAAAATACACCCTCGTTCGGATGAGAGGTAAAATGGAGGTCCCGTGTGTGAGTGTTGTCACGCACGTTAAAGATCCCTACCTTGCTTGGAACAGCAAGGGTTCGGCAAAATTCCAAATTTTCCAGGTAAAAAAAAAACTCGCTTCCTGGCCAATGTAGTACCTTCGGGTGGAGCATTGGAAAATCAAATGTAATGCCTTCGGTTTCTCTTCCGGGTGGAGCATTGGGGACGTGGCCGCAAGTATAGCGGCCCTTATTCAAATTATAATGCCTTCGGTTTCTGTGGGAGTGCCTGTGACATAACACCATAAACCGGTCATCTCTAAGTAAGCCTGGACAGCAAACTTCCAAGTTTTGTAATTTTCCCGTCCTTTTAATTTTTCAATTGATTCCATCGCTGTCGCCATTATCCAAATTATTTTAAAAATATTTTTTTAAAATTCTTCTTTTAGACAATTATATTATGAGTGCCTGGGCCATAATCTGATGAGAGGATGCACGGTAAATTACGGAACGTCTCTTAGTATAAAAGTTCTATTTTATTGTACATAAACGTATTACAGTTTTTAAACATAAAAGTGACAATTATCTGGCAACTACTTATTATAATTCCATGACAACCACTCTTGCCACGGCTTACTTTTCAATAATAATAATAATTTTATGGGACTGAGGGTCATGGCCAATTTTTGAAAATGCAAAAATCATAACCTCAAAATACTTGAGAGTGCGTCAGATTAAGATACAGAGGGTACAGGTGGATATCCCAGACATGCTGATGCATAATCTGACAAATATGGAGGGATTTCATTAATCTGTGTTTGAAAAATCTTGTACAGACTGCACGTTCAAAATTTAAAAAAACGCGAACGTTTTCGGTGTATTTTTGCCTCCTGTTCACGAATATGACAACAGAAATTGGCGGTCGGCCATATCTTCACCGCTATTTTGAAAAAACATCCTAAAAACTTGATTTTATAAAATCTCTCTTTAGGTTAGATCCATTCTTCTCTATTAAGTTATTTGTGTTACTTTTGGTGAAAGATTGGGCATTTTAGCATCGCCCAATAAAATCTCAATTAATATATCGCTTCACTTAGTAAGATCATAAGGAATTGACGACAGTTCCACAATTCATTTTTAACTTGTTAAAAACGTCAATAAGTAGCATAACCTCTAAATTACTTTTAAAATGCTGTTCATCTGTTAAATTTGTAGAGTTGTTAGTAGAATATAAATATAATTAGTTCAAATTTTTATTTGTATTCTAATTTGCTAGCCAACAAAATAGATTTCTGACAGTTTTCCACTCTCCTACTTTAGCAATTGTTGTTTTGTTTTAGTTCAAGCACTTCATATCTATTGTTGGCATGAGTGTTAACCATAACGCGAACCAATACGATCTCTCTTGGTCATTCATTCAGAGTTGCATTTTTTCCTTAATCATTACCAGTGGTGGTTCGTGCCTTTGAAATTAGATGGAGCACAACTTATAAACTACATATAATTAAAACACAAACAACCATCTTATAATGGTTTCAATAAAAAAATCCATTCTATGCGTTGGGTTCTCTTTGTCGCAAATAAGTCAATCACTCTGTTAAAATTCCGCAAACACAAAATTACTGAATGGAAGTATTGTTTATAAAACTTAAGCCACAATTTGCATTTCAGAAAATTTAAGAAATACAACAAAACAAGCAAATTATGAGTATATAGCTAACAAGAAGCAACCCTCATCAATGCTCCAGGATGTACACGAACAATGCGGTGATGAAACGTTTCAAAGTGATCGGGATCGGTGCTTGGTCCAGTGTTATTCAACATTTACATCAACTCTGAAATCGATGCTCATAGTATTGCCTATGCAGACGATACCGCAATAATATTCCAAGATAGCGACTGATACAAACTAAAAGAAAAAATTGGTGTTGAAATGAAAAAAATCAAGTTTCATCTTGATTCTTTAAAATTGACGTTAAATGTAACAAAAACGAACTACATAGCATTTTCGATTAACGCTTCTAGCAGACCAAACTTTAACTCAATTCAAATTGAAACTTTTGAAAATCCTATTACAGAAGTGTCACATACTAAATATCTTGGAATTGTACTAGATAAATTCTTGCTATGAGACAAGCATGTCTCAAACCTCACTAACGAAATAAGGGCTTCTATACATACCTTTTATTTACTTAGAAACATACTTCATGAAAAACTACTCATTATGGTTTACAAATCTCTTATTGAGTCCAAGATAACATATGCATTGTTGGTCTGGGGCTGTCTATACAAAACTAATTTACGAAAGCTTGATATAGTACAAAAAACAATATTGAAAATAATATACAAAAGAACCAGACTCTATCCAACACAACAATTATATAACGTAAACATTAATAGCATTCGCTCTCTCTATGCGTTAAATCTATGCATTTATACCAAGAAAAAGGGAAATCATGATTATGTTGAACACAGATATTTCACAAGAACAAAAGCGAACAAACAACTAATAGTGCCATATAAGAGCAAAAATAAAACACAGCGTTGTCTGAGTGTCTTTGCTCCTAAACTTTTTAATATTCTTCCCAACAACATCAAGAACTTAAAGTATTTTGCCAAAATGGTAAAAAAAAAATTTTATGACAATAGCCGCATCCTAAAAAAAATTTTTGGTATATAAAAAATTTCTTGCTAACTCACTTTAATTGATTAAAGAATTAAAGGGTCAACTAATTATCTCTATTACATTTTTATCAAATATAAGAAGTCTCACAGATTTGTCACAAGTATTAGCCATAATTTTAAAAGCATTAACGGGTCTACCTTGTGCTTTCTATAATCAGTTGCTGACATTCACTCGAAAAATACAAGCAGCTTCCAAACAGTATGTGCAAATCAACTTCAGGAACTTTACTATTATTAGTTGCATTACATGTTCTTATATTAGAAATGTTAGTTACTATATATGAAATGCTTGTATGACCAAAAAAAAAAATGTAAAGAAATGTTATTTGTTTTAATAAAAGAAAATAAAATTAAAAAAAAAGTTAAAACAAACTCTCACCTATTGGTTGTCGCAAGGACGTTCGGCAAACGTTCATTCTGTTTATTAGTTACAGTGCTGTTCAACACATAATGACATTTCAATGCGTTTCAAAACCGTATCGTTCACGTACATTTTGTTCGAGCCTTAAGAAGAGAGTTTATTGTGGTTACGAACGTATTAAAAAGTTAAAAATTGACTGAAAAATACATAAATAAAAATATTTTCTATACGCTTTATTCTTGTATGTATGTATTATCGTGTAATTTTTCATTTTTATATGTATGCACTCTGAACTAATTAAAATATACAATTATTTTGATCACGCTTCTTTTTTGTTTTTCATGCAACAAAAGGTAACGAATTTTTTCAATTGGTGTACCAAAAGCTACATAAAAAGTACCGAATTGTTATTCAGCTGTTCCAATACACACCCTGACATTTTATGGTAGGAATGCAACATTTGCAGGTTTTTAAACCATAAATCGTGGGCTAATGTCCTGAAATGCATGAGAACAATTTGTATGAATTAGATGTGGTTTAAAATCCCTTTGAATTAAATAGTAAAATAAAATGTGAAGCTTTATATTAAAAAAAAGTGCAACGGATGATATTCTACCCGAACAAAAATATCAAATGTGGTCTAATTTACGCCAACAATTCGCATTACTAAACATTATTGAATTTACCAATTACGTTGGGTTAGAGTTACATGGGTTTTCGGATGCAGGTGAGAAGGTCTGTGGGGCTTGCATATCCCTTGGATCACAGAACAAATGTGGAAATTATTCTGTACAACTATTGGTTTCAACGGGTCGAGTTGCATCACTTAAGGTAATAAGGTTACCTAGATTGGAACTATGTGCTGCATTTTTATTTCACAGCTTATATTTAAATTTAAATCTTTTATAAAGCAGTACATAGACCTTGTAGATTTCTGGATAGCAGCAGTCCCAATCGCTTAGAAAACATTTGTTGCAAACAGATTTGCAGAATTCAGACTAACTTAAATATTTCTGATTGGAGACATGTAAGCACAAAGTACAACCCTACACATGCAATTTCAATGGAATTAATGCCAGAAGAATTAATAAACAACGAATTATTGTGGAACGGTCCCAAATGGCTAAATGAAGACGTTTCCCTCTGACAAAGTTGTCGGGGGTGGAAAAATAACACTGAGACTACTTCAGAGGAGCACATTTTAACTTTCACACTTACACGGCAAATTTGAATTTAGAAGATGCTCCTTTTTCTGACAAATATTCTTTTCTTATTATGCTCCAGCACTGGTTGCTTGGCCATATCAGAAAAATGTGGTATTTGCGGGATGAATTCCCTCATGTTTAGTGGAATCAAAAATATTTTATTAAATTTATATTGTGTATCGTTTAGAAAGTGTGCGGCCATTTTTCTTTCAGGCTGCAAACATTATTTTGCATTTTTAAGCATCTGTGTTTTTTTTAAATAATTCAGTAATAAGTTGCTCCAAGCATTTTAAATAAAAAGCATTTAGTTCAGCACACTGGCCTACAAACTAAAACCATTATCAAGTAGCTTAATGTATTTCTTATTATATTTTTATTGGCTGTCATTTGTCACAGTATTAAAAATTCAATTATGAAACGGTTTTCCAAAGAAGGCGTAATTTATCAGCCTTAATATTTTTTATGCGAATACACTATGTATAGTTACTTTTTATAGTCAGCGGTGAGAAGCTTACCTTAAAAAAATACAATACTTTAATTTAAAAAACTATTTTTTTTTTTAAATTTTGTAATATACAAGCTACCGCTGTTTATCAAGATTGATATACGAACCTTTTCAACATATCCATCATTATAGGCATCACATTAGCTACCTGTTCCTCTTCCTCTTCACTTTCTTGCATTAACTCTATCATCTTGAACGAATAATATATTTATGTGATCCGTCTCGATTATTTCGTCCCCACTGTTCTTTCTACCTTTTGTTTCCCTGCTTGCTCTAAACCATTAATTTTCCTTTTTTGTGCAAGAGTCCAGTATTATTTCTGTATCCCTCTCACTTTCCCTTTGATATCTCTTACCTCTTTCGGGTACCAATAGGCCCTTCATAATTTACATTTCTACGTTCGTTTTGACTATTATTGCTACTAATTAAGAGAGAGAGCGCCAGCCTCCCTCCTCCCAGTATTCATCCTATCATCATCCAAATTCCTAAAATACTCTTCATCTTATCAGTATTCGTGTGCCCTCGGTTAAAAAACTTGTTTCCTTTCAAAATCGAAGTGGGAACTGCGCCATTTCAAATTCCGAAAACGGCGCAACTAAATACGTACATTCTTCTATTATCTTTAAAATGATTCGCTTAGGATCCTGATTTGTATAGGCCGAATTTCAAATTAACAAATATTTTGAGCAGTTTTTCAGGATTTCAGTATCTCTCCAGAAATCGAATTTTAAAATTGTCAAAGTTTACGAAAGTCCTTTTTAATTGATGCTCACTCAGTAGACTTTCCTGAAGGCTTTGACATCTAGCATAACCTGTTTGTCACCTGGTACTCCCACTGCAACAAATATTTCTTGTAGTTCGTTGATGCAAGCTACAGGCTTTTTTGTTCACTGGGCTTAAAGATTAAATTAGAACCCTTAACTTCTTATACAAATTTATATAAGACAAACTATGTATGTCTTTTTTACCTGATGGTTCTGCTTTATTTCTTTCTTTTGAATTGCCATTGCCTTGACTTCGATCCCAGATATTCATTCGTTTTTTCACTTTTTAATCTTTACAACATATCTGCACATTTCTGCCACACAGAGCAAACCTACTTTATCATACTGTCTAGATTTAAGTTTACGCTTCTAAACGAGGCATCCCTCTTTTCAACAAGTGCATTGTTGTTCACCTGCATCATGACCATATTGTGTCAGAGCTTTATTACACCACTAAATTTTTAATAGAATCCAAAAACACGTCGCTCCCTTCAGATCCATCACGGAGTATATTCTTTTCTGGTAACATTTTTGTTTTTCTATATTACACCGACCTCACAATCAGTCAAATTCTCTGCCACCCTTGATTTGATTAATGTTGTTCATCGGCCCTTAAAATTTTGCTATCTTCGTCACAGTCTCGTAATAACCAAACATAAAACAGGTTTTTGTGGCTAGACACCCAGATGTTTTATAGATTAGTTAAAGACACATTTGTGTTTACAGTGTATCGCTAAATATGCAAAACACTACAAGAGGTGAATATAAAATGACGAATGCAAGTGAGAAAGCAATAAAAGTGTAGTAAGATGTTAACATAACATGCGGTTTCACTCCATGCAACTACCAACTTTATGCTATTTATATTTAATAAAATTATATGGAAATCGTGATATTTCTTTACTTTAATTTGTCCCCCCGTGAGTTAGTTATTAAACGTGACCTAACCGCAGAATTAGCCTAAACAGAATATAGTAACCTAAGTAATCATAAAATAGTGGTAAAATTAATTGATGTTACCCATCTTCATCAATTACTTATTTATGTCCATTTGTATGTAGAAAAGAGCATTTTGACCTATTTAAAGAAGAGGACATGTTAAACTCCAAGAAAGCTAAGTTTACATCAGAACTGCCAGATAAACTATAAAACTAAAGAAAATACAGCATCCGATTAATGAAATAATGAGTGCAGAAAATAATAGTTACAGTGGAATATTTTTGATCCATTTTTAGTAAACGGTAGATTTCTAAGGACTGCTTGCAATTAGAGGTAACTTTTCACTATTTTGTAGTAGCTATAATTAATGTTTGATTTAATTTTCACAGGATATCATCCCAAGGCACAGGCAAAATTATTTTTAAGGCAACTCTGAAAATGGCTAACATGAAACATTTCCGCTTGAGCTGTGAGTTTTGCATTAATTTTGAATTTTTATTCGAATGCTGTTTACAATTATGTATTTGGAAAATGCCTACCTCACTATAGTACCCTTAGGAAATAGTTAACTTTGTGTAGATGGTGCTCCTGGTTATATGTGTGAATTTCTTGTTGTGCTTTGTTGTAAAGTGGCATATTTAAAAATACAATGCAGATATGTGGGTTTGAGACTCAATTGTCTAAGAGTGCTTGCATTTCTATTAATATGAGTAAATACAAGACTGAGAAACAGTTGGCATATTTTTTGATTGCCAGCTTTACTGCTGCAGAAAGATTTTTTCATTAACTTTTCATTGAAATAGGCATCGAATCAAAATACTTAAATTTTTGAGCTGTTATCCGGTGAAATACTTCAAATATTTCTTGATGTATGCTATATGTAAAGCTCATGTACAATATTGTTCGTAACTAGAAACATTGGTGTTAGAATAGTCATAAAATGTGCATAGTGTAATAAATAATGTGTGGAATTTATTTCCCACACAATTCGAATTGTGTATTGTACGAATTAGTTTACTAAAAATGCTGACGGTTTTTTATAGTTTACAGAAGCTACAAATTTATAATAATTAACAATTTTAATTTATCAAAAATCAACTAGTAACAAATATGTAAACTTTTTTTTAGGATATCCAGTACTTTGCCAAATGAAGCGTGATATCTAATTAGCAATATACATTTTCTTAATTTACTGCAGGTGAACGGTATTTCCACCTTTGGAAAAATTTTGAATCTAGTTTTCGCGGACCAAAAAAACCTAATGCAATAGTATAGGAATTAGATGTGTCTTTAACAACTGTGGATGGCTATGCATCCTGTCTTGTGTATCTCTATCAAGGTTTTCTTTTAAGAGGTTTGGTGGTCATGACCATGTTTATGATTTTAGAAATGCAAACTTTGTTGAAAATCTCTTGTACAGTTCAATCGATTGGTTAGTTATTAACTGCGTCCATAAGGCATACCAACTTCTGATACCCGGAAGCACCAAATATTTTTGGTGTTTAATCAAGTTATTGAACAAGAATTACAGGCTTTCAAAAACAAATGGCAAAATACTTAACCGACAGCTAAAATTGTCAATTGTTTTGCATCATCCTTTTAATATTGTTATTGTGACTATCTGGATAAACCATCTACTGCTAGAATTATATGATACTAACACCAATCTTGCCTCACATACCTTTACAGTAGAGGAAGTAAAAAAAATTACAATAGACGCACCTATAAATGTTGGAACTGACTGCTTTCCCACGCTACTCGTTCTCCAGTGCCGCGATAGTCTGCCTCTTTAATAAAATCTTTTATAGTAGAATATTTCCTTCGACACAGAAAAAGTCATTTTTAATTCGGGTGTGTAAATCAGGTGACCGAACTAAGGTAGATTATGACCGTGGAATATCAATCTTTTTTTTTTATTGCTGAGCTGTTTGAATCAATTATAAATGATGAAATATTCAATGTTTTTAAAAATAGCATAGCTTTAGATCAACATAGCTGTTTTAAAAGTCCTTCGACTACTATGAACCTCGCCATTTATCATGATTTTCGTATAAACAACTTGGAATGTGGCTTACAAGTTGATACCATCTATACAGATGTGTAAAACGTCTTTGAAAGTATTTGACAAACATTACTCATTGAAAAACTTCAATCACTTTGTATTACAGGATCATATTTGAAATGGATTTTGCAACGCTAAAGTTTAACCACATTAATGAAAGTACATTCTTATTAGCTACAAGTTTATTACCGAGTTTAATACAAGTGTATCTTGTAAGACTAACATTAGTTGAATAGTGCACATGGGATTCAAACTGTCCAACACAAGTCCCCCCTTATTTATGGTACCTAGTTTTGGTGTGTACTCTTTTACGTATTCAGGTCTTTTCTTGTTTTGTGCTGGCCTAGAATATCCCTAAACCTTTTCACTATTGTCACCTGCACTTTCATTATCAGTTAATTCATCACTTGTCTAAGTGCCACTTGATTTGATTGCATGTGATTGATTATTCAGTATTGGAAATAATTATTTCTGGCAACACTTGATCACTATTTTGCACAATATTATTCACTAATACAGGATTGTTGTTTGTCAACGCTTCAGTAAATGGTGGTTGGTCTGAAAACTCCTCAAATAAGCTTGATTGCTACTTCAAATTATTTTGCACAAATTAGTCTTTAGCTAAGACTAAATGGAGTCTGTTCCTTCTGCTAGTTCCTGTGTTGATATCTACAAGATATGACCTAGATTTATTCAATCATCGAATGATTTTACCATATGCTTTTAAATCAGTCTCCTCAAACGCTATTGTTTACATTTAAATTTGGCAAAAGCTTAACCATGTGCTTTCTATTGTAATTGTATTTCATTCTGTCATGATACTTTTCCTCCCCTTTTATAATCGGATTAGTATCTGTGGTTTTATTATAAACTTAGGCAAAATAGAAGTGATCGAAGTTTTTGGTTAAACATAAGTTACGAAAGACAACCCATTTTCTAATAGGGTCGTTCTATATGTTCAGAGTGATATATTTATATCTCAACTTTTTTTTTAATTAGGTTTTTAGTAGTTTTCACTGCAACCTCTACATATCTATTTGATTGTGGGAAATAAGAGCTACTTCTACTTAGTGTAAATTCGTAAATTTTTTGCAAAATGCCTAAATTCACTTTGAAATTGTGGCCCATTATCTGGTATAACAAATTTTGAAAATAATTATTTAAGTTTGGCTATAATTACATTTTCCATAAGAGAATGAAGTTTGGAAATGTCAAATTATCTTAAAATAATCTACTGTAATAAGGTACCAACAGTTGTTGAATTTAAATAGATCGACAGCATTTTTTCTTCGCAGACGTTCTGGAAACGGTTCTGTTAAAAAGGGTTCTCTTTTATTCTGGCAAAGTTCAATACATTGTAAGCAATTACGAACTAAATTTTCAATTTCCACAGTTAATCCTAACCACCATCTACTCTTTTTGCACAAGCTTTGCACTTTACTATACCGAGAGATGTCCTTGATGTATAAATCCTAAACATTTTTCTTGCAGTGATTTAGGAATTAGTAGTAAGTCGATACTTTGTAATAAATAACCATCGCATTCAGGAATTTCTGGACAGTATTGGTAGTGAGGTTAAATTTTCAGGCTTATTATATTTTTATTTTGGGATACCCTTCTTTTGAGTACTCACCACAGAGAACATACAGCAAGAGAGTCACCAATTACTTGTAAAAAAGTGGGGACAACTATGGCGACTAAAACCGGCATGGCCTCGATGTGTTATTGGTGAAAACACGAGCCAATAGTGCAAAATTCAAAATATTAATGCTATAAGATTTACCTAATAATTTTTCAAAACACTACAATATGTATTAACAGGTTGAATATTAATTCATACATATTGTTGAGTTTTGAAAATAAGTTTTTAGACATTTATTGGTTGGAGCTAAACAGAAAAAATTAATAATAACGGTTTATTAATTTAAATATTCTTTATTGTAGATCACACTTAGCAACAGTACAAACTAACCAATCAATAAATAACCTTAATGTAACATAAATATAATACACACATACTCATCATATCAAATTTAATTAAATAAATAAAATTAAATGCAAATAATTAAATATAAAAAAATTCTGTTCGTTAATTAATTAAATCTATTATAGACCTGCATTAGTTAGTCAATATCTATGAGAGTTAATTTTGAAGTTACCTAGATGTTACTATTATTATTATTCTTTGTATGCTTCTTCATGGACTATTATAAATATAATTATGTGTGGAGTTATATATTTTAAATACTTCATTTTTCCTATATATCAGATTTGTATTAAAATCAATTCTATTGAGCTCAAAAAATCCCCATCAGCAGTTTATATATTATTACAGTTTGTAGATAACAGAACAAAATTACTAGTAATTATATAATGTAATGATGGAACAGGTATTAAAATGTTTACTACTACTGTTGACACTTGACGTGGGTTTTTGGTAGTGCAAAATTTAATAGCCGAGTTACCATTGTGCTGCAAAAACTTCCTTCTGTAAAATGGTTTTCACACAAATACGCCCTACTTTTAACCATATGCAAATCCATTATTTCAAACCCTCTTTGTCGGTGCTCTGGATCTTTATCAGGAAATCGAAAAAAATTTTGTTTCTGTAGTCATTCTCAGTTATGTTAGTATAATATGCATTTCCTCAACCTCTGGAAGGTGGTGGTCTTTTGCCTGGTAACGATAATAGATGCAAGAAGTACGGCGCACCTATTTGATTTTTTAGAAAGGGATGCCATAGTCGAAGTTGCAGTTTATTAATTTGGAGATCATTGGAATTTGCATTAGCTTGCGAATAATAATAGTCAAAGTTTCAGTTTATTTATTTGGAAATAATTGGAATTTGCATTAGCTTGCGAATAGTATCCTAATGAAGAAACGTAATCACTCGTAATTACGAAAATGACGATCCAAAATTGCATGTAGGTGTTCTCTGCATGGTATGGTAAATGCCGTTTCTAATCAAATATTGAGACGTCATTAAAGGCGATTTTTCGCGACATAAACTAACATACTTAATTATGTGTGTATGTGTTCAACTTGTGTTTTGGCGATAAAATTTACTGGAGGTGAAATTGTACGGCACCATTCTATCAGATAAACGAACATACCCTGTTCTGTACCAGGTTAAGCTTGTGTATGTTGAACACTTGACTTTTACCGGGTAATTATTCAAAGCAAAGTTAGGAAACTACAATACGTTTTCGCGGTGGCGCACAAGTAAATGTTTCTTAAATAGTGGGGGGATACTTCAACATACCATACTCGAATAATTCAAGTGTGTCGTGAAAAATTGCCTTAAGTGATTGATTGTGCTGGGGCGACCTAACCTGCATTGTAAAGTAGAGGTGAATGAACCTTGTATACAAATAATGTATGTTAAATTTGTTATTATTTGTTATAAATAAATATCCTTGGATGTAATTGTGGCCACAAAGGTAAGCTTAGATATAAGGTAGTGTAAGATGTTTGGAAATAATGGCTGTTTTGTATCTAGGTTAAGTATTTAACATTAAAGTAGCAATTTGAGTAAACAAATCTACTTTTAGTTGTGAGCTTGAAGTATAAAAGGCATAGGTTGTTCCAGTCACAATTATTGACTTAGGTAGAAGCTGTTGCCATTAAGTAAAATGAATGGGGGAAGCAAAGTTTGTATATCCGTGCCATGCAGAAATCAAAACCAATTTCCATACCACAAAGGATCTGTTAAGAGATTTATTTAGAACTGTGTTAGTCGTGGTTCGGTTTATTTGATTTTACGAACAAGGTGATCACAGATAGTTAACCCATTCTAAATAATAAGAAACATTACAACTACAAGAATATTTAATTAATAATTTTAAACGTTGATTTAAAAAATAACGCTAAGTCAATTCTTGTAATCTAATAATTTTCCAATAACAATAATAATATTTACACAAAAATGACAATAAGAGGAGAACTATATTTAAACAATTTTTAATCAGAAATTCTAAACACGATTTATAAAATAACGTACAAGTGACGCCAATCGTTTTAATTTAATAATTTTCCAATAATTATATAAAAGGAGAACTACACCAAAAGAATATTTAATTAGTAATTTTAAACACCTATTTAACAAATAATGTAGGTGCTAAGTCGTTCCTTATAATTTAATAATTTGTCATTAATAATGGTACTGAACAAAGCAACTAATAACTGATGAGAACTATGGCAAAACCATAATATAACTAGTATTTTAAACACTGGCTTAAAGAATGGAATACATACCTGTAACAAAATTTTTTGAATTTCACAGTGAACAATGAAGCCGTATAGACTAGAATAAATTTGAGGTGGTAAAGACATTCCCAAACAAAACAAATTGGATAGAGGTTGGGGTTGATCCTGATCCTACTTTCTTCATTCATGACACGATGGCTAAATATATTTCGATGATACTGCAGCGCCTCCATGCGCTACTGAATATATGCATTACTTGGTTCCCATTATTCCTTATGTATCGGATGATCTCCTTTTATTTAGTTCTGGTACTCATTGCTGTTTAAAAAATCTAATCTATTTGTTCTATTTTTATTTCATCTAAAAAATGTTTTACTTAAAATGAGATTTGCCAAAATTGCTGTTGCTATTTTTAATTCTTGCTCTTCTGGCAATTTATCATTTGTAAAGTGTTTAAATATAGCATCATTGACTATTCACTTTTTTCCTGGTACATAATATACCTCATAGTTATAATTCAACAATCTCTAAACTTTAGTAATTATGGAGTATTTCATTTATTGGTTTTGTTTGCAACACTTGCACTTGTGGTTTGTGATGTTTCTGGTCATACTTTTATGCCCGTAATGTATTTTGAGAATTTGTTCCAGGTCCAGGTTACTGATAGACTCCCATGCTCCATTTGCACACAGATATGTTCAGTTTTTGACAATATTCTTGCGGAATAGCAAACTCTTGTCTTTATTTCCGATTTATCTTGCTGAATTAAATACCCCCATATTCCGAAAGAAGATGCTTTAGCTGATTTAATAATTTTCTAAGGTTCAAAGTATGCGAAACACTGACTTAGTAATATTCCCTAAGAAAATTGGATGTTCTTCTTAAACAAAGAAATTAAAGGTTCTAATATCTTGAGATCGATTTGAGTATAAAACAATTCGAAAAATTAACCATACCCAGAAACCTTAGTAGTTCATTTTTATATTTTGGCTCGTGAAAGTTTGTTACTGCTTCTATTTCCTTGTGTACTATAGTTATAGCACTGCTAGATAATGAGATACCCTATAAAGTCTAGAGACTACATCAAAAGGACTATCTTTATTTAAGATAATACCTTCTGCTTTAATGCAGTTTGAAACCTGAAAGAGAATTTGTGTATTTAGGGTAGAAGCGTGTACTAGAATATGATCTATTTGAAATATATGCCTTCTAACCCTCATAAAATTTTATTTAAAAGTAAAAAATATTCCAGACACCAAGTAATGCCGGAAGGCATGTGGTTAAATTCGAAATGCCCAAATAGTTTTGGCACCTGTCTTTTAATCAAATTTGATAAAATTCCGATGTTGCATCTAACCGACTAAAATATTAAAACCCTTCCAACCCGAATCAAAATTCTTTAAACTTTTCTTGTGGGAAATTGTGTATGCAAAACTGCTTGTTTTAGTTTAGTATAATCGACACATAGCCGGATTTTATTGTCCTTGCTGACTATTACAATCTGGCTTACCCAAGGAATATGATAATTGGTAAGTTTAATAATTTTGAGTTTGTAACTATCTTTTCAAGTTCATTATTGAGAGGTTTCAATAGTCGAATCAGTACGAATCAGTGCACTGATTGAACAAAATGTTGAATATCACTTTTTACTATTATATTTGCTTTAAATGTTCGTGTTATTGAAAATTTCAGAAAAATATTTTTCGATTATATTTGCTTTTAGTCTCAACCCCAAATTGCAAAAAATTTAAATCTGTTATTGTAGGATGATCTAAAATAGGTTTGCAAAATTGCTCTATAACGTAAATTTCAGTGTAACGTTTTTTGCTATTAGAACTTTAAAGTAGCTTTAAAAACACTCTAACTTTTTAGATTTTCTCCTGACGAACCTGTTACTCTTCTTCTATTTGTTACACAAAGTGATTGCGGGACATTTAAACTTTTCATATGTGCAGGCATGCCAGTAATATCGCCTTAATCAATTATTAAATTAACCCTCTAATTTTTAAAATAACAAGTATTAAATTCTATTGAGAATATTGCTTTATCTCGGTAGAACCTAGAAGAAAAACCCAGCTATTGTATTGTTAGAAAAATTATTATGACTAGGATTAATAATATTTACAATTTTAATATTGGAATTATTGTCAATATGAATTGATCTTACATGATTGCCGCTTTGCCAACTTAACTACAGCTCGGTTACTAATACATCAACTCTTTATTTCTATTTAACAACATTGTAATAACTTGATTCTTATCGTATCTTGAATGCATTGCAAACTATAACTGTAATTATTGAGGTGTATTTTTTAAATGGAGTTACTTTCTTCTGAACAACGAAAAGGAGCTTTCTTAATTTTATGTGAAAATTGTGTAATACTAAAATGTTTCCCTTTTTCCTGGCTATTGGATGTTACTGGCCTGAATTCCATTCAAAAATTTATAAAATTAGGCTTTGTTGTTTCTAACCTCTATAACCTAAATTTCTTTTATTGAAATGTCGTCTTTAATGAATATTCTTAATCATGAAATCCAAGTACACAGTGTACATCAACATTGAATGTGTTACAGGTAAAATAAGCGTTAAATGATAAATTTTGATTTTCCCTGAAGAGGTGGTGTTTGGTCCCATAACAATATATAAGTTGGCTGACTGCAGTGGTACGAGAGCGGTCTCATGGATAAATGAGAAAGAAAATTTAAAAATACAAAAAAGATTAATAACAATGCTTGTATATAAAAATCCAACATCACATTAACACTTACCATGAAAGGTCTTCATTTGATGTCTAAATCGAGGTGCACCAAATTGTCTGTCACAGCAATTTCTTAGTTATTTTTATACGGAAGACTTTTTCCACATAAATCTCTCTTGTTTTTCTCACCTCGGTTACTTTGACAAAAATACCTTAACAAATTAATTCTGTCATAATTGAATACACTTGTAAAATAAAATACTTTCCAAATAAGATTTCTTCGCTGCGTGTAGCTGGATATCCTAGAAAATTACTTGACTCTACCTAGTTCCTAGTACTTAACTTTGTTAATATAAAATAATTTCAATATGTTACCAAAACAAAACAATTTCTTACAAATCTGGTCAGTTATTCCTAAAAGAAAGTGAACTTAGGAAAAAAAGTGGCCAAATTACTAAAGAAAACGTTAAATTCCATCTAACAATAATAATTAATTTCAAACCTTTCCCATGCTTTATATGAAGCATGCGACATTGTAAATCCCAATTTGATTGGTCTTGCACTTAATAAAATCTGAAAAACATTTTCATTCTACTCTTTGATTGTCCATTTCAAAAATGCTAAGTTTTTATACTTTTTATTAACCTAAATTTCACTAATAAATGTGGTATTTCCAAAATCTTTATATATCGATTCCTTCCCTTGCCTAGTTACTTTCATGTTCGGCTGATTTCCTATTTTATAAATATCAATCCATTTAAATTCAAAACTCACATGTACATCAAATAAACAATATGAATAGCTCATTCTACTCAGTTATCAAGACTTTCAGGTTGTCCAGACTTCCAGTGTTTGTTTCATTGTTTAGACGTTTTATTATTATTTTTTTGAACTAGCGCCCCCATATATATCACAATCCAAAATTACAACTTAATGGTGGGATGAACTTAAACTCTTCTAATCTCAACTTCTTTCAAACGACAATTATTCCAATATGCTTATGAAAGGTTTAACATTACATCTTATACCCCTCCTCCGTAAAATTCTAAATTACAGTCCATTTACTGAAAATGGCATACAACCGTCCTTTTGTAAAAATATCTGCCTGCTGTAAAAAAGTATCCATATACTTTAATACAATGTTATCCCTTTTTAAATTGTCATAAATGAAGTTAAATTTTAAATCCAAGTGTTTAATTCTACGATTGTTTGCTAGATTTTTTATGACGGCAATACATGGGTTGTTTTTGAAATAAGTTAATAGAACCTGTATCTACATTTAAATTTAACAAAAGTTTCTTTGACCAAAAACTTTCACCAACTGCACTACATAGTACCATTATCTTAGCTTCGCTAGTTGATAAACAGTTATACTTTCTTGTCACCCAATGCACTATGTTCCCACCTACTTTAAACAAAAAACCTGTAACAGACTTGCGATTTACATCATTTCCTCAATCTGAATCAATATAATACATTAAAATTTCTTTTTCTCTTGCAAATTCTAATCCAATATGGTGAGTTTTACTTGGATATCAACATTCTTTTCAAGTGCATCCAAATTTCCTCTAACATTTTGTATTCATATCTGCTGAAAAAGTTTAGAGCAAAACAAATATCTGGACGCATACTCTGTACTAACTGAAAGACTTATAAGTTAAACTTTTACTGTTAGAAGTACTTATGTTAAACTTTGGATCGATGGGTATCTCACTACTTTTACATTCTTTTCATATTAAATTTAGTTAAAACTTTTTTGATATATTTTGATTGGCATAACCTTAAAATATGAAGTTCTCGATTATAATTTATTTCTATAGCAAGAAAGTGTTTGTTCTCTCTTATCTTTTATTTTAAATTTTCTTTTTAAGTCACAACATTATTTATCTTTTTTTAAATCGAACTCTACAATCAAAATGTCAACAAATGTTTTCATTTTCCAAGCTTGAGATATATAAACATTGATCATTTTCTCATTCGATTCAATATTAAATAGGTGTTCCTGGTGAAATAGGCGTTAAATGAATTAAGTTTGAATTTGTCCTAAAATGATGGGAATACTGTGACAATTTAAGGGTGTTTAGGTTAACTGCAGTGGTGCAGGAGTTGGTTCCTGTACATAAGTGCAAAAAAGGAAATTAAAAAAAATAATAACGAAGTACAAAAATAACTAACGAAACTAATCCAAAAATTTTACATTATATTGTCACTTACAAGGTCTTCTCTCTGTCAAGATCGAGGCGCCTCAAACAATCTGTCGTCGTAATACTTTGGATGTCAGTTCTATGTGGAAGGCTGTGTGTCCACAAAAGAAATATAAAATACTTCCAAATATGACTATTACTGCAGTAGCTGGATATCCTTTACAAATTACCGACTAAAAATTTCCTAAATAAATTAAAATAAACTTAAACCTATTAACAAAACTAATTTCAATACACATTCAAATATAGTTTCCTAACCTTAAATGTGACCCCCCCCCGGTGTTGCTAAAATAAAAATCCAAAAAGAAATTCTTAAAAACTCTATTCTCATCATCAAAACTATTCGCCACTCCAAATTTTTTTTTGCTTTCATATTTAATTATTAGACATTTGTAAATCCCAAATTATTGGCAAAGTCGTTCCTAAGAAACAAAGACCTTTTCCTGTATATTTTCATTGTCCATTCAAAAATTACTAGATTTAATACTTTTAATACCCTAAATGTCACTAATGAATCTCTTTTTACAAATCAGTCAATTAGTCCAACCAAATATGTAATTATTTTCACTTAATTAATGTCTTCCAAAATGCATACGATTGGCATTAAAACATTCAATGCATTGTCTTTAAACGTTACATAAAAAAAGTTCATAAAAGTAACCATTTCTTTTAATTCTTGAATATCCATCAGCTATCAGTATTGTCCGGCTTATTATTTCTTTTATATATAATTGATAAAGTTTTCAAAATGAAACACAGCAATATCACAAAGCATTTATACAGTATGAAATATTTTCTCTCGTACAAAAGCATATAGAACATTCACATTTTCAAAAAAAATTATAAAAAAAAAATATTCCTTACATTACTTTAAATTACAAAATTAAACTTCTTCTTTTATGGATGGTTCACCTGGTTATGATTATTCCCATGCTTGTAAGATTTGTTTTGGACAATAATCTATTTAAAAGGTCATGGTATTTCGAACTCTGAACACAAATTTTCCTGGCAAAAAATATTATATGATTAACACTTATTATTCTACCTTAAATTAAATACAAATATCCCAATATCAGGTAAAAATAAATCTAAAAGTAATACTTGCAGAATCCACAAATTCTCTTGTAATTAAATATCTTATTTTAAATTGATGTCAAATCAGCGTACAAGATTTTCCATATTTAAAATTCTCATTTCAAACGGCAGTTACCAAAGTTCATTATGCTTAAATCATCCTTTCAATTATTTAATAAAATTATTAAAATAGCGTTATGTTGAAGCATTTTTCCTTTGTAATTTAATATATTCCATTTTTTATGTAAGTTACATTTAAAACATCACATCTATATTCATTGTACTAGCATAAAGATTAAATTACAGTATGCTTACTGCATACTTCAAATATCATCTTCGCAAAGCAACAACTCGTGACTT
Source organism: Platerodrilus igneus (assembly GCA_036346225.1). Taxonomy (NCBI): domain Eukaryota; kingdom Metazoa; phylum Arthropoda; class Insecta; order Coleoptera; family Lycidae; genus Platerodrilus; species Platerodrilus igneus. The sequence continues at coordinate 5,911,189 of JARFIW010000447.1, read as the reverse complement.
AAATCAAATTAACAATTTTGCAATTGAATTTATGAATCGAATAAATCCCCGCTTTTAATAAACGCTTCCTTATATATACGAATTTATCTGTTTCCAGAATGTAGTAGAATTAGCACGATTCATTCTAAATAATAAACACATATCTTACGTAATTTTTCTTGGAATTCCTCATTAGCATTCAAATTTGTTGAGTTCATTATCGTGTTCCACTTATTCGTGACGTGCGCGGTCTGCTTCTATCCTGCAGTGAATGCAAAGATCATAAATATTTCTTATTAATTTCTATTACATTTTCTGGGGTTTTCAATGAACGGGCCGCTTCTTGAAATTAATGTTACATTAGATATTTACGTAGTTCTAAATATGTATGACCAATATTCCAGAGAATATAAAAATAAATTTCTGTAATCCACAGGATACTTTAATTGCTTTTTAATGCAAAAGGGGTTGCATTTTATAGACATATGTGCTTTTATGGCAAAATGTGTATCAGTACACAAAATTAATATTAAAATTGACGTTTTTAAATACACGTTGATTGTAGTTTTTATGCTAAATGCGTAAAGCTAGTACACTATTCCATGCTATTTACAGCAAATGAAAAGCATTTTTATCAAAATGGATTGATAATTAATAAGTGAAAATAATTGTCTTTGTATTTATCTTAAAATGATGCATAACGGTATCTAACAATTAATTATTTTTATTTATACAACTTACGTTACTTGCTATGTATTTACAATATGCTTATATTATACGGGGTGATTATTTATACATGGGGAATTTGATTTCCGCTTGTACCTCAATGACTAAAAGTACACTTGTATTATACAGGGCGTGACCATAAATTTACGGAAATTTATATTTTTTCTGATATTATATTTTAGTGGAATTTATTTTTAGAATTTGGGTTTCAATGGCCTCTCTCGTGACCCCTTATATCACGTAAATATACATCCAAACACAACTCCCTTACTCAAAGCATGCCAAGAAGTTCCAATTGAATGGATGGATGACTCAACGGGTCCTCTTTGTTTAAAAACGGTTTTCCGACATTATATTAGTACTCGTGTGTTCATGTATGTTCCCTGCCACTTGCTGCATTATATTTCTTTGAGAATGCTATACAAGTTTTCTTGGGGCTTTGTATCTTCTATCAGATCACCATCTAAAAACTTGCTACTGTCAGCCCCAACACCCCTGTTCTATTCGCTCGTATAATTTCTGTATAATTTCGTACAGTTAGACTTTCCAAATATTGCAAAAACTTTCGCTCCTGTTTCCGACTATGGTTTTGTGCTCCAATTGCAGTGTTGCTAGCCACTATTGTTGAATTTGTAAAAAAAATAGTTTACAATTTAGAATTATTTTTACTTGGTTGGACTCGTGTATAACTAACCTTAGCATGATTAAAATTATCGTATAAACGGAATGCCTAGAGTGGCCTATCGAGCTACCTGTTAATATTTCAAATTGTCAAATTTATCAGAGGTATCCAATGATACAAAACGTTTTTTAGTCTTTGTTTAATAACTCTGAAAGTGTTTGATTGTTACAAATTTTTAGTTGCAGAGAATACTGAGAATTTTACCTTATTGTAATTGTTGGAAAACTATTAAGGCTGTAACTAATTCTAGGGTGACCATTTGCTTCTCAGAAACTGTAAATTGGAGCAAAGTTGTGCATTTTGGTATGCAATAAAATGCTGTTGAAGAAGTTCTAAACACTACAGGAGAAATCTGCCAAAACAGAAATCTTTAAACTTAACTTATTTTTTCTGAGAGTCCTACATTTCGAGTCCGAGCAACCAACAACTTGGTTTTTGTTAGCTGCAAATTTTTGTTTTATTCTTAGTAAACTCGAATTTTAATTCTAACACAAACGACATATCACACTTAACATTTATTCTACATTTCGAACTAAATGAATCTTCAGCAGTGCTGGTTCGTGATGGAATGTTTTCTTTTAGAGGAGAAATGTGATCAGATTATAATTACTTATTATGCTACTACAAACTATTTGGCATAACGAACATAACTAATTTACTTACAATAACGTGAAATAATAATAATTGTATTGTAATGCATAGCATATTTTATATCAATTTATTCAATGTGTTCAAAAAGATTTACGTGTATGCATTGGATAATCCGTTGGCATTCGCATTTGCTCAATGCGAAGTATGCCATGGAAAACAAAAAATGTTTTAAAGCAACTGACAACCATCAACTTGAATAAGACAGCGAGTTGTAGAATAAATCTTTCTTAAATTTGATTAGTTTGCGCTATTATTTAAAATGGCTTTTACAGTATGTATTGAAAGTCTTTTTTGAATGTAGAAAAGAGTGATATGTTGAGAGTGTAAATTCACTTAGAGAGTGAGATGTACTTTAATTAATATTCTGAAAGAGGATCGACATCTGTCAATATTTTCCAAAAGTTTCATCGAAATATGAGATTACAGCAGCTTTAGTAGAGTGAGAACGAAATGTGGAATTCGTACGAAGGAAGAAGAAACAGAAATGGTTTTAAATTGGGTAATTTTGTTTCAGTGATGGGAAACCTACATTTTGAATACGAAATAATCCATCCGTATTAATGACCAATAAAGGAGCATATTAATTAGCCCCCACAACTAAAAAGGGATAGCAAGAAATGAAAACACGATTGTTAGTGGTTTCAGAAAAAATTTGACGAAACAATGCTTTTCTGGAAATTGTCATTTGGTTCGGCAACAGTAGATTTATAAACTGCAGAATGTTTAACAAGGTATCATCTATTTGATTATTAATTATTTGTAATATTGTATAATGGTATATTGAGGTTCTTTCAATATTTGCCTTCTTTTGTTTGTCTGACTTCTACGAGCACTTAAGTGTCAGATTAGATAAAGGTGCATGATATCAGACTGTAACTGTTTTATGCTGCCATGTTTGCGAAGACATTTACGTTCCATCACCTGCTTTATTACTAAATCTGACATTAACATCTACTAATAAGCATATTGGTTATTTACTTACAGTAAAGTTTATTTGTGTATTTACACAGTAAATATTGTATTATGCAAAGTTATATACTTGGCTAATCGAAGACCTGGACTTGCGAATTAAGTATAACTTGTCTATTGAAGGTTGTGGCAGACTGGTGCGACTTTAATATTTCACTTATTTTGAAACTTGTAAATTGTAATGTGAACATATGGTAATTTGTAGTACATTACTTGGAGTATGCCGTTACATAATATTTATACCGCGGTGTTCATTATATGCTATTTTAAACTGTATTGTCTCTTTTTATTTATTGGTTATAGTGAATGGTACAGTTAGTTGCAACTGTTAGTACTAGTATTGGTAAAGTTGGGTACACTGTATGACTATCTGATGGTGTTAATTAGGTCCTTATTCCATTTTGCGGTTTATTTTAAGACAGGTAGATTAATACGAAGTAATTCTGATTTACTCTTCATAGCACCTTATTAAGATTTTACATCCTTGCTATTTTAATTATGTTGTTATCTATGGACACTCTGCCTGAGCTTGGCTGCTTTTGCATTATGCTGTGGCAAAAGCTATGCATTTTGTCAATCCCCGCTGCTGGTAATATAAGCACCTCATTCTTGTTTCTTTGGTGAACTTGTAATGTTTCTTCTGATCGAATACAAACCCTGGTACCTGTATCAATTATTGCTTCAAAATAATTGTGTTCAATATGCCATTTAATTTTTGGAATATAACATCATTTTTCAATCTCATTGCCTGTTTGTATATCCTTAATATGATTACCATTTTTTTCCCTTGAATTTGCTATGTTTAACTCCTTCCAAAACTCTGAGAAAACTTGAGTACTTTTGTTTCTCCGTTGACATTTTCCTACATCGAATCGCTGGAGCTGGCAATTCGCTACCTTCTAGTTTGGGTTACTGTTTGCTGCCGGTAGTTGCCTTTTTTTTGGTTCGTTTTCTGATCTATTCACTCTATTATTATCCATTCTGCTTCCTAAATTTTTCCTATCTCTAAACCAATTCCCACGACTTCCAAAATTACTCCTTTCTACTCTATGTCGCGGAAAATTCTATACATGGTTGGTGTTTGATTGTTCCTGTAACCACGATTTCCTTAATTTCTATTGTTGCTAACTCCCACGCCCTCTTATACCTAGTCTATCTAAATTTTCAACGACTCTTAATAGATCCTCTACTTTGCTCATACAATACATGCTGCCAATAAAATTCTTTCGATATCAAGGGAAATGCTTGATTATTGCTTTAACAAGTAAGGACTCATCCATAGACGATTCTAAATTACTGGGTTTCCACTAACCAATACCACATGATGTTTCACTGTGCCTGTCTGCATATTATACGTACATGGTTCCCTGTATTTGTTTCTCTAATTTCCTATTAATGCTTCCCATGTTAAAATTAATTTCCTTCAGTAACTAGCATTTTCTGCCCTAACACCTGTAATAGTTTTATGACATCTTTAAGTAACATCGTGAAATTCATTTACCCGATTTCTCTTTCCGCTATGTCCCATTGTTCTAATTATACATTAATGCTACTTCCAGATTGGCCATTTTATTTATTACAGATATTTCAATTTTATAATTTTTTTTAAAAGCCCTTTTTTCTTCTGTTCTAGTTATACTTTATATATATATTTTCTCAATTTAAAACATCCTTTCGTGTTCCACATTGCCTGCACCAGTTGGCTTTTTTGTTACTTATTTTAAACTAATTTTAAAAAAACAAAATGTGTATGGCTTTTGTTTTTTTTTTGACATATATTATGAATATTTAGTTTTAGTACCTGCTTTATTGTTTATCGACTTCTGCAGTGACAACTGGATTTGCATAATGTTGTACTTGGATATCTCGGTTTGCTTCAGTGGTGGTGCAAATATTGCTAAATGTCTCATTCTGAATAGCTAATTCATTTTCTATGCATTCCCTGTTTACATCCTTTGTTCTATACTCGACTTTCGATTGCACTATTTTATTTATAATGCACTCCTTTATTTAATGTACCACTTGGTACATACTTGTTTTTAACTCTTACATTCTCCCTCTTGGCTTTAACTGTGCAATGTATAATATGTTATTGACACCTCCTGGCTGCTATCTTATATATATATATATATATATATATATATATATATATATATATATATTGCTATGCTATTAGCGGAATTATCATGCCCCTACTTTGGGCTGTTATTTTTATTGCTATGAACTGGAATTCTTGATCCCCTTCGTTGTGCGCCTTATTAATTTTCTACGTACTCTAAATTATTGGACCATCATTTTAATATTCACTATAAATAAACAAGATTATAATTATCTCCTCCTCCGGCTGTCTTATTAGTATTGCTATCAACTTAACTGGACTTTATCTGCAAACAACTTTGTCTACCAATGGCAAAATTCGATACGTTACCGCCTTGCGTGTTATCAATTTCCTATTCAACTTGTGGCTCCGCCTTTGTACTATTTAAATCTTATGACCTCGGCTAGCATTTATTTGGAATTATAAAATTCAGTAAATCTCGATCTTATATAATGAAACCAATATGTTATGTACAGCTTTTGAAATTATTTGTAATACATTTTTCAATTAGTTAACCTTATAAATTTCATTTATTAACAACCATCTACTATTTACTCAAAAACCCAAAGTCACCAAAAAAAACTTATTATCTTTACCAACAAAGTGTAGAATATTCTAAACCTGTTATCATATTACTCATTCTATACGTATGCAACCTCTTTTGTTGACTTTTTCACAAGCATATCATATTTAGCAAATTCAATATTAAAATAAAATAAAAATTTTTATAGAAAAACAAAACTGTCTTATAACTAAAAATCTGACCTGGTTTTATCTTTTTTTCACATCGACGCTTCCAATAAAAATGATCTTCCCCAATTCTGGATTCCATTCAAATTATTGCCATTACACTATGGACCACCATTAAATTATACACCCCACTTTATCTCAATTCTTCAAACTTAGACTTTTATCATTCTTGCCCCAGACTTAAAATTGTAGTTTGTTTCACCCCTGTACTTCAAAATTGTATTATTCTTCTTTTCCCCCTGGACATCTAAATTGTATTACTGTATTTTTCCCTTAACATCAGAATCATAGTCTATTTCCCTCAGACCTCGAAGCCCTATTATTTTTATGTCTTAGTTTACAATAAATTCATTAAAAGCGCGTACTTACGTTTAAACGGCAATTATAATCTTCATATTCGCACTCATTTTATTTCACTTTTATAATTATTACGTATTACTTTGTTTTAATGGCAACGCACTTCGGCCTTCGTTGAGTTCAAAACTGACTTTCTTATCAAGGTGCTTGCTAATATATTCTCGAATTCCCACTCCATCCGTGGGTATGGTCTAGAACTCGTCGCTTGTCTCTGACCAATCAAATAATTTCATTTAGAGCAGTTTCTGATGTAATGCTCCACGATTCCCCATAATCACAACCTGCCCGCAGCTGTCTTTCGTTATCAACATGCTGTATTTTGATAGATTACTTGCTTTTCCATAAACAACTGATGCAACTCAACTTTAAATTTTCATATTTACATGTTGTTCACGCAATATTTAATCATTTTTCTTATCAAACTGTTTAGATATTTGTACGCATTTATATTAGCTACCTGAAGCTCTCTATATCAGTATTAATCTAATCGTCTGGAACTCCTTTTTAATGCGTGTCTAATTACACTTTATCATTTATTTGTAAATATACGCGTGCTTCCACTGAAAAATATCATTATTTGTTTTACCTAAAATTAACTAAACTTTATCTACAGGGTATTTAATGTTTACTATCTACTTAATGAATGTATTTCTCATTCCTACGCCAACTATGCGTCTTCCTATGTTTACCTGCGTCGCCCAAAAACTATTTCTACTTTATATACAGGGTGTTGACTACTTACTATCTACAAACTATGTCTATTTCTTAATTATTCACTAAATAAGTGCAGTTTTCTGCTGCCTATGCTAATTTCTCTTTTCCCAATGTCCTTTACTATACAGTACACCCTTAAACAACCCCTTATCACAGCAATATATATATATATATATATATATATATGCATTTGGTCATGTGACTTGTTCCACCAAACAAAATACTAATTACTTTTGTTAACTTACAGATACCTGAGCTTAAAATAATTAAATCGGTTTTTGTTATTGCCATCAGCGACCGAATGTTATTTAAATTCTAATTATTTTGCTTCGCTATTTATTCATATTCTTTAGACATATTCCTTAAATTCCATATTTCAGCATTTCCGGTTTGGAATTTTGTAGAACTGTCATGCATTTCAGTTTCCATCTAATTAAAAATTTCATATATTTATAGGGACGTTAGATATAAACTAGTTAAGATTAGTATTTTACCTTTGTTTTAAAATTCTTGTAAGATAGTGTAAATAAATGTCACCGTATTTAGGGTTAGTTAATCTTATTAAATTTTTTATAATTTGTGATGAGTCTGATTTACCTTTTTTTAAATTCTTATTTATTTTGGGGTTGGTTGTTTGTATTACAACTTGTGAAAAACGTGAAACGTTAAAAGTTTATAAACTATTTACATGTTTGGTTAAAACCATCGATTAATAAGGAGAAAGTTAAAATGTAACTAAATACACTAAAATGTACTACCAGTGTGCATGTGCACGGCAGTATAAAAATAATTTACAAATGCAAGGTTGGAAAAAGACGCTTGAAATACAAATACACAAAGTGCACTTTCAACACTATATATAGTTGTGACCAGCTATGAAACATATTTAATGGAAGCATATTTTCTACAGAAGCTTAGGTGGCAATATTTAATCATTGATTATGGACCTCTTTAGAAGAATCTCAATTTTAAGTTACTGTGAACTGCGAGCACAGTAAAAACAGTAAACAGAATATTATTTACTGGAACTCCGCTACAGAGCAATATATTCGAATTATGCTTTTTATTACATTTTTTATCACATGAGATTTTCAAAGATTGTGAAACGCGTGTGAGTTAATTTTCGGCTAAAGATATATAAGATTGCTGGGCTACTCATGACAAAACCAATTTAATAATGTTCATGTACAGTATTCTAACACCGTTTGTCTTCCGCCAGACTAAATGTGATGTTTCAAGTAATTTACCAGCAAAAATAGAAATGTTCTTGTGTAGCCCTTTAATACAAATGCAGAAATTGATATACACTTATATTCTCTATGGTGATTCAGTGTCATTAAAGAACATAGGATCTAGTTCGCCTCAAAAAACGAATTCGTTGAGAAAACGATTGGCCAAGATAGATTCTACAGGACTTTAAATGAAGATTTAAATAAGAAGCAAAATAAAATAAAGGATTCTGTTATTACATATATCTGGCAAACCATATTACAATAAAACTTTATAATGTTTAAAATAATTGAAAATATCTTTATTTGATACGTACCCCATCGACTGTAAATAATGATATACTTAATTTACGTAGTAAAATGCATGTCTTAGATGCAATGCTTTCCAGGTTTAAACAGTTTAAACACAAGGTCCTACCATTTTGGATGTCACAATGTTGGATATCGTTGAAGAATTTGTAAGAATGAGAAAACAAATATTGCCATTTGGATGGTTGTACAACACTGAAAGATAAACAAAGGAACGTACACAACCTTAATAACGAAGATAGAATATTTCTGTTCCTCATTTCTACACGAACTGACTTTGGATTGAATTTTACATCCGTTGATACGGTTTTTTTTTATGATCAGGATTGAAATCCTCAAGTTGATATTCAAATCCAAGATCGTTGTTGCAAGTTTGCTCTCATGGTGTATTCTTTAATGACAAAGAATAGTCGATAAACCGTAATTATTAGATCAAACATGAAAAAGTATTATTATAGGTGTGAAATTTCAAACCATGGGAGCTGAAATCTGTGAAAAAGCTTATAAACTCTGCTGACTAAACTCCAAAAATATGGCCAAATGCATATATATTTTCGCATCGCGAATTTGACCAGTTTTTAGATAAGAACTTTATTTTTTTATTGGTTTTATTTCTTTTTAAGACTTCAAAATTTTGTTTTCTTTGCTTCCTAATATTGCTTATTATTTTTCGATTGTCTTATAGGCTGTTAATCGCAGAACATTTTTTGTTTTGGATGTCTTAGAAAAATACTTTGTTAATGGGATTGAGTATTCATTTCGAAATTGTTTAGTTATGTTGTATATGTTAGTCAGAGTTCAGTTACATATTACGGTATAGTATCTTACTTTTGCTTTTAAATAAATGAATACTGAAACTGTGTATAAAGGGGTAAAAAAGAACCCTTTGTTGACGTAATGCGTCGGTTTAGCCAGAGCTAAGGGTTAGGAAGAGTGGTTGTGGATAATCGGAACTAAAATAATGGACGATAAATCTTAATAGAGCACCAGGAAAAGTAAGCTATAGAAACTCTTCATATTAATTTTTGTAATCCTGAAATATACAGCAAAAACATGTAAAGTGTACTTAAGACCATCACATGATTATACAGTATACCCAACTTTACCACTACTAGTAATAACGGTTGCAACTGATTGTACAATGTACTATAACCAATAAATATCTGAGACAATATAGTTTAAATTAACATACTATTAGAGCATAAATTTCATATAACAGCATATTCAAAGTCATTTACTACAAATTACCATGTTAAAATTGTATTTCTAGGGCACAGAAAAACTTCTTTTAAAATTTCCATGTTTCTCAAACGTAGAAGTGACAATACTCAAATTATTTAAATATAGGAACATTGAAGAATCGAGTTTGGGCTCAAATATGTTATCAGCAAAGTGCTGATTCCATGGGTAACAGTTCAAACCATAGTTCCCATTGGGAGAATTTAATTATCTATGCTAAGCTATCTAAGCCTATGCATTAATTTTACTACCTGCAAATATTATCTTTTATCGTTCAAGGATGTTACGTTGACGTTTTATCTACCTTCTAAAATAAATTAAATGTCAGTTGATTAAACATATGGCTGTGGAACAAACAAGGATTGGCTCCTACAGCCAAAATAAATAACAATTGTGTTCATCTCAACAAACCGTAACAAGATCCTATAGTTCTGAACACAAGCCGTAAGCTTAACATTTAAGTATACGATTCCTTACATATATCTGGAATACAGGTACGAGTTTATCTTATTTATTTTTGTAACGGAACAATGAGCATGTTACATTTTAAGTCTTAAATATCTATAGAAAAATAACACATGTAAAATATAGTCGCACCTTTATTTACCTATATCTTATCTAATTTAATATTATCTTTACTCTGCTTTCCTATATAACCTAATGAGTTGTAAACAGAAAAGCTTTCATGAAACCTTTTAATGTGCATATTGAGGTTATGTTCAATTTAAATGTTTAAATTAAAATTCTCGTAACTTAATGTTAAATACAAAAAGGCGTATTTATGATTTTCTTTAACTTAGAACGTTTAACTAGAAATTGTGCCTAAGCACAATAATAACTTTAGATTTTCTAATATCTTATCTGGTAGAATTTAAGACGAAGTTCTAAAATTATGAGAGTGTAGATAATAAATTACATTTAGTGATTTTATTGTATGAAAATTTGGTTGTAAAAAAGTAACGGTATATATTTAATTTTTTATTAATGTTATTAACTAAACATCAATATATAAGTTGTATTAAGGTATTTTCTTTTGTCATGTTCTAAATTGCATCCCTATAACTTGTCTGGGTACAATTTAACTTTGTTCTCTAAACCCCTGAGATAGTCTTTTGCAATCTACCGCAGTCACAAACAGTCGATGCTAGTCTTGCCAGAGTTTTATTTAGACTCTGTTGTACACCCATTCCTATCTGTAAAAAGGAAGGGTGTGCCATAGTGATGCACTTGAAATACTTATAAAATGGCAACAGTCTGCCACAACTTTAAATAGAAGTGTAACTAATTTAAGTTCAGGTCTTCGATTAGGCCTAGTACATAACTTTGCTTAAACAATATTTACCATGTAAATACAAATGTAATAAACTTTAATATAAATAAACTTGTAATGACTAATGCAGTTATAAGCAGATGTTAATAATAGCTTCAATAATAAAGCAGGCGATGAAACGCAGGTGTCTTTATAAACATGATAGGCATATAATAGTTACACTCTGACATTATGCAATATTTATCTAATCTGATACATAAGTGATATTAAATGCTTGGAAAGGTGAAACAAACGACAAGGCGGCACAAATCAAAGAACCCTAATGTACCGTTAAAATATTACAAATAAACAATCAAAATAGATATTACCTTGTTGTTCAAAGAAAGTAACAGAAATAACAACCGTTGTCTGGATTTAAATACTGAAACTGAAAATACTTGCGCATCAAAGTCCTCGTATAATTTTTTGTATTAAAAACACAAATGTAATGAAGATTAACACAATTATATGTTACCTGGAACCATGGCTGCTATAAAAAAAAGAACTAGTTTTATCAAAACTATACACGCTATTGTAACAAACAACTATACAAATGATAAATAATTTCTATAGATATAAAAATAGCATAAGCCACACTAACCGCATGCAACTGCAAGTTGTATAAAACTTTTATCAAATCGACAGATATTTGATTGGCAGAATAGAAACTTGACAAATTCCTTCTGTACTTAAAGAAGAACAAACCTGGTATGATCAAAATCCAGTATCATCTTACACAATTCAACTCATTTAGGTATCATAAGAATGAGCTTTCAGTTCTTTGACATGTCAGATTCCCTGAATCTAAATTCTTTCCATCGATTAGTTAATAGCAAACTTACGGGCAAGGTTAGAGATTTGGATGGATCAGAGAGGACGTAGTTACGTTTCTATACTTACTGTTATAAATCAAATTTTCTGGATGACAACGTAAATTGTTTTATTTTTATCGCAAGATTTCTTTATATGTTATATTAGGATATTCTGATGAACATTGTTAAATGATTTCCCATATTTTTCAAAATCAACACATTCAATTAATATTTGTTCAACTACCTTGCGATTTTTACTGCTACAACCACTACCATCAATGAATACAACAAACAAAAACAACAAATTTAGGAGTAACACTGGTCGCTTCGTGCCTAAAGTATCGAATTGTAAAACTTACTTGCATGAGATACTTATCGCATGATTTCTGAATCTCAGAAACATAGATTGTACACAGTTTTAATTATTAGCCCTTTCACACACATTAAATGGGAATGATACAGATTGGTAGTATAGACTATATACATAATATAAAACATCACTGTATTTTTAAACCAAAAGCTAGGAAATTGCACTCCATTATTGACAAGTGTTTGTTCAGGTGTGCCACAAATTAAAATAACTCGATTTGCAATAATATCTACTACTTTTTGCGTAGTAGTTGCACACAAAGGAAATATAAGGTAAATTTACGAAACATATCAGTAACTATGACAATATAAGGGGTTTCCTTTTATTTTGGTACAGAAAGGCTTAATTAACAGCAGAACACAATGAACTAAATCACTAAAGTTTTGACTAGTAAAAGTTCCAAAAAGAACTAGAAAAAGAACAAACAAAAATTAAAAATTCACAGTATATCACAACACATTTCTCTTCAATCAAACATTTAATTCAAAAATATTATCAAGCTATATTACATTTCCCTTATTTTCGTAATTTAAACACTGCTGTTTCTTCACATTGAGTTTTGTCCATCCAATATATATATGTTTATAATGTTTATATATGGAAATATATATCTATATATCAGCATTTGTACCATTTCTGGAGTCCAGTCAGCCAAGTCTATTTCAACTCCAATTGTTTGGAATTTCCCATTTTTAATAATTTCTAATTTTCGTTTCATGTTTGTTCTAGTAATTATCGTTTCATCTATTGTTTTATGTTATTAATGAATATATCATTACTTGACATACTTGTCCAATTTGGCAACAACGATCTTTGGTTTGAACGTTGACTTGAGGATTTCATTCATGATGATAGAAAATAACTGTATGGGCGATTGCAAAATTTAACCCATTATCAGATCGTGCAGAAATGGGGAATAGAAATATTTCATCCTGATTATTAAAGTAGTGAACATTTCTTTGTCTGTCCTACAGTTTTGTACAGCCATCTAAATGGAAAACTTTATATCGTCTCATTCGTACAAATTCCTCTATGATATCTAACATTGTGAGTTGTGTGCAAAACAGCAGTACCTTGTGTTTAAACTGTTAAGCGTGGAAAACATTGCATCTCAGGCGATCGTTTTCTCAGTAAATTCGTTTCTTGGGGAGAATTGGACCCTATATTCTTTAATGACTTTGAATCGCTCTAGAGTATGTGAATGTATAGCAATTTCTGCATTAGTGTTAAAGGGCAGCATAGGAACATTTTTTTTGTGGTAAATTACTTAATACACCATGTTTAGTCTGGCGGAAGACGAATGGTGTTAAAATACTATACATGGACATCATTAAATTGGTTTTGCCACGAGTTGCCAAGTGTTCCTTTAAATCTTTGGCAGAAAATTAACTCACAAACGTTTCATCATCTTTGAAAGACTTGGGTAATAAGAAATGTAGTGAAGCCCACAATTCGAGTATATTGTTTTGGAGTGGAGTTTCAGTCGATAATATTCTATTTACATCTTCCTTGCGCCCAGTGTTCACGGTAACTTTGGAGTTGGGATTTTTCAAAAGATGCTCATCATCAACGATTAAATACCTAAACTTATGTAGAAACTGTGTTTTCTTTAAGTAAGTTTCGTAGCTAGCCACAACTACATATAGTGTTGTAAATGCATCTTGTTTATTTGAATTGCAGGATTCTTTTTCCACCCTCGCACTTGTAATATTATTTTTATACTGCCGTGCACATTCACGCAGGCAGTACGTTTTGGTGTATTTAGTTGCATTTAACTTTCTCCTTGTAATCAATGGTTTTAACCGCACGTATGTAAAACAATTTATGAATTTTTATATTTTTAGTTTCAAGTTTTTTATTACTGAATAAATTTAACAATAAGAACCGTCAGCATTTTATTCGGTAGGGCATACATAGTTAGCTTAGGTTGGTTGTCAATAGTAACTAATAATAATAATATATGTACATGGAAAGGTCGATGTATTTTTTTATGTGATTATCATATTAAATAGTATTCAATTTTGTTGTACTTTTTTCCCCAAATACTGAAGTTAGAATATCACAATTTTAGCAACGAGGTGAAGGTATTACTAATCAAAGCAAAAACAATTCCAAAACCCAAATACTTCAATACGAATAAAGATAAATATATTCAATTTATGCAAGTACAAGCATTTTTTTGACTTCGACAAATACCTCAAGCGGCACAAGCAATTGGCACCCTGCAATCAGAAAATAACACTACAGCAGCATTTATGCCATATTTTGAAGCTTTTGGTAAGAAAATTTAACACTTGACGGTTTTGAAAATTATGCGGCTATGAAAATAATACAGGGCAATTTCTTGTGCCGGAATAGTAATAAATTCTATAGGGCCCAAGATCTACAGTTTAACTTTTGCATTGGTGACACATTAATTTATAAAAGAACGAAAGCACGATGAATTAATGAAGATGTTAGAAACCCATTTGGCACTAAAGAAAAACATGAGCTTTTGTTGAAAAATTAAACCGATAATCAATCAATTGCAGAGTTTGTAGCAACATTATGTGCAAATATAATTGACTTACTTTTTAATCACCATGGGGATAGAAAGCTTTGATTGTGGATTTTTTTTACGTTCACAGTTTGTTAGAGGACTAAGAGAAACAATTTGGGAGCATTTATTTTAATCAAGTATAACAAAGTTTCGTCAACTTAATGCAAAAACAATAACTTTGGAATCGACAAAAACCTACTGTAAAGTTTTATCTCCCAACTAAAACCAGTAGAAACAACAGACATTCCAAGTAGCACACTCGAAAACCATTGCGTACTCCACATATTCACTACCATAAAAAAAAAACAATCATCGCATGGAAACGAACAGCAGAACTCTGTAAATAAAAAACTATACTTAATTGTGATGAATTAGGAATTGAAAGATGGTGTATAAGATGTGGTCGTGATATTCATTTATCAGGAGACTAAAATATAAAACAAATTTTAAATGTCAATTATGTCATAAACATGGTCACATATCTGAAGTTTATATTTGATCATTGCTTCATAAGAAATCATTATCAGAACCTTCAATAACGAGGTATATTGTAAAGACACCCTGAAACCATTAGTATTGTAGATATGCACTATAATTTCGAAGTATGTGATACTGAACCCTACCTACCATCAAAATTGAAGGAAAACCCATTCAATTAGAAGTTGATTGCGGATCAGCTTATACATTTCTCGCAGTGCTTTTAAATCGCTCAATTTAAACCATCACTTCAATGTAGTTCTTACACTAGACATTTTTTCTGCTGATAGGAAAGCTCGGGTTGACTTGGAATATAAAGGACATTCAAAACATTTGTATCTATACTTTTTACTAGATGATTATCCTGCTTTGATATGGCATGTATAAATTCGTCGATTACGCAAAGTAAGTACCAACTTCTAAAGAAACTATTGTTGCATCTGGTTAATACTATACCTTTTGATGCTACTTTAACAGTTCATTTGACATGCGATGTTAGTTTCGCTAGTATGGCAAGTATTATTTCACATGGGACGAACATCAAATTGCTTTTACATCATTACCCTTAACGAAAACCATACAGAATTATTCACAATTAAATCGAGAAGCTTTGTCAATTATTTTTGCTGTTCATCATTTTCGCCATTATTTATATTGACAGATAATCGACCATTAGCTAGAATTTTTCACCAGAACAGTAAACGTCCATGGTCCTTGGTTTGGCACACCTGCGAGGCTGTGCTGCAGATTTATTCGGATTCAATTATAAAGTTGTAATAAAGCGTTCAGATACAAACATCAACATTGACTGTCTGCCAAAAGAACTTAGCTTGAATACACAGAGTATTGAAAAAATGATAAAACAATGAAGTAAATGGGCTACTTGAGGAAAGTTTTCATCAAAAAGTTTGTAAAGTGTACCAGATATAGGGAGTTTTTTTATTATTAAAATTGATTAACTCTAATAAATGCAGTAGCCCATGGTAAGTGGATGAAAATGGTGACTAAAAGAAATGTAAAACTTGGATAAGCTAGCTTGGGATTAACCCTGTGAGATGATGAGGTGGGATGGGTATGAATGATCGGAGAGTATAAATGGGTGCCACTCTCGCATAAAAGAAAAATAAACAATCAAACGAACGATAGTTGGTGAGGAACAAAAAACAAAGAAAATAAAAAAGTGCACAGAAACTCGTGAACTAATACTCATTTATGAAAAATAGGTGGCAGCTGCAAACACCAATGGGCATGTAGTACGAGCAGGTAAGTAGACTATAGGTTAGTAACCCACGTATGTTTTTTAATTCACATGTGTAGTACAAATTTAATGTTTTGGTAAGGTTCTATGTTCACTCCAAAATTAAAAATACAAACTTAATTAAAAAAAACTAAAATTTCTTTAAAAAACTTGTTAATAATTATATAGTTACGGAAATTTGAACTTGGATAACAACAGTGCTGTAGGCTAACAGGCAAATTGTTCTTAAATGAGCTGAAATGATTTAGGTCAATTGCATATACTATAAATTCTTTTGTAAGATTTAAGTGTCACGAGAAAATTATCATTTCTAACCTCCAAAAAATTTTGTTTGCCAAGTTGTGCTGTATAAGCTTTACTAGATTTATTGTGAATTATTAGTAATGGTATTACGATTCAGTAAGTAAAAATTGAAAGTTTAAGGTACTCATCTATACCTTTATTCAAGTTGTCTAGAAGCACATGGCATCACTTAAGGTCACCAGATGGTTACCTATAAATCCCTGGACTAACATTGTATAAAACAACAGCTGAAGAAAACACTGCAACACATCTGTTCAGCAAACGTGTTTACTAAAGTGGAAGACTTCTAGATTTGTTTAATTCGAATCTTCCTTCTGAAAGTAATTGAAACTTGAATTATGAGATGAATATATTATTTCCAAATACTGCATTAAATTGAATGTACTGAATTTATTAAACGTAACTTCATAGATAGACGAATTTGTTGAACTAAGAGCTTAATAAGTTATTCAATATATAAATTTCTTGAATTAATAACTCGTTTGTAAAACTGCAAGCTTTATTAGTTGTATAGCTTATAACAGTTGTGCTATGCATAACAATAAAATGTAACTTTTGAAATGCAAATATAGGATTACTTACTCAATGTAATTATTTCAAAACCAACTAAATAATGAAGTGGAAGAAACCTAATCACTTATACCATTACACTTTTCCATCAACCGTCCAAAGCCAAGACCAGACTAAATCATGCATCGGCGAAATCACAGTTGGCATTCTTGTAAACTGTTCCCCAAGTCGAGAATGGCATGACAACCACTAAATGAGTCTAAGCTATAATAACAGTCGAGAGTGCAATATAATATTGCTAAATAATATAAAGGTGCATTCAAAAATGTACAATGGTTTCACAATGCAAAGTAAAACTCTTAATCATATTGGCTTAGGAAAATTAAATCATCTCAAGTTTAACATATAAATCACTTTGAAATGTAGCATTAATGGACCATAAACTAGGAGTCCTAATGCAAGAATTAGAGAAACTAGAGTGGAAACTCTGAATTTATAATCAAGTTTGCATTCAACAAACCACATATATTGACGATGCATTGCTAGAGACATTGAGCACATGGTAAGTTTATGCATGCGAATCATGTGTCAGCATTAAAACTAGTCTCCCTAAAATAATATTGTACTTTTGGGATAAGCCCAACTTGAACTGGCAGTGGGTTCATATTGGTTATGCCAAACCCTATTCAAAAATTTCCATTTTCTACTCTGTTGATGCAAAATCAAAATGGACGAAGTTTGTATCATGCAAAACTTCGGCGGCTTCAGCTTCAACTATTGCTTGACCCATAATGGGTATCCAGATGTAATGGTTTCCAATAATGCAACTATATTCACCAGTGAAGGATTCCAGAATTTTTGTAGAGGAGCTGTTTTTTTCAATAAGTACATTGCACCAGGCTATCCCGCAACCTATGAATTTAGCTGAACAAAATTGAATGTTTTCCATGTTTCAAAGCATAAATTGCGTAACTTAAGTGTAGGTGATCGCATACAATTGTGTTACTATGCCAACAATAAGCGACATATGAGGTTTGGAAAGGTGTAAAGTTATGCTAATTACATAATTTGATCGGACTGGATAGTTGCCTAAAATTAAAGAGGCGTTTAAACCAGTTCAGATGAACGGGAATAAGGTTAAAGAAACATGATTTATTAGTTGATAGATCAGCAGTGTTGGCAACACCCACATTAACTAAATGTGACTAAAGAACAAATCTTCATCCATAAATAAAAAATAGAAACCTAAAAAAGTTTTAAGAGTTGGTTGTTTATAGACATATGTCAAAAATATGTCTGTTTCTTTCGTAAGAAAAGCAAAACTGTGGTAAAGTAGACTAGTAGGATGCTAAAGTAAGTTTGCAGAAACTACTACATTTAATTCTGTTAATAGTTTTTTAAAGCGACATGTTCGCACAACAATTGCGTGTTTCATTGCAGGCAGCTTATCAAGTTGGTATCCAATATTCTTTTAAAGAATTTATAACACGTACGACGATTCACAATCTGGAAGATGCACCAAACTTGATAAAGGTGAAAAGGTACAATGCCATGGATGTGACGTATGGTTTCACTTTGAATGTGTCAGCATATCGTCTGGAATTTCATATGTGGATTGGATATGTACGGAATGTAAAAATAAAAAAACCCTCACAAAGTTTGAAAACTACGACGATCGCCAAAATGAAAAACCTAGCAGGGCAAATGCATCTGGACAGCGTACACACTCTGCAAATAATGCAGCATCTATTAACAATTATATCATGAATCTAAACAGTCAAAATGAGCTCATTGGCGTGCAGTCGCATGTTGAATTTGAGCTTGGAATACAAAAAATGAGCCAATTTGCAGTACTTGGAAAATAAGAAATATATACTTCTTCAAGAGCAGACTAATACATATGCATTGAAAGCAAACAAAAGTGCTTATAACCTCCCACATATCAATGTAAAAACTATAGACATTCCCATTACATAAAATAGCTTGTTTCCTATGCAAAAACAAAACGTTCGCTGCCAGTACTAATGTCATGTGTATTCCAAACATGGATAGACAAGCTAGGTGTGTTGGCAATTTATACGAATTATAAAAATCCACTAATGTCCTTTGCATCATTAACATCTGAACAAATACAAGCCATACTGAAAGACTTGCCTACATTTACTGGTAGCCTAGAAAAGTGGCCACTTTTCATAAGCAGCTATGAGTACTCGGCTCAAATATGTGGCTTTAACAATACTGAAAACTTACTGCGTCTGCAGCGAGCCTTAAGGGCAAAGCACTGTAGTAAATTAGCAGTCAACTACTCGTCCCCTGACTTGATGCCTGATATTATCTCAACACTGACAATGGTTTTTGGGAAACCTGAATTCATAATAAACAGTCTTATATAAAATGTGTTTCTCCTGACATTAAAATAAATAAACTTGACACTTTTGTCAAATTTGCGTTGGAGGTCAAGAACTTAATTGCCACAATGCATGCAGCACTGCTTATTGCCCACCTAAACAATCCTATTCTTGCTCAAGAACTTTTAAACAAGTTACCTGCTCAGATGCATTTAGACTGGACCATGCATTCAAGAGGTTTTATCAACGTTAAGGTTATAATAAAACAAACAAATCACATGCTTTTCTGAACAAACATGCATGCTCCGATTTCAAAATTGCCAGAAAACCAACTTTTAGGAGATCGGAGATTCGGTGTTTTTGACGTTTTTCGATGGTGTCACGTGATCACTTTAACCAATAGGATCATTCTCCAAATATCCAAATCTCTATAGCACTAAAGTCTTCTTAAGTGTTGCAGGATTCTTGGCAGCCACAGGCTGCTTAACCCCCTTCACATACCACTGAATTTCAGTGAAACAGCAGCTATTTTCAAAGACAACGAACATAGAAACAAGAAGAAAATTGTTCAAAGCATATGTGTGGAGCATACCACAGTATGTTTATGAAATATGGACAGTAGGAAAAGCAGATACAAAGAGATAGAAGCCTTTTAGAATGTTTTGCTTCAGATGTATGATGATGGTATCATGGACAGACAAAGTTAATAACAAATAGGTTATAGAAATAGAGGAATAAAAATATCTGTGGAAAACAAACAAAAAATAGAAGTAGAAGGACAAGATACGTTCTAAGGCATTTCTGGGAAATAGTAATGGGTTATATTTCATTTCATAATGATCGAGTTGGTAGAGGTGGTGTTGCCATATATGCAAGATGCTCTCTATACTGTAAAATCCACCATCTTAATTCATTAAATAATGGGTCCTTAGAACAGCTGTGGTTCAGCTTCAATTACAATCGAAAGAAAATAGCTACTGGTGTGATGTATCGACCTCCTAGTTCTTCAGTTAAGGACTCGTTATCCTGCTTTGAAGACACACTTAGTCAAATCTCTCCTCAATTTGATAATATTTTTTACGGTGGTGATATATATCTAAATTTATTCAATGTTGGTAATCTTAATGTTATGCAGTTTAACACTCTACTTGAAATATACGATTTACAACAAACAGTCAACGAGGCCACAAGAGTAACTCAATATAGCGCGAAATTAATTGATGTTATATTAGTTAAATGTCAAGATATAGTGAAAATGGTCGAATGTAAGTCTGTGCATGATCTGTCTGATCATTCTTTAGTTGTGATTGAACTTTTGTTAACTAAACCTGTAGTAGAACCTAGATATATTACTTTTCGCGACCTTAAATATATTGATCATGCTGCATTTTATAATGATTTGTGCAACTTGCCTTGTTATGAAATTTATCATATTCAGGACGTAGATGCTCAGGTCAATTACTTATGTAAAGTTGTCCTAGGTCTTTTTGACTCTCGTGCACCAGTGCGAAAACGTCAGGGTTACTAAACAAAAAGCACCATGGTTAAATAACGAAATAAAGGCGATGATGTCAGTTCGAAACAAGGCGCATAGTACATTTAAACTTCCCAAATCTTCTATACATTGGCAGCAGTATAAACAACTACGTAATGCAGTCACTAGTGCAATAAAGCGTGAAAAAAAAGCTTATCTTCAGCTCATGAGTAATCTTTCAAATAAAGATGTTTGGCAAACGTTTCGTGATTTTGATGTGCTATCGCGTAAAGAACATGTTATTCCTGAGAATCTACGTCAACCGGACACAATTAATCAATATTTTCTAGAATCTGTCAGGACCTTGATAAAATCACCTACTTCAAGACAGTACGGCCATTATAATAATAATAAGTATCATAACAGAACTTTTTCGTTTTCTCTGGTTACGCCTGACAAAGTTAGCAATGTAATGAACTCTATCAAATCCAATGCAGTTGGGAATGATGGCATTTCAATTAATATGTTAAAATTATGTAGTCATTTCATTATTGAACCACTTATTAATATTATTAATAATTGTATACTTCAAAATTACTTCCCAACTAGTTGGAAATCATCAATAATAATACCGCTACTGAAAAAAGAAGTTGCTACGTTGTCTGATTTGAGACCAATAAGTATTTTACCGGTCTTATCTAAAATACTGGAAAAAATATTATACGAGCAAATTTATGAGTACGTTACTGTTTTTGAAATTCTACCTTCAAATCAGTCGGGTTTTAGAGGAGGTCATGGTACTACTAGTGCATTAATAAAAATTACTAATGACATTATTCGATCATCGGACATGGGTCTTGTTACTGCACTGGTTTTGCTGGACTTTTCTAAAGCCTTCGATACGATCGATCACAAATTGTTACTTGCAAAAATGAATTATTTTGGATTTGATGAACCAACTAGGCAATTTTTTGCTTGTTACTTGTCTGACAGAACGCAGTCGGTGCGAGTTAACCGAATTATGTCAACTTACGAAGTTGTATCTAGTGGAGTTCCCCAGGGGTCAATACTCGGTCCATTGTTGTTCTTAGTATATACCGCTGATCTGTCTTCATTGCTACATCACCGTCTTTTCCATGTGTATGCTGATGACTCACAGCTGTATATATCTTTCCATAAAGACACCTTGAAAGAGGCTAACTATTTACTCAATAAAGACCTAGAACACATATCCCGCTACGCTGCCAATAATTCATTAGTGCTAAATACTAAAAAAACCTCGGCCATCATTTTTGGACCAGTTAATGATAGGAAACAAGTGGTTGATAACTTAAACCTCATGGTCAATGGTGATAGTATTGAAATCCAAAACTCAGTTGTGAATCTCGGTATATTACTTGATTATAAGTTACGTTTTGAAGGACATGTAAATAATCTAATTAAGCGTTCATACATAATTTTACGCAAGTTTTATTTAAATAAAGATATTTTAAGTTATAATCATCGTGTGCTATTGTGCGAATCATTAATTTTGTCTCTGTTTAATTATTGTGATGTTGTATATGGTCCTTGTTTAGATTATAATACTTCCCTATGCATTCAGAGGATCCAAAATGCTTGTCTAAGATTTGTTTACGGTTTACGAAAGTATGACCATATTTCTAATTTTTTGCGAGAATCAGGTTGGCTGAATATGGCTAACAGGCGTAAATTACACCTTGCAGTTTATACACATCGCGCTCTAACCTCGCCCACAACACCAGAATATATAAAGTCTTTACTAAAACCGCGTCATTATTACCACTGTATTAACTTACGATCACTCGATCTATTGCATATTGAGCGTCACACGTCCACCTTCTACCAAAGATCGTACCATTATTCGGCTGTTGCATTATACAATTCTATCGATGCTTCTCTAAAGAATAAATCAGTATACAGTCTTAAGAGATACTACAAAAAATATCTGATTAACCTACAATGATCTTACGCTTATTTCATTTATTTACTTATTCAGTACTGGGTAGAGAAAGTATGAACACATAAATTCAGTCAACTGTGTGCTGCTGCTTGTTAGGTTTGATGCTTGCTGTCTGTTATTATAATGTTACTTCAGGTTAAGTGGAAGAACAGTCTGTGACTGAACTTCGCCTGCACGATTTTGTATGTTTTTTTTCTCATTCACTTTGTATATGTTAGTTTAGATAAATAAAGACGATAAATAAATAAATAAATATTACAAACAGAGATAGGAAAAAAGAGGTAGAGGTAGACCGAGATCAGACTTTCGCATGCAGATAGTGATAGATGCAGACTGCAAATTTCAGGGAAATGTGAAAGTTATTTCATAATAGGAAACAATGAAGGTATGCATCTAACCAGGACTGAAGACCTAATGATAATGAGAGGCATTGATGTGTTGAATAATATCTGTCACAATTTTTATGAGAGAAGTGGTGGTGCTATAACCCGGTTGGAACCCTGATTGAAAGGGTAGCAAAATTTTATGGGTTTGGACATAGGTTAAGAGTTGGGTATGAACTATAATTTTGCTTACCTTAGAAAGAATTGGCAGTAGATTAATAGGATGTAATTCTGAATATTTTGTGGCAAGTGGAACTTTTGCAAGTGGTCTTACAATAGAACGCTTCCATTGACTTGAAAATTGTCCCGATGTCAGAGATAGATTTATGATGTGGGTAATAGAATCGATGCAAGTTGTTGAAATTAAAATTAGCATTTTACGATTCAAACCATCCATGTCCACCTGCATTTAGATTTTATTTTGTTTATAGCCTGTTGGAGTTTTCAGCTGTCGCCTCTTGTAATGTTAGCTTTTTATCAACTTTACAGTTGGATGTGTAAAAGTTAATGAATGCAAGAGATACATCAGGTTTTGGTGTCAATTGTATGAAAAATTTGTTGATTTCAGTGGCATTTTGAATTTCTTGGGCAATTTGATTACTAATGTTAAAATGGATATGATAGTGGTCGAAGATTTGCCAAAGTTTACGTTGCTTTCCTTTATCGCAGGCCCCACAAATAGTCACGTTTTTTAGCGATTAGAATACTAAAACATTGTAATTTCGCTGATTATAAATTTTGCTCGCTAAAGTCGCTTTTTTCAACTGTTTTTCTACTCTCGCCAGAAATACAACGTTATTTTTTATTCCACAAAAAATAAATTATTATTTTCGCCAGAAAAAGAAAATAAACGATCCTTTTATAAGAATGACAAATGATTTAATTGGAAATTAAATAACCGTAACGTAATTGTATAGTATAACTTTACATAACAAACGTCACCACCGGCGCCAACAAGACGAATGAAGAAACAGCATTATTGTCATATATTCTCCTTTCTTTACTAATATTATACGAAACTTTAATATAGCTCTTTTAATGAACAGAAGATTCAATAAACAGAAGGTTAACAATTCAAAATATATTATGTGGTTATAATATATGATCCCGACCGACCAATACGAATTTTTTATTTAAACTTGGTGCTCATTTATGAGAGGAGTGGTATATCAGTTTGTTCGTTAAACGCACTCGCAGTATAAAGATATGACTGCTGTGATATGCATTATTTTCGTTGGTCAAATCTCGATTAAAAACGGTTTGTTTAATTATGGTAAATTATATCTGAAGTTAAAATGTTTATTGTGACTTTCGTCACAGATTCAACTCTCCTTGATGTTTTAAAATGATAGTTTGTAGGTTAATAATTTTTTAATACGCTTGTTCTTCGTTATAGGTAATTTTAGTTGCACTATCTAATAATATTTTTGGCAACAGACACTTCAGCAAAAAATTTTTGCTTTAGTGCATATTTTAATTTGTCTGTTGCATCTCGGATTAACTGTGTCGATAATTTGTGAGTTTCTTTCTTTTTTGCACTCATATCACATAACTCTTTAGTCATATTAGCAATCATAGTTTTATTTGCTTGCACCTTCCCTAGTTGTTCTTAAAGTAATTTAGCTTCTTGTTTAGATTTGGCCTGGTTTTCTTCTTCTCATTTCTGTCTTTTCTTTTGTTCTAAATAGTTTTTGTACACTTTGTACACTACCCTACTCATGTTCATCAATTCTTTTGTAATCAACATAAGTTGAGATTTATTATCATAGAATAATCTCAAATTGTCTTTGATTTGCATAAGGGATGTCAGAGTTGAAACATCCATTGCAGTTTTGTCTTCTGTTAATATCCTGTTTGACAGAGAAAAACTTCTTTCAACCTCTGCATTTCCATGTGCTAATTGTTAGAAAAGTTTTTACAGTTTTTACAGTTCCTTGAATGTTTTTGTCCCATTTGAATCAACATGTTCTAGTAGTGAAGTCCACATTGTATCATTTCTTGTGCTATCAAAATTTACTTCTTTATTTATAATGTCTGCTTTTAAATTTTTGTATTGCAAAATAACTGTATCATAATCTACATCAAAAGGCAAACTTTTCAGGATTTAGAAAAATATTTCTGTTTTTCCAAACTAACTTTTTTGGACAAAGAGTCTTTAATATTCAAGAAAGATAAATACTTGTGATCCGATGAATCCGAAATTAAAAATGAGCTTCTATAAGATTAAAAGAACTACATAAGTCAACAAACCTGCAGGATGGTCTTGAATGTTGTCTACTTCTACCTTCAGTAACTGGATTTGCAACTGCATTGGGTTCAACTTTGAATTCTCCAACTGCAAATGCAGATATTCTTTGGCACGTTGATTTAATTTAATAAATCCATATGAAATACTAAATGTTTTATTGCACACTAGACAAAATGCCTTCATGTCATCATATTTCTTAACCCACTTAGAAATGGTGTGACCATTAATATCCCTTTTATTTAACCACTCATTTACAAACCTACATTTTCCAATTTTAAACTCATTGCGCCTATGCAATGCAATGTTTATAAAATAAACGAAAGTCACAATAAACATTTTAACTTCAGATTTAATTTATCATAATTAAACAAACCGTTTTTAATTGAGATTTGACCAACCAAAATAATGCGTATCACAGCAGTCATATCTTTATAGTGCGAATGCGTTTAACGAACAGATACTGATATACCACTCATCTCACAAATGAGTGCCAAGTTTAAATAAAAAATTCGTATTGGTCGGTCGGGATCATATATTATAACCACATTTTCTTTTTATGGCGAAAATAATAATTTATTTTTTGTGGAATAAAAAATAACGTTGTATTTCTGGCGAGAGTAGAAAAACAGTTGAAAAAAGCGACTTTAGCGAGCAAAATTTATAATCAGCGAAATTACAATGTTTTTAGTATACTGATCGCTAAAAAAGTGACTATTTGTGGGGCCTGCGATAAAGGAAAGCAACGTAAACTTTGGCAAATCTTCGACCATTATCATATCCATTTTAACATTAGTAATCAAATTGCCCAAGAAATTTAAAATGCCACTGAAATCAACAAATTTTTCATACAATCGACACCAAAACCTGATGTATCTCTTGCATTCGTTAACTTTTACACATCCAAGTTGATAAAAAGCTAACATTACAAGAGGCGACAGCTGAAAACTCCAACAGGCTATAAACAAAATAAAATCTAATGCAGGTGGCATGGATGGTTTGAATCGTAAAATGCTAATTGCAATTTCACCAACTTGCATAGATTCTATTACCCACATCATAAATCTATCTCTGACATCAGGACAATTTTCAAGTCAATAGAAGCGTTCTATTGTAAGACCACTTGCGAAAGTTCCACTTGCCACAAAATATTCAGAATTACATCCTATTAATCTACTGCTAATCCTTTCTAAGGTAAACGAAATTATAGTTCATATCCTAAAACGAAATGGGAACTTACTGTTGGGGTTGATTGTATAATTAAAGCAACCCATGGGTTCTCTAATATTCCCAAATGGAACCAGTGAACTTTAAGAAAGGATTTCCTTAAAATGATGAAAAGCAAATATCTTCCGACTATGCTAGGGGTCTATTCCTTGGTTAGAGCTTATGAGGATTGGTCGTTGTTCTTTTTACAAAACATTATTCTCTTACTAGGGCTTAATTCTTATCAAAACAGGGGTTTAGGGAGGGCGCCACCAAGTCATTAAGTTTTAAACACGGTTTCCCTAAGGGGGACTTGGAAGTCCTTAGGGAGGAATCTCGTATTAACTGCTAATGCAGAAGTTGTAAAGAAAATTTAATTAAATTAACAAAAGTGAGGACACGAGAGGTATTCTCTTGTTACCTCATATAAAAAAAACAGAAAAGATTAGTTATGCACACAATATTATGAACACAGATTTTATGCTTCAAATTCTGAAAAGGCTATTAAAGCTTCCTGTTAAATCGGAGTTACCACTTTATACTATTTGTTCATATACCTGGTTACACTATTTCTGAACTTACTTGTTCAAAATAAAACAATTAATTAAGAGAATTAAATGTTGATTCTTTGATTAAAAGTTGTTTCTTCATAAAAAAATTGTATGTATAAAATTTGCGTTTAAGAAAAGATAATACAAATTTCATCTACCCTGAGGTAGGATTATGAATTCTAAAGAGATATCAAAAACTTTGTGTTTCTTTTACTACAAAATTTAACTCAAATCTATACCAAAAATACCAGATCTGTTATTCGGTTTACACATATGTAAGAACATATCTAAATTGTCTACTAATTCAATGTTCAAAAACTGTAATTGAAATTATGCATAAATGAAACTTTAGTCAGAACTCTATGGATTTGCTTAATTTCGTTAATAATAATAACTGTGATTACACTGCATTTATATTGGCAATAAAAATTTATCAAAGTTCCTTCTAGTTTGTTAAACAAAATTATAGCACTAATAGATCATCGTAAAGTTATTTTCTGGTGTAGCCTTGTATCAAAGTTCGCAAGGTGCAAACGTGATGTAAGAATAATACAAATTTCTTACCTACAGATGTTGTTTGTGTGATGGTACTACATCATGTGTAAACAGATGTTTATACATACGGTCCTTGGAAAACAATTGACGTCGCCTCCATATGTTGTACAGCAACAATCAGCTGTGTGATCCTTGTACCCGACCATATGGGCTTAAAGCGTGTCTTCTATATGCACCGAAGGGACAAACCAAAATCCATAAGAACGGTTATTGCAAATACGCCAAACTTCGATGTACTACCATATGTAGATCGTTACCAAAATAATTATCTTTGTGTACTTGTCCACATAGTTATTTGTAAATTTATACGTGCAATTTCGAAAAGACCATTTTCATTAATTATAGGACGTTAGATTCAAACCATAAAACTTCTATCTACCTTGTAGAACATTTCTTTAAAATTTAAACATACCATTTCTTCGCAGAACTTTTCCATTAAATCCAACTACTCGTTAAGTTGAAGAACAGTCATCGTTGACAAAATATTGTCCTATCGCTACACCGACGCGATTGAACTATCAACTCGATACTCGTAAAATGCAAATAAAGGATCAATGTCATCTCGAAACACAACATTTAAACGGCCTAATTTTTATAAAACCAGATAAAAGGAATCATTGTAACAAATAAATTTACGAAGAAGTCTTCAAATAAATATGCAAAACGATTATTTAAATGTTATCCATAGGAATTTGCAGAAGAATTTGTAAAAAAATATTTAATTGAAAATTTTGAAAGTGTGTAAAATGGATATTTAAGTGAATACTTTATCGTAGTATAAAAAAGAAAAGAAAAAAGAGCGCTACAACAAAATTATTTAGTTTGTCTAGTAAATTGATTTTTAATTGCTTACCATTATTAGAAATCACTGAAACAAGTGTCCATTACACTTGGATTTTTCCACTATGGCTTATAGCCACACGCAAATTACTTGCTAGAACTCTCAGGTTCCCCATGTTAACTCGTGACCAGTGTTCTAGCTAAAGTGAACTCTGGCACCTTGTGCATGACATAGGAAAGCTGTTTGGCCTTGGTTTATATTTATACTAATATTTAACCTCTGATGTTAGCAACCAAACTAGCATCTTTGTATTGCTGTTAGACATCATGATTCCAATACAGATATTTATTTAATTGAAGATGTTTACATGAAATAATTAACTACACAAAAGGTGTGTAAAACTAATAATTTATTGGTGTTCTGCAGTGGTCAAAAAAACTGTTACAACCCAACTCTTTACCTTTGTCCAAACCCATACAATTTTGCTAGCCATTCAACAGGGTTCCGACCGGGTTATAGCACCACCACTTCTTTCATAAAAATTGCGACAGATATTACGCAACACATCAATGCCTCTCATTATCATTAGGTCTTCAGTCCTAGTTAGACACATACCCTCATTGTTTCGTATTCTGAACTAACGTTCACATTTCCCTGAAATTTGCAGTCTGTATCATCACTATCTGCATGCGAAAGTCTGACCTCGGTCTACCTCTACCTCTTTTTTCCTCTCTCTGTTTGTAATACTGGGTGCTTCAAAAAAATGTATACACACTTTAAACTATTGTAGTTTTCCCACTACAAGGCTAATGTTATATTTCTTCGCCAGGTGCCAGCATAATCGTCCCTCTATGTTATATTATCAGTTGGAATTTGTAATATCAACATGGCGGACGTACGTTTGAGTTTTGAAGAACTAAAGCAGGTTATTAAGTGGTACTGGAAGTTTGAGAATGTAAATGAAGTTCAAAGACAGTGGAGAAGGGAGTATGATACAGAACCACCTTCAAGATTAACAATTACACGCATACGAGACAAATTCGAAGTTCATGGAACAGTGTGTGATGTGCATAAAGGTCATTCAGGTCGGCCTCGAACAGCTACAAGTGATGAGTCATCAACGGCAGTCTTGGAACTGTTTCAACGCTCTCCTAACAAATCTTCAAGGCAAGGGGCACGTGAAAGTGATGTAAGTGCTAGCAGCGTGCTACGCATTCTGAAGAGAGGCAAGTATCGTGTTTACATTCCAAGGCTGGTGCAACAGCTAAATGACGACGATCCAGATCGAAGGTTGCAATTTTGTGAATGGATTCAGGAGATGGTGATACGTGAACCGGGATTTATGGGTAGCATCATTTGGTCGGATGAAGCCCAATTCAAACTTAATGGAACTGTCAATAGGCACAATTGTGTTTACTGGTGTGAAGAAAATCCTCACGTTACAATTGAAAAAGCTGTAAATTTGCCTGGTGTAAATGTGTGGTGCGGTTTGTCTTCAAGGGGACTCATTGGACCTTTTCGATTTGAAGGCACTGTAACTGGTATTAATTACCTAACAATGCTTGCTGATTCCATATTTCCTGCCATTCGTGCATTATACGGTAATGATGATTTTTATTTTCAACAAGATGGTGCTCCGCCGCACTATCACAGGGACGTACGAGCTTACCTGGATCAAAATTTGTCGGGCCAGTGGATAGGACGCAGGGGGCCAATCGAGTTTCCAGCACGCTCTCCAGACCTTACACCACTGGATTTCTTCTTGTGGGGCACAGTAAAAGATGAGGTGTACAAATGTAACCACGTAACCTAGACATTCTTTGGAATGAGATTCAAGCAGTGTGTAGAGAAATCTCATTGGACGTTTTGATACGATGTACAGAATCTGTGGTGACTCGTACTCAGAATTGTATTGATGCTGCAGATCACCAATTTGAACAGTATTAACATTTGTTATTTATGTTTCATTTACATTGGACTTTCAGCTTTCTATTTTCCTGAAATTTAACTTTGTAGAACGGTAAATAAATTTTCTATGGAAGTTCAAAGTGTGTATACATTTTTTTGAAGCACCCAGTATAACCAATACTATTCCCCAGAAATGCCTTAGAACGTATCCTGTCCTACTTCTATTTTTTTTTTTGTTTTCCACAGATATCTTTATTCCTCTATTTCTATAACCTATTTGTTATTAACTTTGTCTGTCCATACTATCATCCTTATATATCTGAAACACAACATTCTAAAAGGCTTCTATCTCTTTCTATCTGCTTTTCCTACTGCCCCTATTTCATATACGTATTGTGGTATGCTCCACACATATGCTTTGAACAATTTTCTTCTTGTTTCTATGTTCGTTGTCTTTGAACATAGCTGCTGTACTTTCTTGTTTGATGCAGTTCGACCACCTTCTATTGTTTTACAGTTATATACCCTATTTCCCTGATATTTGGTGGTATGTGAGGGGAGGCGTCGCCGTGGATCAATGTAGTAAACGTAAGACTACGGATCCCAAGGTCCTGGGTTCGAATCCCGACATGGCCGATTGCTTGAAAAATGGCAGGTGAGCATTTTTCACAAAAATTGCGCCCTCGTTCGGTTGAGAGGTTAAATGGAGGTTCCATGTGTGAGTGTTGTCACACATGTTAAAGATCCCTACCTTGCCTGGAACGGCAAATGTTTGGCAAAATTCTAAAATTTCCAGGCAACAAAAAACTCGCCTCCTGGCCAATGTAGTACCTTCGAGTGGAGCATTGGAAAATCACATGTAAGGTATGTGAGGGGGGTTCAGCAGCCTTTGACTGTCAGGTTCCCCCAGCACTTGAACCTTTGTCGAATTAATAGTTATTCCGATATATTCGCACAATCAATTGAAATATTCCACAACCCGTCTTGAAACTGTTATGTGTACCTCAACTTTAATTATGTTCTGAGCCAGCCTACACAGTTTCATGAAATTTTCAGCTCGATTCCCCTTTTATTGTTTTCTAATTATATGCCCTACTTCACTGAAATTCAGTGGTATGTGAAGGGGGTTAAGCAGTCTGTGACTGCCAAGAATCTTGCAACACTTAAGGTGACTTTAGTGCTACAGAGATTTGGATATTTGGAGAATGATCCTATTGGTTAAAATGATCACGTGACACCGTCGAAAAACATCAAAAACACCGAATCTCTGATCTCCCAAAAGTTGGTTTAAGTTCAACTTTTCTGGCTATTTTGAGATCGGAGCATGCATGTTTGTTCAGAAAAGCACGTGATTTGTTTGTTTTGTTATAACCTTAACGTTGATAAAACCTCTTGAATGCATGGTCCAGTCTAAATGCATCTGAGTAGGTAACTTGTTTAAAAGTTCTTGTGCAAGAATAGGATTGTTTAGGTGGGCAGTAAGCCGTGCTGCGTGGATTGTGGCAATTAAGTTCTTGACCTCCAACGCAAATTTGACAAAAGTGTCAAGTTTATTTATTTTAATGTCAGGAGAAACACATTTTATCTAAGACTGTTTATTATGAATTCAGGTTTCCCAAAAACCATTGTCAGTGTTGAGATAATATCAGGCATCAAGTCAGAGGGTGAGTAGTTGACTGCTAATTTATTTACTACAGTGCTTTGCCTTTAATGCCCGCTGCAGACGCAGTAAGTTTTCAGTATTGTTAAAGCCACAGATTTGAGTCGAGTACTCATAGCTGCTTATGAATAGTGGCCAGTTTTCTAGGCTACCAGTAAATGTAGGCAATCCTTTCGGTACGACTTGTATTTGTTAAGATGTTAATGATGCAAAGGACATTAGTGAATTTTTATAATTCATATAAACAGCATTTGAATTTTGATGAGTGCATGGTGGCTTACTATGGTCGCCATGGGCGTAAACAATTTATTAGAGGTAAGCCAATACATATTGGTTACAAAATCTGGTGTTTGAATATAGCATATGGTTATTTGATCTCATTTGAAGTTTATCAAGGAGCGAATACATCTGCAAATATTGAATACCAGACAATATGCGGAAAAGCAGTTGCACCATTACTAGAAATGTTAGATGCATTTCCCAGTGAAATTAAGAATTCGCCGTTTGAAATCTATTTTGATAATTTGTTTACCAGTTTATCACTACTCACAACGCTAAGGAAGCGTGGATATGGTGGAACTGGAACCTTGAGAGAAAACAAACTTCCGCAAAATTGTCCTATGGAATCTTCAAAAGTTATGAAAAAAGAAAACTGGGATTGTTTATAAACGCAACCTCTACCAATAATATTGCCGTAGCAAGGTGGGTAGACAACTATGTTATTTCCATAGCTTCTACCATTTACGGAGTGGATCCGGTTGGTTGAGTAAGCAGATATTCTCGCGAACAAAGAAAACATAAATGTAAGCAGACTACGCGTATTTGCTGAATATAACAAATATATGGGAGGAACTGATAGAATGGACAAAAATGTCTCTTATTATCGAATAGGTGTGAGAAACAAGAAGTGGTGTTGGGCATTGTTTACGTGGCTTATTGAAACATCAGCGCATAATGCTTGAGTTTTGTCCGGAAAAACTGGTAAAGCAACTTCACAAATTGATTTTCGCCGTGAATTCGTAATAACTTATCTTGAAAAATATAAAAATGCGCCACTTGTGCATGGAAGGTTGCCAACTGTTAGTTCTGTACAAGGTATAATTCATGACGAAATAAGGCATGATAAACCACTCCATTATTGAAGCAGGAAAACGACGCAGATGCCCTTCTTGTGGAAGTCAAACACGAACATATTGTGTGAAATGTGATGTTGGACTGTGTGTTGGTTGTTCTATAAGTTACCATTCTTCAAAATAAGTTTTGCACAATTAGTTCTGATTTTTTTATAGTATTATCTGTAGTTTTTAGTGGTGTAGTCTATAGAATTTTTTGCCATGTGTACACACATTTTGCATAAATATAACACATTTCGTAGTCATTTCTTTACCTATTAACTATCATACAAAAATAAGGAAATTCTGACAATAGAAGCGCCTAGTGTGCCATATATGGTACACCCTTTATACAAAAAACTACACACTCTACAAATCTAAAATGGCGCAAGGTTTACTAATATTGCGAAATATAAACATGGCCCAAAATCTTAAAGTGATTGGAAAAGAATTAATTACCGGCATTAGAGGGTTATTGCAAACTCATTCCAAACATACTTTATTAAAAGAATCTTTAAATAAAGTATCCTGTATTAAAATTTTGCATCCAATTCAAAGGAGTGTTATTGCAAGTGTTTTCCCTTTATTCATTATTTTGACATATATGTTAACTATTCTATCTATAGGTTATGTTTTCAAAATAAATAAAGAATTGAGCTCTTTTTTGTGATACAAGAATTTCTAGTGCATAATTGCATTGTTATTAGTGTTTCTATATAAAAACCACAGATCTGTAACTTTTAAGTGTCTAATTAATATGAATATGGAAGAACAATTAGAGGTAGCAATCGTAGGGGGGTGCTAACCACCATGTAATTGAGCTGTTACTTCTCCACAACATAAGTGGTATTAATGATAATGAGGAAAATGGTGTTATTGAACCAGTGGAATTTAATTTGGATATCATGCCTGATGCTGAAGTAAAAATTAACTTTCGTTTTCACAGAGCAGATATACCACGACTACGGAATGCTTTACGAATTCCCCAGCAAATTGTTACCGACACCAGAAATAATATAGATGGTACATAAATTATTAGATTTATATATTCAATAAAAACTAAACGTTAAAGTACAATATAAGTATATAATATACATTAATAAACTTGGAGGAAAAACAGCATTATGTGCGTTGTTGAGAAGACTCAGCTATCCAAACCGTTTAGTAGACTTGGAAAAAAATATTCAACTATTCATCACAGTCGCTATCCCAAATTATTTGGAGTAATGCTAATTGTATTGTTGACAATCATGGGCATCTTTTAAACAATTTAAATTCCCATCAATGGGCAAACAGGAATAGATATCAATTATATGCACAGGTAATTGGCATGCCTAATGACTTATAAGCAAAATTTTAATCACAACTAATTTTTAGTCTATAGCTGACATGGGAGCTGCTGTCCATAACTGTTGGGGGTTTATTGTGTTACGTGCAAATCGAATTTGCACTTAAACATTGTTTTAGTTAGTTTTCTTGATGTGCGGAAGTTCCCGCCATAATTTTAAATACGCAAGAAGCGGGAACAATTTAAATAGACTGGGCGGGGCTTCCGGTACGTCACAATAGTGCAATTGGCAAGTGTGAATTATCCCGATAGGGGTAAGGCAATGCTACAAAGAGTAAGGGAGTTCCGCGGTTCTCGCGCGGAAACGTGGCTTTTTACGCCGAACTTTGAAGTGAACAGTCGTGCGGGTGTCGTGTTATCTTATTATGTAGATTTCCTTATCTTGATTATCTTTCCTTAATTACCTATTCCTGTCTTCCACTGCATATAGGAACGGAGATGACCCTGGAGCATCCCATGACCCCGAGATAATTTGGAGGTCCAACTCTACCAGCAGCAGCGATGCCGAGGCTACCGCAGCGTGATTTCCTGCCGGTTAGCGGATCCTTCACGTGAGTAGACTCTCTAATTTTTATTGTTTTAATTTTATGTAACTTCGCTTAATTATGGCGCAATATAAATTATCAGTGACGTCATGGTGTATCTTATGAACTTTGGTAATTGTATTACCGGCTTTTAAGAGCCATCTATCGGCATTTCAATGTACCAGAATCTAAGTGTTACATTTTGTTAACTGCATTACCGACCAGATAAAACTTTAAACGAAGTGTAGCAGATGGCGCCTTCAACCTGTTCAGGCTATGAACTTCAGGGTTTCTTCTTTGTTTTTAGGTTATGTTAATTTCAGTTACAACCATGCAATATTTTAACAGATGTTATTGAAACAGTTTTTCACTTAAGGAAACGTATTTTTATTCATGTAAGTATTTACCTTACCTTATGTCTTTAAATACAGTATTATAGAATTACCTATTAAAATATCTTTAGTTGCTTTCCTTAACTTTGAAAGGCCGTTTTTTGAAACTTAAATACATTGTTCTTTATGTTACATTCTAAAATTGCATTATGGTTTATCCTTTACATGAAAATTTTGTGTTTAAAAACACTTGAGTGAAATAAATTGCTAGTATACCTTTTTAAGAAGTGTTTGACTATACGTTGTTGCCTTATAGGTTAAATAACATATCCTCTGCGTCCATTTTCCATTTTGGAAGGCTTCTTTGTCATTATCTATAAAATATGTATTTAACTGAACATTGATTTCGTTTCCATATACCTTAAATGTGTTTCTTTGGTGTTATCGGTGACGTTCTAACAAGTTCTTACCTCTAAATATCGTATCGTATTACCTTAAAGTAACTGTAACGTGTTTTTACCTTCTAATCTGCGTCAAAATCGCATATTTTTATATCGTGTCTTGAATATTGTATTCATAATGAACGTATCACATCTAAAATCCTCGAATTAATCTACGAGCTGGAATGTAGAAGTATCATAGCTGCGAGCAATCAGAATGATAGGCGATCTCAACTTAGGGCTGTTTTGTCACAGGAAACCAAAGGCGTTGCTATCTTAAAGAACCCTGTTGGCGATTGGCCACTCAACGTATCAGAAATTAAATTATCTTTAGATGATATATCGGGTATAATAAACAAAACAGATCCTGCGGCTACTAATATCGAATTAGGAGATTGACTTCAAGAATAACCCACGTCAAACACCGTATCGAATCATTATCTTTATATAACGATGACCAAGCGACTCAAGCTAAACAAAGTTTGTTGTCCGAGGTGTTATTGCTTGAAGGAATTCTTTTAGAAAGACTTAATCCTAACGCAGACGTAGATATATCGTTACCTTTTTCAAATCTTGCGCTTGCCGAACCTAAACCATTAGGAAAACCTATACCTGTATACAAATGGGGTCTCACCTTTGAAGGGTTTGATTCGAAGGTTTCTTTATCATCCTTTCTTGACCGGATTAACGATTTTAAAATTTCTCGCGGGTGTACCGACCAGGACCTATTTATCTCAGCTGGTGATTTGTTCGCAGGCTCAGCGTTAATATGGTACAGAAACATACGACACCAAATTTCTACCTGGAATGAGTTAGTTGCCTGTTTAAAACGAGATTTCCTACCTTATGGCTACATTAACGATCTTTGGAACGAAATCCGAAACCGAACTCAAGGTCCCGACGAAAATGTTGTGTCTTTTATTACCTCATTAGAAGCTTTATATAGCAGACTCGACAAAAAACCTTCCGAATCCGAAATTATCGATCAATTACTTAGAAATTTGAACCCCTATTTCTCAGAACGTTTGGCATTACAGACCATATCTTCGCTAGCTCATTTTAAAGACCTATGTCGCTCTCTTCAAGAAGTGAGGTCAAGGATTGACAAATATCGACCACCACCGAGAAATTATCTGGTCTCCTAGAACCTGATCTAGCTTGCCAAGTTCGACCTTCCGTAAACTATCTACCCTTAACGTTCCTCCTACCATAACTAATAACGCACTTACCTGTTGGAACTGCAAGCGAAGTGGACATAGCTATACTGTCTGCACATACCCTAGAAATATTTTTTGTTATGGTTGTGGTCGTTCAAATATCTACAAATCTAACTGCACCAACTGTAATCCTAACGTATCGGAAACTCCCGTCGAGATATTTCAAATCAGGGTGTGAATATCTCAAGAAACCAAAATCGCCCTCAACACCAATCATTCAACGGACACAGACGCCAATAAATTTAAATTATAAAACCACTTCTAACGTTGTACCGTCATTAAATTTATCTAATAATAATACCGCTACTATTAATGTACAAAATACCTTACCTTCATTAGAGGAATTATGCTACACTACTCCAGCCGAGTGGTCTAAGTGGTTACAAACCGTCAATTCCTTTTATCATAAAAGACTGCTACCGTTTCACAACTTGTTAAAAACCCTTCGATAACCGTCCACACTTATCTATCTCAATTGGTTCCTTAAATGTAATTGCTTTACTGGATACAGGTTCTTCATGTTCTCTTATAAATAACGAAGGTTTACATCAATTATCTCAACAAAATATCAAAATTCAAATTATTCCGAAAAAACTTCCATAAATTTAGCTGACGATAATCAAATACATGTAACCGGTTCCTTAAGTTAAAAATTCGTGTAGAGTCTCTTGAACGTGATGTTTTATTTTGATTGTCCCTGCATTAGCGTATCCTTTTCTACTGGGCGTTGATTTCTGTAAACTTTTAATCTGTCACTTTACTTTCAGGATTTTTCATGGCAAACCTCTATTAAAACGAACTCCTGTGCATCTACAGGAATATCTAACAAAATCTCTCTTACTGACTCCCAAGATGTAACTCTTAACGCTACAATCGACAAATTTCGCAAACTTAATACCTCTGAACTTGGTTGTGTTACAACGGCAACACACGTTATCTCCACAGGTGATGCCCTTCCCTTTAAGCAACGTCAATATCCCTTATCGCCTGCCTTACAAAAGCATTTACATGCGGAAATAGACAAAATGTTAGTATCTGGTGTTATCTCTCCTTCAAATTCACCGTGGACCTCTCCCGTATTGCTAGTTCGGAAAAAGAATGACGAATGGCGTGTTTGTTTTGATGGCAGGAAGCTAAATTCTGTTACTGTTCCAGACGCTTACCCTCTACCCAGAACTGACTCAATTTTGAGCAGGCTTCGTAACGCAAAATTTATCTCATCTATCGACCTAAGACAAGCTTTTATCAGATACCTCTTGACTTATCTTCTCGTCAAAAACTGCTTTTTGTGTCCCAGGCCGAGGTCTTTTCGAATATAATTTTTTGCCATTTGGTCTCTGTAACGCTCCACAAACTTTACAACGTACTATGGATCAAACGTTAGGTCCTATCTTACATCAAGAACGTGCCTTTGTATTTTTGGATGATATCTTAATTATCTCAAGTTCTTTCGATGAACATATCGCCACATTAGATGAAGTTGCTGAACGTTTAAGCGCAGCAGGCTTTAAGATAAACTGGGAAAAGTCTCAATTTTGTCGTTCATCCCTTACATTTCTTGGTTTTATTGTCGATGGAACAGGCTTACGAGCAGATCCCGCTAAAGTTGATGCTATTACTAAATTTAAAACACCAAAACTGTTACCGAAATCAAACGTTTAATTGGAATGATTAGCTATTATCGCATTTTTCTACCTAACCTTTCAACTATATCTGCACCCATTACTGCTTTAATTAAAAATAAAAAGAAATCCCAAACTATCGAGTGGAATTTAGAATCCCAACAGGCTTTCGAACAAATTAAAACACTAATCACTTCAGCACCTATCTTAATCTCTCCAAATTTCGATGATAAGTTTTATATACAAACCGATGCCTCACTTACTGGGTTAGGTGCAATGTTGTTCCAGGTAAACAATGGTTTAGAACATCCAATCGCTTATGCGAGCCGTGCCTTAAGTTCTGCCGAACAAAAATACTCTGCTACCGAACGAGAACTATTGGGTGTTATCTTTGGCATCGAGAAATTTAGAGGATATGTCGAAGGTACACACTTTACCGTAATCACTGATTGTGCAGCACTCACTTGGCTTAATAACTTGAAACAACCCGCAGGTCGTTTGGCAAGATGGAACTTGCGTATATCTCAATTTACTTTTGACGTTAGGCATAGGCCTGGCAAATTAAATATCGTACCTGATGCGTTATCTCGAGATGTAGTTTCTCTAAACCTTCCAAATTTAATTCTGGATACCTGGTACCTCAATATGATAAAAAAAGTTTCCGATAATCCCGACAAATTTCCTACCTTTCGAGTAACTAATAATAGACTGTATAAATTTGTATCCTCGTCCCCACATAAAATATCGAATATACCTGAATGGAAACTCGTTGTGCCCACTGCAAATCGCAGTGGGGTGCTCAAATTATGTCACGACGATCCCTTAGCTGCACACCTTGGTGTTACAAAAACTCTCGCGAAAATATCTGAATTGTATTACTGGCCCACACTTAAGCAATCTGTTTGTCGCTACATTAAAAGCT
This sequence comes from Platerodrilus igneus, assembly GCA_036346225.1. Classification (NCBI taxonomy): domain Eukaryota; kingdom Metazoa; phylum Arthropoda; class Insecta; order Coleoptera; family Lycidae; genus Platerodrilus; species Platerodrilus igneus. The sequence continues at coordinate 5,871,299 of JARFIW010000447.1, read as the reverse complement.
GCAAAATTTGTGGTTCCCATAAGAGTTCGCAAGATGCTCGCCCTGGTTTAATGGGTAACTTTAAGCGTGTATCTTATCCCTTTCAATTAATATCGCTTGACTTATTAGGACCTCTCCTCGATCAAAAAGGCAATCAATATCTTTTGGTTGTTACCGATTGGTTTTCTAAATTTGTTATGGTGCAACCCTTACGTAAAGCTACCTCCGCAGCAATAATTAAATTCCTAGAACAGAATGTCTTTCTTATCTTTGGTGTCCCCCAGATTATTCTTTGTGACAATGGTGCACAATTTATCTCTAAAGATTTTCAGAATTTCGTTAAAAGTTACAAAGTACAAAAAATTTGGTTTAACGCAAAATATCACCCCCAAGTAAACCCTACCGAGAGAGTAAATCGAGTGTTAATTACCGCTATCTCGTCTTATATTGATTCAGACCATACTACATGGGATGAACATATCTTTGAAATTGCTCAAGCTTTGCGTACATCTAAACACGAAGCAACCCAATTCACTCCGTCTTTTCTTGTTTTTGGAAGATATACCCCAATCGATGGGAGTTACTATGGTTTAGTGCCTGACGATACTAACGTAATCGAATTTGACGATAAAGTACGTTGGGACAAGGACCAACAGTCATTACCTTCTATCTTTAACGACGTTAGAAAAAATTTGTTAAAAGCTTACGAAAAGAGCAAGGACCATTATAACTTGCGTAAGCGAAATATTTCCTTTGCCTTAGGCGAACAAGTGTGGAAAAAGAACTATGTCTTATCGGATGCATCTAAGAAATTTTCTTCAAAATTGGCCCCTAAATTCATTCTTTGTAAAGTCACACGTGTTATTAGTCCCCTTATCTACGAACTTCAGGATACTGAAGGAAAACGCCAAGGCAGGTGGCATATTAAAGACCTTAAGCCATTCTCTGCCGACCCAAATGCTAATTAAGTTTTCATGCCCCATTCTCCTCACGATTTACCTAATACTTTTTGTTCTCACCATCAATTAGTATCTTTAATTACTTATTCCTTCTCTCATATAGTATATAATTTCTTACACGTTTAACTTTACTTACCTTAATTTAGCTATCTTTTCTTCTGGTTGACTTTTCCTCGACCATACCGTTACTCATATATCACTTCATCCTCTACACCCCCCAATATAACTCTGTCGTTTCATTTAATTAACCCTTGAAATTTTCCTATTACATATTGTTCGGTCTTTAGTATTTCTCTTATATGGTTTAATTGAATGGTAATTGTCGTAACTTTGGTTGAAATAACCCATTGAATTTTTATGACTGGTTTTGGCTGATGTTGAGTGAATGCTTTCTTCTTTGGGCTCACATAGAACATGCGCAGTCTATGCCATTGAAAGAAATAGTTCATATTCGCAGTTGCAAAAGCTAGGATTGTCTATTCCGTGTGTTTTTTCCTCTGAATTATTGCAATCGCCCACATTATACTACATCATTATACTACAACATTATTCCTTCCTTTTCTACTAAATCTAGATAACTTATAAACATTTTTTCGTTGTTTTTCTTGAACTTTGTGGTGAGGTGCTATTGTTTTCTTATTGTTATTTTATTAAATTCTCGGTTGTTTTAGCATATGGGGACAGTGTATCTGTATTTAACTGCTTATAATTGGGCATTTTGTGTGTTTAGGGTGCTACCGATTTAAAAACTACCTTAAAACAGTTTGTTTTGTGTGTTTGTATCTGTGAAGATACTTTTAAGTTGTCGTATCTATCTTTGTCTGATTTTCTTATCGTAGTCGAAGCACTCGTTAGGAAAATTATCGTACTAGTTCTCTTAGGAGTCTAGTGAATTTTAAAATGTGTATATCTTATCTTGTCGGATTAATATCGCAGGTGGTCCTTCAGACTACGCTGTGTTTTATAGGGACAATTCTCTACTTTCTCTCGGACGCTCGTCCAAAAAAACTATACTTTTTCTTAACCCGCTATCTCCGCTATGCCTTATTCTTCTCTCGGTGGACCTGTTCTTGTCCCGGAACACCCGTCTGCCTCATAAGAATGATGTTCCCTCATTCCGAGCTACTGACCACACTTGCTGGTTGAGTAGCGCTTTGCTATCCACCTTTCCCTCTGTCGCTTTTGCTCAATGCGAGCCCTTCCTCTTCTTTCTTCTACCTAGAGGTGCCTCTTATGCACTTCAAAAAACCAACCTCCTTCTTTTTTACCATTCCTGTTTCTCTACTACCTTTTCTTTTCTGTTAGTCACCGTGTGGTTGTGCGGGAGGTTTTCACAGACACCTGGACCATGTCTCTGCGAATCTTTCGTGGGGTCATGCGGTGCCGCTGTCAGTGCATAGGCTCTGGCAGTGAAGGTATGTATGAGTGTGTGAATGTGTGAGTGAATGTGTATATAGAATATACCGCATGGATATCGGGTGAATAGTTTCACCGATATCGATCAACACTGGGTGCAGGAATGCACCCAAAGGTCTTTGCCGGTCCCCGTGCTGTTCTTACGAACGGACCTGCCTCACAGGTTTCTCTTTTGGAGGGCACGGGTCAATCCCATTTAAACGGCTCTACTGGAGCCACTCTTTGTTGTTATCATTGTCTTGGGTAATAACTAGGCCAATATCTTTGTCTTCTTTATTATCTTCGATAATACCTTTAGGTTTAATATCGTTATCTTATTGATTACCCTTAATAATAACCTTAGTTTATTATCGTTATCTTACCGATTACCGTTAGTAATAATTTTGGTTTAATTTATCGTTATCTTACCGACTACCGTTAGGAATGACTTGAGTTATTTCGCGTTATCTTACCGGTTATCTTGAGTAATAACTTCTGTTTAAATTCATGTTACCTACTATCTCTTATAATCACTTTAACTTAATATCGTGTTATCTTATCGAGTATCTCAAATAATAACTAAAGCTTAATACCGTTATCTTATTCATTACCTTTGAGGATAACAACTTAAGCTTAATATCTTTACCTTATCTACTATCTTTAACATCAATTTGAGATCTTATCTTATCTTTTTATCGTCCTAACGTGTGGTATATATGACCAGACGTGGAATTATCTTTCTGAAATTTAAGTGAAAAAGCTAACCCAATTTAGAAATGTAATTTGTCAGGTTAGCATATAAGGATTTAGTAGGCGGTACTTTTGGTAAATTTGTGGATTCACAACTGTGTCATGGACAAGTTAAATGTGCATCGGAGGAAACCAAAGTACCAGAAACAAAATTTGCCAGAGTGCAAGGTGACGCACTCTCATGAACATTTTTTAAATTTGGGCACTTCTTGCCAAAAAGAAGAATAGTTTGATGCGACACTCATGTGTGTTTGCATATAAGAACTTTATGTTAGCTTTAGTTAGATAAGTTTAGATAGGTTTAGATAGGTTAGGCGACTTGTCGCACCCGTGTTAGTTTAAGCAGTGTTTCATGCTCCCGACAAATTTGTGCTGTCGGTAAGTAGTGTAGTCACAGACTATCGGGCTACCTATTCCGTTCCTGGTACTTCGGTAGACGTGTTATCGGTCGAAAAACCAGGTGGCGCCTTATATAAACATTTTGTAGGTTTTAAGTTAGGGTTTATATAGGGTAGTAAGGACTTAGATTTTAAGCTGTTACTGTGCTAACAGACTTTTTCTTTTTGTTTTTCTTTTGTGGCTTTGTCGCGATTGTTACGTGCAAATCGAATTTGCACTTAAACATTGTTTTAGTTAGTTTTCTTGATGTGCGGAAGTTCCCGCCATAATTTTAAATACGCAAGAAGCGGGAACAATTTAAATAGACTGGGCGGGGCTTCCGGTACGTCACAATAGTGCAATTGGCAAGTGTGAATTATCCCGATAGGGTAAGGCAATGCTACAAAGAGTAAGGGAGTTCCGCGGTTCTCGCGCGGAAACGTGGCTTTTTTACGCCGAACTTTGAAGTGAACAGTCGTGCGGGGTGTCGTGTTATCTTATTATGTAGATTTCCTTATCTTGATTATCTTTCCTTAATTACCTATTCCTGTCTTCCACTGCATATAGGAACGGAGATGACCCTGGAGCATCCCATGACCCCGAGATAATTTGGAGGTCCAACTCTACCAGCAGCAGCGATGCCGAGGCTACCGCAGCGTGATTTCCTGCCGGTTAGCGGATCCTTCACGTGAGTAGACTCTCTAATTTTTATTGTTTTAATTTTATGTAACTTCGCTTAATTATGGCGCAATATAAATTATCAGTGACGTCATGGTGTATCTTATGAACTTTGGTAATTGTATTACCGGCTTTTAAGAGCCATCTATCGGCATTTCAATGTACCAGAATCTAAGTGTTACATTTTGTTAACTGCATTACCGACCAGATAAAACTTTAAACGAAGTGTAACAATTGACAGTACAATTCATCCTATAAGCAGACCGTCTATTAATCAAGAAGAGTATTACTCTGGTCATAAGAGAATACACTGTGTTAAATATCAGTTAGTTTTAACTCCAAATGGATTAATTATCAATGTAAAAGGAGCTTTTCCTGGAAGGACATGATGCTGGAATTTTTCAGAAAACAAATTTATATCACGAATTGGAACAAAATTCCATGTTTCCTAAAGGTGAAAATTATGTGTTATATGGAGATCAGACTTACGCTGTTAGACAACTGTTATTATCACCATACCCTGGTCAACCTGCAAATTTATTACCCCATCAAATTGTGTTTAATAACACTATGAAAGTACTATGTGTTGCAGTTGAGTGGTGTTTCCAATAAGTTGTTAGTCAATTTGCATTTGTTGACTTTAAGAAAAATCCAAAACTACTCATTAGTGATTTAGGAACTTTGTATAAATGTGCTGTCCTTCTGCCAACTGCCACACATGTTTGTATGGGAGTCAAACTGGTGAATACTTCAATATTATGCCTCCGATACTCGAGGAGTACATTGCTTGAAAATTATAATCCACATCCATAAATATAGGTACTATTGTAAATCAAAATAAACATTTCGACTACTATAATATGAGTATTCCCATTGTTTACAAATTTTTATTTTTAATAAAGGTACGAAGGAACTGTATTTATAAAATAAACATCATTATCCTTATTCTGAATCAAACCTTTGTTTATAGTTGATCAGATCTGCCGATATTGGTATGACCATAGCCACTTTTCAATTGTTGAACCAAGATACTGATTTACGTAGTAGATGTTTTATTAACATGAATAGTATGTACATAATTATTAGGAATTATATTTTTTTATGTACCAGGTTATCCAAAAGTCCTGCAACCTTAAAATATTTTTTCTGGACCGCATTTTCTAGAAAAACTTTTCAAACAAAATATTTAGGATTGTCCTCCAGCTATCTGGTTGTGGCCTTAAAGTTGACCTTGAAGGTCAAATCGTTGTCAAGTTCACTTTTTCAAATAGACACCCCTATTTTTATTGCGGATTCGGAAAGAGCACAGAATTTTATAAATGACCTTGACCTTGGCCATTACCTTGAGATGATCTTGAAAACAACTGAGGTCAATTAAGAAAAGGTATTTCCAATATTTTAGGTTTTCTGGAGAAATTTTTTACAAATGCTCAAGATTGTGCTCCGCCTAACTGTTTGTGACCTTGATAGTGATCTTGAAGGTCCAATAGTTTTTAGGTCAATTTTTCAAATAGAAACCCGAATCTTTTAGTGCAGATTCAGAAAGAGCACAGAATTTTATAAATGACCTGGACATAGACCTTGACCTTGAGATAACCTTGAAAACAATAAGGTCAATTAAAAAAAGTATTTCCAATATTTTAGGTTGTCTGGAGAATTTTTTTTACAAGATTGTGCTCCACCTATCTGTTGATGACTTTGAAGTTGACCTTGACAGTCAAATCGTTTTTTAAATCAATTTTTCAAATAGAAACCCCTATTTTTTATTGTGGATTTGGAAAGAGCACAAAATTTTCCAAATTACCATGACCTTGAAGAAAATTGAGGTTAATTTAAAAAATATTTTCAGACAAGGTGGTAAGTGTTCCTAGCCAGTGAAGGCAAGGTGGTAAGTGTTCTTAGCCAGTTAAGCAAAGTGGTACGTGTTCCCAGCCAGTTAAGACAAGGTTGTAAGTGTAAGCCAGTTAAGGCAAGGTGGTAAGGGTTTTTAGTCAGTTGAGACAAGGTACTGATATGCTCAATAAGTGATGTCTAATAAGTGTGTATACGGAGCCATCGAAAATACTCCTAATTAAAACAGGGTGGGGTGATTTGTACTTTTAGCCAGCTACAACAAGCTATTTTGTGTCTATTTTATTCAAAAATTATTTATTTAAGTAGGTGTTCGAATTGATTACTTTGTGTCTCTTGGCAATAGGCCATTCGATTGTAAACATTGGTAACAGCTTTGTGAATGGTTTCAGGATCAATGAGAGCTATCTCGTGCCGTATTCGTTGTTTGAGCTCCTTTACATCAGCTGGTTTAGTGCGATAAACTCTATCTTTAAAATAACCCCATAAAAAGAAATCGAGTGGAGTAAAATCCGGAGATCTTTCGGATCATTCAATTTCTCCGCGGCATCCTATCTACCTATGTTGAAAGACTTCCTCAAAAAAATTTCTGACACAGCGCGAAATGAGGAACCGCTCCATCTTGCTGCAACCAGGTCTCATCAAATTCGTCAGTAATATCTTGAATAGCAGGTACTGTTTGATTCCTTAGCAACTCTTCATATTTAATTCCAGTAAGCATGCCGTCAATAAAGTATGGTCCAATTATGTGGTTATCTAAAATACCTGCCGAAACGTTAACCTTTTGAAGGCATTGAGTAGAGTGTGTGTCCGTCACCCATCCGGGGTTTTTGTCGCTCCAGTAATTCATATTGTACCTATTTACGCTACCATTTTAGCAAAATGTGGCTTCATCGGAAAAGACAATATGATTCAGGAAGGTTGCTTCTGCATCTTTCTGCTCCATCATCAATTCTGCGAAATGCACGCGTCTATCAGGGTCATCTTCGTTTAGTTCCTGAACAAGTTTAACTTTGTAAGGGTGAAATTTGAGATTTTTAGTCAAAACACGTTGTACCGTACCATAACTCAAATTTAGTTGCTGTTGTATTTTTGGTATGCTTGTATGATGATCTTTTTGAACAGCCAATGCCACATTCAATTGCTTATCTTCAGTGCGGGCTGATTTTGGGCAACCTGATCTGGGTAGATCTTTCACAGAACCCGTATCGTTAAATTTTCTTTCCAACCTGCTTACAGTTGATTTCTGGATTTGTTCTTGTCCTACCCTAAACGACTGATTGAAAAGAGTTGCGACATCCTCCAGTGATCTCTGTTCATTTCCCCAACCAACCACGCATCATGAGAACGATTATTCATTCTTGTTCACTAAGTTTAACCATCGCAACTAGGATATAATGAATATTTCTGCCCAGAAAAAAAAGACACTAACTATCCTAAGAAGGACTGTTAATAATATTTATGTAAAAGAAGTGACTTATCTTTAATTATCCTAAGGACTATTAAAAGCTATCGCTGGTATTGCTTTGAAAAAATAAACACTAACTATCCAATCAGTAATATTTATGCAGCTCTAGTGACTCGCTCTTAATTATCCTGAAAAGGACTATTAAAAGCTACTATCGCGGGTATTGCTTTGAAAAAACAAACACCAACTATCCTGAGAAGGACCATTGGTAATATTTGTGCAGTTGAAACGACTTACCCTTAATTATCCAAAGAAACACTATTAAAAGCTATCGCTGGTATTGCTTTAAAAAAGTAAACAATATAACTATCCTGAAGAGAACTAACAGCAATATTTATGCAGCTCTAGTGAATCGGTTAAAATTGCTTTATAAGTAGCTATGAAATTATAATTCAGTGTAGTTCAATGATCGGAAAAGGAGTAATAGAACTACGATCAAAGAACAGAAGAATTAATGAATTATTGCGGAAAGTGATCTTAGTATTTACTACATCTAAAGCATTCCTATTAATTATTCAGATGTCTACTAAACGCTTTAATTCTCTGTCACCTGACGATAAATCTGATAGTGCTTTTTCTTATAATTGAATAATGCTGTATTATAAATTGATAGAAATTTTAAATACGATTAAAAAAGATTCACTGAAGCTGCATAAATCACACAGTCCTTCTCCAGATAATGAGTGTATATTTTTTCAGAGCTATGCTAGGGATAGCTTTTAATATGATAATTAAAGGTAAGTAGCTTGTAATGCATAAATATCAGCAACGGTCCTTCTCAGAATACTTAGTGTTTTTTTTCTGTACAGAAATATTCATTAACTCCTAGTTGTTACGGTTAAACTTAGTGAACGAGAACGAATAATCGCCATCATGATGCATGCTTGGAAAAATTAAAAGAGATTGCTAGAGGATATTGCAAATCTTTTCAAGCAGTCGTTTAGGGTAGGACAAGAACAAATTCAGAAATCAACTGTAAGCAGATTGAAAAGATAATTGGATGATACGGGTACTGTGAAAGATCTACCCAGATCAGGTCGCCCAAAATTAGCCCGCGCTGAAGATAATTAATTGCGTGTGGCATTGGCTATTCAAAAAAATAATCATACCAGCATTCGAAAAATCAGCTCAATTGTCTCAATTGCCACCTTACTTTAACTGACCGGTGCACACATACATTGTCTTGCTTTAACTAGCTAGAAACTCTATCTTACCACCTTTTCTTAAATGGCTGTATGCACTTATCGCTTTGTCCTAAGTGACTGGGAACATCAGTATTTTGCTTCAACAAGCTAAATACACTCACCGCTTGCCTCAATTGCTAAGGAAATTTTACCACCTTGCTTTAACTGACTGGGAACACTTATAAACCTTGCCTTAACTGGCTACGAACACTTACCACCTTGCCTTAACTGACTGGGCACACTTACCACCTTGCCTTAACTGGGTAGGAACACTTACCACCTTGCCTAAAAATATTTTTTAAATTAACCTCAATTTTCTTCAAGGTCATTACCAGGGTCATGGTAATTTGTAAAACTTTGTGCTCTTTCCGAATTCGCAATAAAAATAGGGGTTTCTATTTAAAAAATTGACCTAAAAACGATTTGACCTTTAAGGTCACGGTCAAGGTTATCAACAGATAGATGGAGCACAATCTTCAGCATTTGTTAAAAAAATTCTCCAGACAACCTAAAATATTGGAAATACTTTTTTAATTGGCTCAATTGTCTTCAAGATCATCTCAAGGTCAAGACCTAGGTTCAGGTCATTTATAAAATCCTGTGCTCTTTTCGAATCCTCAATAAAAGATACGGGTTTTTATTTGAAAAATTGTCCTAAAAACGATTTGATCTTCAAGGCCACTGTCAAGGTCAACTTCAAGGTTGCAAACAGTTAGGTTGAGCAGAATCTTGAGCATTTGTAGAAAATTCTCCAAAAAACCTAAAATATTGGAAATACTTTTTCTCTTAATTGAACTCAATTGTCTTCAAGGTCATGGTCAAGTCAAGGTCATTTATAAAATTTTGTTATTGTCAAGGTCAATTTTAAGGCCACAACCAGATAGCTGAAGGACAATCCTAAATATTTTGTATGAAAAGTTTTTCCAGAAAATGCGGTCCAGAAAAAATATTTTAGGGTTGCCGGACTTTTGGATAACCCGGTATATCCAGTAATTTATCAATTATTTTATATTGCCTATCAAATATCTTCTTATACTGTTCTGATTCAAACACAAACTTTATTTCTGCTAGAGCTATATTCCTTTCAGGCACTGCTACTTTTCTTTCTTCCAGCTTCATTTTTCTTTCTTCAAATTCCATTTCTCTATCATTCTTTTCCCTCATGTAATCTAAGCCACTTCGTCTCAAATAATTGGTTTTTTAGCTCTAGTTTTTATAGGACCTACAAAAATGTGCATATCAGTTGGCATGCAAAAATCCTAAGAAACACAAAACCAAATTTATTAAGAATACAGAAACCGCGAATGCTAATTCTAATGTTTTAAATGAATGAAAAATCTACGTGATTAATTTTTATTGGCGACAAAAAGTATAAGTGTACAAATATGTAATGTGAGTTAAATGGCATAATGTAATCATTTTACTGAAGTAGTATACACATTTAAGCCAATAAATAAAAGTACCTAGAATGTTTTTTCAAAAATTTACTTTGTTGGCGCTTGTTGTAACTATAGGCGTACATGTGTTTTCAGTTGCAACAAAATTAACCTCTTCTGGATTTTCTGCTGTTTCTTGATTTAAATTTTCATTCAGTGTTTCATCTCGGCAATTAAAATTTCCAGACTCTTCCACTAAACCTAAAATAGTTTTTTTGTTTAAAGATTGAAATATTTCAAATAAAAGTTTACTACAATCTTCAATAGTTATATGTAAACCTATAGAATAATCGTGCACATTTTGTAAATAAAAAATATTTTCTTCGGTCTGCATAAAATCCCTTGCAGCACTCTCTAGTTTCTTTTCCAATTTCAGTTGCAGCCTTAGTATTTTTAACTTCTGTGCTTCTAGTTTCTTCATTTGTTTTTTGTTTTTAGTTCTAATAAATCATACAATTCTTGAAGCAAAACATCTTTTTCAGAATACGGTTCTTCAGTACCAGACCTAAATGTATAAAGTTTATTAGAAAAATATCAAAAAATTGTATTCACACAAAGATTCACCTTTTTTTATCAATTGCGTCCTTCCTTTCCCACTGATCTAATAACATTTGGATATGTTGTCGAAGTGTTTTTACGGAATACTCTTTTCGTGTTAACTGTAAAACACTATTTTTCACTTCTTCCCGAGCAGCATATCCGTTTTCAAACGGATTTCGACACCTAACTACCCAGAGAAGCAAAACATCATCCTCGTATTTAAAACGTTGACGCTATCTTTTTCCTGTGTTATAAGCTTGGACATTATTTCACACAATAATTATACAGAAAACAAACCATAGACAAACCTACTGATCATTCCAGAATGACGTCACATTTGTGTCGGCCATATTTGCTGAGGGCACACAATATTATTGAATGTTATGTAAACACGGCCATAATTAAAGTTTTTTTTATAAAAATAAATAACATGCCAAGTTTTTGTAGTGTTTTAAAATGTGGAATGCGAGCTGAAAGAGATCGAGTGTCTTTTTATCGGTTTCCTGCTGTTTTAACAAATAAAGGGGATAATATAAATACGCTATCTGTAGAACGCCGTAATGCATGGATAAAAGCTTTGAAACGTGGAAATCCAACTGCAACACAACTAAAAAACGGCCGTGTTTGTTCCAAACATTTTATAAAAGGTAAATACTCTGTTACGTGCCGAAAAATCGGCACTAAACATTTTCAATTCAAGTTTTAATTTGTAAGGATTTTGCGCCAATAATTTGAAAAGACGTATGTGTATTTTCGTCACTTCAGACAGTCCGTTTGCGCGAGATTGCGCCGACGCGGAATGTAAGAGGAATGGTGGCAATTTCCGGACACGTCGAAACGGGTGACCAAGACGTGGACGAATGTAGTTATCTTTGTGTCTTGTCGTGTCTTTTTTTCGATATGTAGGTTTCCTGCTACACCCAATTATCGTTCATCCCTACCTGTCTTCCGTACCGTACCTCTACATATGAAGAGAAAGAATACGAATTTGAATTTGGATTCAACCGGGCCCAACGAACACCCACGCCCGAAAGATCAACGGAGCCCCACTGTCGCCATCATGGAGTAATGCTGTGAGAAGCCCTACAGTTTACGTAAGTACTTTTTTGGTTTGTATGTGATAATAATTTGAACATTTATATGACGCAATACCCTATTTGCGCGTCATTTTGCAAATACTAATTTGTACTGCTAACTGACGTAGTGGCTTGCGTACCGTACGGTGGGGGTATAATAACTCTTATAAATTATTAATAGAACTCAAGATACCAATGTTAGTTTATGCAGAATATCAAAATCAACGACTTAATTACATTTAATTAAACATCATGATTTTAGGTGCACCAGCTAATTTAGGGTACCAAACCAAAACATGGGTTATATTTCAAGCAAACATCCTGGACCTTCTGCAGCAACAAGGCATGAAAGAATTACCACACGTCAAAGAAAAAATATTGAAGCACAAGTTTGGGCATTTATTAAAACAAGAATTAGGTTTACTGAAGTGAGTTATTTGTTTTAGGTTCAACCAGAAACATTTTGTGACAGTACATTGGTGGTAACACACGCGAAAGAAAATCCTTTGCAGGCGATTTCTTCCATAGAGGTGCGTGGTAATAGTTGTAGTGTTTCAGTTCAGACTGATATAACAGTAGAACAGTTGTGCAGTACTTTTGATGAACTTATTCAGTGCAACAACAAAATTTATACATTGTAAACTAAATTAGATAGTTTTGAGTTAAATGAAGATGCTTTTAGAAACGATGACTCTAATGCATCATATTTTACAGGTTTACCCAAAGCTGAAATGTTGTTTATGATTCATGATGTGGTGTCGGTGTACCTGTCTTCTCATCCTAATAAAACATTATCTACATTTCAGCAACTTCTTTTAACTTTAATGAAACTTCGATTAAATTTTCCATTTAAGTATCTGGCTCGTAGGTTTGCTGTAAGCACAACCACTGCTACAGAATCGTTTTATAAATGTGTTGATGTTCTTTATGATAGATTGAAGAATCTTGTTTCCTGGCCAGAGAGAGAGAAACTTTACAAAAAAATGTTCCTGCCTGTTTTAAAGAAACATTTGCCAACCAAGTAGCAGTTATTATACGAGGACAATTTTTTTTCCAACCTCTGATCGCTCCAGGCAGACGCTACGCGGGTAGCACAAAACGGGCATGCGCGTAGGCGACTGCGCAGCTCTTGCACTACAGACTCTGCCATTGTTGACATTCAGACGTCAGTCAGCGTTGTGCTACAGGCACGTAAACATGTCCGCTATTATTGATGCTCCCACCAAGTGTGAAGTGCGAATGTGATTAATTTTTTACAGGCTGAAGGCCATAGTGCTGCAGAAATCTATCAACGAATGAGTCGTGTGTATGGGGAAAACTTCACGAGTGATGGTGTTGTGCGTGAATGATGTCGAAAGTTTAAAGATGGCCGTAATGATGTGCATGATGAAGGGGGCCAAGGGCGCAAATCTGTCGTTTCAGATGACCTGGTTCAACGTGTTGACAGAATGGTTAACGAAAACTGCAGATTCACCATTACTGCTTTGTTTACGGAATTTCCAGAAGTTTCAAGGTCTGTTTTGTACTCTATTGTTACTGAACGGTTAGGCTACAAAAAACTTTGTGCACATTGGGTCCCAAAAATACTGATGGACGGCCACAAAACTCGACGAATGGCGTTAGCATTGGAGTTCCTTGAGCATGATCATGATGAAGGAGACATCTTTTTGAAATCAATCGTGACTGGGGATGAAATCTGGATTCAATACGACACACCGGAAACAAAACGACAATCTCAACAATTTAACTTCACCAAACAAACCAAAGAAATTCAAACAAACCTTCAACAACAGATGACCATGGCTACTGTGTTTTGGAACCAACAAGGTGTGTTGCTTGTGGAGTTTATGGAGCCCGAAACCACAATCGCTGCACCTGTTTATTGTGAAACTTTACGGCGGTTGCGTAGAGCCATTCAGAACAAACGAAGAGGAAAGCTGACCGCTGGAGTTGTTCTGATCCACGACAATACCCGTCCACACACTGCTGGAGCAACTCAACGGCTTCGGAACAATTTGGATGGGACATTTTCGATCATCCGCCATACAGTCCTGACTTTGCACCAAGCGATTTTCATCTTTTTCCTGACCTGAAGACGTGGCTTGGTGGAAAGCGCTTTCAAACCAATGAGGACCTTCAAACCAACGTCAAGGACTACTTGAATTCATTGGTGGCAACTTTTTTTGAACAGGGTATTGAAAAGCTTGTCCACAGATATGACAAATGTCTTAATCTCTCCGGCGATTATGCCGAAAAGTAACCGTAAGTGTACCAATCTTTTGGTAATAAAATTATTGTTTTATATGAACTTGTCTTATAGCCTATCGGAGGTTGAAAAAAAATGGCCCTCGTAGATTGTTTTGAGGTGTTTGCAGAAACACCATCAAATGTTGTTAATGCATCTCGCTGCTGGACAAATTATAAACACTACGAAACTGTAAAATTTCTAATTGGAATCACTCCTCACGGTACAATATCTTATATATCTGAAGCATGGGGCGGGAGGACTAGTGATAAATTTTTAACAGAAAATTGTGGATTTTTAAATTTAATTTTACGTGGTGATATAGTTTTAGCAGATCGTGGTTTTTTAATACACGATTATGTTCAAATTTTGGGTGCCCACTTGAAAATACCAGCCTTTACTAAAGGTAAAACACAATTGCATCCTACAGACTTGGAGAGTACGCGCAACATTGCTACTGTGAGGATTCATGTGGAAAGGGTTATTGGCTTGTTGAAGAGGAAGTTCCACATTTTTAAAGACACTATTCCAGTAAGCATGCTGTCAAATAAAAGAGATTCTTTGGGGGCATTGGATAAAATGGTTGTTATATGTAGTGCGTTATTAAACTTGTGCCCTTCGCAAATACCACTTACCTAAAGTGATAGATATTTATTTACCAATTTCATATTTATAATGTACTTAAACAATGAATGAATTTACATCTTGAAACAATTTGCACTTTCAGTTTTATGATTTTTCAGTTTATATTTATATATGATTATTAAAATTTTTAGCTTGTGTTTATTTGATATTTAGTGTGTATTTATACTTGATTATTACGTTTCGGTAAAAGTTGTTACCTTTTTTAAGATTTTACAACAGGTAAACATCGATGTTGAGTAGAATGAAGGGTTATTTATGGGTGCCCCTTAGGGATACATATGGAAAATTCTATTTTTACTAACGGAAATAAAAGGTATTTGTTGTTAACATTTTCACGCAAGCCGTGTTCATTAAATGATTATATAATAATAGAACCTCGTTTTCAAAAACCAAAGGATTGTGTTGCAGGTGGCTAAAAGGTAGAAATAATGGCATAATCTTGTAAGAAAAAGTTAAATTTTGAACTATTTTTCAGTACAAGCCAGCCGCATGTAAATATATGTACATCGTCACTAGCCCTAAAAATATGGGCTCGAGTGGCACGAATGGATACAAAAACTTTCCGTTATATTTACATCCATCCATTTGTGCCATTAAAGCCAATCTGTTTTTTGTACCAGTGGTGATGTACATTTTCGTATTTTCAATGGGCGTGTATGGAAAAATAGCCTGCAATTTAGATACTTTTATAAGATTACACCACGATTTCAAGTACTTCATGTACAATTCAATTACCATTGCTGCAGCAGTCCGCATATAGTAAATTACAAAATACAGAAATCACCCTGCAAAAAACAAAATAAACCAGCATTCTCCATTGCAAAGATTCAGTAAGTTTCTAGCAGTACTTACAATAATTACAAACAAAGTCATCATTATATTAAACGTAATCGTTCACATGAAACACAGAGTGTGAGTGTAGTATTTTAAACAAAGTATACTGTTAATAGGAAGTGCAAATGCCTAATGCATGTGTGTCAATAATTGACAAATTTAACACTACTAAAATAACCATCAAATTTCGACGGGGCTAATCTAGTATAAATTAATTAACTAATAGTGTAATATTTTGTATACAATTTTCACAGAACCAATTGGTGTCAGGAACTTCAGCCAAATTTATATTTATACATTCAAAATGAAACCACTGCATTTCACAATCATCGTTGTCACACTTTAACATAGGACGCCCGTCATCAGGTTTTCCACATATGCACCAAAGTGTTAATTTTACAACGCCGCCTTTCTCAGTGAAATATTTTCCTAAAAGTTCCGGTCTTACAACATAATAATGAAAATCTAAAGCTTTTGCTACATTTTCTAAACAAAATGTATTATCAAAAAATACCCTCTCAGTAAATAAATGTTTTTTTAGACCATATAACAAAATCACAATATTTACAGTTTGATACATACATTTGCAGTTGGATCTGATAATAATAGTTATGATTGCGATCTAATTTTAGTTGGCCATTACCATTGCAAACAAGGCAGGTGTATTTATTATTAGCATAATCTTGCAGAGTTATGACATCACTACTTAATATATACGGACACTTAATTTCAACACAACCTACGCCACAACAATCACAATTCACTATTCTGCCTGGACACGCACCTAATTCTGGATGACCATAAGAAATATACACCCCTGAAGCTCTTAATGTAAAATTATTGTGTCTAGTACTGAATGTAGTCTCATATGTTTTTTTTATTCCACGTGTGCCTTTTGAATGGACAGTGACCTTTTGAGGATAGCAAATGGATTTAATTACCGTCAATGAGGGTTTTGCAATTGTGGTTCTACAAACTAATTTAAACACTGGCTGTGATTCTGTCCGTTCTATATTTAAACCACAAATTGCTTAACGACTGATTACGAGTTTTCTCTTCTATAATTTTAATTTGCTCATTAGTAATTAAAATACTTACATTCTTTGAAATATTAAAAAGTTCTTCATATGTGTGACCCATACAATTTGCATTACACCAAGAGTCCCAAATTTTGGACTTTAGTTGTTTTCATTTCTGAGGCGAACGATTCTATTAAACGACAAATTGCCAAAGACACACCTGCAACTTGAAACTTTTGTAACATATTACAAATTTCCTCTTGGTCTATGGCTGGTACAATTTTCTGCGATGGAGCTAATGGCTTTAACTTTTTCGACCAATTCATGTCACGCACTCTCATCATATCCACATTTTTCATTGGTGGAACTGGCCAACTTGAAAGTCGTGATGTACATGCTTTATCGATCATATTTGGACGTGCATGTAAATAAAATAGTACAGCAGCAACGTGTGTACAAACTTCTCCTAAACCTGCCATACAAGTACAGTGAGCACTGGAGATGCTTCCATCTTTTAGAAGTATAATCCATACTAGAAGTGCTTTTTCCCTTGTACGCTGTGAATGTTTTACCTAAAAGACAAGGTTTGATAAGTTCCCAAACACAAATATTTCATTACATTATAGTACAGTAAGATCTTTAAGTATATACTTATTAGAATATTTTCTTACCTTACAAATAATCACAAAAGCATCATCATTGACTTTCTTTGCTAGTACTTCTGTTACAAAGCCAGCTTCATAATATTTATATGCTTGAAGACTTTTATAAGCCTTTAGTTGTTGACCAGTGTAAAAACTGTGGCTTAAAATTAAATAATTGACAAGATCCATCATGGTAACTTTAGGTAAGTCAAGGATGTTTAAAGAAAGTTCAATAGTTGTAAGGGTAAAAGGATTAATATTGTCTATAATTTTTATCTTTTCATCATACCGGCACTTAACATCACCAGTAAGAGTGAGATAATAGTAACTTTGAGACATTTTGTAATATCTGAATTACACAAATTAACACCAAAAATTATTATTTACTACCACAAGCTTTGTTTTAAACAATGTTCACTACAAACACACATACAGTTAAATGGAAGAATAAATGTATATGTGCCCCTCAGTCGAAATGACTGACTTGTCAAAGTCAGCTGTTCTGGAATGATCAATAGATCATTTTCAATTGACGTCACATTGGCGGCGGCCATATTTGCTGGAGGACATACACAATTAAAGAAGGTTATGTGATATAGTGTTATTTTTTAAGTGTTTACTTCGTCTTAATATTAGCTTTTCTTTCAGGTTTATAGAGATCCGAAACTTGATCTGGGACACTTCGGAGCTCTCCCTGAAAGGAACACGCATTTAAGAATTACGGACTTATCATCCGTGGCAACACATAACCTCAAATTAGTAGTATGTACGCTTTACGTTTTTATATATGTCTTATTATCCAACATCCTGACATGTATTCTTTGAAAGAAGAAATGATTTTGCAGGTAAAAGAATAGATGATTTTGATACATATTGTGATCGGTGTTTAATATGTATCATTTTAGGAATTAGTTGTTTCTAAATCTATTAATACAGTATCTTCTGATTCTTCAAGCAGTAGTTCTTTATATAAATAAGTAGAAAGTGGCTTCGCGCCTCAGCTAATATTCTGGTGCTCAAGGGGTAAGGGGAAAACATAATTTTAGGGCTCAGGGCTTGGCGCTCTAATTGAAGGGAACATTAGCTTTAAAGCCCTGGGCTGTTCGGAGCTGTTCTTTTCTGTGAAAGGAAAGCACCTAATGTCTTTTTTATAATTATTGTTGTTTTGTGCAGTAATAGTATAAAATGCCTTCTTTTTGTGCTGTGAATTGTGGGATGCGAGGAGATACAGACAATGTAAGGTGGCGATTACAATAATGCATTGTCAAAACAAAGGCAGGAAATGTGGATAAAAGCATTAAAACGAGGACCTTTAATAGAATCACAAATAAAATATGGACATGTGTGTTCTCGACATTTTATAAGTGGTAAATTATTATTGAATTAAAATTGGCAAGTTTGTGTTTTTAACAAAAACTTTTTCTATGAGCTTCAGCAGCCCTATTGAATAAGGATAATCCGGATTGGATCCCAAATCAAAATATAAACGACGAAAACAATTGCAAGAGGTAGATCAGTTTTTAATTTTTGTTATTCAACTATAACTTCAAGCAAGATTGTTTCAAGCACATATTGTTCTTTTTAGGAGGAAACGCATATTGAAGTGCCTGATGTGGAATTACCAAGCACTAGTAAATGTTCAAATGATGTACTGACAATAGATAAATCTTCTGTCGCCGCCCAAACTGATGTAACAGTGGAATATTTATCTAAAATATTAAATGATTTTAATTTTTTAAATGAAAGAATTTATTCTTTGGAACGAAGGTTGAAGCATCTAGAAATCAATGAAGTATCCTTTGAAAATGATGATATGAAAACGTTATATTTTACCGGACTTCCAAAGGCCGATATGTTATTTATATTTTTTGATAGTGTTAAAGATTATTTACCTGTTCATCATAACAAATTACTTTCGTCTTTTCAACAGCTACTGTTAACCCTAATGAAGTTACGTTTAAATTTGCCTTTCAAATTTTTAGCGTATCAATTTAATATAGCTCCGAGTACGTCATCAAGAATATTTTCTGAGTGTATCGATGTACTATATAAGAGATATAAAAGTTTTGTATTTTGGCCAGCTCGAGAATCTTTGAAAAAAAAATGTACCTACATGCTTTGGGGATAAAGTTGCAGTTATTATAGATTGTTTTGAAGTTAATATCGAAACACCATCAAAACTTGTAAATGCTGCTCAGTGTTGGTCCAATTACAAGCATCATGCAACTGTGAAGTTTCTTATTGGTATCACACCGCAAGGCACAATATCGTACATATCAGAAGCATATGGCGGTAGAGCCAGTGACAAATATATATATATATATATATATATATCGGAAGACTGTGGGCTTTTGAACTTAATTTTACCAAACGATATTGTACTAGCGGATAGGGGATTTTTAATAAAAGAATCTGTTGAACTATTAGGAGCTACTTTACATATTCCAGCATTTACAAAGGGACAAAATCAGCTACATCCTTTTGATATTGAAAATACTCGCAATATAGCTACAGTACGAATTTATGTAGAAACAATTATAGGGCTTCTTAAGCGAAAATATAAAATTTTTTAAGGCCCTATAGTGATGAGTACACTGTCTAATATGATAAATAATAAAAGTGCTCTTGATAAAATTATTGTAGTGTGCAGTGCTTTAATAAATATGTGCCCATCACAGATTCCATTGCATTAACAAATTTATCAAAACTCTTTGCTACCTTGAATATTGATTTTCTAGACTTTTATGTGCATATTCCGTTATAGACTATTGTTTACAACTAATAACATCCTCGTTCTGAGAAGTTTACTGATCAATTGTTTTCAGTGAGTAAACTTTGCAATAAAATCTTTTTGGACTTAGAATAGTTTGTTACGTGCCAATCAAATTGGCCCTTAAACATTGTTATTAGGTTAATTTTGATGTGCGGAGGTTTCGCGCCACAAATTTTAAAAGACTCGGGGCGCGCATTTCCGATACGTTACAGTGCGTCTGCGCCAGATCGCGCGACGCGAGAGGGTTGGACGAATAACTTCGCGCCAACGTGTAAAAGACAAAAAAGTGGGGACAAGTTTCCGTTAGACGCTTGAACGGGGCTTTTTCGCCCGTACCTTCGAGTGGAGTGGACGCTTTGAGGTGTCGTATCGTGCTTATCTTATCTATGTAGATTTCCTTTGCCTAATTGTCTTTGTTTGTTGCCTTATACCTGGTATTCCTGCCCATTCCCTACATAGGTAGATGAAATCTGTAGCCACCTAGGGCGAACCGTACTGCACGACCGAGAATGAGCCGGAAGCCCATGTTCCGCAGACAGCACCGAAGCAAGCACCATCTTTAATCACCCCAGAGCGGAGCCCTGGGAGCTGGTCCGAACGCTTTGGAAGAGCGTCGGGAGTCACCATCTTTAACTACCGCAAAAGGGCTTTTAGTAGCCTGATGGACTTGGAATAGAAGCCAACTATAACCCAATTCCGTCGAACGCCGGATTTCTGAGTGAGTATTCTCTTTGTTAATTTGTTCGCTGTATTATTTATTATCTTAAATTTATGTAAATTTCCGATTGCTGCGCAATATAAATTGTGCATTGGTGACGTCATTGGCAGTTGGCTACGCGGAATCTGTAATAAGGTTAGCTGTACCATCCGCCAGGGGCGTCGCTCGCTTTTTTATATCGCGCTGGCGCGATGTATTTATCGACGTTCTTTAACGGTAATTATCGACTTTTTAATTGTAAGAATTATCGCTTTTTAAATCGTAAGAAGTTTTGTAAAACGAACCCTCCTAACAGAATGCTTTTTAATACGGACAGTTGATTATGTAGAATATGTAATGATATTATAATTAAAGACATTTTTACTTGTTAGATTCTTATATTAGCGCAATTTTTAAATATTTGGACTTGGTTTTGGAATAACACTCTTCATATAATTTCAGGTTTTGTTTTATTAAGTGCATGTATTGTGTTTTTGTAATTAATTTACTTTTATTTTTGTTATTTATAAATCTAGATTTAAGGTCCTAGCTTATTGAACAAAATAAATTTCAAAAGCATTCTAATGTTAATGTTAATGTTAATACACATAGGAAATTAAATTTAGTCTTGCTCGAAGTAAGTTCAGTCCTAATTACTATGGTTGCCATTTTTATAATGCCATACATGTCAGCATCAGAGAATTGCCATTGGACCAATTAAAAAAAAATTATCAAAAGTTTTTTATTGAATAATGCTTTTTATTCAATTGAAGAGTATTTGAAGGAAGTGAAGGCTTTACAGTTGCCTCCATTGGTTTCCTAATTTACAACATTCATAAATGACTTTTATATTGGACTAAATGCATTTCAATTATGTGACCAACACATGTTTTATATTAAATAAATAAACAACAGTTTTTCGATTTTGATTAATAGCTATATATATTTATAGATTGTATTTTTGTAACGAAAATTGTACATTTTACACTACCATCTTTTAGATGGTTAAAAATACATGTCTATCTATCCATCTATTATTATTTAAATAATGCTAAATTAAAAACATGATACACTAACTCAACCCATTGCATACTGCTATACTATACATATAGAAACTAGCAAAAAATCATAAACATAACTATTTACAATTAAAACATAACCACACATCTTGTGGGATTGCCTTTAGCCCTACACAATCAAAGTGATACCACACAGTAACACATTCGTCATTGTCACATCGAATCATTGGTCTCCCATCGTGTATCTTTTTATAGTGGCACCAGAAAGATACATGTCCTAAATCAGCTTTCTCAGTAAAGTATCGTCCCAGAAGTTCTGATTTAATAACAAAGTTATAAAAATTTAAAGCTTTAGCCAAATTTGTTTTAAAGAAAATGGCATCATAAAAAACTCTTTTGGCATATAAACTTTCTTTGGACCAAATGATACAATTACAATATTTCATTTCTGTAACAAACATTTGACACTGAATTTGATAAAAGTATGAGTGATTTTGATCCCAAACAATTTTGTCCTCGACAACTTCTAAACATGTGTTTTTTCTTATGGCGATGTCTATTATTGTCATATCTCGCAGTAAATATGGACACTTTACTTCAACTACCCCACGTCCACAACAGTTACATGAAACTAGGGCATCAGGAGATGCACAGAGTTCGGGGTGAATTTTTGAAATAAAAAAGCCATTTTTCTTTAACTCCAGTCCCTCATGTTTATTTTTTTCTTTTGCAAAATAGGCATCCAAAGCATCATTTTCATGTTTTAGGTCATAATCAGTTTGTTTTGAACTAAAAAAGGTGTTCTGCGGATAGCATATTCCTTTTAACAAACTTAGTGAAGGTTTTTCTGTAGATGATCGACAAACAGCTTTAAAACATGATGCAGTTATTCGTCCTGCTCTTTGTTTGAACCATGTGACACTCATGAATTGCCCACGTGTAGCATTTTCTACTGCCATAACTTCTTCGGGTGTAACATGCAGATTTATATGTTGAGACAATAGAAACAAAGTTTGGTAATCTTTATTTAAATTGTTTTCGTTAAACAGTGATTGTATAGTCGTAGGCAAATTAGTTGCATTGTTTTTGTTAATGTATGAGACCAAGGGCTCAAACAGCTTCGTAACAGCTGATGACACCCCAATACTTTCAAATTTCTCCAACAGTTCCACCATCTCTACTTTCTGCATTGTTGGTACAGTTGAATTGGTTTCTTTTGTTTTATTTTTTACGAAGTCCATATCCTTAATACGGCCCATTTCAACTTTTGCCAATGGCGGTACAAGCCATTGTGCCAATCTAGATGTACATGCTATCTGCTCTTCAGCCTGAGCCCGACTATATAGAAGAAAAAAATGGCTGCAATATGACTGCATACCTCTCCCAAACCAGCCATGCATGTGCAGTGTCCAGATGATATGCTACCATCGTTTAAGATGATTATCCATACGTTTAGTGGATTTTCCCTTAATTTTTGACAATGTTTTACCTGTAAAACATAACATTACTGTACTTTCTATTTATAATATAGTAAACAACATAAATGAATTGATTGGAATAATACTGTCACTACGATCTAACATCTGATTTCTTACTGAATTGAAAATATAAATGTAACTTTACATGTTACTGAAACTTACATTTCCAACAACAATGAAAGCATTTTCGTTCATTTTCTTAGCTTGGCATTGTTGTACTAATCCGGATTCATAATATCGATACCCTTTTAAACTTTTGTAAGCTTTCAGCTGTTGTCCTGTGTAATAACTATGACTTAGTATAAAATAATTTACTAAATCCATCATTGCTATCTGTGGTACAGAGCGAAGATCTTGCAAACTAAACTCATCCAGGAGGTAGGGGTCACAATCACTAATTATTTTAAGTTTACCATCATACCGGCGTTTAATATCTTGGGAAAGAGATTTATAATAGTCACTTCCTTCCATTTTAGGACTAACCTATAGTCTACAATACTATCTAATTTATTTATTTAACGGTAAAACACAGTTCTAAAACTCGGTTCCTAAAAAACAAAAGGTTTTTAATTATTAGGAATATTTCCGAACAAATTCAAATACCTTCTTAATATATTTAATAGTAATTATGTAGATTTAAAATATATAAAAAATCAATGGTAAAACTAGAATTGCAACGCTTGTTACGTGCCATTGCACTTAAACAGTGTTTTTAGGTTAGTTTTTGGTGTACGGAAGTTTCGCGGCATATTTTCAAATACGCGGTGCGCGGGAATTTTTTTAATGGACTAGGCGGTACTTCCGTACGTCAGAGTAGTGCATTCGCGCAGTGTGCTTATCCCTAGAGGGGTAGAGCAATACTAGACAAAGGGTGGGGAGAAGTGTTTCCGTGACGCTCTAAATCGCGGCCTTTTGCCGGTGAACTTTCAAGGTGTGTGGTCGGTCAGGTATCGTAGTGTGCCTTATCTCTAGTATGTAGATTTCCCTTCTGTTTTATCTTGTTGTCGTTCCCTATAAAACCTGATCCTGCCGCTCCCTACATATTAGGTAGATAAATTTGCAGCCACCTCGAGGCAAATTGGACTCCACGACCCCGAGACAAATTGGATGTCCAAGCTCAGCCGACAGCCCTGGAGCAGAGGCCTACCGTAGCGCGACTTCCTGCCGGATGCCGGATTCCTTATGTAAGTACTAACGTATTACCTTTTGTTTTTAATTCTGTATTATTTATTGCCTTAATTTTGTGTACATTTTCCGGTTATGGCGCAATATAAATTATTGGTGACGTCATGGTAGATGATAGCGCCAAATCTGTAAAAGGTTCGCGCTTTCCTCCGTCAGGGCGTTGCATTGCTTTATATCCATTGCGCTTGCACGATGTATCTTATGAACTTTGGTAACTGTTTTACCGACCATATAAACTTTCACCAATAAAAGTGTAATACGCTAACACAGTTTATCAAAATAAAAACACACAAACTCAACCAAAACCAATGCTAAAATATGGTTTGGTTGTCCTCCAGGCAAAATGGCTGATCTGTCAAAGTCAGCTGTTTGAAAATGATCTATTACGACTGTGAAACTAACAATTAAATGCAAGTTTGTTGGTTAGGTATTTCATAAATGTCAAAGTTGAGGCGCATTAAATAAAAGCATTCCTTGCCTGTATTTAAATTAAATAAAGGGTGGCTTGTAAAGGATGTGTTCATTGCGCATGCTCAGAAGTAAAATAAGAGAAAACTTTATTAAAGGATTGTCAAAATAAACGTTGCAATAACTCTCTATTAAAGAGTTAATCTAAAGAAAATTATAGTTTAAGCGTCTCCTGAAAAATCAAGTTTTTAACATATCAGGTTTTGCCTTAGTACTACAGATTTAAACTTGAAACACCATACATATTTCACTAGGGTTTAATAGTTGTTTATGGGTTTAATTTCGAGAGGCTTAGGGCCGTTTGCACCGCTACCTGTTAGTTTATGGGTTAGCTAACCGACGGTTAAAGTTAAGTGCTGGTTTATGTGAAGAGTTATTGCACCATAATGTATTTACACGAGCGTCTCGCGGTAGAAATAACGCGGCTGTAATGACAGTTTTAAACAGATTGAGGTTACGTAATTTTTTTGTTTACATATAGTGAATGAGATCCATGGAAATTACCTATTAATTTTGTTTATCGTGTTATTTGTAAACGAGGAGTTAAAATGAATACTTGCGAAGATTGTGGTTTTGAGTTTACACAAAAGAAGAATTTGTATGCCCATTTAAGAAAGATTCATAATTTTGAATATAGGAAACCAGTTACTTTAACTAGTAAATTTTTGTGTGATATATGTGGCAAATCCTTGACCAGTAAAGCAACTTTGCGTCGTCATTGCAGAACTGTTCATAAAAGTATTCCAATAATTCTCAACTCGTCAAGAATCAAGTGCTTTTATGAAAATTGTACAACACATCTAAAGGGATATAAAAAACTTCGACAACATTTGGCAAATGAACATCAAATTGAAACTAAACTTGATCAACTACATTTTAATTCACAATTAGGTTTGAAGATTATTATGCAAAGTGTTAATTATATACTAATTTTATTCTGTTCAACAGAGTTCAAAAACTGAAAAAACCAAGAACAGGAACAATCTTTGGCAATGTATATACTTCACACTTCAGCTAAATTATTGTCTGATGGCACCAAAAAGGAGTACTACAGTTGCCATCGATCATACAACTACATTCCAAAAGGCAAGGGTTTTAGAAGCTTAAAAAGCACAGGCACTAATAAAATTGGAAGTGTTTGTCCCTCAAGAATGGAAACGACAATAAAGAACGATGGGTCTGTTGCAGTAGACTTCTGGACAACTCATGTTGGACATACCAACGATATTGGTCGAGTTTTTTTAAGTAAAGAGAGTAAAGCAGAAATTGCAGGTATTTTCGAACATAAAGTTCTAGTTTGAAATTTTACAATTGATGTTTTTCAGGAAAATTAAAGGAAGGTATTACATTTCAACATACATTGGATGATGTTCGTGATTTTGTTTTAAAACAAGAAAATTCACAGAATTTTGTTGTTAGAAACAAAAGATATGCACAATATTGTTAGGGACTTCAATATTGAGTATGGTGTGAAACGTCACCTAAATGATGCAATTAGCGTACGGCTCTGGGTAGAGGAGATGATGAACTTAGGAAGTGACTGCCCAGTGTTATATTATAAAAGCCAAGGTGTAGAAGGAAACCCAAATGACTCAAAAATAATTTTAGATGTTCAAGATTTTGCATTAGTCATAATCACTTCTTTTCAATGTGAACAGTTGCGTAAATTTGGGAACGACAAGGTGTGCGTTGATGATACACATGGTACAAATAGTTACGATTTTCAGCTCTACACACTAATGACAGTGGATGAATTTGGTTCAGGGTGCCCAGTGGCATTTTGTTTTTCAAATCGTGCTGACGAAATGATTTGTTGTTTTTTGGAAAAATTGAATCAAGAGTGGGTATTATATCAACTATTGTTTTTATGTCTGATGTTGCTCCAGCATTTTATAATGCATGGTCTTATGTTATGGCCAAGGTACCTCACCAGTTGCTATGTACCTGGCATGTGGATCGTAATTGACGCAAGAATTTGTCAAAAATCAATAGAGGGATTGAAAAGAAAGTAGTATATAAATCCCTTCGTCTTTTATTACAGTGTGTATCTATTGATGAATTTAATGACATTTTAAATCAGGTAGTAGAAGATCTTTATGACGATGTTGTACACGATTATTTGCTGAATATTTTCATAATAATTATGCAAATCGTCCAACATCTTGGGCATATTGCTATCGATTGGGTTTAGGAATAAACACTAACATGTATCTTGAATCGATGCACAAAGTTTTGAAGTATGTGTATTTGGAAGGTTGGAAAGTAAAACGTTTGGACAAAAGCATTAATGCAGTAATGAAAATTGCTCGAGATAGCTTGTTTAAACGTATAATTAAACTTGCAAAGAATACTTCCAATGACAAAATTAATAGAATTAAACAAAGTCATAAAGCAAGTCTAACAATTACATCAGATTTTGTTAGACGTCTTGAAAATGATAAGGAATTTTTAGTTACGTCGTCCACTTGTGCTTTTCAACAGTATCAAGTTACTAGAGTAGATGAGGCCTGTGAAGGTTTATGCCTAAGTTGTACAAAGTGCAGCATATGTGTTAATACATTTCAATGCACCTGTATTGACAACATGATAAAGTTTAACATTTGCAAACACGTACATGCTTGTGCGATACAGTTTTACAAATCGAATCTTGAGACCTTTGCATATTAGTAACGTTAATGAACTTTTGAGCAGTAATATTTTACATAAAACAAAATCCTCAAAAAATGATATTATTAAAAAAAAGAGCCGAGCTAATAATAGGCCTATGTGAGAATGCTTCGTTAACTGACGACGAACATCTGGCTATAATGAGGCAATTTGATAAAATCATTGACACATTAAATAAAGCAAAATCTATTGATCTAAAAACTACAGAGGAGATTAATATTAATAAAAAAGTTGAACATCAGGTGCGGCTTTTTTCAACAAAGAAGAAATCAACAAGGAATAATGATCTTAAAAAGCCTACCCTAACAGAAGAAATTTTTATTAGGGATGGTTTGGTTAATAACTCAAACCTTAATGTTAATGTTCATACAAGATCTGATCATACATCACCTAATTTTATGTTAAGATAAGACAGTATATTATCTCAGTAGAAAGTAGGTTTAATTAACACTAAAGCTTATAAGGTTAGATTTTGTTCTGTTTTCTCTTGTTTGGGAATAAAATCCGATGGAGAAACCACTCGCAGAAATACATGTACAAATTACTGGAAATTATTACAATCCCAGCGATTTTGATGGGAAACCTACAAGTACGCGACTAATCTAATTTAATCCTCAGTTTTCACTTTGTTTTATCAGTGTTACAAGCGCTGGTAAGTTATTGTAATTTTGTCAAATCTGTCGGATTGAGTGTTCTTATATTAACAGTGCAGTATTTTAGTTTTACTTTTAGTCGGAGTACCAAAATAATCTTAATTTTCTACTTTGTTTTTTTACATATTTTAGTCGACTGACAGTGCAAACAAAATTCTCGACAAAATAAAATTAGTTTCTTTCTTAATTAATTTAGGTATTTATTGAGAATGTATATGGGTACATAACGTGTTTACTTTTTAAAAAATAAAAATACAATTATTGAAACCTCAGGCCTCTATTACTATTATTAAACACATTTCACTCAAGTAATTAATAATTTACAAATCAAATTAAAGAAATCCCAGCAAAGTACCTTTAAACTGCATATTGACACAAGTACGAAAGATACCTAGAATAGCAACAAGTTAGTACAAAATACCAAGTTGTTTACATACAAGAGCTAACATATGTAGATAACAATCGTGTAAAGTTAATTTCTTTCATTGCACTAAATTTAACTTCTTTTTTATCCAAAGTTGGTTGCTTATAGAAACTGGTCTCTTATATTCAAATCGTGAAATTTTCTTAAGTAGCCATACAAAGTTTTATTTTATGTAAATTCAGAACCACAATCTAGGCAAATATTCATTTTTTACTTCTCCTATATAAATAAGGAGATAAACAATCAATTTAACATTAACACAGACCTCATCCAATTTATGTAAACAAAAAAAAATTACGTAACCTCAATCTGTTTACAACTGTCATTACAGCCGCGTTATTTCTACCGCGAGACGCTCGTAGATCGTGTATTTACGTCTCGGTTAACTAAACAACTGATGAATGTGGCATCGTCGCATACATCTAGGGGGTTTTGGTATTTAACTAGGATAATTGAATAACATTAATCCACTTTACAATGTGTGACATTTTCAAATGCTACTGTTTTTTTGCATGTCAAGTCAACCATCGCGCGTGTGTGCTTGGACAATTATATTAAAGAAAGTTTGCTATTTTTCAATCATTTAAATAATGAGTATTGCAAAAAAAAGAATTCGTACGCCAAATTTCACACTTGAAGATAAAATGAAAGTACTGAAAATAATAGCTCGTTATAAATCAATTATTGAATGTAAAAAAACCGATTCCGCGATGTGGAGAGAAAAAGAAGAAGCTTGGATGACTGTTACCAACGAGTATAATGCATCATCCACAATAAAGCGGTCCGCCGATAGTATAAAGAGCTTCTATGAAAACCAAAAGCGACTTTGTCATAAGAGGGCAGCTATTGAAAAAGAAAATCTATGTGGAACTGGAGGGGGGCCCAGTACGACCCCAACAATGGACCCGCTATTTGACCTTATTATGTCCATCATCAACAAAAAGACAATTTTAGGTTTAAGCCCTCCATATGGTGGTGATGCACAAATTGAACACTCAAACTTGTTGACAGAGAATACGTTTAGTTCGGAGGTTAATTCTGTCACCAAAGTATTAAATTAATAAACTAAATTCTGCTTAATTGTAGAGACTAGAAAGTGCCGAGCTGAAATTTAACCAGGTTTTAGATGAAGAGTTGCAAATCCAAACAGAAATTGAGCAGACGTCGGTTACTTGCAATGATCATAATTAGTGATGATGTGAGCACGTTTATAATAGCTTTACATTAATGTACATATTTTCTATTGCAGGCACATGCAACAGACTGGTCTACATACACTCCACGTGACTTAAGAAAACCTATACACAAAAAACTTACAAATCCTTATAATGCTAATGCCACCCAGTCTACATCTAATAGTTCTTTAACGGTAAGGTGTTGTCGTTAGTATGAAAATATATTTTAGTCATTGTTTTACAGCCTACTAATGTACTATCTGAAAATAACTTGAGCCTGTTTTAAAGAAAGCTTGGTCGAACCGTAGAAGACCTTCATTGAGTGCCACTGTAAGTCTTTCAAAAAAATATGAAGATTTATGCGAGGTCAAAAAACAATTGGCAGAAACACAACTCCGAATATATACTAGATTAGAAGAATTTTGCATTCAAGCAACTCAAATGGAGCTAGAGGAGAGAAAGATTAATAGTATTAGATCACAGGAACTTTTTGAATTGGATCTTTCAATAAAGCGAGCACAGTTACAACATCTTAACAAATAATATTTAAATTTTCATTATTTGAATACATTTTTATTAGTGCATTATAAAGACACAAATTACTCTATGTATTTTAAATGTGTTTATTTTGTCTATGTACATATATAAAATTAAATTACAGTTGTGAAAAGTATTCTTGAATAAGTTGAGATCTTGTTATTTCTCCAGCATGAATTTGTAGAAAATTAGGTGCAATATCTGGTACTTGACCATTGTCGATAAGTTGCTGCAAAACATGTTCATTGAGTTCTTCAGGCAAAGGTGGTGGCTGATGGTCTCCCATTTCTAAAGCAATATTGTGAAGTACTCCTGTTGATATTATTATACCCAAAACTGTATCTGTTTTGAGACGACAGCCATATGCTAAAATAGGAAACCACCTTTTTAGGACACCAAAGCAACGTTCTATGCAATTTCTAGTTCTAAGTAAGCTTTCATTATATAGCTGTTCTCGCTGTGTGTGTTGACAGTCAGGCGATCTATAATTAAATTTAACGCTGAGATTAGCGGGCCTTGCTTCGAGAACAAAAAGAACTATTGTCAAAATTAGGATACTTTTTGGTAAAAAAGTATTGGAAGAAAAGCAACATATAATAGTCAAGCAGCGTCTCAATTACGCTAGTTTATTGGTGACGTGAGTGGAAAAAACACTTGTAAGCCACAATGATTTGTTATTAGTTTACAGTTTATAATTATTATACTTAACAGGTAAACTTTAGCCTTACGGTGAATTTCAAAATAAAGTTAAAATACACCTGCTCAAAGTTTTATTACTCCACTTGCTGCGAAGATATCCTAAAGTTTACAACTAGCGACTGGAAGTCGCTTTTTGTCTGATTGACAAACTTGCGTGATAATGGATTCACCGAAAAGTCAAAAGGAGAATGCCTATACGAGACACAAGATGGATATGATTGTAATATGGAGAGCTGTATTCAGCCAAATAGCGCTGACACCATGGTACAATGTTCCAAGTGCTCTCATTGGTACCACTTCCAATGTGTCGGGGCCAATGATTCTGTTCGTAGTATCGTATGGAATTGTAATAATTGTAAAAACTCTGCTGTATCCATTAGACCAAGCAGCAAAGTTAGTTCAAAAGCATCTAGTAGAAAGCGAACGACCGATCTAGAGCTAAAGCGTTTAGAAGAATTAGCACAGGTTCAGTCAGATTTAATTAATACGAAATATAAAAAAATACTGGAGGACGAAGCACAACACGATAAAGCCATATCCTTAGCGGATAGTGAAGTAAACTCAGTTAAGCATCAAAGAATTGAAGATTGGGTCAAAGTCGAGTGTACATAACACAATTTCAAAAGTAGCCTTACAACCACAGCTTTTGAAAAAGGATCTAGTCATAGCAGGTCCAGACAAACTAGGTATGTCGAATTCTCGTGACATGTCTGATTCGAGAACTATAGACCTAACAACTCCCAACATGGTAGCCCGTCAATTTCTACCAAAGGAATTGCCCTACTTTGATGGCTCAAAAAGGGAGCAGTGGCCCGTCTTTATTAGCAACTATCGGCAATCTACTCTACGGTGTGGGTTTTCTGATCAGGAAAACTTACTACGCTTGCAAAAGGCTATAGGCGGCGCTGCGTTAGAAAAGGTACGTGGTTCGTTAATCAGCTACAAATCTGTGTCCAATGTTATTGAGATTCTCGAAATGTTCTACGGTCAGCCTGAAACTCTCGTGAGCGAACTGCTTAGGAAAGTCAAAGCTACACCCGCCGTCAAAGCGGATCGACTAGATAAACTAATTGATTACGCCTTTGAAGTACAGAACTTTTGCGCAATAATAGATGCCTCCAATTTGGACAACTATGTTCAAGATTTATCCGTTTTACATGACTTGGTGGACAAACTGCCCACCGCCTTATGCCTAAGCCTTTTTCAAGAACACCAAAGTCCAATTGGACTAAGAACGTTTAACAGCTGGCTTATGAAATTGGCAAAGAGTGCCTGTAAAGCGACGTCTGGCAATACAGATATACATACACCCAAAACCAAGGGAAACCCTAGAGTTCAAGACAAGGTACACCATAACTATCACTTGCAGTTTAAAAATCCTACAAATGATGGCGGTAAATCGCTACCACAAGTAGCCAGATCGCGTCCAAGTTGCATAGGTTGTAACTCGACTGAACATAAAATCTCTGCGTGTAGGAGCTTTACCGAACTAGCTCCGAGCAGTCGAATAGCCTATGTGATAAAACAGCGTCTGTGCCGTAGATGCCTTGGTCACCATCAAATTAATTGATGTTGGTCACGCAGGGTATGTCAAGTAGATGACAGTAAGATCAAGCACCACCCACTTCTACATCTTGCGCTGACCAGTAACCCGTCAACTACACATAAATTAGAACCATCCGAAAATCAAACTCGTCCATGATCGCATCAACAACAAAGGCGTTGGTTCATTCTTCTAGATTAGAAACCACGATAGTCCTTTTTAGAATTGTACCAGTGACATTATTTGGCCCAGGTACAAAACTTGAAACATTTGCGTTTCTAGATGAAGGATCTACTTCCACTCTAATCGACGAAGAAGCGGAAAAGTTTCTGGGCTTGGATGGGCCGAATAACAATCTTTGCCTGCAATGGACAAATAACGTTAAACGTGTGGAAGAACATTCTAAAACCGTCTCACTGGAAATATCAGGCATGCAAGAATCTGCGAAGAAATATCGTATGAACGGAGTGCGTACAGTTAAATTTTGGACCTTCCTACATAAACATGGTCTGTAACGTCCCCGCAAATGTATAAGCATATCGAAGGTCTTCCTATTGTACAGTACGTTAATGCTAAACCAACAGTTCTGATTGGCTTAGATAACTATAAACTAGGCTTTCCTATTGAAACACGGGTACGACGCTGGTCCGAGCCAATGGCTATAAAAACACGACTTGGTTGGACGATTTTCGGCCAGACTAAACGACCTAATGTTTCAAATTCACGTCTGTTTTTTATTTGCGAATGTCGGGATGAAAATCTTCATCAGATCGTTAAAGATTATTTTGTGCTTGAAAATGTAGGCGTACAACAGTTGTCAGCTATAGAATCAAAGGAGGACCAACGGGCACGCCAGATAATGGAAGCGACTACTAAACGTAATGAAGGTCGCTACGAAACTGGTCTCATTTGGAAGTTTGATCATTTTTTGGTACCGAATAGTTATGCAATGGCACTTAGGAAATACCAGTGCTTTCAAAAGAAAATGCTGAAGCATCCTGAGTTACGAGCTGCCCTAAACACACAAATTGCGCACTATATCAGCAAAGATTATATCTATAAATTGAACGTGGCCGAAATTGTAGATCACTCAAGGGTCTGGTATTTGCCAATTTTTACGGTACAAAATCCCAATAAGCCAAAAAAAAGCCGCATTGTTTGGGATGCTGCCGCTCGAGTAAAAGGAGTTTCATTAAATTCTTTACTACTTAAAGGGCCTGACCAGCTCATGTCCTTACCAGCGATCTTAAATCGATTCCGCGAAAAAGCAGTGGCAGTTTGTGGCGACATAGCGGAAATGTTTCATCAGGTTAGGATAGTCGAATCAGATCAGCAATTTCAACGATTTCTTTGGCGGAACGACAATTCTCTCTCAAAGCCGAATGTCTACGTGATGAAGGTAATGACATTTGGAGCAACTTGCTCCCCTTCATCTGCTCAGAACGTAAAAAAATTAAATGCAGATACTTTCATTCACACGCATCCTCGTGCTGTTCAAGCTATACGAGAAAATCACTATGCTGACGATTGGTTGGACAGCACTAATACCGAGCTGGAAATGATCGAATTAGCTAAAGCTGTAAGTCCATTCACGCTGCAGGAGGCTTTCATATATGAGGTTGGCTGTCTAACTCCGCTCGTGTACTAGAAGCAATGGGCGAGACACCTTGTGAAAAAGCAAAGCGATATTTGAAGAGCAAGCATTTGTCGAAAAGGTACTTGGCTTATGGTGGAACCCGGGCGCGACTGTTTCTCGTTTGTGCTTAATACATCTAGAGCTGGTATTGATATCCTGACAGGAATACGGAAGCCTACAAAAGGGAAGTGCTTGAACCCTAATGACGATGTACGATCCGTTAGGGCTTATTTCCTTTTTCCTTGTATACGAAAATTTTGCTACAACAGATTTGGCAATCCGGGATTGGCTGGGATGACGAGATTACTAGTGAACAATACGAAATGTGGGTGATGTGGGTGAAAGTTCTATTTTCAATTGACCAGCTACGTATTCCACGATGTTACTCACAAATAACAGCCACGAAGCATAGAACTCCACATATTCGTAGATTCTAGCGAAAATGCGTATGCCTGTGTGGCATACTTTCGTATATTCTCGGAGGAGCAAAATGACGTCGCCTTAGTTGGAGCAAAAAATAAAGTCGCACCACAAAAACCGCTTTCAATCCCCAGACTTGAGCTTCAAGCTGCAGTTTTAGGATGCAGATTTGCACAATCAGTGGAGAAGTCCCACTCGCTTAAAATAAATCGGCGCATTTTCTGGACAGACTCCGCAAATGTACTCTGCTGGATACGATCTGAAGCCCGATGGTACAAGCAATTTGTAGCATTCAGGATAGAGGAAATTTTAGAGAAATCCAACATAAATGAGTGGAGGTGGGTACCAACCCAATTGAATGTTGCAGACGACGCGACCAAATGGCGAACTCCACCCAGGATCGACGCCAATAACCGATGGTTCAACGGCCCTGCATTTTATAAAGGAGGATGAATCTAAATGGCCGGAAAATGCTCAAAGTCGGCCCAGTCCAGAAATAGAACTTCGCGTAAACGTGACAAAGGCAGTCCTACTTAAGGTAGAAACATCAAGCCCAGAAAGAGTCTCGCGTTGGGTACGACTTGTGAATAGCCAAGTATACGTGCGTCATTTTATAAAAATATTACAAACCAGGAAATCTGGTTCTCTGAAACCGTTAGGCATGATTAGTGCGACTGAGAAAACAATTGGTGAAAATGACCTGTACCGGCGCTGCCAACAGGACTGCTTTCCGATCGAATACGAAATTCTGAATTGTCATCCTCCGGAGTCGTGGACAACTGTAGTAGGCTGTTTAAACTGTCACCGTATCTTGGACGAGGAGGGTGTTATGAGAATTTCAGGCAGAATTGATAAGATGGAAGGCGTCGCATGGAACAGCAAGCGCCAATAATACTAGGTGATCACGGGTAACCAGGCGATTAATCCAACATTGTCACGAACAATTCTACCACCAAAATCATGAGACGGTGATTAACGAGCTGAGACAATCCTTCTTTATTCTAAAGCTGCGGGCATTGTTTAGCAAGGTTCGTTCAGGTTGCAATCACTGAAAAATTAAGTCTGCCGTACCTACACCACCGTTAATGGGAAATCTTCCTAAAGCCAGGCTCACGCCTTTTGTACGCCCGTTTACACACACAGGAATGGACTGCTTTGGTCCGCTAGAGGTTGTGGTATGCAGGCGTGTTGAAAAAAGGTGGGGTGTACTGTTCACCTGTATGACGGTCAGAGCAATTAATCTAGAAATCGTTCATAGTATGACTACAGATGCTTGTATTTTAGCCATACGTCGTTTTATTGCTAGGCGTGGTATTCCAGCCGAATTGCATAGCGACAACGGTACAAATTATAGAGGTGCGGCCAATGCCCTGATAGCTGACTTAAAAGGTATTGACAATCAAAACTTCAAGAAAGCTTTAACACTGTGAAATGGAATTTTATTCATAGCGACTCCACACATGGGGGGCTGCTGGAAACGTTTGATAAGGTCAGTTAAATCAAACATTGTCGAAGCATTGCCAGATCGCAAACCTACAGATGAACTACTCTATACAATCTTTACGGAGATAGAGAATATAGTAACGAAGCGGCCGTTGGCGTATATACCGTTGTCAGCTGAATGCGATGAAGCGCTTACACCCAATCATTTTCTTCTCGGTTCCTCCAGTGGTGTAAAATCGTCAGGTGACTTTGACAAAAGCTGCCTTGTGTCTCGAAGAATTACCGCATTACTGTCGTGGCTCAAACTTTCTGGAAAGCGATGGATAAGAGAATATTTACCACGCTTACGGCGATCCAAGTGGCATCTCCCAGCTAAACCTATCAAACTGGGAGACATTGTGATAATCTGCGATGAAAATAGTCATCGTAGTTCGTGGCGAAAGGAGAGTTATAGATGTTACCTTAAGTAAAGATGGTCAAATGCGCTGCGCTGTGGTCCAAACTCGTCTGGAGCAACTTATACTCGCCCGTCAGTCAAGCTGGCGGTGTTAGACATAGCGAAAATGAAAGTAAGCACTTACCAGGAGCATGCTTACTAGGGGAGTGTTGACAGTCAGGCGATCTATAATTAAATTTAACGCTGAGATTAGCGGGCCTTGCTTGAGAACAAAAAAAACTATTGTCAAAATTAGGATACTTTTTGGTAAAAAAAAAATTGGAAGAAAAGCAAAATATAATAGTCAAGCAGCGTCTCAATTACGCTAGTTTATTGGTGACGGGAGTGGAAAAACACTTGTAAGCCACAATGATTTGTTATTAGTTTACAGTTTATAATTGTTATACTTAACAGGTAAATTTTAGCCTTACGGTGAATTTAAAAATAAAGTTAAAATACACCTGCTCAAAGTTTTATTACTCCACTTGCTGCAAAGATAGTGTGACTGGATTTAATAATGGTGTCATTAGATAGGGCAAGCAGGGATATCCACTATCGGCTAATTGACATTCAAATAATAAATATTAATTAAATACTTTTTAAACCTACCTATGAGTAAACAATTTGGGTATATATTATTTTCAAATTCATTTTTCAGTGCCGAATGGTTAAATATGTTCGAGTCATGGACAGATCCTGGCCAACGAGCAACCAAATTTAAAATCTTCAATCTTGAATCACATATAGCTTGAGTGTTGATTGAAAAGTATTGCTTTCGATTTCTATATATTTCAGCATCCTCTCCACCTTAAAAATATATATAACAATAGAAAACACCATATTATGTAATAATACCAGGTGATTGCAATTTAACGTGAGTACAATCAAGTACACCAATTACTCGTGGAAAAGAAGCAACGTCATAAAATTTCTGTTGTGTTAAACGTAAGTCATCTTGGTGTTCTGGAAATTTAATGTAACATGGGTATAAATTAGCAATAGCATCAGTAACTCTTCGTACAATTCTTGAAACAGTTGATATATATTCCGCCAAAATCTGCAATCGATTGAAGGTGACCTCCTGTAGAATAAAGGCGTAAGGTCATCAATAACTGATTTATGGGCGAAACACAACTGTTTCTGTAAGATAAATTGTCATTAATTATGCATTGTCAAACAGTACTTAGCTATTGTACTTACAAATCATAGGGATACTCCAGAGGATGATCAATTAAAGCTAACACATGCAATGCAGCTTGTCGAGATAGTCTAAATCTCCACCGAAAGGCAACATCATCAAGCGTATTAATATAATCCTTCCTCTCATAAATTTGGCGAGGAATACCAAATTCAACAAATTCGATTATTTCTATATCATCACCTTCCTCGATGTCAATAAAATCCATTGTAAAAAAATGGTCCAATTAATTCAATTACTAAACAAATAATATTCAATTTTTGAAGTGTATAAAGGAGAAAAACAAATAATAACATTGACACGTTGTAGGTTATGTTCCTCTGTTTGATTCCTAATCCAGCACCTTTTCCGCCGATTAGTTTAACCAGTGATTAACTTAATTAACCGGCAGGTTGGACTACGGTGCAACAACTTTGACATGTATAGGTTACTTTAACCGCTGGTTAGAATTTAACGGACAGCGGTGCAAATGGCCCTTATTGTGTTTTTTAATACCATACAATAAGTTTAATATATTAGTTACAACATATTCAGGTTAGGCCAGCGTGTATAAATATCATAAGAATTTAATTGTAACACAAATAGGATTACAGAAAACTTGAGTCTGTTATTAGATCTAGCTCATAGATGGCACGCAGCATAATAGAGTAAACTACCATACCATACGTACTTATACAATTTAACCAAATATGCTAGAGTGAGTAGTAATACAAGTGAACGTCAGACTAAATTTCCGATAAAAATTGTTATTATAGTGCAATTAGTGAAGCGCATCGTTGTGTGTGTTTTTGTGTACTTCCTTAGGGATATATGTTGAAAAGTACTTCCTTAGCAGTGTCTAAGAAGTACAACATAAAAATGGAGAAAAAGCAAAGACCAGTTAGAGAAAAACACAGGTAAGATATGTTTTTATTATGTTTGAAAGACATAAATACATTCAGGAGGTCGTCAGTTTTTAGGCCGGGCTTATCTTTTTCGAACACCCAGTCAAGGATTCGTTTATTTGATTTGTTTATGATGAAAGTTTGATTTATGTTCGAGACCTACTTTCATTTCTATAGTATTTAACCCCTTTGGGAGGTTAGGGCATTGCTCCTACTGAAAAGTGTTTGACAGCCAATTAATACGAGACATTCTTTCTAAATAGTGTTTTAGTTACATAATTAATCGCTTTCTCAATTACCAGCGTACGTTAACTATCTCAAACGATGTGTTTCCAACGCGAGCTTCGTTTTGAAACACGAGAGCTTTGCTTGTTCTACGAGCTGCATAATTGTGGTGACTATCAGCTGTTTGTACGTCAAGGCCTATCGTATACAGAATGTAAAACATTAAAATCAGATAAAATTAAGTATTTTCTGTATTTCTTCCTAGACATGAAGAAACAGAATTAGTTTTTAAAAAAAATTGTCCTTTAGAACTTATTCTTGATTAAGTGTCTACTTATATGGGAATAGGTTGATCTCAACACGTATTCGCTTGGAAATTTGGGTTTATCTTATTTCCTAGTATTCAAGGAATTCAGATTAATTAAATGTATTTGCTTTGCAATAATTAAAATTAAGAGTAGCATTATTTGTAGAACTTTGTATTGAATTCAAAGCACAATCAGCACTGTTTGATTTGGCGTCTTTAATAAGGGCAAAGGTTAATTGATACTTAATTATGGAGAATACAACAGATTTTGTAAACGTTTAGAAGACCATGTCTGTTGCTTTTTAGTAGATACATTACCTCCGTGCATTAGCTGGACGCGACGCTCTGAGCGTCGCTATGGTGCCTTATAACTCTAGAGTTTTTTGGCATGTTGAAATTTTTCTGCTGAGTTGCGGTGTGGTTTATAGTTGATGTTCATAAATAAATATGTTGGTCTGGATTCCAAGAGACCTGCTACTGGAATCCTCTTGTTTTGATGCAGTGAGCAGTTTACCGGATCTTCCCCTTGGTTGTCCTCCAACTACACGATATCCGGATCCTGGGCACACTGGCCTGTGGTTTTCAACCGACAGGATGGCTATTCGCCACAGGCCGCTCCATCGTCAGGTAGCTCGTCTAAAGAGGACTGACGGATGTGCATCCCCGATGAATTCATTTGTGTACCCATTCCTCGGCACCCCGCATAGCTGGAGAACTCCCTCAAGTCGTCACCGTTCCGCTGCTCACCTTTGATCGCCCGGAGGCGGTGGTCGATAACTGTTGCTGCCTCGTCGGTGTCTGGGCAACAACTACATTACCTCCACCGACCTATTCTTTTTTATTGCGGAAGGTCATCCAAATAGATGGGAAAATACTAAATAGTAATGTTTTCTTATATGTGCCGCGTTCTATAAAATGCAACTATGTTTTTATTTTTAAAATGTATGCTATTGCAGGATCATATACACCACTATTTGCACGAGCTATTTTTACTTTAAAGGACCTATTCATAACAAAAATTTTAATATTGCATACGCATACTCATACGCAATCGCTCCTTGAATAATTACGAACATCTCATTGAAGCTGTCGAACTCAAACTAGTACCCAGGTGCTGTCACTTATTTATGCCTCTACACTTCTGGAAACATGTGCCGAAAAACGATTATTGCACGCTGGTTTCCTTACTAGTTAACTTACACCATTTCAAAGAATCACTTTAGTAAACAATGTTTTGTGCTTGCTTGCCTATGAGTTTTAATTTTTGCTAGTTTTTTCACCTGTGTTATTTACCATTTAATATCCATCTGTATGTATGTGTGTATGTATGTTCACTATTCATTCATTCCTTATGTAATTTATTGGTGACTTTACATATCCTATATATATATATATATATATATATATATATATATATATATATTGTCGTGGCACTCGGGTAAAATCTTCACCAACAAAAATATTTTCGAAAATTTTATAAAATTTTCACAACTCGAAAATTCAAAATTAAATAATAAAAAAAATATTTCTTACCCGTTTTCCACTCTTCCTCGGCTGAATGGCCTTCTTCAACTTCTTCCAGCTAGCTCATTTGAACCTCCTTTTGGATATCTATATTCACTCTCATATTCTATCATTCACGCACACTCCCAATAAAACCACAAAATACAACAAACATACAATCTTTTATTTATTACTACTTACAAAAGAAATTCAATATTGTCCATATTTCATTGTTCACGTTACACTTCAGTAAATTTTATTTTGTAATGTCCTGTATTTTATTTTAAAATCATCAAACACATAAAATGTACCTTGAGTAAATGGGCCTTGAATAATACCTTCTCTAAAATTCCTTCTTTATAATTTATTTATTTATTTTTTTAATCTAATTTAACTCTGGGATAGGGTGAGCTCATGATAACCCAGCTAATTATGCATAATGTATGCCCTTCTACTTTGCACTAAAAAAAAACAAAGCCATGTACTCTTCACAAAAATTTCACGTTCTGATGGAACGTTTAAAAGCTTTATAGACACCTTCAAATTTCTAGTTGAATACCATAATAAAGTTATTTACACGTATTATGTTCAATACGTAAATAATCCACACTACCTTGAAAAACACTCTCATACGTCACCCAATATTTACAGTTTATAGGAATCACAATTTCAAATCGTTACCTGGAAATTTCTAGAAGATCTCCGCTCTGTAGATGATGCCATGTATTTCTTCTATCTGGTCTGCAGGCCGTTTCTCGCTGTTACTAGACGAACTCCATCTAAGTTGAACTGCTAACGCTGCCTTCACGGTGTAACCAAATTTCAAATTCCATTTCAATTATACGTCTTTCACAAATATTTACTGTAATCTACGTTACATAAAGTCCCGACACGAGTTGGTTAAAAATTATAGTTGATACCTCAATTAAAAAAAATGTAATCTCGGCACACTAACCGCGTACTAATTAAGAGGCTACCACTATGCAATATAATTTAAATGATTTTATTATATTTACAAATCGTGTTAACTTTCATACGTCGTTTGGGACGATCGAAATATTAAGGGCTTTAATAACGTTCTCGTAAACTATTTATATCTTTAGACTGCCACCTCCTCGCCACGTTTATTCGAAATCTCCTGCTCACAACAACACATTCCCACAATTTTGCACTCAACCCGATTTTCAAATCCGCGAATTTCAGTACGTCGTTACAATATTTTCAGAAAATTACGCTACACTATCCTCGTGTTTATATCAAGTCAAACTAAACATATCGACCAATCGTAGATCTACTGACGTTTCTCAAATCCCTCCTATACTACCGTTGTCTCATGCTTATACGTTTTCTACGTCTCCTTCTAACCTTGCTTGAGTGGTAGAAAATCGATATTTTTGTTTGTGCGCTGTCTACCACACGTGGACTTACTACGTGATTTAACTAACCGCTCATTAGCATTTCCAAAGAATATAAGCGGCGGTTTACCCGATATTCTCTGTAATTGTTTGCTATCTATAAAAATTAAGTAGAACTTGACATTTAGAAAATACGCAGGTGTTTAATTAACTGACGTTTTACCACAACACTTCCACGAGTTGGAGTTCGGCGTATTTCTACCCCACCGATATATTTGTTTGTTAGCAACGCTTTTCACCTTGGTATTATTGGGTTTTTACACGTTTTTATGCATATTATACATCAATAATCGTTCAATTAAATTCAATTAAATTAATAAATTAATGGCATTGGCTTCTACCATTTAATTTCTTTGCAAACCTACTAAATATTCATCATTATTTGTACAATTTGATTAATATCCGTTACCTAAAAATGAATTAACTTTCGCACGTAATTTCTGGTTGTTCCTTTATACAGGGTGTTTTAAAATTGCTTCGTTTATATTTATTTTTAATCTTTTAAAAACACTATAATATATATATATATATATATATATATATATATATGTGTATATTTACAGAGTGGTAGAAAAGTCCCGGAACGGTCAAATATTTTGGGAAATACTCATCGCATCAAAAAAAGAAAAAATATGTGTTCAATATTTTTTTAAAAGCTATCCAATGACACCCAAATTGAACCCCCACCCCACCTTCTGGGGGCAGGGGTGGGGCAACTTTAAAAGTGTAAGTGGAAACCCCCATTTGTTATTGCAGATTCGGATTCCGCAGGATAAATTACCCCAAATTGACCTACGATACAAGCCATTTTGAATGATAGAAGGCGTTGTAATTGACAAAACCAAAATAGGGTACAAAAACATTTGAAATCGAAAAATGTCAGAATTACATTCATTTTTAGTATTAATTTCGCTACTAACTTTTGATATTATTTCGTGATGTCTCTGTCTGAAAGAGAAAGAATAATTGTCCTGATGATGCGGGGGTATGGAGATAAAGAAAGATCATTGCAGCAAGTCGCAGATTTATTCAATGAAGTCAATGCGGAACGTCAACCGATTTCTAAATTTACTGTGAGTCGAACAGTGAATTGTTTTGAGCGAACTGGTTCGGTGAAGGATGAACCAAGATCTGGAAGACCTAAAAGCGCGACAAATGATCAGAAAGCATTAGAGGTGTTACTGCATTTTCAAGAAAACTGTCATACATCGGTTAGCACTTTGCCAAGAGCAGAGAGGTGGTCAATTTGAACACCTTCGGCGGTAATTTCGTTATGTATGAAATAAATAATTTATTATTTTACTTCTTTTATTTTCTGATCCATCAGTTCTTCTAGAAATAGTTAATTTTTGTCGATTGCAGCGCCATCTGCAAAAAACCTAAAAAAATTATGACTAACATTTCGTGGCGAATCCGAATCTGCAATAACAAATGGGGGTTTCCACTTAAACTTTTAAAGTTGCCCCACCCCTGGGGGTTCAATTTTAGTGTCATTAGATAGCTTTTAAAAAAGTATTGAACACGTATTTTTTCTTTTTTTGATGCGGTGAGTATTTCCCAAAATATTTGACCGCTTCGGGACTTTTCTACCACTCTGTATATTGCCGTGGAAGCTTTGAACGAAGCTGAGACAAAGCTTTAACATCGATTCTTCACCTAAATCATTCGAGCCCCTCCTTTTGGACCAACATAAAAGTTTTCGAAAAAGAAATAAAATTTTTAAAATTTTCTTAAAACCGTTCCTTACCCTTTTATTTCTACTTCAAATTCCTTCAGCTTCCCTGGCTAGCTCAGCTGTGACTTTTCTCGAATACGTAAATTTACAGACACATCTCTTTCACACTCGCACACCATTCAATAAAACTACCAAATAATAGCACAACCATACAACCTTTTATTTACACCTATTAACAGATAAATTATATTGACATGTGTTAAAACAGTTTGATACAATATTTATAAAACTCAAATTATAGTATGTTTTTAAACTCCTTGATTTTTCTAATTATTTTTAAACAAATTCAATGAGATCTGAGTAGATGATACAATAATTAAAAAACTCAAATTATGGTATGTTTTAAAGTCCGTGATTTTTATAATTATTTTTAATCAAATTCAACGAGATCTGAGTAGATGGGCCCCACATGTTACCCTAAATTGACTTCACACTGGAGTATGGTGAGCTCATT
The DNA here is from genome assembly GCA_036346225.1 of Platerodrilus igneus. Lineage (NCBI taxonomy): Eukaryota > Metazoa > Arthropoda > Insecta > Coleoptera > Lycidae > Platerodrilus > Platerodrilus igneus. The sequence continues at coordinate 5,827,244 of JARFIW010000447.1, read as the reverse complement.
ATAACCCAGTTCAGTTTGTATATGCCTTTTAAACCTTGCATAAATTAAAACCAAAATTTACAGACCCGTTTACCCTTTACAATCCAATTTTTATCCTGACTAAATTTTGGATGTTCTAATACACCCTTTTTCAATATTTAAACATCAATAAATTGTCCAGTACATGTATCTTTTATAATACATTTCTACAACTATAAATATGCCAGCAAAGAAAATCAACCACACAGCACAAAATTTCACAAATGTTTATAAAGCAACAGAAATTTCAAATAAATTGCCTGGAGAATTCTTCAGGCTTCCATGTCATCGGAGATGATTGCCAGAACACCTTTTTGCGTTGTTTCGATTTAATGTGCTGCTCAGCTGCTCTACAGGCCTCTACCATCTGCCACAACTGCACGCTATGCGTCTCATCTTACAGTACCATTCCATATTATGCATACAAACTCGATTACTTGTGTTGCTTACCCCCATATAACATGCTTCCATTTATTGATTTTTATGTTGTAGTAGCCGGACCTGTATTAATTTAATACGCACTACTCGTAATTTACGCCAATAATTTAGAGGTCCGCTACTACTGTTCTATCCTCGCAACCACTATATTTACGGTAACATAATCACATACATAGAATATTCACAAACTAAAAACTTTATTATATGCTGGTCTGGTCACTTTATCGCAGTAAAGGAACACAGAAGCGAAGAGAAGATAAGAGCGTTAATAACCTAGGTTGGGTATTTATATCATTTTTAAAACCCCTTCATGCGCTTCTTGCGAAAAGCTAATTTTCAAACACAGTTTCTACAAATTTTGAGCATAACCGTCGGTTGATTCCTAAAATTTTGTAGCGTACTACGTGCTGTATACCCCGATTCGCTTTCACCTTCGCGTGTGTCTACATTTGGAACACTGTCTACTTCCAACCAATGACAAAATTCTCTGCCGTCATAAACTCCGCCTAAGTTCTATTTATCTTTGTTTGATACATGTTTGCTGTCTCGTTCAAAACCCCACTTGAGTTACAGAAAATCGATATTGATGACATCCTATCTCAACTCCACGTGTATATGGTACGTGCATTTTAATTCCTTGCTTGCTTTATATCTGTCTCTATCTGTTGTATATAACCGATTGTGCATTTTCCTCGCTCCTTAAGATGTTTGTTCCCTAGTTGTTTATACAAAACTGACGGTTGAAAGTATTTTCTATGAAATCCTATCATAACATGCGCTCGGCTTCGGCGAACGTAACCTTTTAAAACGCAGGTGTTTCTGTTAATTATCGATCGTTTTGAACATAACAACTTCTTGAACTTGCTGCTTCTTCGTATCTGATAAAACTAACATTGGCTTTTACAACAAATACAATTGCCTTAGGATTTTTGTTTTTTTACACAGCACGTTCCCTTTTGCTTATATGTGTTGAATTAAAATAACTTATGGTTAATTATGCGTATCCTTGAACTTCTATTTGCTTTAAATCCCTCTTCCTGCCTGTGATTCTAATATTTCAATTATTAAATATAAAAATACTCTAATATTCGTCCGTTCTCCCTAAATGTATTAAATTAATTTTGCGCGTAAATAATTTGGTCTTTTCTATATACAGGGTTGTTGAAATTTTATTGTTTCACACTGATTTACCCCTTTGAATCCATAACAATATATATATATATATATATATATATATATATATATTCTCGTGTAGTTTTAAAAAATCGAGTCTCCCGCTTGGGCGCCATAAATATGCAGTGAGGAGACTGTTGGAACTCTCAACCAGATCCAATCGTGCCTCACAGATTGGATGCCATAAATATGCAGTGGTTTCGCTGATAACAAGCTGGAAAAAGCCCCACGCTTGGGAAGCCATAAATGTGCAGTGTACTTGCTCTGGAAAGAAGCCCTGAAATCGAGCCCTACAGTTGGGCTGTCATAAAAATGCAGTGGTTTCCTGGAATCATGCTCCTTAAATTTAGCTGCATAAATTTGCAGTGTACTTATTGTAAAATACAGTCAACATCTACGAAATCTAAAAAAAAATTTTCAATACTATATCTCTTGAAAAGTTTCCCCAAATCAGCATACTATGACTAACTCTGCTTCCAGCTTCTTCAGAGATACCTACCCATCCTATACCAATTCTCTGTCAGTTAGACTATGAATAAAAAAAATTACCAACCAAATAATTCAACATAACATACAGCCTTTTTATTCATACAAATCAAAAGTTACGTTACACCTGCTCAATGCTTACAAAAATAGATATAAAACATCTCTATAAAATTTTACAATACCAACAATTAAATCCTTTTTGAATTTCTTAAATTGAATTTATTTCAACACTTCTTTTCAGTCCAAGTAGATGTGCCTATCTGGATACCCTAAATTGAACTTTACCCTTGTCTATGGTAAGCTCAGTATAAACCTTCTTTGCATAAATAAATTGCATTTTGTATTAAACTACTCTAAAGACCCGTTTACTCTTTACGTCGAAATTATACATCATGTATTTATACCTTCAAATAATAAAATCAAATTGTCTTTTTCATATAACCCTCAAAATATATTTTATGTTCATAAACAATTCACTAAATACGTCAAATCACTTTAACACAAAATACCAGCACCAAAATGTTCAAACAATAACCAAAAAAACAAATGTCTTTACCTGGAGTATGCTCTTGAACCATCACGTCTGTAGACGTCGTCCACCAAATTCTCGTTGTTGAATTACCGCAAACTCATTTCCATTCGTTCATCCAATTCTAAGTAGACGCTTTCAATACAGCTACCCATATAATCGTTCAAATATGTTTGTCGGCTTCTCAATATACCTTGCAACCAGCACCTCGTTTCGAAAAATAGCCTGGCTCGCTTACCTTTTTAACATCTCTAGTTTTTTATGCGTATTTTAAACTTACAGACCCGTTTATGACATAGCACCTACACGTGCTTTTACACAATTGTAATTTAACTAAACGGACTGCACTATAACAAATTTTTAGCTTTGATAATACACCATGTGGGTCTGAAGCGAATAGAAGAAGTAAGAGAACCTCACTACGTCTCCTAGTGTAATTATAAGCGTCTCAGCTTACCCCCTGTACCCTATTTTCATCGAACTGCACCACCACCTTAACCGATTCTCAAAACTCAAAATACAACGATCTTTGAAAACTAAAAATTTTCTTACTCCACCGTAGCTTTAGCCCGAAATACTCATTAGCGTTCTCAACAGTTACAATACTCTCAGAAAAGCTTCTCATCCCAACCGCAATCAACCAATCAGACACATTTCCCCCGTTACAGGTCGATCGTCCAATCCTATTATCCTTGTCTACCTTATATTTACTGTCTTTGTTAAAATCCCACTAGAGCAACTTAAAATCAATATTGTCGTTAGTCTCTACAAATTATCGCGTACTTTAAATGGCTGTTTTGTACAACGTCTGTTATCTTTCATCCTCTTTTACCTTGTGCTATTTATATTCCGTCTCTGCTTGGTTTTAAAAATACCTGATGTTTCTCAACCTTCGCTTAGGTCGTTAGCTCAATTTTCTAAAGAATTATGTTTCAACGTACATTATCGTTTCTCGAATTGTTTATTTGTCTGAAAGTCCTTTCTATGAACTGTTTGCCAGTTTGAAATTGTATTTCCTCAAGTTGTTTAGCCTGTAGACTTTCTGGAATTTGTTTTTAACGGACGCTTTGTTAGTTACGCGTTTACATTATCAATTTTATGTACTGCAAAGCTTTTCATACTGCACGTTACTTATATGGAATTTAAATTGCGACTTATTGATACGAGTGTATGCTACTATACGTTTGTTTTAAGGTCAAACTAATTAATTTGAAGCGTAAATAATATATTCCTGTTTTCTATGTACTAGATCTAAATTTGTAAATTTCCCAATTGTGTCATCGGTCTCGGTGGCGTAATTGGTAAACGCATGGTTCCGGCAAAACCAGGATACAGGTTCAAGTCTTGTCCAAGAGCTTATATTTTCCATCTTTCAATTACTAGCTCGATTTGAAATGATCATTTGGGCGTTGTATAAAAGTCTAAGTTATTATTTCATCTTATTCACTATAATACGATAGCATTTATCAACTTACCTTGTGTAATTAACTACCTAAAATATTTATATATATATATATCTCTGTGTGTGTGTGTGTGTGTGTGTGTGTGTGTGTGTGTGTGTGTGTGTGTGTGTGTGTGTGTGTGTGTGTGTGTGTGTGTGTGTGTGTGTGTGTGTGTGTGTGTGTGTGTGTGTGTGTGTGTGTGTGTGTGTGTGTGTGTGTGTGTGTGTGTGTTGTGTGTGTGTGTGTATGTATATATATATATATATATATATATATATATATATATATATA